>OY744476.1:91207628-92407628 GCA_963556175.1 Tipula confusa
TGAATATTTCAGACATTATTGTAAGAAAAATTTTAGTCGTAATTAACGGGTTAATTAATTTAAAAATGAACAAAAATTAGAACTTGAAAAACGTCAGGCGGTAATTTTGTCAAATAACCAAATAGGCCGTGTACGAATAATAAGGTAAATCGTATTTTTACTTTATATTTAACACTGTAAACGGTTAATTAAATAATTGTACTAAACAGCTGGGTAAACGCAATGTAATTTGTTAAAACAATTGTTATGTCAAAAGTTTACAAGCTTTATAGATTCTAGTCTAGCTTTTTATTTTTTAAACTTTAATAGTGACATGACAGAAATTGTTAAATCCTTTTTTGTTTAAAACCACGCAGTAATCATAACTACAATGTTCTTAAACATTTTACCCTTAAGCTATTTTTGACGTGTATATATTTATGAAAGAAAAAGGAAAATCAGTAAAATAAAATATTTGTTCTAAAATTTTCATTTACTAACCGGTTTACACGAATATTCTATCTTAGCCATTGGTTATTTTACCAATCGAATGGCTAAGTATAACAATTGTGTATGTTGAAGAATAATTTAAAATAAATGTCAAAAATTAGTACTAAACAATGTTTACTACATGATTCGGACATAGTCTTAGAAATACTGTGCATTCCTTAGTTCTAAATTATTAACCCAATTTTGGCTGTAACTCAAAAAATGTCAACCATAGGAAATCGTTTAGTAACATAATAAATTTTAGAACATATTTACCTTAGAAGATTATAACTGCCATCGAAAGGTCGGATAAATGGTAATTTTAACTTTCTTTAATTGAGCACATGGTAAACTGAAATACTATATGTTCAAAGTATTACGATTAGTGCGGACATTATTATTTACGAAGAACTTAAAATTACATCAAAATAGTTTTACTCCCCAATCAATCTTCAAATTGATAGATTTCAATCATTCCTGCCAAATCCAATGGTTGCCAAGTCGAACCGAGACATTATTTCAAAAAAATTTACGAATATTGGAAAAAATGTCAATAATTGTTGCCAATACTTCCGTCAAGTTTTGCATTTTAAGGAAATCGATGAAAAATGTGTGCAAAAAGTTCGTTTGGCCATATTTCCAATGAAATCCAATAAATCTGATAAGTAATATATGTATCGGTTGGGTCAAGGATCGGTTCACGATTACGTGTGTCCCAGCTCAATGTTAGCCGTTAGCCAAAAATACAATACAAACGAACATTAAATTACAATTAGCACCGATATCTAAAAGGTGTGGAAACAATCGTTCATTGGGCTATGCTTTTATAACTAGCGTATACAATTCGTAAAAAGTGGTTCTAAAAAACCTATTTTTAGATGCTGTAAAGGACGTTTACAGTATTTAGGCAATGGTTAGTTAATTAAAGTGTAACATAAACTTTTAAAAAATTTAACTGGGACCCCAGAAGATATTAAAAACATTTACGTTAAAATTTTTATTACGAAGTTAGTTTAACTTCAAACCAATGGCTGCAATTTTAGTACACATTTACCTCCAGTAGTGTCCGAATTCTTTGGTAAATAAATTTGTCAAAATCGGCTGGTAGGGTAAAATATATTGGATTAAAGGGTTAATTTCACTAATAACCGTGAAATAGTTTGTGTTATCATCATTTTGTGTTTGTTAAAAAATGAAAAATAATAATGATACGAGTAATAATGTTTGTGAAATATCATTTCAAGATAAAATAGATATGGCATTTGTGATAAAAATGTGTAGAGAAATTGTCAAATTAGCAAAAAAATTATTTTACGGAATCGAAAACAGCTTATATATAAAAAATAATTAAACGTCAAACGCACAACAAGAACTCATTTATCTAGCTATTTAGTACAGTATTTGAATTTACCCAATTACAATGTTAAAAAATAGTAAAAAGTGTCATTTACCTGTTTGTCGGCTACAGCCATTGATTCCTTTTGATTTTGAGACAATCATTATAATGATCCTTCGAGCATAAAGATGTATATATAGAAAGAGTGTTAAATTTAAAATGTATGAAAAAAACAAGAAAATCGTAGTAGCACTTCTGCCAAAATAATTTTTTGTTTATTTTATTATTTCAGGTTTTGTGCTGTCGTGTTTTACATCGTAATAAAATTAAATATTATTAGAAAAATTATTAAAATGGTTACACAAATTTAGTGTTCTGTAATAAATTGTGTCAACGTGAAGCAAATAAAAACAAAAAAAAAAAAAAGTGTTAAGTGTTAGTCTATACTGTTCTTAGTATTTCCGAAATTATAATTGAAAACTCGAAAAAATATTTTAAAAAATTGTGCGGTTTTAAAGGGTATAATAAACCTTATTATTATAACCAATAGTCATTGTTGAACAATTTAGTTTACTATCAAAAAAATAAAAATTAAAATATCTGTACACCAAAATTTTAAAAAAATATGGTGGCCATTTTGGCAAATTGATATTGACATAAAAATGTGCAGCCGGAGAAATAATTTTGTTTTTTTGGGGTATTTTTTTGACCTTTTATTTGTGAAAATTATATATTATATCTTATTATTAGCTAAACTGACATTATTATTTTTTTGTTAACCCACTAGAATTCTCACTACCAACACATAACCATCGATCACAACATCTGTAAAACCACCTGTAAAACCCCGTAACTAAAATTAAAATGGTTGTACAAAATAATAGCTAGAAAAGTAGTTAGAAAAATGTTAGTCAGGTGGCTTGAAAAAGATATCCCGACAAAAAAAATCGCATTTTTCATCTAAAGCAGTAATACCGGATGCAAATTCATTAGTGGGCTAAATATTTAACAAAATATAGCTATATATTTTTCCTAATTTTAATTAAACAGCAAAACTAGTTGGCAGATATGTAAATACCAATATCTGTTTTATAAAGTTTCAACTCACTAAAGTTTAAAGAACAGTAATTTTCACTTACTTGGTGAGTTCGAAGATAAATTCCCAAATTATCAAGATTATCACCGTTGTCGGTCACCGTTATATTTATCATATTTAAAAATATTTACAAAGTTACAGACTGTATACATTTGTACCGGTGCTAAGGACCAACTAACTTTTACGTAGTAAAGGGTAATTGGAGTTAGACCTTGTTATATGTTTTGTAATATCCGTCCTTTACAGGATTGAGTGTAGGGTTTGGACCATTGATTATGTACTCCAATAGGAAGCAATCCCATTTACTAGCGAAACCGAATAATATAAAGAACCACAGTTGACCGAAGCTAATATAAAACTAAGTTGACCTTCAAAAGACCTTTAACCAAAAATATAGATGGATTTACCTATTAAATGTATAGTGCCTTCTTTTAAGTTTCGTTCGATTGAATGTTGTTTCAAATTAAATAACCCACCCTGTATATATATATATATATATATATATATATATATATATATATATATATATATATATATATATATATATATATATATATATATATACATATGTGCTTTTGGCGATTAGATTCTAGCACGCTAAAGTGAAGCTATGTACACACATAATGCAATTTGCATATAAATTATATGTATTCGTACGATGTGTAATATAAATTCCAACCAGATGATTGATGGCGGGATACATTTTTTTTATAATGAAAACTCAAACGTGACTGAGTAACTCGACCAAAATTTCTAATGCTTTAGTGTTTTTGCCCTTGTTGTATAATTTACTACCTAACATGTATACTTTATTTATACTATATATGTATAAATTAAGTTTGTTGGTGTATTTTTTTTTAAAATAGAAATAATTAAACTAATTATCACGTGACATAAAGATATTTTCAAAATTTTTTGTTGTTACACATTACAAATTAAAATTTTTCACATATTGTATACTAAAGAGAATATTGAAATTTTTGCAACGGCCATTTCCCTAATGGTGGACAATGAAAGAATTGATAATTTAGTAATGGATCATGATTTGTAATTGGACAATCGCTGTAGTAATAATTAATGATTAAAAATTATAGACAATCGATTGTAATTATTTGTTGGACAATTTCTAAGAAAGTTATCGGATTTCATATAATATATTATAGAGATAATAAATTTGCTGTCATCGATATATTATCCAAATATGTTTATAAATAATAGTTTAAGTTTGGGTAGGTCACGGGCATTCAATTATTGGAAATATGCTTGAAATGGGGAAAGTCATGAAAATCTTGTTTAATTTGAATGTTATTATCTCTCGTACTATAATATCGCTGGTACGGACGGGCTAACTTTCCTATACATGAGGTCAGGTCTGATTTTCGTCTGAAATTTCTATGGTATGCTGAACTCATTTAGACTTCATAGTGTACCGAATTAAACGAACCAAAACTAAAGTAGCCGATGAAAAACAAGAGCGAAGAAAAAAACATTTGAAAACAAGAAGCAGTAATATTTGAACAGCCGCTGTATTAACAACGATAGTAAAATAAATTGTATTATATCGAGTAATTTAGTTTTATTAAATATTAATTAATTCAAAAATTCATTACCTCAAAAGCCTATTTGACAGATTCAGATGTGACGTTAAAAGAGATTTTGTGAGTAAAGTTTATATTTATAATTTTCTGTACGCAACAAAATATCTGTATTCCGCGTGCAAAAAAAAATAAAATGCCGAGTTTCAGACATTTAAAAGTCGAAACATCAATAAACAGATGAAAAAATGAGGATCTGATCGCAACCGGGATAACAAAAACATGTTTTATAGAACATCTGGAAGAATTTAATAGTAACGAGGAATACGAAACTTATGAAAAAAACAGTAACAGATCGAATTTTAAATTTGAAAAAAGAAATATCACTTTTACAAATGACTAATCAAAATGGGAATTCAGCCGACCTACAGTCGGTATTACTCGGTCCACTGCACGCACAAGTTGTGTCACAGCCGTTTGAATCCGCTGTAACATTAGCGTCTTCTGTTATTCCGACGCAACAAATTTATTCGAGGGTACCCAAAGTCAGCCGTGTTTGTATAGCAATGCAACATCAAACAATGGTGTTGCGCCGATGCAGACTACGAATGTGAACGTTATCGTACAACACCAAGTGTCACGTCATCGCTTTTTGTCACTAATATGCCCAGGACACCGATTCCACCCATCCATAGTATTGCTCAACCGTTTACGCATGGAACATTGGAAATTGTTGGACATTATATTAATCGTGACATTATATGTAATATATTCAATATATTCGTTCAATAATGTAAAGGACGTTATGTTAATTCTACCGGAATTTAATCCGATATCATCGTCGTCATTGAGCTGTTTCAGAAAATTGAAAGTTTGAAGAATGCATATTGTTGGGGCGACCGAGTGGTGATTTTTGCGGTCCAATCGTTTAAATATAAAGTCCTTAAAGACTTCCAATACAAGACGAATATTACAGATATCCGTATTGAGACCAAGTGTAAATTCCACGAAACTCCCGAGTATAGTATTATTATTAAAATTGTTGTCTCTGGGACGAAAAGCTGAATCCTAGATGACTATATAATTAGATATACGATAAATGGAATCAATCACGACGATTTGAAGAAGCAAATATCCAGACCATGTTCAAATTGTAATGGATTGTTGACTACCATCAGAGAGTACGTTCATTACAATCCATTATCTCAATGAATATTGCCCTCAGCAACGAAACTATCTATTCCTCCGCCGAAAACAAGCGTTTACACTGTTATCAAAACCACAATCATCGAAATTACCCATACTGTCAAATTATGGGAAACCGTCGACACAAAGAAATGCAGATCCTAAATCGTTGATATGCTGCAATTGTTTCAACCCGGGACATTTGGTAATAAAATGTCCCGAACCCCAAAGAAGAGAACACTTCATAAGTAACCTTCGGACGACACAGCAAACCGCTGCTTGTCTAGAAAACGAGGAAATAACGAATCAAGAACTTTTGCCAAGCCGAATATCATTAAAATTGATGAGCACTTGTTACCAACCACCGCCGTCGTTGATTGCATTTCTGAAGAAATCAAGATAAATGGTAAAGGGACTTCGCGATTTGTTAACCCTGATAGCAATCGTACCTTGGTCTGTAAATCTTAAAACCAAAGTTTGATTGTTCCATTATTCTTACGGGTTTTGCTGGTGGTCAATACGTATGTGGAGAATTTGTCGCGTCGGAACGAAGGAAATCGCCTGGTAATCGAAGGTAACCGCTGTACGATCGAGATGTCTAAGAATTTGAATATGAGAAAAGATTTAGGTGAAACCGAACAATGTCAATTTAAGTATCTGAAAAAAATGGAGATTGAGCTTACCACCGACACACCTATTAATATTAAACCGTATCGCATTCGAAAAAAGACCGATCGCAAGAATATTGTGGATGAATTGTTACAGTGTGGGATTATTCGACTTTCTGATACTCCTTACACGTTACCAATTATTTTAGTCGATAAGAAGAACAACGAGGGAATTTCGTAACAACAGAAGGACGGTAGAAATGTAATCAGATGCCTTTTGGGTTGGTCAACGCACCATTTGTTTTTTAAAAGCATGATGAATAAACTCGTTTCGAAGACAGACCTTGGAGACGGTATTGTGTATCTAGACAATATAGTAATCCTAAGTAAAACCGTTAAGGAGAGAATAACACGATTACATAAATTCTTTACTGTCATACGACACACTGGATGAACTCTTCGATTGGCCAAGTATAAGCTCCTTGCAGCCGAAATTAAATTTTTAGGCCACGAAATTAATGAGAAAGAATGTTCCCTGGAGAAGGGAAAGTCTGCACTATCAAGAAGTTTGCCCACCCTACAACAGTAACCAAACTTCGACGATTTTTGGGACTCACCGGATTTTTTCGAAAATTCATTAAAAATTATTCGGTAATTTCGAAGCCGATTTACGCAAAACTTATAGCTCTGAAGAGAATCATTTCAAAATCCGAAGAGAATCAATTCAATTGGGGTGAACCGCAGCAATAAGCCTTTTCGATGTTAATCGAAGTTAGGTGTAGCAGACCGGGTCTCTCGCTTTATGATCTCGCCGCCGAACATGAAATGCACACTGACAGAGGTTCTCGCCGCTGTAGAATCTCTTGATCGCTTTCGAGTATATATTCTTGGAAAGAGGTTCCGCCTAGTTACTGACTGTACTGCTATTGCACGATCGAAATAGAAAACCGAGATGATACCGATAATTGCAAAATGGTAAATGCGATTACTCGAATTCGATTTTCATTCAATTCATCATGACAATTCATCGACCAGGGGAACGCATGGCTCACGTCGATGCATTAAGTCGAGGTCCAAATGAACCGCCGAGAGAAACGGAAACTGCTAGTTATAAAATGCAAATTGGAATTGATCAGAACGACTGGCTTTTTACCATGTAATTTTAAGACGAAAACTGGAAAAGAATTGTCGCAGCACTCAGCGGAGATCAGAAGTCGGATGATAAAAAATATTTAAAAAGGGAATTTTGACAAAAAGATTATCAATTATTCCGTAATGAAGGAGATGACCTGAAATTTGTTGTGCAGTTCGATTCCTAGTAGTACAACATTTTCACGATAATATGGGACACTTCGGCACCAAGAAAATGATTGAACGATTGAAATTTGTGATTGCTAAAGCCGTTTGAAGTACGAAGACAGTGCCAGTATTTACATTTTTGAACGACCTAACCGCCTACTTTGGACTTCGGAATCATATCGTCAGTAATCGTGGTACATCTTTTATTTCTAAAGTCTTCAATGAATATTGTGAACATATAATGGCATCCAACTAATCAAAACGGCTGTGCGAACTCCTCGCGCGAACGGACAAATGAAGAGAGATAATATGGCGAACCGGGCCATATTGTCAGTTATTTGTACTTCAGTCGCAAATATGAAGGATTGGGATGAAACGCTTTGAGATTTTCAATGGGCTTTGAAATAAATGAATTAAACATCAGATACAAGCAAATGTATTAGGATTGGCTCATATAAATATAGACAATCTCAACTACTTATATCCATAATAAATTGTTCCTTTACCGGCAAACTCTCAAAATCTGGGTGGATTTACGAACTTCAGCTTTAAAACATCCTAAAATAAAGTACTTCGGAACATTTTAAATTACTTATGGTACATTCAAAATGAAGGCCTGTATTCGATGAAGTATGCAGTTGCTGTTTATATGCTGCCAAACATGATTCACGCCTTTGACAACAAATAAAAAAATTTATCGTTTTTAAAGAACCAAGCTGATTAATCTAGTGATTGGCAACCAAAATGATCCTATGGCCAAACGGGAAGTGTGAATCGCATACGATATATAAGAATTTTTGTTCTGAGGAACACATGAGTCACCCCACGTAATTAGACGTGTGATAACATTATCACTGAACACCCGCTCTAATATTTTATACAATTATAAAGCAATGTAATTTCCAGTACGGCTCATTCCTGCTTTATTCCACATGCATTGCATTGTATATAGTTTTCGTTGTTGATATAGGTTTCGTTGTACACGTTGAGTTTTGAATGATAGTATACTATACTATTATTCTTTATTAGTTTTAGGACACTTGATTACCTTATGCATATTAAAGCAGAGGATGGGAAATGGCAGAAATGCCAAAGTTTCTATCAGCTTCTTTTTATTTTGTGCATTGTACTGTAGCGACCATCGCTACACACACAATTAAAATTATTCAGATATTTCGTGCAATTTTCATATAATTCGCTAACGCTACATGTACACTGTACATAAATATATATAGAGCGTAAAATAGCTATTACACATAGCACTCGGTCGCCATGGCCTGATGAGATGACAAATAATTTTTAACAAAATTATTTACGATTCCTCATCAGATCGAAACTGAGCTTTGCTTCGCACAACATCTACATCTGAAAAATTAAAATAACGACACGTCACCGCCGTCGTTATAATGGTGACCCCGACGTGATATGCAACACGCAACACTTCTTCTGATTCATTCTTCTTCTCTCTTAACTCGACATGGGTTCGTCAAATACCGCAACAAGCCTATCTAAGAGTTCTCCCTAACCACTGGTTACCTACGAGATCGCGATGGCTTTCACCAACGGTGTTAAGCTTCAAAGAAGCACTTTTCATATACGGTATTACTTTCAATTCAGAGTAAGAACAATCACTCGCAGAGGAGTACTGTAGCGACCATCGCTACACACACAATTAAAATTATTCAGATATTTCGTGCAATTTTCATATAATTCGCTAACGCTACATGTACACTGTACATAAATATATATAGAGCGTAAAATAGCTATTACACATAGCACTCGGTCGCCATGGCCTGATGAGATGACAAATAATTTTTAACAAAATTATTTACGATTCCTCATCAGATCGAAACTGAGCTTTGCTTCGCACAACATCTACATCTGAATAGTTAAAATAATGACGTCAACCGCCGTCGTTATAGTACCTTTTATTGTAATATATCATCGTCAAATTCTCCTTCCTTCAGCCGTTATGAATCAATTTTATTAAGCTCACAAACTCTGTGGTCCAAGACAAAGTTTTGCCTATCTCCACTTATTGCTCTTGAGGTCCCTCTTACCCTATTTGACATTGTGTCGGTTACTCAATTAATTGTTTGGTTTACAGTGTATTTCTCGGTTTCTTCGAAATGTCTGGCTTCTTCGAAAGACAAGAGTTTTCTTCGACTTTCGCTGTGTTTCAGTCCGCTCAGCGGTAGACGCTTTAAAATTATATTTCCCGGCTTGATCGATTGATTAGTAATCCACAAATATTGCCGTTCTTTTGACATGATTAGCGCACAGCAGTTTTCATGCAGTTTTTAAGTTGAGGATTTCTTTTTTAGGACAAACTTTTTAGTAAATTCTAGCCCGGCCTGAAAACTTTTCTGTCGTTTTGTTATTTGCCAATTGCCTGATTTTCGTAAACGCTTTCTTGTATTCATCTGTTCATTATAACTTGAAGTAAACGATTCCGATGCAACTTCCGATGTTATCGTTTCTGATGTAGCTAATGAGTCTTTTGCTTCAATCTTAGATGAATTAATAACTTCTAAGGAAGTTTTTTATTTTGATCCGTTCTTAACATAGAAGCGCTTTGTGGATAGTAAATAATTAAGAATCCTTCCGAAAAGATAAATATTTCGATTTCCACAATTAACTATCTCGGTTGTTATAAATTATTTTTAAAATCTGACAACTTCATTGATAAGAACGAGCTCAAATTAGTGGTTATACATGTATAACACATTTTATTCAAAAATGTCACATTTAGAATCGTGTTACTTTGAGATCGAGTATTAAAGATTTTTTGATCAGAAAAACAGTAGGCGATGATTTTCAAATCCTTTGTTTAAAATTTAAATGTTGAAAAAACAAAAATCAATATTTTCATTAGTTTTGAAAATTTTTCAATAGTGGTGTGTCAATGCTGTTAATCAAAAATTCTAAATAATAAAAAAAAAGTTCTCACAGTTCTCAGGTGAGAAGTACATTGATATCCATTTTATTTACTAAGGTGACCATATATGATTTTTTTAATTATTTTTTTAAATTCGTCTAAAAGAGGGGATTATATGTTTCAGTAATTTCTTATTACTCCCTTACAATGTTTAAAATTCTTAGTTATAAAAATTATACGTTTATTTTGCATTCTACTCACGTTTTCAATACTTCAATGATTAATCTCGATTTTTAAGATGTCAATAGAAAAAACTACAACCAACACACGATTCCTGAAAAAATTAAATATTTGTAGCCATTCTTTAACACCGCTGGTTTTAACGATTAACTCGTTAAATTTTAATTACTAGCAAAAATTATTGACACGTCGAAGTACGGAAGCACTCTCATGCCTCGTAAAACCCTTTTAAACGAGGATGTTATCCTTAGAATTCACTACAGCATCTTCGCATTGTCGCAATTGGCTTGTGGTATGAGGTGACTAAACAAATGTTGGATCGCTGGGCTTACGACCTTCATCTTTAAAAAACTTCATTGTTAAAGAGATCAACAAAACAAAATATAGGGACCGCCAAAATGTTACCCGACTCCTGCTTATTTTAACGGGCACGAAGTTTAGGATTGGTACGTGGAATGTGCAGTCACTAAGAAAAACAGGAGCGTTTGTTGGCATTATATCAGCCATGCAAGATTATCGTTTGAAACTCGTTGCTACCCAAAAAACTCGATGGCTAAAAAGTAAAGACCATATGTCCCAATGGATGGTTTTGGTTTTCTTCTGACGCATGTGACTAGCCAACGTGTCAATCATTTGTGTTCATGTGCCCAATTTTGTAAGCGAAAGATAAAGACTCATTTTGCAACAGTTTGGATGATCTGATGGGATCCATACTGGAGCACAACGTCAGAATAGTAATTGGTAATTTTATTGCTAGAGCTGGCAAAAATCAAACTGACTTATATGAAAACATAGATCCGTATTCCCCGATCTAGAGATCGATAATGCGCCCGTAATGATCTGCTTTTATGCTTTTTCTCTTCCATAAGAATTTACTGAATGTAATTTCAAAGCAGATATAAAAGCTTGCCACTTATCACCCAGCTAAACACTTTGGAAGAAAGTTATAGTCATTTGAAAAAAGTTTTAGTCGCATATGCATATACATTTCGTCTGCTCGTCTAGTTCCTAATGTTTCTAATACAACTAAATCCTGTTTATTATTTTAATTAGGAGAATACATTTTTATTTAATTAGGAGAATACATTTAAAACTAATTAAACCAACCAGATAAGAATGCACATTGAAATTTAATATTAGGTTACAAATTTCAAATTTAATTATAAATTAAAAACAGAAAAAAAAAATGTAAACGGAAAGAAGAGGTTAACTATTCTAAAGGGCAGAACTTAATATAGTTAACTGGCTTTTGTTATCGGGAATATATTAATTAAAAAAACCAAACATTTTTAATAAATTATTAATTTCTTTCGTTTAAACTTAAAATTAAATAAAAAAAATTATTCGTTCAAATGGAAAACGGCAAACAAATAATATATCACTTTCCGGTTTGCCAAACGACGTTAAAGTTAATTCATTTCGATCGATAAATTTGGTTATGTCGACAGTTCCGGAACACTTTTTTTTTTTTTAAATAATTTATAAACAAACTGCATAATGTAATTACGAATTATTAGCTTGCAAATTACAACGTGTTCGATACTTAATTCAAACGTTTATCATTTAATCGAAATTCCATTTTTAGATGCATAAATTATACCGCGTTCGAATTTGTTTTATAAATGTGACAGTGGCAACATGGTAATTAGGCTATATATAATATAATGATCAATTGCATGTATATTATTTATATGGGTGATGTAATATGGCCAATAATTATATGCTAAAGTTCACAATGAATATTGATTTTTTTAAAGATCGATACAGTATAACGATGATGACTTAACGATTTTTACTTCAATGAGTAATGTAAATGAGTTGGTTTATGTGTTCCAAAAGTCATAAAAATTGTGACATATTGTTATTGTGTATATTGATGGTGTATTGTACTGCTTGTTCAAGAACAACATACAAAAACCACAACTTATTTTTTACTTGTGCTCGTAAAAACGACATTGAAAACTATTTTAAAGTAATAGACTTAGACCATTAGACCAGTAAAAATTATAAAAGGTACACCTAAAAGTTGTGTCATTCATTTTGTGCCATTTTCGAAGTTTATTCTTTTGTCCGATGCCAAGTTGTCAAGCGGTTGCCAACTTCAGAGAAAGCAAGGCGACAGAAACTTAAGCAAAGTTATTCAGTGGACGCGTCAGGAACTATGGGCGTAATGCCAGCGGTCTTTGACAAAAGAACAGGGTTTAAAGCATTAAATGCCGTATTTTTGAAAATAATTGAAGAAGGTTCGGGATCCCCGTCTCGCTTCTTGTTAATATGAGGAATAGCATCAAGCATGCGTAAAATTTACTGCCTGTTTGGATGAGGCATCTGTGGATCTCTATGAACAATCAATAGCTGAAGCAGGTGAGTTCTGCAAGACTTGTGGTTATTAGCCGTGAAGAAATTCCAAGCAGCCCAAAGGCAGGCGTCTGGCTACCAACATCAATTTTCCAATCAGGAATTGAAGGAGCCTAAAGAAAACTTCAGACTATCAATAATGGTAGTCAACAAGAAGTTCTTTGCGACTCTAGGTAAAGAAGTTATCTTTGGTATACTTTGGTTTTGGGTCGTTAATCCTTAAAATTTAAAAAAAAGTTGAGAGGGAGTCGAGCATGCACAACCGGCTGGCACTCTCTGGCTAGATGTGATATCAAGGCACATCACGCAATCTAAAGAAGCACCGTTATTAACAAAATGGATTAGTCATTATTTAATTACTTGCTAAAAGTGAATCTCTATATTTTTAATAGTATCTCGCCTAGTATCCACATTTATCACAAGAAACAGAAGGGAGGTTCTGGATGTGACCTCCATATCCAGAATGTTGGGAGTGGAAGATGGTGAATGAGTATTAATTTTTTTGACCACCGTTATATAACCTAAAAACCCAACAATTGCAGAATGCAAACCCTTCACCATAGAAAAACAAACTGGAGCAAGTTTAGGAAAGTGTTAGGGGAATTTTACCACCAGTGATCTGAAACCTCAATGGCAGTTGACATTTAGATTGTATGGCAGGTACCATCGATTTCTTAATTCTGCTTGCTTTACGGTAAAGCCTAAAATAGTCTCATGATTTAGACTTGTATATAAGGATGATTTGAGACTATACAAGGGAGAATTGAGTAGAACCCAAAGGAATTGTTTTGTGACAAAAAAGAAGAGATCTCAGAGACTTAGATGGTTTCCCTCCGCCAATCCAACTAGCATTAGGTTTTCCAACAATGCCTTCACAATTTTTTTTAATTAAAACGCAAACTGATTGAGATATCTCGAAAATTTTATTATTGGCTTCAACTTCAACAAGTATGGAATTCGACATCGTTCATAAGTCCACCACAGGCACGTATGCAGGTATCGATTCGTTAAACCCAATTTTCGATGACCCGGCCACGCATTTCGATGGAAACGGCCGCTATGTCTCGTTCAAAATTGGCTGAGCTCCTCTAATGACGCCGGCTTCTTGGCATAGACCAATAATTTAACGTATCCCCATAAAGAAATTCGAGATGTTAAACCACACGATCTAGGCAGCCAATCGACAAGACCATTTCTGGATATAACACCTTCATCGAATTTAGATTTCAATAAGTCGATTGCTAGACCCACTGTGTGGCATATCGCACCGTCTTGTTCAAACCACATATCAGTTTCATCGACGAAAAAAATGGTCCAATGATACCCCACCAGCATGAAAACCGCAACATACAGTTATTTGTTTGTTTGTTTGTGTCTGAACTCTGCGATCTTTTCTGGGCCGAAGCTCTCCCAACTCTTTCGCGGTTAATTTTAAACGTCCTACCTTACGCCATCACCAACCAACTCGAAGGCGCACGAATACAGGTTCTATTTTAAATCCATCTGCGCATTACATTGCTCCAGCCAGCCTGTACTGACATGGACGATGGGTTTGGCCCATGGATTCTGCACTCCAACAGGGGGTCATAGTTGTGTTCATCGCCATCACCGATCGTAATCAGATGATGAAAAATCTCTTTTGCAACCTTCCCCCGTTGGGATTGGAACCCGGTACCTCCCGTCCCAAACACCGCAGCTTTAACCACTGCGCCAATTGCTCGGTTACATACAGTTATTTTTTGTGTATAAAGTAGTTTTTCTTGAAGCACATAAGGGTTTTCATCTGACGAATACCACATATTCTGTTTGTTGACGAAGCCGTTTAGCCAAAAATGCACTTTACCAAAAACTGGAATTAACGCTCTTGAAGTTGTGGTCACCGACTCGGAATTTTTGTAGTAAATTTTAATTATTTGTAAACGTTGTTAATTCGCGTACTTTACCATGATGAAAATGTTGTCTTTACTGGATGGTTTGACCCTGATAGTTTGGTTATTTGTTTAAAGGTGTGTTCAGAGTGAAAATTCAAAGTTGTCAAATTCCAAATGGAAAACCCGTAAAAGTCATATAATTTAGTCTGGAGGTTCATAAACAGCTTTCAATGGGAAATTTTGAAAGTTATCATGAAAAAACTCACTTTGCAGATAGTTTCGACGACTCGGTGGAGTTTAGAAAGCTAAGAGTACCACATTCATTGTGCACAATTCAAAAACGAAATATGTGGGTGATTAAACGGTTCAAGCCACTTCAATTGGGTCGATAATTATCCTCTCATTGATAGATGTGATCTTTAAGGGTTTTTTAAAGCTGTTCTATATATTCCTAGGGAATGGACGAAGGTCTAACTAGAACTTATATCAAAAACCAGAAAACACTCGCATGGCTACGTAAACGACCTATAACACTTTCATCCTGTGGACGCTCTAATACGTACGATCAAGAGATCAATTAACTCGCAAGAGTATTGTACTGTAGCATTCCTCGAGTTTGGGGCCATCTTTGATAATGTTAAAAGAGATGAAACAGTGCAATACATTCATGAAGGTGGAATATCCCATAATCAAATTGATAAGCCACGTGCTGGTAAGCAGGACTGCAAATTCTGACCTAGGAGAATCCATTATAAGGAAGTGGACCATTAAGGGTACCCTGCAAGAATTGAATGGATTACTTTTTAAATTCGATTGTGAAGGTAAATGAGTGGTTGTGTACGTACAAATGACGATGGCGATCTCGATCTCCGATAAACATCTACTCACAATTAAGGGGGTAACGCAATATGAGCTCCATATTAAAAATTTGTCTAGCTAGCGTAGACTGGGAATCGACCCTTCTAAGAGAGAGGTAGTACTTAGTCTGTTTACTAAAAATACAAAAGCTTAGTTATGCTATACCTAGCATTAGAGAAGTAGACCAACAATATCACATGTGAATCAAATTATACCTAATCAAACCACATCCAAAATTTGTACCGAGCTCCATTGCTCTTCTTTTGCACATGTTAGGTAAATACACTAGATAAAATACTAACTTGGGGTGACTTGGGGTATTAGTAAACGGGTGTTTGGAATGCTTAGTTGTTTGTATAAAGTTGTGTGGTTTATGTATAGCCAATTTAAGAGGCGAATGTTGATGTCTTTTCTTTTGCCACAGTTTATTTATGGTGGGATAGTTTTGTGTGGCATGCTTTAATTAAATATGGATATTCTCCAAAGATGTTTCAATGCTTGTACCAGGTTTATTTTTGGTATTAGGAAAATTGAATATATTCCTCCTTATTCGCGAGTTGATCTGTATTTCGTGAACTTCGTGTTAGTCTCTTTATTTTCAAATTGCTTAAAACTAAGCAATCTTTCTATTTGTTTAGGAAATTGTTGCTTGGTAGATTTCATTCCTCTAACTTGTGTATTCCCCCAAAATATTTGTAGGTCGCTAAATAAATCGTTCTTTGATAGTGGCATTTCAATTTTTTTCTCTTTATGGCTAGTAGAATTGTAATTCAATTCTACTAGCCATAAAGAGGTTCCAAAGATGTTTTAATGCTGATCAGCCAAATCTATTAAAATACAATTTTTAAAGTGACGTTTAGCTGACTGATTGGCAATATACGTAGTTTTTTACGTTTTTGGTATCCCATTATGAATGAGCACATGCTCAAGATGGAGTGTGTAACTTGGGTGAAATTATTTTAAAAGAATTTAAGAGTTTTTGATGCCTAATGGAAATAAATTTTTAGATTTGTATTAATTTTAAAGTTTTGTGTCAAATAAAGTGTATATAAATTAGATTTTCGGCGATTGCATGACGTATTGGTCATAAAACGGTTAATTCAATATTTAATATATTTAATATATTTAATATATTTAATATATTTAATATATTTAATATATTTAATATATTTAATATATTTAATATATTTAATATATTTAATATATTTAATATATTTAATATATTTAATATATTTAATATATTTAATATATTTAATATATTTAATATATTTAATATATTTAATATATTTAATATATTTAATATATTTAATATATTTAATATATTTAATATATTTAATATATTTAATATATTTAATATATTTAATATATTTAATATTATTAATATATTTAATATATTTAATATATTTAATATATTTAATATATTTAATATATTTAATATATTTAATATATTTAATATAATTAATATATTTAATATATTTAATATATTTAATATATTTAATATATTTAATATATTTAATATATTTAATATATTTAATATATTTAATATATTTAATATATTTAATATATTTAATATATTTAATATATTTAATATATTTAATATATTTAATATATTTAATATATTTAATATATTTAATATATTTAATATATTTAATATATTTAATATATTTAATATATTTAATATATTTAATATATTTAATATATTTAATATATTTAATATATTTAATATATTTAATATATTTAATATATTTAATATATTTAATATATTTAATATATTTAATATATTTAATATATTTAATATATTTAATATATTTAATATATTTAATATATTTAATATATTTAATATATTTAATATATTTAATATATTTAATATATTTAATATATTTAATATATTTAATATATTTAATATATTTAATATATTTAATATATTTAATATATTTAATATATTTAATATATTTAATATATTTAATATATTTAATATATTTAATATATTTAATATATTTAATATATTTAATATATTTAATATATTTAATATATTTAATATATTTAATATATTTAATATATTTAATATATTTAATATATTTAATATATTTAATATATTTAATATATTTAATATATTTAATATATTTAATATATTTAATATATTTAATATATTTAATATATTTAATATATTTAATATATTTAATATATTTAATATATTTAATATATTTAATATATTTAATATATTTAATATATTTAATATATTTAATATATTTAATATATTTAATATATTTAATATATTTAATATATTTAATATATTTAATATATTTAATATATTTAATATATTTAATATATTTAATATATTTAATATATTTAATATATTTAATATATTTAATATATTTAATATATTTAATATATTTAATATATTTAATATATTTAATATATTTAATATATTTAATATATTTAATATATTTAATATATTAAATATATTTAATATATTTAATATATTTAATATATTTAATATATTTAATATATTTAATATATTTAATATATTTAATATACATAATATATTTTCAGGAAAAATTGATTTAATTTACTACAATCTATGGCTTTGAGAAATTAGCCCATTAACAGATTTTGCTCTAAAGGAATTTTTTCCCTACACTAAAAAACTAGAATAGAATTTTGCCATAATCATAAAGTGTCTGAAATCGGGTCGTTTCTATCATGCATGGAAATATATTTATAGAAGTATAAATATATGAAAATCCCTCCTATCCTACCGTTTGTTAAATGAAAAAAGGGTGTGGGAATAGGACCAATGTTAATCGGAACACTTAACAAGCGCTCATCAATCAATCAACCAATCTCCTACCTTTTAAGTGTATAACTTGAATTGCAAGGCGCGCGTTATGTATGCGGGAATATGTGCCGATTAAATCATGGCATAACTTTCGATTATTATTTCGAACACTGCATTGTCTTAAATTATTTTAATATCATTTTGATGGTATGCACCTTATTGAGTTATTCAAATAATGAAAAGTTAATCAGCATAATGACTTAATTCAAATTTATGTCATATGCTAATATTCTTCGTTGTATCACATGCTATTGCAATATATCACATGTTAGTTTATTAATAGTTTATTGATTTTTTGATTTTTTTAGTTTGTTTGTAGTTTTCGTTGTGTTTGTCTCTATATGTTTATGTACTGTATAATAACATAGTTATATGCTGTAAGAAAGTAGCCAAATACAATACGAAAAATAAAAAAAAGTTGGGTGTGGTTTGATAATATTTGCTTATGGTAAAAATGTTATATGCGATGTTGTGCGGTCATGTTCCTATTTTTCACATTTTCATTTAACTCTTTGGCAATACGCTTTTTCTTAGATCTACAACACAATTTTAAAATCAATCTACAGGTAATACGATACTAAGAATATTAAGTTGGTTTAACACTCATAAAATAAATAGTTTCACGTGAAATGTTTTCGAAGACGTGACTTTTGGTAAAACAACGGTTTTTAAATGGGAAATCCATTAAGGTACGTGTTGTGATTTTATTCAAAATTTATAATTATAAAAAGTAAATTAGCTTCGTAATTATAGTCCATTATTTTGTGAACTTAAGTACTTGCGTCAATGAACTTACTTTTAGAATATAGTTTATGGATTTAAATAGGCTAAAACAAAAATACATTTAAAATTATCATAGGGTGACGTTAATTGGACTACCTAAATATTCTGATCATTTTTAATCTTGCTAACTATTTTTATATTGTCAGAATACTAACTAAGAATGTTTAACATCACCTATAACTACTATAAGAAAAGTGTCCGAAATGGCTTCCTTGAGGTACACCAGACCTTTCTATTTTTAGATAAATCATTATTCAATAGAACTTGATTAGTTCGGTTCTCGTTCAATAAGTTAAAATCAATTGTTTAGAAAAAACGTCATACTTGAGTTGATCAAACTTGTTCACAAGTAAAGTATGATCGAACTTGACAAATGAATTGCTAACATCCGTAAGCACTACTTCAAAACTATTACCATTTTCTAATGCTAAAGTTGAAAGTTGACTGAACAACACAAGATGCGCCACAGTCCGGGATAAAATCCATGTATATAAATATACAAGATATATATATTTATATATATATATATATATATATATATATATATATATATATATATATATATATATATATATATATATATATATAATATATATATATATATATATATATATATATATATATATATATATATATATATATATATTTATATATATATACTTCTTGCTATATTTCGAATCAAAGGATCCTGATTGCAAAGTAGTAGCAAAATTGATCTCATCGAAACCGATGGAAGCGCCTATTAAACCACAGAGACTTTCTGTGACAACAATAACAAAGTTAAAAAATTAATTTTTCCACCAAGCTTTGGAAGTTTGCCTCGCAATACGTGAACGGGGTGCAGTGACGCCATGAGTATTATGCAATATTACCTTTATTTCAAATCCAAGCTGGAACAAAATCATCACCAACCTGACACAAGGAGAGAATGCCTCTGATCGGCCTTCGTATACCTTAATCATTGCTTATGTTTATACGATAGAAAGAGAGGCTGCCGCATGCTTACATTTTAGCTTTAACAACAGCGAGTCCATCAACATGACAACCAACATAATTCCGAGATGATGACATCTCATTTTTTTTCAACATTGAGCAAATGTGAACAGAAATGTATCAAAGAATAATAGACTTAATTTATGGCTATGCACAAATGTATTATGGCCATCGATCTCCCAGTAAAAAAAACCATGCTAAGCTGTAAATACAATAGGTCTGATGTGACAAAAGTGCAGTCCTACGGTAATTCTGCGCTACATCATTTCTTCTTCCTGACTTAGATATTCGACCTGAACATATGACCTTGAGTCAAAGTACTATTACTGTTTGCGTTAATAATTGAAAAGTACTTCGAGTTTATGTTAAAATCGGAGTGTTTACAAGCTTTACAGTTAATCGTCGATCGAGTTTATATAAATAATTCAGTTCGGGTGATTATACGAGCACTGTGTGTTCAGCCAAGTCTTCTAAACTACCTAATGACAGCAGCATTAATAATTCACTTTGGAAAGCATCAAAAAATTGTAAGAACTGTATAATGATTCCTCCAATGAGTGTCGCAGGTGAGAAATTGCCTCGAAATAACGAAGATAAAGTTCAAAAGTTTGCGCAACACCGCGAAAGAATATTCCAACCACTTGATGATCAGGCCTAGCAACCTCAAATAATAACAGTTGAACTTGAAAAAGACAATAAAGAAATAATATTAATTTACCAAGCAATTGATGCAGAGGTCTTTGGGTCGGGAGGCAATTTGAAATAACAGTAAATTTGAAATAACAGTGAAATTGAAATAACAGTTGAATAACAGTTGAAATTTTCAATTTCAATAATACAAATAAAACAAGTGAAATTATTGTATGGTTATCGGAGACATTTGATTTGTGGTTTCATGTCTGCTCGAGAAATTTTTCTCTGTAACTCGTGTGTCCACGCATTTACGCCATTTTTAATCAGTTTTCGTAACATGTCGATTGCGAACAACCACTACCTCAGCTAGTACTAATCCACAGGGAACCATAACAAGACTGGGATCTAGTGAGCTACTCGATAATGGTATTTCAACATTCTTTGCGAAAATACAAATGCCACGCCTGAATACTAACGATATAGGGAGTTGGTTTTTATTGCTGGATTATTGGTTCCCAACCTCTTCTGGCATTTCATCCGATAAGCAACGATTTAATACTGTGTTGGCAGCCGTTGATCCGACAGTCCTTCCATAATTACGCGGGATTATTAATGCCGCCTATTCGAAAATACTTATGTATCAAAGAAAAACTAATTAAACATTTTTCTGAAAGCCAACAGCGACAACTCAACTGGTTATAAGCTGAAATGCTGCTGGGTGACCTGAAGCCCAGCCAGCTCTTTCATGAAATGCGCCGAGTTGCCGATAGTTCTATAAATTATCCTTTTCTATAAATGGTACTGCATCCGCCAGTTCTGTGGATGAAACAAACGAATCATCATTGTGTTCACGAGGACGAACTCGCACTTGTAATTCATTACGGTACCATCGACGATTTGGCATACGGGCGCATAAATGTTGTAGCCCCTGCTGACATAAAACGCTAGTAATGACTGAAGCAGATTATCCATTACGGACAAAATATCAGCTATTAAATTTCTCATCGATACGGGCGCGGCTGTATCCGTATTACCAACGCCAAACGAGAAAAAAACTTTTACCGAATATTTACTTTTTGCGGCAAACGGAAACAAACAATTCAACGACTTGTTCATGTGGCATTGAGGGGGTTGCGGTATACCGTACTTGGACGATATATAAATTACATCCGAAAGCATCAAGGATCATAAAAAACACTTACGATTGGTATTCGAACGCCTCCGTAAATATCGAATTACTATCAACGTAGATAAATGTTAGGCGTAGCTGAACAACAATTCCTAGGACATGTAATCTCGAAAAATAAAATTTAACCTCTTACTAGTAAAGTTGAAGTCACCCGAAATTATTGTAAACTTACAATGACTAAAGAGCTCAAGGCATTCCAAGCGATGATCAACCATTACCGGTACCTTATTCCAAATGCAATAAACTCACAAATCAAACTATTCGATGATCAAGGGAAACATTAAAAATGACAAGACGTTATTGATTTGGACCGATGAAGCGATCGAAGCATTCGACAAATGCATAACTGAACTCAGCACTGCTACTTCACTCGCCTTTCCGAAGAAAACCACCGGATTTTCTCTCAACGTCGATGCATCGAATTTCGCAGTAGGAGCGGTATTACATCAAATTGTCGAAGGCTCAAATTTTGAGCTTTTGGATTATTTTTCCAAGAAGCTGACCGGTACGCAACCAAAATAGAGTATCTACGGCCAAATGTGCGAAAAAACGTAACAAACTTTGTGTGCGGCTGCGTACAGTGCCAAAATTTAAAAATACATCGTCATAATAAAACACCTGTTAGTAAATATAAACCGCCGAGTCGACGTTTTAGTCGCCAGCCGGAGGCGATTCCAATAAGTGATATGACAGCTGAATCAGTCATACAAGGGTTTGGGTTGCACGTTTCGGATGCCCAGAATATATCACAACCGACCAAGGTCGGCAATTCGAATCCTTTTTTGACAGAAATTTTTAAAACCATTGGAGCGGATCGAATTCAAACCACGCCATATCATCACCAATCGAACGGATGCTAAAAGAAAGGTGGCATAGAACGCTGAAATCATCAATCTTTGCAATGGGACAAGAGGTTTGGGTTGACAATTTACTAGTCATCATGTTAAGTATTCGAGTTTCGTTTAAGAGCGACTTGCTAACGACGCTAGCTGAATTAGTCTATGGCACAACATTACGCATACCAGGTGCATTCTATGACACAAATAAATCTATCAATATTCAGAACGAGGTAGTACAAAATATGTGTGAATCGATGATGAGCATAAATCCCAGCAACACGACATTTCATACTAAGCCAACTTCTTACATCAACAATCTTCGTCCGCACCAGCACAATCAGACGAACCGTATCACCACCCTATGAAGGGCTTTGCAAAGTATTAAAAAGATATAATAAATTTGAAATAAACGCCATTCAAATAAATAATTGCGTCGTTAACATATCTATTGATCGACTCAAGCCACAGTCACAAATGACAATAGCAAATGATCGACCAAAACGTAATGTAAACATACCCCAACGCTATCGCTGAAAGGGGAGTACTTTTGGTCATACAGGAATGCCAATGGTAATATATAAGGTCTAAAAGCTGAGCTGGCACTCTGGCTCTATACCGCTGTAGTACGACTTGTTCTTATGTACAGTGTGAGCGTTTCACAAAAATAGGATAAAGAAAGTGCAAAGAATGAACATGATCGTAAGAAGTATGCTCATAAGAAGTGATATGATGCTTAAGAAAAGGGTTGAAGCCAAGACATTGGAGAGTTAAACCAACACCCTCACAAGTGAGAGAGCAACACAAACGTGGCCAAGGCGAGACTTGGAGTACTTTAGAACATCAATCTCTCTATGCATAAACAATTTAAGCACAGTCGTAGCGGTACACGCAGAACATTGCATCAAGATTGCAATCAAGGTGCAAGACATCCTCTTTAACCTAACCTAACCTAACTTACTATATAGTATTAAATTTTTATTTAAAATAAACCTCACTTTACTAGAAAACATTTTACTCCCATTTTACTGTATGCAATCAAAACTGCTTTGCAATATTTTCAAGCATGTAACCAAGAATTAAAAATTCGTTATAAAATGTTGAAATATTAAACGTCAAATGTCTTATATGTACAAAATAGTGCGAAGTAAGAAACGCCTGTTGTAGGCTACAGTAAAAAAAAGTCTAAATCTTGAATAACTTTAGCAGATTTTAATAGATGTTCTGGAGGCGGTAGCGAATCAGTTGGGATGAGAAGCTGTTGTAAATGCCTAAGTTTTTATAATCCACATATTAAGCCACTGTACTGGGTGCAATATCTCCTTTCGTTGTACTCCTTTGCAAGAACAAATAGGTCCTTCCTAGTCACTCAATTAAGACATTAAACGTGTCCCTTCTACTCTTATGTCATACACAGTTTTCGATTTGGTGAAGCGAAATTTTTTGACGTACTATTGAACATAAAAAGGCAAGCAAGACAAAAATATCTACAACGTCCGCAATATTCTAGAGCAATACTTAACAAGCTCTGTCGATAAACTAACAAGACCATAACTGCCGAGTCCAAAATGGGTTGTGTTTTCGTGAACTAGTTTTAGGTTTTCTTTTTTCTTCTATAGTCCATCTTGTTGTCCATAATTAATTGATGACTTTCTAAACAAGCTATCGAGCATTGAAATAATCCACTTTAATTTAGTGTAACTGGTAATCCTTCGTCTTCCAGAGAATCGTTTGCTCATCTTTATTATGTGCAGACGTTCGAATATGCAATTCAAGTGTCCATCCAAACACTAGGGTCCACCGAATTTGGTTTTTAAACGTACTCCAATAGTATATTTTAATTACCAATTTCTCAGCTCAGATCTATAGTGCATACATATTGCTCTTAAACTGTTGGCCTTACTTTAAAAGTATGTCTCCGTAGATTGTGATTAATTCCGAATTTTAGAAACCACGTGTTTGGCTGTTTTATTGCCATAAACTGTTTAAAGGAGCAGTTGCGATGAGTTAGTTTAGCAAAAATAAAACCTGTTTACTAGCGGTAAACAGGTTTTATTTTTGTTAAACTCGAAAGCGATTATTATCGCAATATAATGTTTATCAAAGTTGATGGGAACATTTAGTGATCCAAGCCAAAAATCAAGCTAAAAACAAACACCTTGAGACAAATTTGTCACTTTCTACCTCAAAAATAGTTGAAAAATCTATTACACTTTATATAAATAAATTCATCTTTTTAGAGGACGTAGTAAGCCAGAAATAAAAGTTCACTGAAAAACAAAAGTTTTAATATGAGTTGCTCTTAATCACAAGAGTACAAGAAGCGGTTAAATTAAGCATTGCATTTTTCGTGCTCAACAAGGTTATAAATACCGTTTTTTGAATTTTATGTGAAAAAGTATTGGACTTCTTTTAATTGGATATACTTTAAGGAATAATGCACTTATGTAAAAAATTAATGAATTTCTATACGAAATAGCCACCAACTTTGCACCTAGCTTTCTGACAATTTACGAATTTAAAATTATTACTAGGTGGAAGAAGAACGATTAGGTTATCGCTGAACCAAATTTTGAAATATAAGGTGGAGCCAGGTACTTTTCACACGACACTCGTATAGTATATAAATATCCGGGTATATTCCATGTTTTAATCCATTAAAATCTAATTATCAATTTTCATTATACCCATAAATGAAAACCCAAGCTACATATAACTAAACTTTCAACTTTTTATTTAATTTCAACCCATTATATACCATATATATGCTCTTATACTGTTGTTGCTCTTATACCTAAACCCTTCTTCTGCTGTTCGTCCACACAAAAGCACACAAAAGTCCTACATACATAGTCATTATCACGCAAATGCGGAAAATTGAAAAAAAAACAATACGAGTACACGAAAACCAAAAAGCTTAAAGCTAAAAAAAAAAATTCACTAAATTCGATAAAAAAGCAACGAACTAAAATATGCAAATTAAAACAACAACAACATAGGAAAAAACTTTCACTATCCAACTAAAATTTTAATACCTGTTCAAAATTGGAGTGTATCACATAATCGCGATTACATAAAAATAAATAAACGCCCTTACCAGTGGCAATGAACTTTTAGATTGCCATAAACTAGACATTTTAATGATGTCATACGACTAAATAGTACAGGGTTACTCGTATGCGATTTATTTCATTTAATTAACGACATAAAAACACTTAGCATAATTTTTATGATCTATGTGTGTGTGTGTGTTGTGTCTTAAATTTTATGTGATTTCCGTTAGAGATTGATTATAAAAATGGAATTTCACTTAAGGTTACACGGCTATATTTAGATTTTGTTAGTTTTAGAATGTGGTCTTTCGAGATTTTATATAGTTAAGTTGACGGATCTATAAGTTTAATGCGTTTAACTTACTTTGTTTATATGCTTTTTATTATAACCGCAAGCGATGGCGTTAGTTAAATAGTTTAACCTTTATGGAAGCATTATATACGAGCTTTTTACATCGCAAAGTTGCTCTTGGCTTTACTAAACTACTCGTTATTGAAATTATCACTTTTCACGTTTTTTAAATGTTAACTAAATTGAAAATCAAATAAGTGATTCTGACTAGGTTTATAGAGTCATCGGGAGGAAATGTTGTCCTCTAATTTGCGCTCAATATGGATAACTAAATATATATTTTCTTGAGTACTGCCCTTTGCAGGGCTAATGTATGACTAAAAATTGACGAATTCTGAAAAATTACTGCAAGTGGCTTAGTTTAATGTCCTCAGCTTAAATTCTGCAAGCACATGATGTCGAATGATCTTTTTAAACGTGCTGATTTTAAAGGTGCTTTTAATCTACATATTAACAATAACTTACCGAGCAATTGGCACAGTGGTTAAAGCTGCGGTGCTTGGGACGGGAAGTAGCAGATTCGAATCACAACGGGGGAGAGTTACAAAAGGGATTTTTGATCACCTGATTACGATCGGTGATGACGAAGAACACAACTATGACCCCTGTTGGAGTGCAGAATCCATGGACCGAACCATCGTCCATGTCAGTACAGGCTGACTGGAGTAATGCAATGTGCAGATGGATTTGGACCTGTATTCGTGTTTCATCGATTTGGCCGGTGACGGTGTAAGGTAGGACGTTAAAAATTAACCGCGTAAGAGTTGGGAGAGGTTCGACCCCAGAAAAGATTGCAAAAAAACAATAACTTAGCAAAGATCGCCAGAAGGGTAAGCTTATTTTCTAGTGAAGCTGCCAAAATGCAAACGGGACTATAACTAGGTGGCCAAAAAGTTTAGATTATGTGTTCCAATGTCATACAATGCTTTACAGTGAAGATGAGCCCGGAAATCCTAGTATTTGTTTTTTTTCTAGTGCCACAGGTCAAAAAGGATGTTTTGGATTTCAAAGCATGTATAGGAACGAACGATAAATATTGCAAAATTTTGTTGTGCCATGTCCAAGAATAGAGCAGAATAATTTTTTTTTCTTCCAGGGCTTCTTGTATAACTTGTTGATCCTGTTTTGTTATTGAATGTTTGGGAACAAATCCAAACTGATGGTCCGGAATCAGTTTAAGATATAGTTTTTTCTGCGGGGCTTTGATGACTTTGGTGTAAGTATTACTGTAAGTAATGGAGCAATATCCAGTTCTCAGTATTGCGTTGAACAGATAAGATATCTCCCATATTTTGGCACCAATAAAAAAATTATGTGATTGTAAAATTTTGATTTCAGCGAAGGTAATTTCTGATGGATATGGTCCGAATCTTTGGCATAATCTGCCAATATTTCAGCCTTTTTCCATTATTTCTAGTGACCATTACTTTTACAAAATGTTAAAATATGACTTGTGATATTTTTGACCCAGCTATAAAACGATAGCCCAAATAATTATAATAATGATCAAAAAGTTTTTGTGGATACTAGATTGCCGAAAGAGTTATGGTCTAAGCCAATTTTCTTTCACTAGAGTCGCTGCTTGTATGTGCTTTTTCCGGTGTTTTTCTCTTTCATGGTGTTTAAATCAAATCACAGTCCTTGATGTTAACCTTGATTTTCAGGGGTTTGAAAAACTATAAAATTTTAAGGAGCCCCGTCGATAATCTGTTGGATGATAAAATGAAATCCACCTTTGTTGATGACAGTGGTTTTGGAGGATTCATCTTGAGGAGTTTGTCAAGGAGTTCATCTTGCTATAATGAGCAATTCTCAATATCAAGCAATATGGGTCCAGCAGACTTGTTCAAGTTTGATGTTGGGGCAGCATGCTCACCTATTAGAAAGAGTTGGCATTGATCTGAGTGGCCCTATCGGAAGCCTACAATTTCCAAACATTCCACTTGCGAGGGAGTTCTGGTGGGAGTGGTCAATTCGAAGATTTTTCCTGGAACTTCAAGAGGACTGATTGGCCTTAAGTTGAACACAGTTGGGACGATTTTTTAGGTTTATCGATTGGGATTATTTTGGCGTGTTTCCAAGACGGAAGAGAGTATTGTCTTATTCAAACGAATTTTTTTGGAAATTTGTCTCGGTTCTAGTGAATGAGTGACATCGCCAGAGGTGATTTTTGGTTAAAAACTCGATTTTTAGGTTTATTGGCTTCTCGATAACTTCCAGACCATGTGGATATGTTTTGAATCTCTGAGTTTTTGGTCCTTTTAATGTTGGCGATTTTTAACAATATTTTTACTTTGATTAAAATTTTAATTTTGTTTGACCCTTTGTTGGACTGATTGAAATGATGTCTAATGGATCAATCTAGGTTTCGCACTGCAATTATTTACCTAGCCTTGCTGTGTGGTGAAACTGAATCCGTAACTACACTGCAGAAATGATGTCTACTATTAAAACGGCTTTCGGTAGGGATTAGTAGTGAAAAAGGAGTTTATTGCTGGTTCAAGGTTTGTGAGTTTTTTATGGTTTGTAAATTTGCCCCGATGTATTTTGGAACAAATCTGATTGAAATTTTACGTGAAGAAAATTAACAAAAAAAACTAATTTACTCCACCATCGCTCCGGCAGATGTTACACATATAATTACTACGGAAACAATTTCATCCATTAGCTCGCCATCGCCATGAATTTGTTGTTTCGAAGTTTTATATGGATCTTTGCTAAGGAATTCAAAATTTAGCTATTTGCAAGCAATTCTCATTATTAACCTGTGCTCCATTTCATGTGGTCCCCAAAAAGAAACAAAAATGACTGAAGGCCGTGCTTTCCGAATTTTTTTATAAACCTTTAATTACAGCAATTAATTCTAAAAGAAGTAGTTCAGCAAGTAGTCCAAGGAAGTCAATTGAACAATCCAGCAAATCAGCTTCTACAGCGGTTGCCATAGTATGGCAAATTCTTTTTATTCAGCTACATTGGAAGGTTCGGATCAAATCGTATCGTTGGTGTAGTAAAGCCTATTCTCACTTTCAGCAGAAACATTGTTGTAGGCTCATTCTGATTGCTTACGTTACTACTGTTTGGTAAAAATTGATCTGAACTATTAATATTATCAGTTGAGTCATTCGGACTAGTAACAATCTGTCTTTCTGGCGAAACTATTGCATCAGTTTTATTCAAATGTATTGTGTTTCGACGATATAATTTTCCGTTGCTTGCTCGAGCTATGAATGAACGTGGTTCTTCCGCTTCCGTCACAATTGTTGCACCTATCCAGCTTGTAACCATATATTGCCACCTACAGTCATTTTTAACTAACTAGGTAGTCATTTTTTACTAACAGCGTTTAATTTTAACAATATAATAATAAAGTCACTTCTATGTATTCTTTCCCTAAAGTGTTGTTTTGGTTGATTTTGCATTATGCGCGCTACTCAGGTAACTCAAAAGGTTTTAGTCTTTTGTGTCTTCTTATAATACCCTCTTCATGAAGTAGTCTTACAGCTTCAATATTAGGGTGCTGATGGAGCCTCTTCTGTTGTTTTTGAGCACATTTTTTTATTTCTCTTACGACTGTGTCTATTCCGAGATCTCTATGAAGGTCACTAATACGAGTGTACCTAGGGGCGTTTACAATCCCTCTAAGAACTTCATTTTGGAATCGTTGAACTATCTGTTGATTGCTGGTTATGGTGCATCCCTATAGTTGGATACCATATGTTTAGACTGGCTTGAGCACTTGTTTATAAAGCATAAGTTTATTATGAATGGATAACTGAGAGTTTCTTCCAATTAATAAGTACATACTTCTATATTTTAACTGAAGATCTTCTGCTTTCTTTTTCATGTGTACTTTCCACATTAACTTTGCATCAAGGTTCATACTAAGGTATTTTGCTTGATTTGCAAAACAGGGATATTATTGAGAAGCACAGGTAGTGGTTCTATTGACCTATTAGTGAAGTTAATGTGAGTAGGCTTTGATTCATTCTCTTTAATTCTCCACTTAGTTAGCCAAGCTTGTATATTATTTATGGCTATTTGTAGTTTAAATGTGACTTTACTGATTGTATCACCAACAGCTAGAATTGCAGTGTTATCGGCCAACGTGGTGGTAGTTGTATTGCTCGTCTGTGGTAAGTCGTTTGTAAACAGTACGAAAAGGCGTGGCCCTAAGATACTTCCCTGCGGGACTCCTGCTTTAGCTTCTTTTGTGCTGGAGTAAGTTCCTTCCTATATTTAACTCTAAAGTATCTTCTTTTCAGGTATGACTTTAGCAGTTCGTAATACTCAAATGGTAGAGATTTCTCCAATTTAAATATTAAACCATCTAGCCAGACTTTGTCAAATGCTTTAGCAGCGGTGTAACTTCTTTAATTTTATATTGTTTTTCCAAAAGATAGTCTTTTATCCCTTCTGGTTTGCATGAAGCATGTAGTTTCTTAACAATGACTTTGGTTTGTCCTGTCAGCTTATCTTCGTAGGAATACCATGTTGTTTTGTTTTCATTAAGAGCTCCTGTTAACTTTCTATAGCTATCACTGTCTGGGACATTTATTTTGATTTCACCACTATTTAGAGTTGTAGCTTGAAATTCTATCCGATTGTTGTTCATGCTGTTTCTAATTCTATGACAATTATCGCAATTGGATATTATAACTGGAGGTGGCTGTGGCACTTTTTTCTCCAGTTGTACATTCTTGCTTCCGGTTGAGAGTTCTAAACTTGATCGTTCCTGTTCCGTTGAAACCTGAGCTTTTCCTCCTGTAGTACATTCCTACTACCGGTTGGAAGCTGCTCAATTGATTGTTTCAGTTTGGGTGAAACCTGTGGTGATTTACTCATCTTGCATTTCTTTTTTTTTTGTTACGGTTCAGAATCCATCCCGTTTCTCTGTTCAGTTTCTGTTTCTTCCTCGTCAGTTTCATATATAACCTTTATATGATCATTGGTATTGTGTATTTCCTGCAGCTTAAAGGTTTCTTTCTCAGATATTACTGCATTTAGAGCAACTTTTAACTCCTTGTTTTCTCGCTGTAAGCTTTCGAGATCTTTGTTTAGATTTAACGTTAACTTTTGTATTTCGTAAATGTTATTGCACAGTTCTGCTTTATCCTTTTCCAAGGTATTCGCTAATGGTGGTGGTGATCTACCCATCCCTGGGTTTTTGTCCAAATGGGTTGAGTTGCCTAAGAGGGCTTTTAAACAATGATTGGCTCACCCCACAATCCGTTGAATCAGCCTTGTTAGAGGGTGGATTTGCCAACTGCTTAGCTGGGGTACAATTATCTGAATTAGTTGTACTCATTGTTTATTTTACTGGTCATGGAGCATCTACCACTATGACCAGTACGAGTCTGGTTTAAGAACTTCATTATTAAGTTCTCGATAATCGGTTATACCGCCGTGTTTTGGTCGCCAGAGCCTCATTTGTTGCCTAGCAGGGGACCAAATCTTCCTTTGATCTAACAAAAACAATCGGTTCCCCATGACCTTTCCTCAACACGATATTCCCATTCCGGGTCCATAAAAACTTTAAGTTCTTTAATTTCTTTACCGCTTTCGCTTGTAAGAGTTATAAGCGGTGGAAAATTGTGAGATCTGCATTGATAAAATTAGCCCCATCGTTTAGTTTTTTCAAAATTGCTTGAGTTTGCTTGTAGAATTCCATCGATAATATATCAGAAGTTTGATTTTTTTATTTTAACTGCGCAAATAAGAAATCTATAGCATTTATATATGGTTTTACTATATTTTTTTGCCGTGGTAACACTTTTTTGTGACGTATACTTAAAATTTTTTTAGTTTCTATGGATTTTACTCAAAGTTGTTATTGTTCATATTTATCAAATGTTAACTAATTTTTATAGATAGAGAAATTAAAATTAAATTGTATATTTTGTGCAGATACAGTTTATTTAATTTAATTTATAATTTAATATAATCGAATTCTTTAAACGACAAAAATGTTTTATCCTCTGATTTATACACCAAAAACTGCGTGTAAGATAGGAATTAGGCACAACTTTTAGTGATAAAAAGAAATAACTAACTCAAAATAATTATTAAAACTGCTACAATACGGTTACATAATACCATAACAAATCACGGAAAATTTACATGACACCAAAAAATAATCACCATTACAAAATTTATTTTATCAGTACATTCATACTAGTCGATAAAAAAATCATACAATTTTTTTATTCTTTTTTTAATTTTAATAAAACGAAATAAGGAAACCTTGTTTTAATAAAAACAAAGAATTCAATACTTCTAGTTTTATATATAAAAATTAAAAATTATTTACAGCAAAGAAGTAAAACTTTCTTTAATGTGATAATAAAAAAATTTGTATATTAAATTTCTATCAGCCTGTACTACTTTGAACCCGAATTTACCTGACCCATGTTCTTATATACCTTTTTCAGGTATGTTTTTGGCTCCGCCCCCCTGTGCTATTTTCATTTTCCATTACTTTTTTAAACAGGTGGTTGATTTTAGTCTGTACCTGAATGTTTATTATGTCCTTGTTATGTCTGTTTTTGTAAATTTCGTAATCTTCCAGTGTTGTCATCATGCTACTTTTTTACATTTATGCAACACTTTCAGATTTTCGTTAATGCCTGTGTATTTATGGTTAGTGTCAGTCATGTATTCTGCGTAATTTGAGTCTATTTTAGGTTTGCCGATTTCTTTCACATGTTGGTTAAACCGAGTTGCGAAAGATTTACCGGTTTGGCCTATATAGAACCCATCACAGTCGTCACATGATAGTCTATAAACTCCCGTATCTTGAGAAGACACTCTTGGTGGGTTTAGTCTTTGTCCTATTTTGTTGCTAGTTTTAAATGCTGCCTATATACCATGATTTTTCAGTACTTTCCTGATGATGTTCGCTGTATTTCTGTCGTAGTCAAATGTAACGTATTTGATGTCTTTGTCGTCTTTGGCTATCAGGGAAGTATACTGTTCGTTAAGTTTCTTGTTATTATGTTTTCTGTTCAATAGGTCCATCCTTGCCGGTTGAAACCCGTTGGCCCTAGTGATCTGTTTAATAGTATTCAGTTCCTCTATGTAGTCTTCTTGGTTCATTGGTATCGTATTCAGTCTGTTGATCATGTGCAGGTATGCCGCAATCTTATGTTGTCGTGGATGATGCGAGTCGTTATGGATTGTATGGTCCGTTTGTGTTGGTTTTCTAAATATTTTAAACTTGTGTTCATAATTTTCATTCCGAATCGTTAGATCCAGGAAATTAATACACTTGTTTTCTTCAGTTTTCAAAGTGAACTTGATGTTGTTATGTATATTGTTAAGATAGTCGTGAAATTGTTTCAATTGCCGATTGGTTCCTCTAAACATTGTAAGTACATCATCTACATATCTATGCCAGTATACCACACAGTTCCTATAAGGGTTACTCTCACTCAATATTTTCGAATCCTCTAAGTGGTTTAAGAAAATATTGGCTAAAGTTCCCGATAAAGGGCTTCCCATGGGTAGTCCTTCTTGCTATTCATAGAATATGTCTTGATGTTCGAAGTAATTCTGTTTAGTAATCACCTTTAAGAGATTTCTAATTTCCTTTGCACATTTCGTTTCTCCCTGATTCACGAGCAGGTCGTAAGTGTTTCCAATGTGTTTCTTCTATTGGAATGTTACTATACATGTTCGTTATATCAAAAGAGGCCAGTCTGGCACCGTGAGGAATTTTAACTGATTCTATTCTGTTTACAAGTTCTATGTTGTTCATCAACGAAACGTTGTTTTCCAGTTTAACTTTACTCATTAAATACTAATTAACGCGTTTCGCTATCCTGTACGTGGGAGCGGATGTGAAGTTTATCACCGGTCTAATAGGCATATCCGATTTATGAACCTTAGGAAGTCCTTTGATTTTTGGCGCCGACGGTTTGATCATTTTCATGTACCTCATTTCTTGTTTACTAAGAAAAGCTGTACATTTATTTATGCATTTGTTGACACTAATGCAAAATTTATCAGTTGGGTCACAATTAAGTCTAATTATATCATTATCTTTAATGTAGTCCAACACTTTGCTGTTGTATAACTCTGCATCCATGATTACCATCGCGTTTCCTTTATCTGACTTAGTGACGATCGCCCCATGTTCTTTAATCTTCTTTGCCAGACAGGAAGTAACCTTCACCTCCGAGCTCGAACAGTTACAGTGCATCACATCAGTTTTACTAATCCCATCCATAATTTGATATCTCAAACTATCTTGTAGAATAGTGTCCTTTTTGAGCGCGGCGCACTGTAACGAACTTTCCAAACTAAATAGAGATCTGTTTTTTTGCCGTATGTCACTTTTAGGGGTTAAATTATGTTTTAATCCTTTATCAAGTAGGCATATCTCTTCAGCATTAAAAACAATTTCTGTTAGATTTATGGTTCTCTTATGAAACTTATGTTTTATAAGAGGAACCTCAGTGGTGTTTGATTTAATTGGTTTTAGCTGGAGGTTTCTGATTTTGCTTTTTACATTCAATCTTCTTTGTTTCAACCTTGACTCTACTTTCTTTTCCACAAATTCTCTTATACTACAGTATTTTAAATAGTGGAACTGATCCGCTTTTTTTGACTGCAGGTTATAAGTTTTTATGGTTAGAAAATTGATTCTAGTGTAAAGTTCCTGAATACTTTTGCTTAACCATAACCTTTCAGCTTTTATTTTGGTGGTGCGAGCAGCCAAGAATTTATCTTTGATCCCAATTTTGATAAAATTCGGGATCAAATTCTTCCTTCGGCAGGTTTTACAGAAATACAACAGAATTTTATTCTGTTGTAGTTTCAAAAGGGTGTTCAACAATTTTTTTAAATTATTTTTAAAAAAAATAATAATTTTTTTTAAATTTCCTACATGAAATATTAATAAAAAATATAACAAATTTTAAATATCAAATTATGCTTTATTTTAATAATTTTATTTATTATAAAAATAAATTTGTTTTACGGTAGATGCGGTTCCACCAATTTTAAACTATCCAACCCGCAATTGTCTACTTTTGTCAGTTGGGTATTCTGGTAATGGCCACTTCACTAATTTCTATAAAAAAATCATGATCTTGAACATATAAAAACTACATTAAAATGTTGCAAATTATTTTAGTTTTAGTCAACTCTAACGCCACATAGAGTTGATTCTATAACAATATCTAGAAGTACACCAATTTTTAGTATTGGGGTGTGAACATTTTTGACACAAAATTAATTTTCAAATATCACCTTTTAAAACCATTGGCATGTTCTCCACCACATAACACACGATCAGCGATCAGTTAATCCCGAAACGGGGTTTTAGTATAATAAATCTTTATATCAACTTATGATAAATTTGAAAGGAAAATCTTAGATTTATATTGACAATATGAATATACTATATTGACAATATGAATATACAAAATTGCCTAAATAACAAAAAAAGAAAAGCATACTAGACGTAAAAAAAAATTAAAGTTTATTATAAGACATACGTTTTTCTAGCAAACTACAAGAAATTTTTATTGATTGTTTTTTATCACTTAATTTCGCCAATCCCTCAGAGTATAATAAAAAATATCGCCCGATTAACTGTCGATTTTATCGTTGACGACGATTAATCTGAATTTATGTTTTCCTCGCATTCATTGAATCGGGCCTGCAAGAAAGGTAAAAACTAACACAATATTCAATTTTCGTAGCTTTAATTTTCGCCCTTAACCACATTCACCAAATTTTAAGGGTAATTTGACGAGTCCTACATTTAAGTGTTACTTTTACAATTTATCAGGGAAAGATATGCAGATCGCCACTAGCTTTGCCAGTGGCCGTGTGCTTTCAAGAAGAAACGCAAAGAACTCGTCTAAGTTATTAAGTTAATAACAAGCCATAATAAAATTTATACAAATGAAATAATCAGTCATTTGGTTTGCGATTGGGTGACATTTATTTACAGCTGTCCATATAACGTTTAAGTTGAATTCAGTTGGAGTACTACTAATTGATCGTTCGTCAAGTTCAATAATTTAACGTTTCATTCCATCAATATTAACTCATGCGAAACAAAGTCATGTATACATAATAAAGTGTAATCGAGACAGATCGGAAACGATCAATAGATTTTGATCGTTAAAAATCTAAACAAAAAATTTTAAAATTTTGTTAAAAATAATTTTCATGAAAATTTTGAAATAGTTTTTTTTTTCTTCAAAAATTCGGCTTTCGTTTTTCAAAAATTAATGATGATCAATAAGATCAACGGACGGGGTCATTCAAAATTTTTGTCGGTTTCATTTTATATTTTCTTTTTTTTTTTTTTGAAGGCACCCACACAAAATTGTTTCTATATTTTGTATTTCGAGAAGACCGTCGTTTCGTACCCATCTTAATACTCGTACAAGACGAGAATATGTTTGCGAGATTTTCTAGACGGTGCAAATACGAGTGTGGTATGATAAGTATCTGGTCTTGAAAATTTGTGTAATAAAGTCAATTTTAAGCTAATTTGAAAGATAATTAGAATTTTTAATTTGTTACTTTCTATTGAGATTAGGTCTTTTTCACCGGACTGCACATTACCGTCAGACCTAAGTTTATTGATATTCGAGACCAAAACTTCCGGATTATAGCATCGATGCAGTGATCGAAACTTTCATTTACCCAATGTTCAACAAATCTCCAATTCTCTATTTGTAAGTTATCAAATACAGATTGCGGTTATGTGCATAAAGGACCCACCTTATGACGAAAGCACACTGGCTCTGCAGAGACTAAAAAGCACATAAGGTTTTAGAGACCAAAACGCAATAGGTTTTAGTAGTGGTGACCACATATTTGAAGGAGTTACAATTAACGATTCCTCGGGTCCCTGGCCACTCGCAATAAGTTTGTGGGAAGGGATATAAAATAGAATCTTGTCGGCGGCAACCTGGGTTTGTATGCCTTACGTCCACTGTTAAAAATACCTTGCAAAATGTCGTCAAGCTGAGGTTGAACAAGGTGTTGATTAGACCCGTTGTCATGTATTGGTGTGAACATTTGACTCAAGTTTATCTTTAATCCAACTTTTCTGCACCATGTGTGTAGAACAATTTATAGTTGGCTTCAAACTAACCGTCTGTTGTTTTGATGACTTTATCATTAGACCCAAATCTCTTTCCATGGAGAATTTTTTTGAGGTCCAAACTAGTACTCACTGGGAGCCAGATGTAAATAATACGGTTGATAGAGAATCAATTCAAAGCCGAACACATGTACTTTGGCCACCGTTTTTATCGACTTGTCATATGTTGAATTATCTTGATGAAAAATCACTTTTTCAATTTGTGGCCGTTTTTAGGTTTTTCGTTTCGTCCTTTCCATGTAAGTTTCGTTCTTTCCATGTACCAGTTTTTAAGAAGCCAATGAATATTATTCAAATAAAGCGACCATAACCTTGCCGGGGGACTGTTGTACCTTTTGACGACTCTCAGCAGCCGCTTTCCACTTAGTTTATTGTCATTTTAATTTCAAAGTGAAAATGAGTCAAAGCTTTAGTTGGGCGAATAAAGCGTTCAGCAGCAACATTTGTGTCTGAAATCTACATACCACCGAAAAAGTGTTGGTTTCGCCGGAACAGAGTTCGAATAAAACTTTTAAGCCATTGCAGACAAATAATACAGAAGCCACTTCATAACTGACGAGACCATACATAACAAATCTTAAGACTAAATCTGAAATTCCTATATTCCAAGGTTGTCCGAGTAAAGGCGATATACAACAATGTTAATGCCCTTTATCATATAAGACTCGATAGTGGCGCAACTTTATTGAAATGAATTTACAATTTAATGTATCGAAATTGCTAACCAATGTGATCACGAAACGACATTATTTCCATGACATTTCTTATTCCATGATGTTTCGCTACTTAAATGGACAATTACGAGGTCCACCTGAGAAATTGGTGCGCCACTTCCGAGCTGACATATATATTTAATCGTTTCAAAAGCTTATAAAACCACACGATAGAAAGCGAACCATACAGTTGATGACTTTATTGATATTTTTATTAAGCACCGTCGATCAACAAGGCTTCCATTGAAACCATAACTAATATGTACGATACCTATTAACTTGCTTAGATGATGTAATTATTTACAACTATCGTGACAGAAAACTTCCAATCAAGATTATCCAACGAAAGTTTTCTGGAGTTCCTAAGTGGCTTGAAGTTCTTAAACAGCAGAGAAACAAAATAACTACGAAGCACCACAAGCTCCAAGGCCTTCCACACAGATGAAAAGCCTCTTCCAAATTGCACATTATGCATTGATGAACGCACCACGGTTTATGTGATTGTCCTAGAAGTTTATCCAGTTGAGCTTAGAGATAATTCACTACTACCGACTGCCCTAGGACTAATACGTGACAGATTCGGCAAATGGTAATATTTTCGCACTTTGTTAGATTAAGCTTCCATAAGATCGTAAATTACTATAAACTCTGCAGCTCTACTAAGCGTTTTGCTAGCCAATGCAATATTTAACGTTAATACGCTAAATGATGTAAAACCTGACTTCTCAAGGGGAGTAACGTTGATTAAATCTCGTTATAAATTTATAACAAATGCTCAATTTACTATTGACATAACTGGATAAATGTAGTATCAAATATACGTTGTATCTACCAGTTAACCGAATTCATTTGGCTTACTGAGACCAATTGTCATTACCCGATCCAGGCTTCCATATACCACGAATCGTAGATCGTCTTATTGGATGTAATATATTTCTGCTGCTTTTATCAGATGGCCAAATCTCCAATGGTGTAAATCTGCCCTTAGCGCAGAATACAAAACTATAGGATGAATTGTTGGCGGGATGCATAAAACAAACGATGAACCATGCCAACACTATTGCTCTGTCGACTTAAGATTTGGGACCATCCCGTGTTTAAGGAAACCAGTACAACTACTAAGCTCCGTGTTGTATTTCTATTCATGGTACTCCATCAGCAACACCAGCCCTTAACTGATTTGTAAATGCGCATCAGCGATCATATTAATGACCGATCTTTATATTAACGATTTGAAGTCATCATCTCTCGAAGAGGAAGATTCTATACAAGCCAGTTTATTTCTTGTTGCTTTAACTGGGTAGATATCATTTACGTGGATCGATAAAACAAGGATCGCGAAAATATCCCAAAGAAGGGCTTAGAAGTCTCAATAATAGAAATTATTGAAGAAAATTTGTAGATTTCAGTCGTTGGTATAATGTTTTAACCTAAAATCGTTCGTTTCTCTTTTAAGGTTTCCTTACCAGCCACTATAGTAAGTTCACCAATAGAAATATGCTCTCTGAAACTGCAAGGATATTCAATCCCAAGGGCTGGCTGTCACCAGTCATCATAACCATAAAGGTACTGTTTTAAAATCTATGGCTGCTAAAACTCGATTGCGGGTTGTGTGACCTTATTACTCGCACCCGAATGCACATACACTGTAAAGTGATTACAAAGACGTTAAAACTCACAAACGGTTTCGGTTTGGTCTGATGCAACTATCGTTCTCTTTTGGTTCGCAAATCCACACCAAAGTTTTGAATGTTCATCTGTGGTTGTATGTCCCAGCCAAACAAAATCCTGTAGACTGTACTTCTTGTAGTATTTTAAGGTTGATTTTGCGCCACTTAGATAGTAAGTTGTAAAAAAGAGGAGAAAGGAACCAATGAAATATATTATTATTGGAAAATTCCTAATAATACCAGATCAAACAAAAATTAAAAATATGAAAAAGTCTCAAAAAAATAAAATGTATGCAGAAACACTCGATCGTAGAAACCATCAGCAAAAGACAAGAAGACATGGTGGATAGTTACTAAATATTTCAGAAGGGATCTCCTTCAACAGTAGAAATAAAAGACCAAAAATCAACCTAATTGTAGTACATATTAACTCGGTCGAAATTCAACATCGGCCTATTAGACACAGTGGAAAAGGTTGCACATTTAAATTTATTTATTTTTTGCTTATTCCATGCAATATTTTCTGTGGCTGAAGCTCACCCAGGTCTTTTGCGTTTAATTTAACGTCCTAATTTACGCTGTGGCTTTGAACATCCATCTGCACATTGCATTGTTCCAGCCAGCCTGTACTGACATGGTGGTAAGGCTCATAGATTCTACACTTAAACAGGGATAATAGTTGTGTTCATCGTCATCACTGATCGCAATCAAGGGATGAAGAATCAATTTTTTGAAAAATCCCGTTGGGATTCGAATCCGGCATCTCCCATACATCACAGCTTTAGTCACTGTGCCAATAGCTCGGTCACGATCAAGCTAAGCAATGGTAACCAAACATACCAAAGTTTACTAAAATGTTGAAGGAGTATCAATAAGGAGCATGTGAAGGCCACTTGAGAATTGAAAGATGTACAAAACCATTTTGTATTACTTCATCTGGCATGATGGAAAGGTTAAATAAGATGTAAAAGGAAAGTCTGATAAATGTGTATTAATTGACCTGATGACGTCCTATATGACAAGAAGTCAAAGAATAGAAAATTTTGGCATTAAACTTGCAATGTATAATTAATAAAATTGCAACCAGCATATAACTTTTGCTTTATAGGTGAAAAGATAAGATTCCTTTGGCCAATGCGAATCACTTATCATACGACCCTCATAAACCGAAAAATTTATTTTGTGGACAATGTGTTCATTTATAAAGTGTTTTACTTTTTATATACTGCGGTCAAATGTGGGAGTCAATATTGGCGACATACTAAAACTCAGTTTTCCTTTAATCATTAGACTTATTTTATGACTTCATGATGTAAAAATGAAGCACTAAACGGACCACTGTGTATTTCATATTTTAAAAATTTAAGAGTCATGACTGACAGATTTATAAAGCTAATGACGCTTTTATATATGTTGCATAACTAAATTTAGGATTTTCCATTTTCATGTATTCTATATGTTGCAGTTGACTCGGCATCTAATATCAAGTGCGGCGGAGGTTATCACACAATAACCTAATTTTTTCATCGTACTTCTTTATAATCTTGGTGTTACAAAAAAATACTATTGGACTTAACTATATACAGAGACAGAGACAGCATCGATGAACACGTGTTTGTTATATTAAAATAAATAAAAATAAAACCGCAGTCTATTTCAAGAGACGGAAATGAATTTTGTACGCAGAAATAAAAATAAAATTATAAGATGAAATCAGTGCAGATTTGTTGCATATGCGGAAAATACGATAATCTATATCTATGTGAATCATAATTTTAATGTGTAGCCTGTCGCATACCATATGAGTTGTATTCGGAATTCTTTTGTATGCACTCGATTGTGATGACTATATGTGTACAGTGTATTATGTGAATAAAATGTTTTAAAGGGTGTGTGTGTGTGAGCATGGGACAAAAATGTTACAACTTGTTTGTTTGCAAAAAATGTTTAAGGCATCGTTTTCACACAATCAAAGTCCAACCAAGTGTGGTGAATTAAATATTTTGGTGACAAATTATTTACTTTATATAATGTAATTGGAGGACGCTCCCATGCCTCGTAAAAGACTTCTAAACGAGCACGTTTTCCTTAGGATTCCACCACAGCATCCTTGGCTTGTCGCAGGTGGCAACTATACAAAGGTTGGATCGCTAGGCTGACTACCCGTATCCTTAAAAAACTTAATTGTTAACAAAATCAACAAAAGAAAATATGAATATCGGCAAAATTTAACCAGAACCCTGTTTTATTGGGCCCTAAGTAAAAAGGACGACGTCAAAATAGTGATTGGTGACTTTATTGCAGGAGCTGGCAAAAACCAAACTGACTTATGTAAAAACATAGAGCTATATACTTCCAAAACGAACTAGCAACCGATCGTGGGAAAAGACCATTATCAAATTGACCATTCGTTAATTTCTAAGGGAAATTCTCGAAGCATCCAAGAAGTGAGATCTTATCGATCAGCTGCCAAATTTGTAGGCAGTGATTATCACAATTGGCCACTGCAAAGCTAAGGTGGCAGTTTTCGTGCAAATCAGGGTTCACAGGAAAACTTAATTTACTTTTCAACTGTGAAGGTCTGATAAATAAAGGTGAGAAAGCACTATATCAGAATCATGTTAGCAGTAATATTATGGAAACCAATCTCCATTCTGATGACGTGCACGCTCTATGGGACGTATTGAAAATTTCGGTTGTCGGTGTGGCACAGACGACTCTAGGTACGGTAAAAATTAATCTCAAAAATGATTGGTTGGATGCGGAGTGTCATCTAGCTGTTGAGCAACAGAATATAAGCTATAAAGAAGCGGGAATACTTTTTACAATTGTACGGAAGAACAAAGCGGTTCTTGCTAGGAGAACCGCCGAATTTAGACATAAAAAGCGTGAATGGTGGAAGGCTGAATTCTTAAGAGTACAACAACTCTGCAGTGAACGGAGTCTCGTAGCTACTTTAAAGGAGTCACCTGACTGCACCATACCTTAAGACCTAAGTCTATTGCCATTCGTATCCAGGATGTAAACCTCCGTATTAACGTCGATGCAGTACTCAACACATGGAAGGAGCATTTCTCTGATTTGCTCAATGTTCTACAAGCGTCAAATGATGTATTTGAATGTTATCAAATATAGACTGTGGAGATGTGCCTATAGGACCCGTCCTACGAGAAATTCATACTTACCATACAGAGACTAAACAAAAACCGTTCCCTTGGGGTTGATTGCATGAATTCCTTGCTCGGATATTCGGAGAGTACACTTTGTCAAACTATCTTTTCGACCTTATTTGATTAGTATGGCAAAGCGAAGTTATGGCTGAAGTGATAAAAAGTGGCCGCTTTGTGTTCTACTCTTGAAAAAGGATCGCTAAAACTGAGAAAACTATTGCGGCATAGCTCTCATTTGCACAGCATACAATATAATGTCTTACGTAATACTGGAGAGAATCACTTCCCTGGCGGAGGCAATGGTAGGTGACTACCATGGAGGATTTCTTTCGAATCGGTCATTATATAGCCAAAATCGGTTGTTGGCTGAAAACGCTAACTGAATGTTGGACCAAAATTTGGCTTTTAAGAGTCACAACATATTCGTCGAACGTTGGTCGTTTCATTTCACCTGTTTCTGTTCGGAGTGTTACTACCCTTAAAATGTTGTCAGCGCCCGGATTTACCTTTACAATTCTACTGAAGAGCCAGAGATTTACTAGTATTATTTTCACGTATTATCAATATGTCGTCAGTTTTAACAGGAATTTGACTGTCTCTCCATTTAGCTCTTGGTTGCTATTCGGTGTGTCATCTCTTCCAAAAATATTGAGTAAGGTGCTTCACCTTTTGTCACCGTGTAAGATAATATGGCCTTAAATTCGTTATATCATTTGCAGGTATCTTCGTAGATGCATGACCAATAAGGAAGTGAGATCGAGCAAGAACATCAATGTTCACAGATCGTAAAGCACAGATGGGTCTCGAGTTTAGTATGCTTTCTATCTTTGCTGTTAGTGTTCGTATTTCTTCAAACGTCAGAATGGTTCTGCCAATGACCCGCTTGAGATGATATTTTATTGATTTTATGGCAGCTTTCCAGATTCCACCAAAGTGGAGGATTAAAGTGCCAAGAAATAAATTGCCTGGAAAAGTAATCAGATATTAATTTTGAATTTTGTATTAATTTATTGAAAGCCTCGTGGAGCAGATAGCTTGCTCCACTGAAGTTGCGTTCCCATTATCACTAAATATATCACGACAGACTCCTCTTCTTCGTGCTAAGACATATAAATAGGCATATGTATGCTTTGTCCCTTTTTTGCCCGCGGCCTTGTTGCAGATGAATGGGTAATGGACTAGCGTAATTAACACTAACCTTCAGAAAGGGTCGAATAAGTTCAAATTTCGACCGCTTGAAATCCAATAATTTTGCCTAATAATTGCTAGTGTTAATGATGGTCCCGCGTGTTCATTGTCAAAATAGAATATGGAGTGATTGAACTATTAAATAAGTAATCCTTGACTTTGGATGTATAGGATTATAGAATATCTGGTAGAAAACGGCACTTTAGCGTTTTTTAGCCATCCACCTACACGAATGAGCCCAGAATTATCCAAGATGGCCTCAATGACTGAAGATTGTTGGTTTTTCAATGTCTTTATTTGATTTTAACTGCGCAATCTGCTCTGTATAGTATTTGGATCTCTGTTAGTAATTCATATCTCATCAAATAAACTTCGTTGGTATTCGGTTTTTTCTTGTTTTTTCTGGTTTTTTATTCGAGTAATGAATCGTAAAACAAATGCTAAAATTCTCTGAAGCTTGACTATAGATGATTATTTAAGTATTAGTTCATCAAGCCATTCATTTTGATTTGTAACGGCAAATGTAAATATTTTACCTTTTTCTTCTTCTTCAAGGGACCATAGTTGATGTTGGTTTAACATCGCTTCATAAAGCTCCAGTCTTGGTAGACTTATTTGATGAGTGCCAACTTAGTTTTTGCAGTTATTATAGACTCACTACAACATAACCTTCGCATGTTTCTGCTCTAAAAATAAACTACTGCTCCATATGCGTTTTCGCTGGCATTAATCCGTGAATTTGGATGATGTCGCTTTTATTGGCTTGAACAAAACGAGGTATGAAAATACCGCTGATATTTTGTAACTTCGATTGTTTTGCCATTGCTTCGAGATTTTTTGAGGAAGAGTGTCATTCCAGCTAAGATTGATAGCCCATAACCTTTGGATACATAATTTTACGACTACAATGACAGGCGCTATTCATCTAAGGAGATCGAACAGACGACGGGTTGATGGTCGCTTTTTATTGTTTTCATGTCAATTCCTAGGCATGCATTTTCTGAGTTCAAAACAGTGGTCGAATTAGACATTCATTTGCGATAATTAAACCCATGATTGGATAGCAGATTAAATATGGTTTTCTTCAAATTATTAGCTTCGGATTCGGTCTGAGCCCCAGTCATTAAATCGTCGATATAAATATCTTATAGGCAATATTGACTGGTTATAATCGGCCATCTTTTTATGCACTCGTGCTGCTAGAAATGAAACTGCGGCTTGACTATAAGTAATAAGTGTTTAGACGAAATTGATGAATTGAATGCGAGTTGTACCGTTGGACTGATTGCTAAGCAGTAATTTAAGGATATACCAGATGTTGTTTTGACAGATTCATTTACAACTCTTAACTTTGTTGTTGAGCTCGAATTTTTAATGGGGTAAGTAATAACCTGTATCGCAAGCATCTGGAAAACTTCCTTCTTCATGAGAAATTTTTACATTTTTGAGGAAATGCTCCTCGCAAAAGCCTTCATCTGGTGTAAGAGTTAATTTGGAGTTTGGAATTGAATATAATTCCCAGAAGCTGCAAAGAGTTCCATCCAAGTTAACGCCAGTATTGACACTAGTTGTTATCATGGAAACTAACTGATTGTTTGATACGTTGTCTCATTTGCCAGATACTAATCTAGCTTAGTATATAGTTTTCTGTAATACTGGTCCATTTTTACCGATAGTCCTCTGGCCATATCTCAATAGACTAAAGAAATATTCGGCATCGATTAAAATGTCTTTTTCAGCTGACTTGTAGAACTGTGGATTAGTAAGTTGTAGATCATGCAGACGTTCAAGATCGAGGCTTAATATGGTCTGGCTAAGCAATTGTGAAGTTATCTTGGATATGATGAAAGCATCTTTACGAAATTTGAAATGCGCAATAGAAATTCTCGAGTGTTTCCTCTTTAACCCCAGTTTTTGCACAAACACTTGATTATAAAGCTTATATAGAGCGCGACACAGGACAGAGTTCCAGTAAAATCCATTACAGTGGGATGTTGCCTCTGGAATGACTACTGATGGGGTTGGTTTGTCTTTGATTTCAGTTTACTTAACGTGCAATAAAGTATGATGTCTTTTTCTACATTGAAGCATCTTTGGCTATTCTTTAATTAAGTGGCTCAGATCACCGGCTGCAATATGACTTTTCACAAAACGTTTTAATGGCTGTTTTCTAGTTGGTGTACTGGTCGACTCTAGTAATTCTATATTACGTAAAAAAAACTCTTGAAAAGTTCCAAATTGGGGGTTATATAAACATAAATAAATTCAATTATAGCTACTCGACATCGGTGAAAAAATATGTTCCAAATATTTTAAAAAACTTAACTAAGTTCACAAAAAACCATTAAGTCGGTTAACGTTATTGTATACCAGTTTCAACAAAGCCACAGGACTAAGACACCATAAATAGAGAAGATTGGTTTGGGACAAACAGAATTTACATGGGGCAATGTAACGATAGATACCAACGTAATATCGTTGTTAGTGTGTTGATAAGGTCGTAACAAGATGTACTGTGATCAACGTCCAGGGGTAATGAGCATTGATGGTTTTAAGTCTTATATTTAGGCCAATTTAGATATGCATTTTCAAAAAGGTTTTGTGCTAATTAATCAAGTAGTTGCTTCATTTGCAAAGTAAATCAAAATTCAAATACTCATTTCTCACTGAAATTTTTGGACTATATCCTTATAATATATTTGAACTTTGCAATTAGAAACACTGAATGATTTGTAAAACAATCAAAACAATCAAAGGGAAAAAGTTGAAATGCTGTGTCGGGTTTCCAAGAAGCTTAATCTAAAAAAACACAATTTCAACTATCGGAACCTAGCCGTAATCAGTATCGAACTCAAAAAGTCCCAACAAATATGTGATGTTAAGCAGCAACTGGAACAAGCAAAGCTCAAAAAATCAAAGATGAGCAAACAAATTTGAAATTAGAGGAACTACACAATGCCTTAAGAGAAGTAAGATTGGGGAATGGCCAAACACCGATTAAAAACTTAGAACTTTGGAAAAGTCATATGTCCAGAAGTTATTAAAGTTTTATAGCATAATACGAGACCACAATGAAAACTCCTTTACGAATTTTTTTTTGTTTTCCTTTATTTTACAATCTATCTGCTTAAGACATTCAGTAAATTGTATGTCTTTTTACATTGTCATGATTAGAGTAAATCAAAAATTTTGTGGCATTTCAATCTTTCTCTTGTCGTGGTAGTGAGAAGTTTGTTCACTAGTTCGTTTGGATGAATTATCAATCTTGAGTGATACTTGGCACTGGAATTCTAATTTCTTCCCGTATTGATGGAACCTGCAGGTCTCTGTGAATTAAATCGTTTGACACGAACCATGGGGCATCTACTATGATTCTTAGAAGTTTAGATTGGAACCGCTGAAGAATGTCCAAATTTGAGTTGCTGGCCGTTCCCCACAGCTGTATACCATACGTCCAGATAGGTTTTATTATTGTTTTATAAAGCAGTAGTTTATTTTCAATTGTTAAACTTGGTTTTCTGCATATGAGCCAATACATTGTTGACAGTTTTATTCCCAACTGCTTTCTTTTTGTCCATATATGTTTACGGCATGTTAGACGTTTGTCGAGGTGAATACCTAAATATTTTACAACATCAGTTTGAGGCATATTCTGGTTATTCATTTGTTTTGGTGGACATATTCCTCTTCGCATCGTGAAGGTAACATGTTTAGACTGAGCTTCATTAACTTTGATTCACCATTTTTTCATCCATACTTGAATACTGTTAATATTCTCCTGCAAAACTTCTGTTGCTTTAATGGGGTCTTCGTGTGATGAGAGCACTGCCGTGTCGTCTGCAAATGTTGTGACAGTTACTTGTTTACTTGTAGGTAAGTCTGCTGTATATAGCAGATATAATATCGGGCCAAGAACGCTACCCTGTGGTATACCAGATTTAATTGGATAGACATTTGTATAAACATCCTGATATTTTATAATAAAATATCTGTCATTTAAATACGATGTTAATATTCTATAGAAGTCATGGGTAAGCATTGCTTTATTTTGTATTGTAATCCCACATGCCACACCTTATCAAAAGCGTGCGCTTTGTCCATGAATACAGAAGAACAATATCTTTTTTCTTCCAGAGCTTCTTGAATTACTTGAACTATTCTTTGTACTTGTTAATTGTTGAGTGCTCTGGCCTAAATCCAAACTGATGGTCCGGAATCAGCTTCTTTTCCAGCAATATAGGCTTTCGGCGCTTAAGTAGTAGTTTTTCAAATAGCTTAGATATTATTGGTAGCAAGCTTATAGGTCTGTACGACGTTACTTCTTCTGGAGGCTTGCTTGGTTTTGGTATAATTTGTGAAACCTTCCATTGTGTTGGGAAGTATCCAGTTCTAAGTACTGCGTTGAATAAATAGGTAAGAAATCGAATACCCTTATCTGGTAGTTCTTGCAAAACCTTTCCTGTGATAAGATCATATCCTGGCGCCTTCTTAGGATTTAACTCTCTCTGTATTGCAGTTTTTACTTCAAAGATAGAAAACTTCGACGTGATTGTATGATTCATTTGCAATGGCAATTATAAACTTCCAAGCTTCCGACTGAATACATTCATTGAGATGTTCCACTACTTGATCTATATCACACTCCGTCTTTAATTTGATTTTTGTGGTTAGATCCTCTGTTACCTTAGATATGAATTGGTTCCAGTCTGTTATTCTGTTGCTTAACATCGGTTGCTTCTACATGTTCCTTTTCTTTGTAGCCAGAGTGATAAAACAGGGCAGTGGTCCGATGATAAGTCTAAACATGGCATCGCTTTAATGTAATTACTTGCGATTCCTTTGGTGACGCAGAAATCTATGACATCTGGAATCTTTCTTCTATCACTAGGCCAGTAAGTAGGTTCACAGGTTGACACATGATTAGGCTTATTTTTTTGAATTGAATTAAGTAATGCTCGGCCTCTCGTTGTAGCCAATATTGATCCCCACTCTTGGTGTTTTGATGTATAAAAATGATCAAATTGTTCCATTTTTATTGAATGTTTTGGTGGGCAATAGATGGCCGAAATTGTTATAGGACCTACCCAATCTTCTATTACCACAGTAGCTGCTTGTAGATGCTCCTTCTTATACTTTTTTATTTCATGGTGTTTAATTATGTTTTTGATTATAACTGCAGTGCCACCATGTGCTGTTCCATCAGGATGGTTTTTGTCATAAATGGTGTATCTTGGTATTTTGAGACAACTTCTGCTGGTGTTATGCGTTTCGGATATTAGCATTGTATCAATTTCTTTATCTATCAAAAAACTTTTTACTTCTTGTCCATGTTGTGACAAGCCATTGGCATTCCAGATTGCTAATTTAAGGGTTCTGGACATTGAATGTTTTGAAGACAATGGTGGTTAGAAGGTTCAGGATGGTATTCATTTTGAGTTTTTGAATTTTCCGTTGGCTGATTTTCTTTGGTATGATTTCCGTCCGATTTTTTAATTGAATCTTTGAGCTTCTGCGCATATGTTGTTCCACTAACAAGCTGATAAGATGGATTTGGATTTACAAAAGATGCATTCGGATTGGATGGCTGCGACTTCTCCACTCTTTTTCTCTTAGAAGGGGTAAATCTGCGTTTTTGTACCTCTTGGTAAACGCTGCAACCCCTATAGTTGGCTGGATGACTACCATTACAGAGCACGCATTTGCCCTCTGTACCCCACTTTTTCTTGTCACAATCAATTGTCAGATGTTCCCCTGTATATTTCACACATCTTGGTCGATGATTACAGTACGTTTTAGTATACCCGTACCTTTGGCAAGTAGTGCATTGCACCACTTCCCGCTTCACATGAGGTTTTCCGATCTGCACAACTGAGTGCATTAATTTACTGATTGAATGTATGTCTTTATTAGTTTCATTCATTCGTAGCTCGACTTTAAAGAGTGGGAGTGGTTTTTTCGTACCACTTTGCCTCATGTTGCAGATATTAACAACGTCGTGGCCCAAGCCAATTAACTCACTTTTTAATTCGTCAGTGTTAATAGACGGATGTAAGTTTCGTATGACCACCTAGTAGGTTTTGTTCCCACTTTGTTGGAACGAATGGAATTTGGTGTTTCGTTCCGCTAGGACTTTAATGACGGCTGGGTATGCCTCAGCATTTTTTACCAGAATTTTAACCTGGCTAGTTCCAATTATTTTTAGGTCAAATTTGTTTTTTGTATATTCCTTTAACAAGACAGTCAAAGGATTGATTTCTTCTACGCCAGACACAAATATTGGAGGCGTTAATATTATTTTTGGTGGTGGTGTGTCTTCTTTCTCCTCGGGCAAACAATTAAACCGTATCGATAAAGGCACTGTAGGTTGAGCTAATTAATAGTCGTTGATTTTCATTTGCTTGAGTCTATTGATAGGTGATAGAGGACTCGTGCCTCTACCCTTTTTGCTAGCTGTTGTCCCTCCTTGTTCATAACCAAGCATAGATAAGGAAGGCGGCAGGACATTTGGAATACTAGAATCGTTAGATGTTTCCGATTCTGACATAAGTTGTGATGTTAGTGGTATTCTTTTTTTTGGCGACGACGGTGAATTATTTTTTGACATTTGGGACGACATTTCTATTGATTTTAAATCAAATTGTGTCGCATTAAACGAACTACCTGGCGAAGTTCGTTGAGTTTTTGAATTTTTAGCAAAATCAGACATTTTAATGTACAATGCCCTTATAAACTAAGTCATTAGCATTTTATAATGTTCACACGTTTTGTTAACACTGCACTTTTACACTAATTAGTTCAATTGTTTTGAAATGTATACTGATATTGAAAATTGTTTTTGATTACACTGCACTTTACATTAATTTTTATTTTTTCACAATAATATAAAAATTTTAATGTTTTTTGTTCAAAGGTTGATCACTTACTCCCCTTCAAGAATTAAATTATTAATTATAATTCAAAAATACTGAGGTGGTGCTTTAAACTTAATATCCTGTCGAATTAATAGATAAATTTGCAGTAGACATAATTATCAATGTCATAAGTTTCGTTATTTTTGTATTTATTTCCAAAGTGATAGGCACTAAAGATTGTTCTGATTCCAGTCTTGACATATTGAAAAAATTTAAATTGAATTGGAAAGGGTCTTATGAAATCAATTACTAGACCAATAGAACATAAATGTACTGACGAACTTTATTTTCTGATGAACAGAATAAAGCTGAAGGCAAATCATTAGTTACCAAAGTTCCTAATTCGTTGTTAATTCTCAAAGGACAGCAAGTTCTGTTTTAATCAACCCTTCTTGAAAATGGTGAACATATATAATCACTTTGTTGAAAGTTTTGTTTCCTACAGTGACATTACCAACATAAACACAATCAAATTGATTTATGATTATATGCTTTAAGCATAAGTTTTATGAAATATATATTCGAACCTATCTACACAATAATAATCAGATTATGCCATGTTATGATTTTTGATTTCCCATTATACTGCTATATGGATGGTAATATTATACAAAATATAGTTGAACGACACCAAATTAATGTAAAGATGTCAAAATATATAGTAAAAATGTATTAGTGATAACGACGAACGATTTTCCACAGTCAATTCATTAATGAAAAGTAAAAGTTAGAAAATGAAAATTTTACCTGTTACATTTTTTTTTATTGTACGAGTATTTTTAGGAATTCGACTTAGACAAAACAATCATGCATAAGGCATAAAAATAAAATTCTTTTGTATATTAAGCTTGAGCCAGAATAAATACCGAACAGCAATAAATTTGTGGTATGTACCTACTTGTATATTATAACGAGGAAAATGTCTTTTCCATTTCACCCACCACGACTATTAAAAAACATAAAAAGAAAATCAAAACGAAGGAAAATCAAAATAAAATAAAAAAAATTGTCGTGACTTAACGTTCAAAATACTTTTACATTTACTACCTTAGAACATATTCTTATATATGTTATGTATGTGTTTAGATGGAAAAACACTTTGACCTGATTGAATTTCCGTTTGGAAAATATATAATAAAAATTGTACAATGAAAATTTATGGTATATATGTCTAACCTAAACATGAAATATGCTGTTCTGTGTACATTTTTACGAGTTCTTGGCAGTGGCGTATGTAGAATCGTTTTATACTTAAAATAATAGTTCGACAGATTAAACCTGATACGGATACCAAAGCTGTACGTCTCAAACAATTTAGGCAGTAATTGACCCACCTGATAGAGAACTTTTTTAGAAAATCTACCCATTGAAAAAATGCGCCTTTACTAGATTTGCCCTCTATCAAATAATGTAATTCCATAATCTTAAAGGAAGTTTTGACATTTTGAAATTTATTCACTAAAAATTGTGGCTTAGGTACATCTAATCGAAATATTGTGTTTTTCAGGGGCTGAGATTTGTATTTTAATAAATTTTGCTTTAACAAAAAAGTGTAGGGAGAGTTTGATGGCCATTAACAAGTAATCATAGAGATAGTTACACAGATCTAACTATGCCATAGAAATTAGTAGGTTTCTATGAATATTTGTGCCAAACGATGTTTCAGCGCAAACTTCAGGAGTTTAGATTTTTATTTTATTGGGTGTATGCATTAAAAACCGGAATTTTTTTATGAAATTTGAGCCTTTATTGTGAAAAAGTATTACAAGATTTTTTATTCAAAATATTGCCGATCGCTACCCACTACTTTTTCCATCTTTCTGGCAATTTATGGATTCCATCCCAGAAAAACTGCGCCGGCTTTGTGGCCAAAAACGAATCGAGCCAATTTTCGATACCTTGAACTGAAGTGAGGTATATTCCTGATAGAGCATTCTGTATGGATCGAAATAAGTGGTAGTCGGAAGGAGCAAGGTCTGGGCTATAAGACGGGTGACGCAGAATTTCCCATCCATGATTCTCCAGGTAAGTTTTGACAGGCGCCGCAATAAGTGGCCGAGCGTTATCGTGGTGGAAAATGATTGACTCGTGTCTGGTCGCATACGTTGGCCGCTCTGCTTGGATTTTCTGTTTCAATCGGATCAATTGTTGACGATAGAGTTGAGCATTGATGGTTTGGCCACTTGGCAACAGCTCATAGTGGATCACACCTAGTTGGTCCCACCAAATGCACGGCATGACCTTGGCACCGTGAATATTCGGCTTTGGTGTCGATTGGATGCCCTCGCGTTTCTTGACATACGCTTTTTTGCGCTTGGGATTATCGTAATAGATCCATTTTTTATCGCCAGTGACAATACGATGCAAAAACGACTTCTTTTTGTGGCGCTCGAGCAGCATTTCGGACAAGCAAAATCGTCTTTCCAAGTCTCTTGGCTTCAACTCGTATGGCACATAATTTCCCATCTTTTAGATGAATCCCAAAGCTTTGAAACGTCTGGAAATTATTGCTTGATCAACTTCCAATGATTCTGCAAGTTTTTCTTGTGTTTAACTTGAATCTTGATCGCGTAATGTCTCCAATTCTTCATCCTCGAACTTTTTCGGCTGACCAGGACGCTCCTTGTCGTTGATGTCAAAATCACCACTTTTGAAATGATTAAACCACTCAAAGCACTGTGTCTTTGCAAGAGCATGCTCACCATATAAATCCACGAGCAAACGATGACTTTCAACTGCAGTTTTGTTTGCGGAAAAGTGACTCAACAAAACTTCCCGGAAATGCGGTTTTTTCGCAAATTTGATAAATTTTCCATCGTTGAAATCGGTTGGATGTGTACAATCAAAACAAAAAGCTGATTTTGACAGGTATTGAATAGGGCTTTCAAATGAGATATAAGCCCATGATGTACTATAACGCATAAAAGTAATGACATCTAGTATCAAATTCCGGGTTTTAATGCATACACCTTAAGACAAATTTTGCTTCAACAAAAAAGTTTAGAAAGAGTATGATGATCATTAACAAGTAAAAATAATTATTCAAATTCCAACAACAAGAATCGGAAACGTCGCTATTGACCAGCACCCTTTTGCCAAATGAATTTTCATATACAAATGAGAGTAACATTTCAATCAATGTTTATTCCACTTGTGGTTTCGATTCGTTATCACAAATCATTTGCATGGTATTTGCGGATTATGAACAAGTAAAAAATAAATTTATCGATTCTGAATTTTTCCATTTCATCAACCATTTTTTGAATAATGGAGCTGACCGCTCAAAAAAATCAAGCTTAACGATTTATTAATAAAATGTTTTAATATAAGTGTTCCGGCAATTTTGAGCTTAATTGGAGTTGCAATATATCTAAATATATTGAATATTTTATGACACGATCAATAATATGAAATTATAAGTGTCCAAAATGTTTAAGACCACACCAGAAAGATAACTTTTACATCCCAATCGTTTATGTCAATTTCAGAGAGAGAGAGAGAGAGAGAGAGAGAGAGAGACTTATAAAATACTGAAAAGGTCCTCCATTTTTATGGAGGTAAGTGCAAAAATTGCAAGTTTTAATTGACAATCCCGAAGACTTACAATTGAGTATGCAAAACGGGTTTGCCATTATAGATGTACAACCCTTAAATTCGAATACCAAATATAATATTCCAATTAATGAAATTCAGGTAGAATTAAATTTTGGCTTGACTAAACTGATGTAGGTTGGTATCATTAATTACCAACCAGTACTAGCCAGAAAATCGTCAGAAATTCAGGTTTATGGCAAATACATGTCGATTTATCTGAATCTGCCATTGAAAGCAGCGCCAGAGCGACGATTAATCCAGTAACTCTAATATATATCAACTATTAAATCATACAAATATTCATAAAAGCCTTCTGAATACTATGACATAGTCAGATTTGCCTACCTATCTCTACGATTACTTATTAGTGGCCATCAAACTCCATCTACAACTTTTTTGTGAAAGCAAAATTTGTCACAATGAAAATCTCAGCCCCTGAAGGTCGCGCTAAAACATCGTTTGGTACAAATATTTATATAAACCTATTGAACACCATGGCATAGTTCGTTCTATGAACGTATCTCAAATCAATTAAGGGTCGCGTTAATATTATGACCACTTTAATAAATCCTATAAATCTTTACTAATGTGATACATGGCCATTTTCTGATTGAATTTTGCTAGAAGTGTAGTAATGGTATTTACACTTTTATGGCTGCTGTAAAATTTTCTGTCAATTATTTTCGACAAAAACTTCACAGTTTGAAAGCAAGCCATCATAGCAAAGCTCTTAAATTGGAAATAAAACAAAAAATTGCTAATGTTCAATTTAACATGCCGCTACAAAATGGCGAATTTGTGACAGATGAAATTACGATTTTAAATCAACATCGTCGAATATGATCGCAAATTGGGAATTCAGCATTTTGCTGAATACGATTTCCTATTGTCATTTGTAATAATCAGCCATAATGAAAGAAATGGATGTTAATAAAAAGGCCAAGCAGAGCAAATTTTTCAGAAAATGATCTAATGTTATTATTGGAAATATTAGATTGCCATCGAGAAGTTCTCTCATCATCGGTCCATAAATACACGAAGAATCTTCCAGCTTCCTAATCGTGTGCAAATATTTGCAAAAATATTCATGACCCGTAAAGAATTGGGTCATGAAGTAATTTACTTCTCCATGCTTTCTATCGACCCACTTAGAGTTGGTTTTAATCCACCCAGCTGTCCATCTCTCACGCCTCTCGTCATTTTAAATATGTCTGCCCATATTTTACAGCAGTACAGAAGGATAGAATGTATTACCGACATTAGAAAGTTCCTTTTCCCAGCCGCTGAGCCTTCGATATTTGTCAGGCTCTATGGTCTCAAATATTAGCTTTCAATCACAAATGTAGTATGCATTATCTGTAAAAGGTAGTCTGGTACGTGGAAATTGTTTGTCCATCTCGCTGAATTAAACTCATTCTTCACACCCAGTGTAGCAATTAGTAACACTAGCTTTCGTGAATAATGATTTTGTTCCTATGCCACCAAACAGGCGCTCCACTTCTTCAATAGCGCCAATAGTAAATTGATTTTTCCTGAAGCTATATTGCTTATTGGATAAGTCTTCTTCTGGCTCAATCGCTGCTATGAGCTGGACTTAGTAATCGTTCTAATAGTTTGCCCACTGTATCCAATATATACAAGGGTATATATGCCGATGGAGAGTTTTGGTAGCCCTTCTTTTATTTACGAGTACCAGCCGCTGAGTTGTCCATACTTTTAGGAATACATCCTCCATATAAGACAACAGTAGTACATGTTTAGAAGTATCTCAGGTTGATATAACGCTATCACTTTCAACGCTTTCATCGGTACTCCGTCTGGAGCTGGTGCTTTCTTGTTTCGCAGGAAAGCAGCAGCTGGTTGGCTCTCTTCTAGTACCTCTTCCAATTTATTGGGACAAAGTGGCCGACCGCCACTCGATTGGTACGGGAAAAAGGAATTCGCGATATGCCATGTTTGGCTTGGACCTATTAAAGGGCTGGGTGTCAATGTTCTCAGTTTGCGCATAACATTGTAGCCTACACCCCAAGAGTTTGCTATTTCATCAGACCACCAATAGATAGGTGACTTTCTACCCTCTAGGCCCCGATTTTTTTAAACATCGATGCATGTTTTACTAGCCTTATCGTGGCCTTAGCAATTTCTTTAGGAGCTCCGGTTATCTCATTACTGTTTCTTTTCTTGCATTGATTGTTGTTGCGAGATTTTTCACACATAGTTTAGCTTGGAACGCAATATTCCACAGATAGTTTAGCCTGTCACTCGGTCTGTTACTCCATTGATGCCACTGCCGGAGGGTCGCAAACCCCTCTGAACAGTGTCTAGGTGATGTATTGATGATCGATACCAGTGTAATCTTAAATGACCCGCCATCCCGTAATTTCGTGCAATATGGCATCGGTCACAAAAGTGATGTCGGGAACAGCCTTAGTGGATTCTAGGTCTTCTAAATATCGATAACCCGCCCTCATTCATCACCACCAGACTTATTTTTGCTTCCATATTCAGAATATATTGTCCTCTAGTGTCTCTTATCTTCACTTCAGCGCTTTTGTGTTAAAGTGTTCGGCTATAACGAGGACACAGTCGAACTCTCGCTCTTATCTTGTAAGGTGGTAATTTTTGTTTAGAAAGCTTTCATTGGTTCATTCCGGGGGTCAAATAGCAACTGACATATATGTTTTTCTTAATTTTCACCGTCCACTTGAGAGTAGAGCTGAGGCTGGTTTAAGAGGGCATCCGCCGTTTTACTTCTATAAAGGTTTCCCTGAAGAACATTCAGGGAAACCTTTATAGAAGTAAAAGAGGCTGAAGGGCCTGCCTATATATCCGACAAGCGGCTGACTATGGTGTGTGTTTGGCTTGTTCTGGCCCAATTTTGTTTTTGGCACATATGAAGCACTTGGCCTTCATTTTACAATCCTTTTTGAAATAGCCTCTCTCTCCACCGTGGAGACAAAGTTCACTCTTGCTCTAGATCCTGCAAAATAGCTAGCCTTTTATGTGACCTATACTAAGCAGCTCAGATTCTTCACGAGTGCAAATCTCCACCAAGGCCGTTCGCTGCTCTCGAATTAGGTTTCATATGTGACACCTTGAATTCGTCATTAAATTCTTTAAATCCTTTGAGGTCTCGTCTAATGGCTTCTTTCACTTCCTTTTCCGAGGAGAGACAGTCTAAATCTCTGTTTTGCAGTGTGGTCTTAGGTTGCAAGTTCCATCTTGTTATTAAATGATTCTGACTTATAGAGATGATCTTACCAAAGCATGGAAAATGTAGCATTCGGATTAGCAAGATACGGAGAAGAATTTCTGAAAAACTTTAAGGATTTAAACGCATAGACACCAAAACGGAACTGGTGGTGCTTTTCCGAAAGTGTTATCGGACGTCGAGAAGCTAGTAGAACAATTAGTGAGTGAAGATGCCATATCTGGGTTTAATTATTATGCAGATTTTTCTCTGAAAACCCTATTGTTATTCATTGAACAACTAGATTGTGGTATTGGATTGAAAGGAATCAAATTCGGGAACCACAAATTCTAACCACCATTAACATAAACCAAACAAAATTTGTGTTAACCAAGATCATGTTGACTTTAGAATTAACCAAATGAACTTAAAAATACTGCTATAAATAATATTTGGTTTATACATGCCATTGCTGCCCCTTCCCTCATCAACATTTTTGCTTCATCGGATCCGATGTATTGTTCAAGATAACCCGAACAAGACAAGTCGTTTTCTACCCCGAAGAGTTATCGTCGCAGAAAGTGACCTCCAAGCCTGTCAATTGGTGGCTCTCCGCTTGGAGGTCACTTTACCATCCCTTTAGGATCGGTTCACATAACGTGACAGAGCCAGTGTACTCGCTGTCCTTTTATTTCATGAAGGATATCAGGAATTTTCATTAAATTCCTGATCTCGTGGTTGAATAAAACTCTGTAAGTGTCGTCATCTTCACACGTTTGGGCCCATATTATGAGTTTGTCCTCATAAGCAAACCATTGATACTTTTCAGCATTCAACTTCATTGATAGGCTTCTATAACTGTCTGTTTCCAGAGAATTAAAGTTCTATATGTCATTGTTTAGATCTGTTACCTAATACTCGTTGTCAGTAATCGATTTGATCAGTGAACTAATTTCTGGGTAACTAGTTACACCCTCAATATTTATTGGTTGTAGTGACATTTCCTTCGGTTGCATCAGTTCTAGTGCAGTATTTTAGATACATTCACTATCTTTTGGATGGTTGCTCTTAGATTAAACTGCCTTTAGTTCGATAGTTGTACTCCGCTACCATATAGTTGATCGGCTTCTGTTTTTTTTTATTCTGCCTGGACTGTTTTTTATTCTTTTTTATGATCCTCTCCGTCTCGCTACCTAATTCATCCTGTTTAGTGTAATACTTGAATTTATTTTGTATGTTGATGCCTTTTCAGTTTTCTTTTCCTCACTTTAGATATTAAAGTTCTTTGCTTAGCTTGGTAAATGATTTCTCCATTCACTAAAACCTCCCCAAAAGATCCGGATTTTATTCTTCTAGGTGTACAGTTCTTGCACTAATCTTCTGCTGCTCGCAATATAAAATGTCCTCTGGTTTTCACTTTTACAGTAGTTTGCCCTCCTCAGAATCCATAAGGACATCCTCCTAAAAGGAAGAATTTTTTAGCCGATTGACTAAAGTACCCCTGGGGTAACAATTGTTTTTCTTGTTTGTATTGCATATGGTCTTCTTGGTCGTGGGTTTCAAGTTCCACTTACGGAAATAGTAACAAGTAAAAAAAATATATTCAAAATTCTCAAATTGTACGTGTACAAATCCAGTCCACTGTGCGGTCTTCTACAAATATTTCAGAAAAATTCAATTTTCCGTTTCAATTGTACAATCCCTAATCGACCAACTTTACCATACATCCTTGAAGAAAACATAAAAAAAATAATAAAAAGAAACGAAAATTTAAGTGTTTGCTAAACAATATTTGTTTAGAAATTAAATTGGTTGACCGTGAACCAAAAAAAAAATGAAAATGAACATCCACTGTGCAATGATAATTTCATTGGCACGTAGCCTGTAACTAAATCAATAGATCGATGCGACGATATCTACTTTATGTACATAGTTAGGTATTCGATGGATTATACAACAGTTTATCCACATTTTCAATTTCATTACCAAACCAATTAAGAAGCAGAAGAACGCATGCTAAAAAACAAAAAAAAAAAACTCTCGATCTATACGCAAAAATGACGATGATCTTCGCGTATCAAATGATGAAGTAACACAACAAAAATTAATCATAAAAGATATTTTTAATTTAATTACAAATTAAAATATAAATATAACGCGTCTAAAATAATTTATTTAATTATTTCATCATTTGTTCAGCTCGTTCAGATGCTGCGCTGTTGTTGTTGTTGCTACTTTTTGTTGTAGTTAAGAAATTTTTCTTATACATTTTTTTTTTTTTATTATTTGGTGGATTCCAAAATGGTCTATATAAATTTAAATTTTTTGTTGAGTTTATGTTATAAATATTAGTGTGTTGTGTATATGATGTGGCATTGACACAGATGCTAGTTTGAGATAAATATATATACTATTAGAAAACTAAACTAAAACTAATTAAAATTATGGGTCTTCTTCTTTTTAATCGTTTTGTTGCGTTTTTATTCATGATGTGGTGTGCGAAACGTCATCAGATGCCAAAAAAAATAAAATGGTTATTTTGATTGTTGGCACAATTGGTTATATAAATACTTGGGGTTGAATGTCAACACAAAAGTTTTGTATGGTTTTAGTCAGTTTGATAAAAAACTAGTAACTAAATGAGTACAGATAGCCTTGGTTGCTTTCCAATAGTTTTCACAACCAATGCAATACGCGCTTTGATATTAGAAATCGTAAAACCGTTGATTTACTTGTTAAAAGAACTGGCCAACGATAGGAACGATTCAAAATTAATTGGAAAGTGTCAAGATAAAATTTAATTATAAATGACAAGCCGGTTGCTGCTAAAGGCTTAAGGTCATTACCACTAGGTTCCTTTCATTGCAATCGAAAATGGACAATGCGAGAATACGAAATTTGCTAAGATGTGTGAAATGTACAGGTGAACATTTCACTAATAAATGAAAAAATAAATAATGGTGTGCAGATGCTAGACAACAGCACAACTAGAGTGTCTATGTCGTTTTGCCAGAGGAACACCATAAAGGAACTCCAAGAGAAGTATGGATCACTATGTAACGGTGTAGTTACATGACAACCATTCTCATCGGTAGCCAAGTAAACACCAAATGTTTCAACTGCCAGCAATATGGACATGCAGCACCAAAGAGGTAACTACAACACCAGTAACAACTTTGCCGAATCCAAGGCACCAGTAGAATAACTCGTCTGATAATCGATAACTCAAAAAATGTGTTAAGTTTTCTCTGATGGAACCCTTGTTTGGGTTGGAGTCCAAAAACCTCATCCAAGCCTATCAACTAAGAATAGCCATCCTTGAGGAAACATAGCCTAGACAAGAACGACAGAACACCAACCAACCAAACACCAATAATATAACACAACTAATATTAGAAAAAAGTTAGCAGACACAGAACCATATAGCCAAAAGTCAACCACTGCAAATATCCATAACACTTCCACCAAACCACAGCAGAAAACGGTTTGCAAAGCCCCACAATTCTGTTTAAAGTTCTCCTTTAGGTAACTCTAACCAGCGGAATTTTCAATATCTGGGTCATGCCAAGTGAATGTTCTGCCTAAAAGTCAATTATGGCACTATAAAAATGCGGACTGGGGTTAAAATTGAATAAGTTATTTCAAGAGTTCGAATGGCACTCTTGTTTTGCTTTCGGTAATGCTGATAGTGCAGCCATTCTGGTTTCCTCTTACCTTAAAATCTGTTCGTTGTTGCTCTTACCGCAAATTTGTTAAGAACTCGTCAAACAAAAATTTAGCTAAGTTTAGCTCGTCGATGCGCCGCATTAAATTCATATCTAGAGTTGTCCTCAAATTCCTTGCAAACATTAACACAAACAAGTCAGACGGTCCTGATGGTTTTCCCCAATTTTTTCTCAAATATTGAGAATCATTTCTCCTTCAATCTGCAAAACTGCTAACATACATCCTGTCAGTATCGTGTTGGTGCTCACCAAAGCACTTAAGACCATAATCCGTTCCCAAATGGTGACATATTTGGAAGATAACCATTTAATTTCCGATCGGCAGTATGGTTTTCGCGGATGGCTTTCAGCGGGTGATTCAATTAATGTTGTCACTGAACAATGGAACAAAAGCATTCATCAGTCTGGTAAATCACAAGTCATTGCTCTCGATATCCCGAAAGCATTTGATCGCGTGTGGCACAAGGGTTTGCTCTACAAATTCAGGGCAGTTGGCATTTACGGTTCGTTAATTTTATGGATTGTAAATTTTCTTCACTGTCGCAAAATCCAAGTGGTGGTGGATGGCGTGACTTGCGTTTCACATTTTTTTAAACGCTGGTGTTCCTCAGGGATCCGTTCTTTCTCCGACCCATTTTCTAATTTTCATCAATGACCTTCTATCAGCAACTCTCAATCCAATATACTCCTTATTGTTTACCTTCTTCTTTATCGCGAAATGATGTTCTCGCAGAAACAATGGCTGTGAAGGATCGCCTTACGCGAGATCTTAATTCCATTCTTGAACGGGGTGAAGCCAACAGGATTGAATTTAATCCCAACAAATTTCAATACTGTGTTTTTCTGGCCGAACTAATGGCTATTCACCGTCTTTTCTGACTGGTGCTTCCAGCTTGGCTACCTCTGACACATTTGAGATTCTCGGCTTATCTATTTCAAAGAGAATACCTTGGGATGAACAAATAAATAAATAAACAAAACAGCAATTGGTACAGCTAGATGCCTGGTTTGTCAAGACTTATATATAATGTGAGACGCCCTCTTCATCGGTACAATCTGGAAATCAAATTCGCAAGGACCAATAAATTTAAAAATCCATTTTTTGTAAGGAATTCGCGAATGTTTTATTAGTCTTTATACCTTTTATTCCTCTCGTACCTTATCTTCTCCTAATCCTTCTGTTATTTTTTCCGTTACCTTGCAGTAGTGCTGTGTGTTTGGTGCTAGAACATGCATTAAGGATATTAATTTATTCTAAGTGCTCTGAACTTTAATAAAAAAAATATCGCAATGTTCACGATCTCGTAATGTTACGAGCAATGTGGAACAAATTTGTATGCCATGTTGTCTTATCTAGTTTTATCTACTTTTACTAAATGATTCTAATTGTGTGTTGGTTACTAAGTCGTTGGAAACTTTTGTTCCCGATAGATTGCACTACAGTGTATTGGAAATGAAACATTCGGAAATGGAAACTTTTAATTCTAAATCGAGTGAAGTTAATGCTTGTTGACTCATTTTATGAGGTTTTACATGATGCTTTTCACAAACATTTACCTAAAGGCTATAAGCTTATAGGAATAACTATCCTCTATGGTTTGACAACAATTTGGTTAATTTGATAAACAAGAAGAATAACGCATATATCGCCGGGCATTTGATAATGAACAACTACGAGCCTACAAAATCTATATTTCATGGTTGGAAAATAATTTAATTTCAAACCTAAAGTTTGGCCTTTTGTTGATGTCAAAAGAAAATATTCCGGTTATCCCAAAATAATGTCGTTAAACGATATTACTGCATGTAATGCTGAGGAGATATGTGATGTATTTGCATTTTTCCAATCATAGTCTATAAGAAATTCACTGATAAGGTTATTGATGTTTCCTTAGGACCTCGTTTTACGCATCATCAAAATTTAATTGGAATAACTCATATTTCTGAAAAAGATGTCTGTCTTGGTATATCTAAAATGGAATCGGAATGTGGTTTTGATGATATACCTGAAAAATTTTTAAGGACCTTAATAGATCGCTATCTTTACCTGTACTTTATCTTTACCTGTAGCAGGTGAAACCCGTCAAACGTATGTACTAATATGTGGGTGGTACTATTATATGCAGTATACATCAATGACATTTATAAACAACTTCATACACATCCTGAACGTGCGTATTAGTATAGTAACTTAGTTACCATAATGAAAGAAAATATAAAAAAGGTGTTCTCTCGGACCAACAATTACCCCCGTGAAGTTCACTACAAATATGAGAACTGGCGAAGTAAAATAATTTGGGTGATGATAAATTAACCATCTCACATGACCTTGGAGAAGATATTTTTAAAAAACCCGAAGAGCTAATAAAGGATTATTGGTAGATGAAATGTCTGCAAAAACATTTACTGCTGTGGAATCTAAATATTTTGTCATTCGATATTTCAAATTTTGGTTTGACTGATTGGCCATTGGCCATACCTCACCTGGAAGTGGCCCAGCGGGTTATAAATATGAGTTTATAGTTTTTGTGTATACGTATATAGCTGCCTAGCCTTCCCGTGTGTACGCGGGCACTTAACTAGTTTGCAATAAAAAAAACAGCCTTGGTTGTGGTCATCTCCACTTTTAAGCAACTTAAAGCCTTGGGACATGTGATCTCCAATTTTTGGCAATTTAGTTTATTAGAGAGCAGCGAGTTCCAAGCGATACTCGTTTATATCCTACCTTAGTTTAGTCGCCTCTTCATGAGCCAAGGTTGGTGAGCTGAAATTTTAACGATAAAATGTCCGTTCGAAAATCTGTTACGAGACTTGGGTGTGTTTCTCGACTAAAGGGGTCTTATTGATAGGTAAAACAATTGTTTGACCTTGAAATAACCTTAGAAAATGTTACTAGTTTATAGCAATAGTGATTCTTCCGGAACAAGACCTTTTACAAGCTGAATCGATGTGCCGATGCAAACTTATAGTCACCAACAAATGAAATTGAAATTTTTAGTGAAAAAACATTTCCCTTAAACTATTTTAGAAAATATTTGAAAAAAAAAAAATTAAAAAATACGACCTGAAAATTAGACAGTCAATAAATCTTAATTTCGTCATGATGATGATGATGATGAAATGATTATTCACTGAAGAAATATTTTTATTTTGTTGATTATATTGTCTTATCTTTTCAAGTATGTTGCAATTAACTTTTTCTTAATTGCAATAACAATTTTAAAAATAAATTTATGAGCTTGTCGCTGGCGAGCAAGTGTTGAAAGCTTTTTTTATATTTTTTTTTTTGTATTTTTATTACTTTTTCATTCGACGTATAGCCACATTAAAAAAATTATATTATGTGAACACAAAATTGTTCGAATCTCTTGTGTGGCCGCACCACATACTATGTATGTATGAATGTCGCCCATTATATATCGGTTAGAGTATTTGACGCCAAAATACTCACATATAATTATCGATTGTGGTTTTGTTGTTCTGCCTGTCGTCGTTGTTAAAACCACAACAATAGACCGAACTATAATAATTGAAATATGTATACATATATATGAAATGGTGAAAATCGTGAAAACTAATCGATACCATTTTCATTTTAATTTCCCCATATATATACAAACGGAGGAAGTACGTAACAAAATCAACGCTAATCTAATTTAAAATACTTATATAGTCTCAACAGTGGGCTATTCGCATTATGTTTAAGAGATTTCGATGCCCCTAATTCACCACTGTACTTAATATTTTCGTTTAGACATTCAAACCAAACTAAAAAAAAAAAAATTTGCAATAAAATTACAAAACCAACGTCTGTTATGAAAGAAAATCTTCTTAATTTACATGATCAGCGCTATAAGTTAAAACCGCAGCATCTTATAAATAAGCTAGCGCAGATAATTTTTTTTTTAATGTTGTACAATCGTTCATTCGATCTTCTCGCGCGCACTCTTCATCACATTTTTTTAAACAGCTGTTAACAATTCATTTATAAGATACGCTTCGAGTTATCTCAAGATATTAAATTAAAAATTTAAAAACGAAATAAATAAGCAAATAAATTTAATTTAATTTAAATAAAAAATAAAAAATAAAAAAAAATTTAAATTTGTGGACGACATTCGTCTATGTATACACATATATATAAGAAGAGCACAGTAATATAAAAAATAAATTTACTTTGCGGTGATGTTGTGCTAGTTGCTTACCCTATCGCGTCTCGGTGATCAATGATCATTAATTAGGTGTGTAAATCTTAATGGGGATTATATCTATGCGAGTTTATAAAATGTAGGTGTTGTGGCACGTGTTATTGGACGAGTTGAACATACATTGAAATTTAATTTCTATTTCAACTATTTATAAATTCGGTTATAGTGTCTTAAGGTTGGCGTCAACTTTTTTGATTATATGACAAATTGTTTTCTCAAGAATCGATCATTTGAAAGACTAAAACCAGTTTTTAATTGTTAAGCGATGAATATCGTTATTCAAAGTTGAAATCTTATCAAATATCATAATTATAACGAAGTTATACAGCCATTTGAAATTAGATGTAAATCATAAAATGTATCCATATATTGTGTGTAGGGTTCTTCGTCAGCCATGAAAGAGTATCGTTTGGATGAGATATTGTTGCTCTCTATGAAACTCGGTTGCCAAAAAGTAGATAATATGTGCCCAAGTGCACAGTTACATTTTGGTTTGTACATTTTTTCCTTTTAAACATATCCACTTGGAAGCATTAGCATACCAGCGTAAAAAGTTCCGAAGTCAAATTGACCATATGTTAGTTTCTAAGGGTCGTTTCGGGTCATCAAAGTTATGAGACCATATCGATTTGCTATCAAATTTGTAGGCAGTAATTTTCAATTGGCCACTGCAAAGCTATGACAAGACTTTTGATACAGGTCAGGAAACCGAACCTTTCGTTTAAACCGTGTCGGTCTGATAAATAAAAATTAAAAATCTGGCCAGTAATATCACTGTCAGTAAGTGAACTGTACGAAAGGGGTTTTAAAATCCTTGAAGACGTCAATAAAATTAAAAAGTGTAAGAAAGGGGATGAAGAAATAAGAATTCCTCTTCCATTATTCATGCTAACCTTCGATAACAAAGAAGAAAAATTTATGAAATAAAACATATGTGCCATATAGGAGTAAAGTGGTTAGAAGTAATCGTATAATTCCGCAATGTAAACATTGTCAGCGATATGGTCACACTCAAAAGTTCTGCCAACACAAACCTAGATGTGTTAAATGTGCTGAGAAACTCAACAAGACAATCTTATTTTAAAATTCAGGGTTACCAACTTTACGAAACAATTCATCTGGATAACCAAGCAAGACGTGGAACTGCTGTTATAATAAAAAATTATATCAAGCACCATGAATGCCAGCATTATCAATCACCTGAAACCCAGCTTACCGTATAGTAGAAGTTACATCTACCAAGCAACGCCTTCAGATAGGAGCGGTATATTTTCCACCTAGATATAACCTGAAGAAATCAAACTACTTAAATATCCTACAACATTTCAATGGTAGATTTATATTAGGAGGTGATTTTAATGCAAAACATGTTGACTTTGGATCTAGGCTTACAAGCTTAACTTAAAAATTCAATAAATGAAATGGGTATGTTACATTCCAATGGCAAGCCGACATATTGACCTACGGACGCAGTTGAAACTCCTGATCTACTTGGACTTCTTTATATCAAAACAAGTTTCATCAAATTTTATTGAAGTAGAAGATAATTCAGATATGGTCTCTGATCATTCTGCAGTGATACTTACCATAAACGACAAGATAATTAGGAAGGAAACAAGACCAACTCTTGTCAATAAAACAACTGACTGGGTTAGCTTCAGATCTGATTTAGAAAGCAATATTAACCCACGATTAAAAAACGGTAACGGAGCTAGAGGAAGAGGTTGAAAACTTCACAAATATCTGACAAGGCAATCCTAAATAACAAATCACAGCAGCTTAAGCGAGAAATTGAGAAGCTAAATGAAAAATCATTTTCTTCGTTTCTTAGAAAGTTGACGGCTGCTTAAAATACAGACTACTCATTTTGGAAGGCAACTAAAAGAATGAAAACCCCAATCATGCAGATCCCTCCTATTAAGCGAAGTGATGGCTCGTCGGCCGGTGATAACAAATCAAAAGTTGAAGTGTTTGCTGATCACCTGGCTGGTATTTTCCAACCGAATGAGACCAAATCGGATATTATAATCGAAAATGGATGCAACGACTATGGGGACAGAATCCCTCTAATAACCCAAAAAGAAGTTAATAGCGAAATAAAATTCAATTTGAAGATCGGAAAGGCTCCTGGATATGATCTTTTAACAGGAGAAGTTCTAAAGCAACTACCAAAGAAAGCTATTGTTCAACTAACTCATTTGTTCAATGCTGTTATTATATTACGGCATGTTCCTTTTGCATGAAAAGTTGCAGAAGTTATTATGCTACCGAAATAAACACCACATGAAGCTCAATCATATCGTTCGATATCCATGCTTCCTATCATCTCAAAGCTAATGGAGAAACTTCTCCTGAGAAGAATGACACCAATAATACAAAGTAGAAACCTAATACCGGATCACCAATTTGGATTCAGATGTAAACATTCAACAATTGACCAGGTTCACAGAATTACAGACATTATAGAAAAGGCGTTAGAAGATAAACAAATTTGTTCTACCTTATTTCTGGACGTGGCATCAGCTTTCGATAAGGTATGGCATGAGGGATTAATCCATAAACTAAAAGTTATGCTTCCGGGACCATATGTTGACCTTCTGGAGTCGTACTTATCTGAAAAACTTTTCACAGTAAGACAAGAAGATGAGTATTATGAATTGAGAGAGACAAGAGTAGGAGTCCCACAAGGCAGTGTTCTGGGCCCACTCTTATATCTACTTTATACAAGCGATATACCACAGTCCGATCATGTAAGCATAGCAACGTTTGCTGACGACACCACTATACTAGCAATAGCGCAAACTGTCGAAGACGTTAAGCTCAAATGAAAAGAGCACATGAAGAAGAAAAGTAAGGAGCTTGATCTTAAATATAGACAGTTGTACTGACTAATTGGACGAAGGTCAAAATTAAGCACAGACAACAAAATATTGATTTATAATCAAATCCTAAAACCGGTATTCAGCTTTGGGGCTGTACTAAAAATGCTAACATCAAACCTATACAAAACTTCCAGAATAAGGTATTTCGGAGTATAGTCAATGCACCCTGGTACATTCGTAATAAGGATTTGCATCGAGATTTTGGGATACCGGATGTAAAACACGAAATAAAAATATTTGCAACAAAGCATGAATCAAGGCTATTGCAACATGTTAATGCGGAAGTCTCTCGGCTACTGGATAATGAACACTTGGTTAGAAGACTAAAGAGAACCAAACCCTTCGAGCTAATAGCATTGTGGGAACCAATCATCGTCCTAATTGTTAGTTTGAGTAATTTTAATTCATCTATTTATTGCCACTCTTTCGTGTTCATGTTTTTGGTTCTATTGACAACACGTGGCCGTAAATAAATATTGCCTCTTTTTTTATTATCTTGTAGAACAACGAGTTCATCTAAATTTAACCTTAAATGAATATTTATATATAAAAATAAGATCTGACACTGTTTTAGTTTCCAAGTGATGAAGACGCATATCATTTTTATCAGGTTATGGGCACAGAAACAGTTCGTAAATTTTATAGTAATATTTAAAAATTAAAAATGTTTTCTATTCCAGAACACAATACATCGAAGGTAGCTCAATTCGATGGTACGAATTTTGCCAATTAGAAATATCGACTTTGTATTCTTTTGGATGAAAAGGGATTACGTAAATTTATCGAGACCGATTTAAGCGATATTTTAAAAGAGGAGAAGAATAAATTGCTATCCGAAAACATCAGGATTTTTATCAACGTGCAAAGCATTCATGACAGCCAGCGGGAATATGTAAAGGACAAAACGACTGCAAAAGGTATATTTGATCACTCTTCAGAGTTCGAGCGAAAAAGCATTGCGGGACAACTTTTACTATACAAACAGTTACTCACAATGAACATGAAAGATGGAAATAATATTATTAGTGATGATTTTCTGAATTTTGATAAAAAGATTCGTAATTTGAAATCTATTGGTGCAACAATGGAAAATATCGACGTAATTTGCCATTTGTTGCTAAGATTACCGAGAAGCTACGATAACTTGGTTACTGCGAAACGATGAATCCAAATGATTTAACATTGTAATTTGTCAAGATTCGTTTGATTGATGAACATGGGAAACGAAACAATGGTGGCTCGAGTGGTAAATCAAACGAATCATTTGCAATGCACACACGAAATCCAAACCTTGTGGTAAAAAAGGGTACATAAAGTCTATGTGTTTATCCAAATTTCCTAAGAATAAAAAAAATCAAATGCAATATCGACTAATGTAAAAGACGCAGTAGCAAACATAACCCCAACGAAACGAGAAACGTGTCTCGTGTGTGCAGTTAATAATACGAAGAGTGTATAAACAAAAGAATGAGCATGTGGAGCAGGACCGGTACGATGATTCAGCCCTGATTAAATTCATATTGGACTCTGGTGCTACGGAGCACATGGTAAATAGTAAACATTATTTCAGCGAAATAACGAATATGAATGAACTTACAATCCAGGTACCAAAGAAAAATCAAAAATTGTAATCGAAACAACGAGGCAACATACAAATTAAAACATTTTTGAACAGTGAATTAAAAGCAAGGGTAATTAATGACGTGATGCTGATTAATGCTTTGGAACACAACTTACTTTCAATAAATGCACTGACCAATCGGGGATTTGATATATATTTTGTCAAAGATTGTGCGTATATTTCTTTCGATAAGAAATTACAATTTGTTGCAAACAAAAAAGGGAAATTGTACGAGACAACATTTCATGTTTGCTGGTTATTCAGGTGAACAAAAATTGAATGTGTCCCAAAGAATTCTTAATTATCGACTAGGCCATCTAAATGTTTTCGATATGAAATAGCTAATTTTAAGAAAAATGGTTTCTGGTTTGGAGCAAATAAAAATAAACACCGAGTCGAAATTTTGTGAATCAGGCGCCTATGGTAAGTAAACAAAAATGACATTCCCACCGAATAAGCAGTTACGATCAAATCGAATTTTGGAATTGATCCACACAGATGTTTGTGGACCAATGAGTGAACCAGCTTGGGATGGATCTCAATATTTTACCACTTTTTGGGTATTTTTGGAATGAAGCTGTAGTTGCAGCAAATTATTATAAAAAATTGATGTCCGACATCTGCATTATGTAAGCAGTTTATCGATAAAATGGCAGCTGAAACGCCAGAATTTTGCTCCGTCAGCTCAGGACTATGTTCAAAATGATCCAACTTCAATCAAAGAAGCGAAACAACAACCTGTTTGGCCACAGTGGGAGTATGCAATTAACGAAGAATATGCATCATTAATTAAAAACGGTACATGGACATTGTGTGATTTACCAAAAGGTCGAAAGTTGATTTCGGATAAATTGGTTTTTAAACTGAAACTCAAATCGAATGGTGATATAGATAAATACAAAAAAATTTAACGAAGATATATGTGTGTCAACCAGAAGGATTCAATGATGGTACATTGAAAGTTTGTAAATTGGAGAAATCATTATATGGTTTGAAACAAGCTTTTCGAATGTGGGTGGAACAAGCGATTTCATCAATTTATGAAAAGTATCGAATTCAAAAGTAGCTTCTCAGATCATTGTTCATTTGTCATCAGGGACGAAAAGGGAATACCTATTGTTGTACGTTGACGACTTAGTGATCGTGTGCAGTAATATTAAAACTATTAAAACTGTTAAACAATTGTTATGAAGGGAATTCGAAATGATCGACATGGGCAAGGCAGATACTTTTCTAGGTATTCATATCGAACAAGATGAGAATAATCTTTCAATTAGTATGAATCAGAATATTTTCGAAAAATGTTACAAAAATTGATTGCAAGGATATAGTGTCACCAATCGAAAAAAGTATTGCTCTACAGAGTGAAAAATTGAACAGAGTGGATTTGTGTGTTGCTACAAATCAGTTTAGCCGATTCTATTGTTGTTATGAAAATGAACATTTCAAATATGCAAAACAGATACTACGATACATTTATTACTACGATATACTACGATACATAAAAACCTTAAAAATGGTTTATAAAAGACATACGAATGCTATACCATTGATTGGTTATATATCGACACTGATTGGGCAGATGACAAAAATGTTCGGAAATCAACGTTAGGTTATGTTTATAAAGTTTTTGCAATGTAGCTAGCTGGTCTACGAGAAAGCAATCCACTGTTAGTTCGTCGTCAACTGAAGCCGAATACATCGCATTAGCAAGTGGGATTTGTGGAGGCAAGTGGCTTCGAAGCTTGCTTAGTGAATTAAACATCGAGTGTGGATGTACTATAATTTATGAAGATAATCAGTCGTGCATTAAAGTAGCAAAGGAACAACTTCATTCAAGAATCAATTGCAAATGGTGATTTCGAGCTGAAATACATTCGATCGAAAGATCAATTAGCTGATATTATGACGAAGGGATTCAACCAAAAGTAGTTTGTACGAAGCATCGTGCGAATTTAAATTTAAGTTAACTTAAAGTTTCATAAAAATTAAGAGGCCGTGTTGGTTTGAGTAATTTTAATTCAACTATTTAATTTTACTCTTCCATGTTCATGTTTTTAGTTCTATTGACAACACGTGACCGCGTAAATAAATATTGCGTAAATCAACAATATTTTACTATAGTTTGCGTTTTCAATAGATGGCAGATCTACCATTACTTTAGATCTTGGATCCCAATTGTTGATAGCAATCCTCAGTTTCTACATATTGATTTTTCCGACACTAATCAATTATCGTTTCGCTCAAACACTATGACAAGCTTTAAACAAAATTGAATAGCATTGCTTCAAGAAGGCTGCAAATAACAATTGCTGCATCCAAAGGTTTGAATAAAATCTTGGAAATAGATCCAGAGGAGGAACACATGATTTTAAGCTAGTAATTCATGCAGACCGAGCACCTGCAAACTGACGCAGCATTAAATTTAATGGTCCTACTAAAAATGAAGTGGCTTTTCTTCTGGTAGACGAGGATAAGGAACCAAAAGACATCGTCCTATACTGCTGAGACGGGCAGTTAAATCGTGACTCTGAGCTGCATCGTTCCTACGGTCTGTTCCAGTACTTCTTTATGTTTGTTAGAGGAGATGATGGTTGCTATACCTAACCATAAAATAATAAGATAATACAAATTGATCCCAAAACCGTCTCTTACATGCAATATTATTCTTACCGACTCATGGTTAGAGCAAGAATTTGTTGAACTGCAGTATTTTGTTGACATGATGGTTAAAATGATCTCCGAGAGATGTTATACGGCGAAACCAAAGGACGATCATAAAACGATGTAATTTTTAAGACTAAAATGTTACACGTTGAGTGTAGAATAACAAAAGTGGGGTTTGCCCCACTCCCATATACTTTTATAGTTGCAGCCAAAAATTCAGCCGGACGACATTGATAAAATAATTTGAGTAGAGCTCCCTGAAAGGAAAGATATGATGATGTTCGAAAAGATATCTCCGTCAATTTATTCCCGAAACTCAAAATGGCGACGATGGTTATCCTTCATAAAGGCGAAGGGCTCCTCAAGATGGAAAGCAAAAAAATACACTTATTGACTTTTTTAACCTGTGTATAGTTTCAATAATTTTGTCGAAACGTTATTATATCACGAGGTTCCAAATTACTTGACATGGAACAAGCATGTATTTCCAAAACAAAGCGTGAGAGAAACGTTAAAAAACATCTAGGAATTAAAAAAAATCCGTCTTTCGATAGAGTCTATAATATCCATCAAAAGCAAACCGAGTGCTTTTATTTAAGTATGTTGCTGCATCCTATTCGTTGGCCTATTTATTTTGATAGGTTAAGAATTGTAAATGGTATAGTTTATTCAACTTTTCAAGTAGCTTGCCGAGAACTTTGTTTTCTAGAAAATGATGATAACTGGAGATTTCTTCACAGAAAGCGGATACGATGCAATGATACAACTGTACCATTTTCAGGGTATAGTTTTAACCGAAGCCTAATTGAAAAAGAACACTATAGGGCTACAGTATATGTGTGAGAAAGATTTATTTGACCTATAGAGTTGATCCGTAGCCAACATAATATCAGTTAACTCTACGAAGGTAATTTAAGGCATTCGAATGATACTATTATGTTGTGAAGTTACGTACAAAAAATGTTTCCTTAGTTGGTATCTGATCAACGACGAGCTTTCGATAAAATCATCGATTTCATTTGCATCAACCCTGGTAAAATATTTTTCGTGGATGCTCCTGTTTCATCAGGAAAGTCATTCCTTATTACTTTAATTTACTAGCTTCTATCAGTGGTAAAACTGAGAACAGCATATTAAACATTTAAACTGCCTCTAAACATCTCTCCAACAAGAATCCGTCTACTACATCAGAAAAATGGTATTTTGGAAAAATATTGCATGAAACTACGTTTATAGTGTGGGATGAGTGCACATAAGTCCTTGAGCATGCATTAAAGCCATCAACCGGACGCATGTAAAAACTTGTTTGAAATCATCGTCCATCTAGAATTTCATAGAGAAATTGAGTTTGAGAACAAACATGAGACCCCAACTTGGTCGAGGTAGTTCCAAATTCTGCCGACAAGTACTTTTAATCGGAGATGAAAAATTTTGAAATTTAAATTTATCATCAAAGTTGATTATCAAATAGGAATCGTAGTTACCACTGTAACATAGTCAATTTCGATAGTTGATATAAGCTGCAGAGTAAATAAACCACACAATTTTAGAAAAATTCGGAGAAGAAGCTCTAGAATACAAATCCATCGATACTATCATTAATATGGAAGACGAAGTGAATTAAGAGCAAGAATTCTTGAACAATCTTAATCGCGCAGACTTTCCTGCATCACATAATCTTAAATTGAAAATATAACTTTTAATTATATTGCCGCGCAACCCGAAGCTGCCCTACTCGTGGAATGGCCCGATATTGTAGATCAAAGCAATGCGCAATAACATACTTGAAGCCATCATTCTCACAAAACGAGCAGCTAAAGAACTAGCACTTATGCCTTGCATTCTCATGATCCTTCATTTGACTTTTCAGTTTAAAAGGTTAAAGCGCTTATAAAAGTAAGGGGCCTAAAAGACATAGAAATAACGTGCCTACAACCGTTTCATTAAGGAGTGCAACGCGTATCATGTGCCCCCTGCAATAAATTTTTCAAAAGAGGAACGGAAAGGAAGCATAAAGAAACCCTCATCTTCAACATCCAATGCAGGAAAGACCTGATGGTGAAACAACCATCAACATCACCACTGTCAGACCGACGAAATTCACGCTTAAGCATTAGCAGCCTTGGAACCTCCGTCGCAAGCTACGATGACACGATTGTCTGTAACCATCAACCAGGAACACCAACCGTTGGTTCACGAACTGTACATGAATATACGGCTCCTGTATATCGACGGTTAAACACCATTAAAGTAGATTACGAAACAGAATAATGCTCTCGGAGTTACGCTGTGATGAATATTAACCAAATTAATAAGAGTTTGGCGTCAATTGACTAGCAACATCGAGCCATCCTGATCTACATCGACGAAGAGGAGCAAACTGCAAAATATTTGGGAAAGTCACCTGGAATGCAGAGGAGACTTTATTGGCACTTCATGACAGCCTTAGTAGCTAGCCATAGAAGCCAGGAGCAGCTGTAAGCCTCCGGCTTCCTAAAATAGATGTTTCCATTTTCTACGGTGCATATGACAAATGGCCATCCTTTAAAGACATCTTCATCAAAGTACTCCAACAAGGCACACTATCAAACATCGAAAAGATGTGTTATTTAAAGGCACACATACAGAAAGAGTTGGCAAAGCTCATCAGCTACCTGTCTGCAGTTGAAAGAGATTATGAAAAGGCGTGGAGTATCTTGCAAACAATGATACACAACATCCAAAATCTCCAACTAGAGAATTCCTTAATATCGTTTGTGGGCCATCTAATTATGAAGAAGGTCGACGCACCCACGCTGGAAAACTTTGAAACATCCCTCACCAGCCCACGAGAAATTCCCAGTCTAGACCAGTCTTGAAATTCTTGCTGCGGAGGTTCCAGTCACTAGAAACAGCAGGGATCCAAAAACCATCGATCACGCGAGCCGTTAAACCCGAGCCAGACCATCATCAGCGTGGGCCGTGCTTCTTGGTACCGAAAGTAGCGGTAACCAAGTATCTGTGCAAAAGAGTAAGTCCAGATGCTCTTATTGAAAAGAAGTGGGTCTTAGTACAAAAAGACGGATCGATTATATCAATCGAGCCGGAATATGTACTAACTGTCTTCTACATACTTCAAAAACAGGATGTCAGGAGAGACATTTATGCACAATGTGTAGCAACCGACATCATCAATTGCTACACGAAACATAACAACACTCTGAAAAGAGGGTATCCATCAGCACGTCATACTGTAATCGAACAACTCTGTTAGCAACAGCTGTGGTGAAGAGTGTTACCATTTGCGGCATGCTCACCGAATGAAAAGCTCTAATAGACCAATGGTCACAGGTCTCGATGATTACCGAATAACCGGTTTAATGTCAGAACGTCAGTCCAGCAACTGTTTTAGTTCAGCAACTGTTTTCAGCGATTCTGGGAGTTGAAGGAAGCAACCGAAGTTTATGGGGCAGAAAAATCGATAGATAATATAGCTTGTGAATCCAATTTTCGGGAAACCACCCGAATAGACCTTAATTGACGATATATAGTAAGTCTTTCATTCAAAGAAACGCAACTGGACCAGCTAAGAAGCTCAAAGCGACGGAACTCTAACGTTTCCTGCAGCTCGAGAAAAAACTTAAGTCAGATTCGGAATTAAAAAGTTATACTCTAAATTTATGACTGAGATCCAGGCCAACAGCCGCACAAGTTATTAAAAAAACATGGCAAATCCGCAGATAATCCTGCCGATTGCGCATCCTGTGGTGTTACCGCAAAACAATTATTATCCGTTTTTGCAATTACTACATCCGTTTTTCAATATGCACAACGTTATTCTGATAGGCGGATGATTAGATAATGCACAGTTACCTTAAGAAGAATGACATCCAATGGCCTGACCGTATAAGGGACAACTTACCAAAATAATCTTAGACTGCGGTCATCTCGAAACCTTACACGGAAATAATGCATTAACACTGTCGCTTTTACGCAAGTGTTACTGGATCGTCAAAGGGACGCAAGCGGTAAAACATCATAATCATCAGTACATACGCTGTCATCGCTTCAAAATCGAAACAGCAGAACAACTGATGGGGAATCTACCCAATTCTCGCGTCAACGTATCACGACCGTTTGCTCATACGGGAGTCAACTATGCAGGCCCCATTAACATTCGGATGAGTAAAGGCCATAAATTGGCACTTTAAAAAATAAATTTCGGTGAACTTTGAGAAGCAGGTATAAAATCCATCAAAACCCACCTGCAAAAATGTATATGTTACTAACCCAGATAGAAGTAAGCTTAAACTCCAGACCACTTTGTCCATTAACCGAAGATACTAAAAGTTAAAACATCCAGTGATTCTGGCACTGGATGTTTTAACACCAGGTTATTTCTTGACTGACAACGATCTATAATCTCCTTCGGAAGAGAACACTTGAAAGGCTCGGCAAACCCTTTGTCACGATGGAAAATGGTGCAGAATATGTGGTCACAGTTTTGGGAAAAGAGGACAAAAGTGACCAACTTCAACGCAATCATCGCTTTAAAAATACCGTTGGTGCATTCATGGAATTATCAGCTATATGAAGTGATAGCAGTACCAGTCATCCACGACACTATCCACCTACGGATCCATCTATCGACCAAATATTTACACCTTGGTTTATCAATTTCGTGAACGCACCAACGGTATTTCTAAAGCGATGATTGCGTTGGAGTTGACCACTCTTGTTCTCAACTTTTCTCAAAATCTAAAAAATCTCAAGGGTTACAATTTCAAAATCTATCGGGCTTTCAAAATACATATGTATGTCCTTTACTAACGCATGCGACTGTTTTGCGTATTGGAAACACGAGCAACACGGTGGTATAGCTTTCGCCGAGATAAAATGGACAAAAGGATCTACCTTAATCGACGCCGTTATTTTCAAAGTTTTTCGTAAACACCTTTGAGCTTTTAATAAAAGACTTGAAATAAAAAATGGCCCGATTTATTCAAGAACTTCTTAAATATTAGCTAAAACTTCTCGGCATCAGTGAGGTAAGGTTATGTAATTTTCAAACAACCTACAACAGAAAATTTAACCAGTGGAATGGAATTTTAGTTTCTTAAAATACAAAGACTTTACCGAACTGAAAGCCAGTTTCCAATAAAAACCTTACTCTACGTGTTTTGAGCGCAAAAGTGTAAACCCGCTCTGAAAAAGTAAAGGGTTCTACTAAAAAAAGTTTAAAAGATTTATTAAATCATTCAACACGTCATGGGTGGGCATGATTTTGACACGATCCTAACATTTTATCGTGAAGATATAGAGATCAGGGCCAACAAGTTTGCAATCTAACAAACAATACCTCATCAATTAAGATATTAACTTAAGAAACTTCAATAATCATCAAGGATGAACAACAAAATACCCACTGGGTCAAACAAGTTTAGTGTGATCACAATTGAGCCCAATGCCTAGCAGTTAAAAAAATTATCCGAACAAATTAATAAACTTTAACATTGCCCTCCTATATTGATGAAAAACTCACAACATTATCAAGGAAGTATATCGCATGTAAATGGATACTGTTGTATATAATAGCCAACTTTGCCTTCCTTTAGTGATGACAAATATTATACTGCTTCTGAAATATTCTATAATCTAGTATTCGGATATTGGTGCCTAAGACAGATACTAAAAGTTAAAAGTTCAGACGTAATTTAGAGCAATGATTTTTGGTCAGCAATGCAATGAAAAAAAACTTTCGCCACCAGAACACTGGAACAAAACTAAATCGGTACACTTTAAACATCCGACAACATATCAACATTTGATTCAAATTATTGGACATATCCAAAAATATTTACCGAAAAAAAATGTCTCAATTATGTAAAGACACGAAGCCACTAGTGGATTTGGGATAGAATATGTAAAAGAAATTCTAAAGACTAAAATGGCTAGTCTAGTTAGGAGACATTAAAGAAGGTAGAAGCTGCCATACTGCATGAGTTCAAAGAGTCCAGTCAGAAATAATGTGACAAACAGTACCAGGATAATCCAGAATAAGGAGCATGTAGGCCTAAAAATAAAGTTCGGCAAGGCGTGTGCAACCGACATTTTTAAATCTGAAATGAATAAAACTATGATATAATTTAAAGGAATCAAAATCTTTCTCGACACAATATCTTTAAAATAATTGACATCGCTTTCGATCAAGTAGGCATGCATTTGAACAAAACAATTTATAAAATAAAAGAAAGTTACGCCGCTGTTGAGAACCGAACTCGAAACATTCACCGACGTGTAAAAGTTTCGTCATGATTAAAATTTTTGCTTGTGAGCTTTTCTTTAAATTAATATTTTGTTAGTTTTTAGTCAGTAATTGTTTTTTAACTCTTAAGCCAGCCTTTCAGCTATAACAACTACAACTCCAACATCCCAATAGGTAATTTGTGTCAATTAAATCAAATTATGTAGTGTAATCATGTCAATTCAATGTTCTCTATTGAAGGAAAGTTTCACTTAATTTCCATTTTAATAGAGAACATTAAATTGTAAATTTATTTAAAATGTCTCTAAAGGGGGTAAAAAGAGTAGAAATAAAAGCAGGAAAAAATAATAAACGATCAATGTGCAATAATCAACAACGTGCATCAACATAGATTGCAAAAGAGGGAAAATAAAACTCACGAATCAGCTCATCGAGTTCGGAATTATCGAACATATTATGACCGATGAGGATAGAGCCGGTATAAAAGAAAGATATACTAAGTTTAATAAACCGTCGAGTAAGTGATTGACTCCAACCAATTCCAAATTTGCCCACAAGAAGCACGTCAAGAAATAGCTTTAGACGTACAACAAACTAAACGGCTACAAGGTTATATTAAGTTTAGATCAAACAATGATGATCACCAAGAGCTTGATGAAAAAGAATTTACCCACTTGAAAATTGTTGAGCACATCTCACGTCAAAAATATTCACCAGAAACCCACTTTAACAATTTGTATCGAAGATCATTTCATTATTAATGGTCTAGATACCCAGCATACATTAGCCAGTCTATATATATTATGCTAAACGAGTTTAAATTAGCACAATCCGATCTTATTTCATGATCATTCACATAACCTCTAAAAATTTTAAAAATTGTAAATTTAATTTACTTTATCGTATAAATTTTACTTAACAATTTAAATTTTTTCACTGTTTTGAATAAAACACTTAAACAGTTAACAGTTTTTTTTTTAAAGTTTTAAATTTAGAAATCGAAAAATTTGTTCATCAACTACCTTAATACAGACGAGTAGTGTTTCTCTACATATAGATATAGGTAGAGTAATAAATTAAAAACAAAATGTTAATAAATAGGCTTTCCACAAGTTTATAAGTTATAACCACAAATTAAAAAAAAAAAGTTTTAAAACTATTAAATAATTCATTTATTTATATATTTTTTTATATACTCATTTCATTTTCAAAGATCATGATCATTACTGTATATATAAATTGTTATATAGTTTTAACGATTACATTATTTAAATCGTATTCGAAACAGACATCATCGCATAAGAATCGAGAACAAGAACACAAATTTCATCTCATCCATATGAATTTTGCATCTGTTCAAGGAATCAAAAGAAGAAGACGAACGGTAAGATATTTTAATAATTTATAGGCGCATTACTAAATATTGAACAAAATCCATAACTGTCACATTTCATTGTATTTTAGATCTGATTAGGAAACAGAAGTGGAAATCCTTATTAAAAACTTATAAAATTGGTGAAATTATTCCTCAGGAATAACACTTTCTGGGAATTTGAAAAAATTAAAATTTTGTATTATGTCTAACCAACCAATTTTTGAATTTTATCTAAACCAAATCACAGGTTTTAATTAATCAACCATGACATCGTGATCCGACGATTGGCAATTGTCGCCCCTGTACATTTATTACCTTTTTAAAGGTAATAAATACTTTTTTAAAGGGAGGTAAAATAGATCAAATACTAGATCACATGTAAACGCTATCTGCCCAGATAGACAGTTTCATCACCGAACGTCAGCGAATCATCAATCTTAAACAAGGCACCAACATGATTAAAAAATATGAGAAATATTCTCATGGTTGCTCTCACACATGTTCTTTGCATAGAAAAAGCAATTATTCAAAAAAACCAAGAACACCAAGTTTTTCCATGGATTGTACTAACAGCAGTCACTTCAATAAATATGTCTAACAATATTGAGCTCATAAAGGGCTACTATAGCTGCTTTGCCAAAAAACCACAACAAAATCACATACCAAATCAATACCAATTCAAATAGAACGACGTAAGGGAGGGCGTTATAAAGTAAACGCGAAGAGTTGGGTATGCTTCGGTCCCATAACAGATTGTATAAATATATACAAAAAAAATCTTCGTAGACCATTAGGTGCTTTGCTTCCAAAAAATTTTAAATGGAATTGGACAACCAAATGTCAAAAATCTTCCGACAAATTCAAAGAATATTTCCATATCATGCACGGTCAAATGAATAAGATGAACAGTTTGTTGATATACTTTGAAAAGAGCACTAAAAAAAAATTCAAAAAGTACGATCACCAGCTGTGGTGTTTCACCAGCTGAGATTATGTTGAAAAGACCAATGAAGTCCGTCTTTAATCTATTGATGCCACCTTCAAAAATAGGTTCATTAGCAACCATGTATTTACTTATCAAAGCAAGATGATTTAGTTTATGCTTAAGTCTATCATAACACTTACCGTTGGAGTGCAGGTAAAATCATACAAACATTGGAACATGTTATAAGATCACATTCCAACCAACTCAGATCAAGAGCCAGAGATCAAAATTTAAAATCACTAGATTATGATTTAATTACAGGTGAAATAGTGAAATTACTAGGAGTACGAAAAGTGCTTCCTATAATCAACGCATAATTTCGCCTGAAACGTGTCAGCAATGGAATGTAACAGAAATTAGTATGATATCGATACGAAACAAGCCTCTAAATGATAAAGCAAAATATGTCCAGTACCTCCTCTCCAAAAAATTCTGAAATTCTATATTGCCAACCGATATTTTTCGCGTTAAATATGAAGAACAAGTTTGTGAACTAAGAGAAATATCAGCAAAGGTCCTGGGATCAGTTTTTACTATATATATAAGTGACAGCATTAAAAAAACTAATATTAAACAATATTAATACAATCCTTTCAACATAATGAACTTATCAGTCATAAAATTTAACCTAGATTTATGCGCCAAAGTCACAGAAAAATTAGTGTCCTAAATACGTACCAGCAAGCAAAGCCGCGGTAGATATTTGAAAGATGTTATAATCTATACTTATTGCCATAAAAAAAATTGAGTTGACATCTCACACACAAAAAATCAAACGTTCTTGTTGGAATACCCTTTATATACATCACAAATGTAACGGATTTATAACATTTCAGTTCAATCCAAAAATTTGAAAAACATATAGAACTTGTTTTCCCTGCATCAGTATTAGTATCATATATAAAATTCTCTTCACAACTACGCAATTGCAATTTTACCACAAAATAGAAACTTTGCTCTTATGTACTTACCTTGGTTTTAGGTACCAGTCTACATCGATATTGTTATAAATTTCGTACTAATGTTCGGATGAATATTTGAGAACACTTTCAATTCCAAGTTCACTATAATATATTTCACTGACTTCTAAACTCAGTAATAATTTCACTGATATTTTCTAATTTTATTTTAAGCACTTGTTCCACTGTTCACTGATAAAATTATACTGTGCCACGAAGATACACTCATATACCTAGGTAACGGAGATCTCTTTTTTTTATTTTTTTATGATGTCACGCACTCATATTATCATTTGTAATTGTGTTCCCTTTCTGCCTCTCAGTTTATGGTTCTCCATCTGTTTTAATTCAAGGTTAAATTTACTCTCTCGGACATTAAAGTTAAACGGCCATTTTGTTATTATTATATATATATCAATGGCCTAAATAAATTTTTTTTCATAAAATCACGGCTCGTTCTGACGAGCCTCGAACCTAAGAAATTTTGACGCGAGAGACATTTCCGCTACATCTCTACCAACTAGACTAACGCCGTTATTAATATTGTGTGGTGGTATGTTGGTCATCTTCGTCTAATTATAATATTGCAATTCTGATTATTCTCATTGGATAGCATTATTATCTAGTGGACTGGCTGACCAAATCACTTGGAATGTTTTAAATGAGAATATAGGTAGTGATCATTACTTTATCGAAACCGAGATATATGCGATGTGAATATGATTTTTGAGAAAAAGTTTTTAATGAATCTCAAAAAGGGGTCAGATGTATGAATGAGTGAAATAGAAAGAGAGAATTAAATGTGCTCAAAAAACGTAAACGTAAAAGAAGATGAGTTGCATGGATGGTGGAATAAGGAGATCCAGTATTGGTATGATCTCAAGCAGATAGCTTTGAGAGAATTTAATAGGGGGGGGTCTGTCTCTCAAATGACGCATAGAACTACAACTAAAGATGTATGAGACAAATTTAATAGAGTGAAGGATCATAAAGCTAAAGGCAGAAATACCATGCTAGCTGACCCAGTGAAAGGAGATCAATTCTTAAAAGCGATTACGAATGTACAGAATAATTTAGGTGGCAGTTATGAATGTGTATTATCTGATAGTATCAATCAATATGTGAATGATTAAATGACCGAGCAATTGGCGCAGTGATTAAAGCTGCGGTGTTTGGGACGGCAAGTACCGGGTTCGAATCCCAACGGGAGAGAGTTGCAAAAAGGATTTTTCATCACCTAGTTATCATCATCGGTGATGACGATGAACAGAACTATGACCCTGTGTTGGAGTGCAGAATCCATGGGCCGAATCATCGCCCATGTCGGTACAGGCTGGTTGGAGCAATGCAATGTTCAGATGGATTTAAAAATCGAACCTGTATTCGTGCGTCCTCGATTTGGGTGATGACTGCGTAAGGCAGAACGTTAAAAAATTAATTGCGAAAGAGTTGGAAGAGCTTCGTCCCCAGAAAAGATTGCAGGGTTCAGGAACAAACAAACAATGATGAAATATGTATGAAATTTGAATGAAGTGAGTTTTTGGCAGTTCTGGACCAATCAAAGTCCACGACCCCAGGAACGAATCGAGTGAGTTACAGAATGATTGCACAATTGCAATTCGAAGCAAAACAAATTCTCAATAGTGTGGATCCAATTCCCAAACGAGATCGAGATGTGAATCTGGCAATAAATTACAGGGGTATATCTATGTTGTATGTTTAGGTGAAAATTGAAAGATTCATGAATGAGAGAAAATTGTTCCCAGAAACTACATTTTATTTTCAAAGTAATCATTCGGCTAATGAATGTGTGGACAAATTTGTGCGGGAAAAACAAAAAGAACATAAACAAGTTGTCGCGGTATTTTTGGATATTGAAAGAGCGTATGATTATGTGGTTCCAGGGAAACTATACCAAGTTCTTTTGAACTTGGTTTTCCCCCAAAAGATTTGCAAATGGATGTATGGTTTCATAAAAGATCATAAGTTAGTTTTATGTGGCAGGAACTACAAGTTAGAAGGAGAGGGGATTGAACTTCCGCAAGGGAGTAAATTTTCGCCGACTCTTTTCAATTTGTATACGAGCTCGGTTTATCATTTAAATTCTGCGGACACGGTTGTTTTGCAATTTGCTGATGATTTTGTTATCATCGGTAAAAGGCAAAATGTGCAAGTTGCATGTAAAAATGTGTGAATCAGGTAAAAAACGATTTGAGTGAACTAAATCACTCAAATCATTTGAGATTGATTTTCAGGATGAAATTGACTAGGTATCTGGAAATCTGATTCTCTATGGAAAAATTAGCCGATAATTGTAAAAGTAGATTAATTGTGATCAAAAGGGTAAGCAAACCAAAATGCCCATCCTAGTGGTTGTGATATGATACGAAAGGCGCTAGTGCATCAAATCTAGTTTATCCAGATGCTAGTATAAATAGTGACAGAGTGGGAGTAGAAATTTTCATTCCTGCAATGAAAAAAGAGAAAATGATACGAATGACAAAATCTGTATAATGAATGCAGAGCCAATTGGGATTATGAAAGGCATCAATTTGGCCATGAGAGTATGGTTACTTTCTGTATTTTTGAGTGGACTTCATTTAAATACCAGTGAAGGGGGCTCTCAGGCCAATATTAAATTTATGCAAAAATCTCAAGTGAAAGGAAAAAAACTCGAAATCAAAATCAAAGCAGCCAAATTGTTGATACGGTGCGAGCTAGCAATGGCCTTAAAACCCCGTTTTCTGTTATATTGATGCTAGCACTGATAATTAGGAGCCTATGAATCTAGAATTCAGATTGAAATTGTAGGGGAAATTGTACTTCCAAAAGTTCAATACTTACCTTTCCTTCCGACTTGCAGTCCCTTTCACTCACAATTAATTTGTGCACATTCATAAAATCGTATACCAATACAAAGGAGCCTGGTTAGATTCCCTAGAACCACGAAATCATACGGCCTTTCAATGTCTAAAGACATTTGATGGTTGCAGCGGAACCCAAAAGTCGTTTCCGGCAATAAATTACTTGCATTCAAGTGTTTTTGAATTATTTCTTTCTCCTGTAATTTGTTGCCTGATTTCTATCCCAATCTCTTTTGGGTATAGTTACCATTCTACCTTCTTTCTAATTTTCTGGTATCTGAAAACTGATCCACACTTTATTAAGAATTTTAAGCAAAGTCTTACTGCAAAACTTACTGCATAATACGTGAAGTATATAGAAGCTAAAGCAATGAAAGAAGTCCACGATGCATGTAATACTATGCCGAATTTGCTAATGCCAGCGAATATGCAATGTACCAAGTGCCAATGAGATCACAATAATATTCATAAACAATGACAGTGAGGCGTCCATTGAAGTGACGGTCATGTGTGTCCATAAATGTGTCCACAAATCCAGGCAACTTGCAAGAACAGTTCATTAATATGAATATCTTCAGTTCAAATAAGGAGCAAATGTCCTTTCCTCCATTGAAAGCGCAGATTGTCTCGCATACATATCTTATAACGTTACGTGCAATGGATAAATGCACAAGCACAAAACACTTTGACCAAACTGTCCCGATGCTAATCGAAATACACGATTGCATGAAATCGTCATAAGATACATGAAAATAACAGGTGGAATCAAATCCCTGCACACCCTGCATGGAGGATGGAAAATACTTGCAGGCTTTCCAAAACAGTTGTGTGCAACGAAAGCTCTCAAGGTAAATATTGATACTCTTAGTTTCGACTATAAAGGATAATCGCTGATGTTTGTAGTACAATGATGTTCAACAGTCCAGCATTACCATTTAATCTTCTTTATCTGCTGAAATACAATGCTCATTGGTACTCACTTGTACCTTAAATCGGAGACTACATACCAGCCGGTATCGGTGTACTATAAGAGTGACGATCGATTTATCGTCCTAACTTCACTGCGAAATCGCCATTTCACTGGCGTCGATGTGCAGCAGGAGCTAATACAAGTTCAAGATAGATGTAGCTTTTAGTCAATGGACAGTAAGAAGATGCTTGAAGGAAGCCAACCTCACTTCAAGATGGCCCGCTAGAGGCCTAAAATTGAGAGAACCCAACCGCAAAAAAGTGACTCGAATTTAATCGCGAACACATCAATTAGAGCATCGAAAAATGTCCGTTCTATATTCACTGATGAGTGCTGAATATGTCTTCGTGGTAGTGATAGGGAAGGCCGGATCTAACGACGTCCAGGAGAACTATTTTTGCAATGTGATTTTCCTGAGTCCCATACAGCGGCCAGTTAGTGCCTGGTGTGGGCTGGTTTATCGCTTGAGGGAAAACCTGATCTTGTTTTCGTACCTGGTGCAGGCGGTAGAGGACGTCTGACCGCTGAACGATGTTTCGAAGAAATTCTCTAGGATCATGTAGAGCTTGTTCTACGCAGAATATATAGGAGTAGATTTTTTATTAATGCACGATGTCACACAGCATCCCTCAATTTGTTGTCAAAACCTTAATAAGCTCGATGGAGAACCGCATGCGAACCGTCTTGTTAAAATCGGTTAAGCCGTATTAAAAAAATCTAACTTTCTGTGAGCACTGAAGGTTTGAGTCGATTTAGTTGCTCGAAAGTCTTTATAGACAGTAGTGCACTCAACGTCTTGGTTAAATAAAAATTGAAACTATTAGAAAAACGTCTACGACCTTCATTTGCTGAGGGAAATAATTTAATTTTAACTGCATTTACAGTATGAAGTTAGCCAAACATTCGACAGTTAATTTTCAGTGCAGTGCATTATAAATTAAAAATCAAAAATCAAAGTAGCATTTTCAAAATATGTTTCGTTAGTTTTGTTTTAATTTTTTACTATTCAGTGAAAATTTTTATACGTCAACATTGCATATTTTATATATTGTGTTTACTGTAAATTTATGTTTACTAAAAATTAAGGGAAATGTCACCCAAAAATTCAAATATTGGAAGATTAATTAGACATACGTGGCAAGATGTTAAAACATCTGAAGAGTGAGACTCACATCGTTAAACTATGAACGGTTCATAGCCTCTTCTTTAAAAGAGCTACAGAAGCATCGCAAAAGCGAGACGTACGAAACCTGAGAGTACGAGATTCTACGAATTGATCTCAACAAAGCAGCGTTTAATTATTAGAATGAGTACGAAAACAATGCATAACGATATTGTCATTGATTCAATGGCCAAATTGACTCCAATTGTCATTGGAGCCACAAGAACTACTTATAACTTTCTTATGTGGCTGGAAGTGTTCGGGGATACAATCACTTAGTAGAGCATTTTCTGGAATACACCACATGTTTTCAAATTACATCAAATGAATATTGTGAGATATGGTAATTGTATACCTACATTCAAGACCAAGGACAAGTGTATCAAAGATTGGTTCACTTGTTAAAGTACTCAAAGATCCACAGTATTTGCAATGGTTATATCAACATGGACTTCTGCAATTCAGTTAAATTGATCAAATACATATGTAAACATGTGAATAAACATGTGACACAAAAAATTACAAAAATTACACAAAAATAACCACAATTATGCCGCAAAGTGTATGGACCAGCTAAAGTCGGTGAAATGTTTTAAATATTTCATTAAGAGTCGATAATTTTTTTGATAACTCAGCCATCAACAATTATCATTGTTTGATCAACAATCAATCAAGTGTCAGTGTTAATGCAGAGTTAAAAATAGATCCCCTAACCGAAAAATAAAAAGTGTGCAAAAAAATGACTCATTTTGCAACCGCTTACCAACGAACCGAAGTCAACAGATATCTACTTCATCTACCATTTAAACATATAAGAAAGAAATGGGAAACTCAAAAAATATGGCTATCTATCGATTGTATGTCATCGTAAACTACTTTGAAAAATTTTCGAACCTAAGGTCAGAATACGTAGAACCACCTGCAATCTTGACCCAATTGTCATTTGATGCGTTAGCTAAATCTTTGACTAAAGTATCGTCATTTTAGTATTTTACTCCGATTTTTCAAACAACAAATAGTCTTTACTTGTGATATAGAGAAGATGTATCGCCAAATATTGATTGCTCCAAAACTATCAAAACTTAAGTTTGCTGTCAGTTGTATATATTAGAGTTCACACTCTATTAAGCCACAAAAACCGTAAAAATGATTTACGATGAAATGCAAATGATAAGGAATTTGGTGTAAAGGGTTATATGCAAGAGAATATAAAATGGTTAATAGGGCATTGGTAGAGAGAAAAAGAGTAAATAAAGATTGGGTGGGAGTTGTGATCAAGGTAAATGGAGCATAACAGTTATTACAGCGGAACTCCGCTCCAACGCTCACGACCAACATCGTAGTACTTTTAAGAGTTTGAATAACCCTCTTATTTTGCCTTCGGTAATACTAACAGTACAGTCATTGTGGTTTCGACTGGTCTTTCTCACAGAAAGGGAGAGTGAATTTCCTCTTGGTATCTCTATTCCAAAAAAATAAGGCAACATTTGGTATAATCACAAAGGCAAAACAGCAAACGCTAATAAAGAAGGCCTGATCGCACATATGTAAAAAACGTCAACTGAAAATTTAGATGAATTTAAGGCGGCTAGAAACCTGGTAACGCGAACGGTGTCCCAATATAAAAAAGACGTAAAGTCGAGGGACTCCTTTGATAGTACGAAATCATTAAAAATACCTCTTAAAGATGGGGTCAATATTTTTTTCTACTGCCCAAAAAAAAACTAATCTCCTGCTTGCAATCATTAACATAAACAAGTACGCCGGTCCGGGTGGTATTCCGCCAATTGTTCTCAAATATTGTTATAAGTCACTGTCAAACTATCATGTTTGTTCCCCCGATCTATCTCTTCCGGCATTTGGCCTTCTGAAAATCTGTTAACGTACATTTATTGCCAAAAAAGAAAAGCCAAATTGGGCCCTTCAAATTATCTTCCAATTGCTATCGTCTTGGTTTCCAAAGAACTTGAGACCATAATCAATTTCCAGCTGAAGAAATATATGGAAGATAATCATCTAATGTCCGAACATCAGTATGCTCTCACAAGAGGCATTCAGCAGGTGACTTAATTACTGTTGTCACTGAACAATGAACAGGTGCATACATCAATCTAGTGAATCGCATGTCATTGTGCTCGATATCTCGATAGTATTTGGTCGCATGTGACACAAGTGTTTGCTAAGCAAACTAAGGGCTGTTCGCCTTCAAGTTATTGCAAAATAATTATTTATCCTGGCTAGGCTTAGTATATCACAAATTTTTTTGGAGAGACAAGTGTGCCTTCATAAACTTTTTACACGTGCTCCACGATCACAGGGGCCGATCTGCTATATCAATTTAGTAACTGTATATGTTTCAATGTCATTTGTAATTAGTACATTCAATCGAATGAGATGTGATAGTGGCGTCGCAAGTACGAGACACGCCTCTTAAAACGTTTATATGGATAAGTGTGTGTGTTCAGTTGTCACACATTCTTGTATGACTTGTCATCCGTTGAATGCGTTTAGAATTTAGATCAGTATTAATGTTTTAATTATGGATCGTTTTATTTGGTTTTCAATTTTTATAGGTTTTGTAGCGCAATGTTATTGAAATGTTAGCTGACGTAATGTAAATAAAATCAAAACAAATTCCGTTCAGCCAGGTAAGAATTATTAGATGGTTTAGACTTAGTCAAATTTAATTTTTAGATGATTTTAATGTTGGACTGTTTTGTCGTTGTATGGGATACACCCTTGTGTTCAAACCACTTAACACAAAACATACAATCCAGTTCTGTGGCGATATGTTGTATTTGTAGTTTTTATAACAGAACAACATCTGATAACATTGAGGCAAGTTAATTATAAAATACCATACTTGGTTTAGGGGCTTTGTGAAAAGTAAAATCACAATTTCTGTAAACGGTGTACCAAAATGAAAATTTTGACGAATACCTGAATTAACAACATCCAAAAAAATAAGATATTATCTACAGCAGCATGTCTTAAACATAATTCAAGTTTGTATAAAATTTGTTAAATTTTTGTTAGTCGTATTTGGTTGATAAATATTTGTGATAAGGAAGCAACCGTTACCATCTTCTGATTATTTTTACGAGTTAAATATAAATAAAATTGAAATTTTTTTTTTTACAGACCATTGTTGGCCCGGACTGTTTTAACATCACGGATCCTTGTCGTAGGTATACAAAAAGAACTTAAACCCGAAGAACTGTGTGAAGACCACTACAATAGAAGCTGTTACTTGTTCCAACCGTTGGAGTTCGTTGTGGTAATTATCTTAGGCCTCTCAAAGTATATAGTTCAAGATTTGTTTTTTGATCAAAACTGGCCAGTTTCTTTTATTTTAGCGTAACAAAACTTAGAAGTGAGAGTGGTCTAATGACATTTAAATTGATATGTTCAAATCGCCCTAGGAGAACGCTGACATGCCCATATTGGGACTTAATGTGTCTTAACACTTTACATTGTTGGCAAGATGGATGATTCCATCCAGTGGGCTACGTTTTAATTCATACTGGGCCAGGAATATCTAGCTTGGATACGAAATATTAAGCAGTATGACTCATTGGTTCCCAATGTACAGATGATTGTTTCACTTTTAAGTTCCGCATTAAATACTACGCCAGATAATTTAAAGCTAAACTAAATTGCCTTAAAAAAACCTGAAAGTATGTTTTAAAATTCTGAGTCAGCTTTTTGTGATTTTGCGATTTGTTTCATGTCTATATGAGTCTCGACAACTGAAGTCTTATAGGTCAGTGTATCGGCAATAACATAACCCTTGCTTTGGATGTATTGTATATCCGTCATGAACTGAGGACAACAATCAAATGGCAAACTTCTCGCGGGTAGCGTTTATCTTTTGTTTGAATCGCTTCAGTGAGCGATTTGTGGTCGGTTTTGATGGTAAAATATTGACTTTCGATACCAGGGGTAAAGGATTTGATGCTGGTGATGGTAATGGTCCACATATACTCATTGCGTTGAAATTCTTGATATTGCTGCTTTGTGTCGGATCGGATCCATCTTCTGGGTTTTGGACACCGGTAGATGTACTATAGTCACTATACGGCGTACTACATTGTGTTTCACGGATGAGTTATAACTCGGCAAAGTTGCTAAAGAGAGACATTTATTTAATAGCTTGCTTACCTTGTTTTCCGGTGAAGGTTTTTTCGCATGTGTAAGTATGTCTCAGAGAATAAGTTAAAAGCGTCGGCATTTACTTTTTTTTTGCAATCTGTCCCCGCAATCTTTTCTGGGGCCAAAGCTCACCCAACTCTTTTGCGGTTAATTTTTAACGTCCTACCTTACGCCGTCACCAGCTAAATCGAGGACGCACGGATACAGGTTCGATTTTAAATCCATCTGCACATTACATTGCTCCAGACAGCCTGACGATGGTTCGGCCCATGGATTCTGCACTCCAGTAGGAGGTCATAGTTGTGTTCTTCGTCATCCCCAATCGTAATCAGGTGATCAAAAATCTCTTTTGCAACCCTCTCCCGCTGAGATTCGAACCCTGTACCTCCCTTTCCAAACACCACAGTTTTAACCACTGTGCCAATTGCTCGGTAATCAGTGGCATTTACTTATATAAGCAATAATAAAAAATCCAAAATCCAAGGACATTATTGTTCATTTTCTCCGCGCTCTCAACTATGTATCTATACGAGGTTGAAAGGAGGCATTGAAGTAGTGGCCACATCTCTATATGGTGAAGTAAAACTCCGCTGCGTGGGAAAACTATAGAGCAGAGAAGACTTAAGTAGATAGAAGGGAGAGATGGAGATCGAAAGATCTCCACCTCAAGAATCTGGGCAGAACAGGCTATGTATAGAAAGTAGGGAGCATTCCGAACCAGAAAGAGTCATCGTAACGATGGAACCAACTAATATTGCAGTCACAGGAACTTGTAAAATCCCAAAGAACAAAACTGAGGGCAAATTGAAATAAAGCGTAAATCAAGTTAGTCGCTTAACTGATGCAATTATTTGAGGAAGTCAACTCGGGTTGCTTAGAATACAACTCGCTTCCTTCGCTAAAAGCGAGGAAATAAACACCAAAGTAAGCCATCAAAAAGGTTAGTAATATCAATAATGGCATTATAATCACAAACCACTAAGGCCGAAGACATTGCGTTCTTCTTGACGAACAAGGACTTGGAAGATGCTGGGCTTGTAACTATACTACCTGAAAAGAGATTATTAAGAATTATTGTCTATGATGTGAGCCGCTTAGAAAAGATAGAGGTCGTTAAAGCAGCGATTGAAGTCAAAATAACGGTAAAATCACAGAAGAGGAACCTAAGTTTGGTTTCAAAACTGGCCCTAGAAACAGCAAAGTCGTCCAGTAAGTCATTGAGGTGTCACAAAAAGATCGAAATACTATTCTAAATAAATGCAGAGCATTTATATGCAATAAATAACAGAGTATCGAGTGGAGAAAAAACTAAAAAGGCCCTGGACCAATCGACGAAGAGCAGAATCTGTTTAACATATAAACAGTCTCTGAATTTAGTCATACGAACAACTGTTTATTGGGTTGTTAAGAAAAGTTTTCAATTGGTAATTATAAAGGAAGCGGGGCTTCTAGTGATCACCGAAGCTAAAGTCCTAACCTAAAATTCTCTAAGCACACATGGTAGCAATGAATCATCAGGAAACGTTTTCTGAACCAATGCACACGTTTCATGCACAATGCCATCCAATGAGGATGTAGATTTTTTTTAAATTTATTATGGCTAAGCTCCAAAATTTTAGAAGCCATATTGCCCAAGGATCTGGATGTACTAGAGCATAAAATCAGCGCTTCGTATTTACATAAATTCAGCGCAGAAAGGCTTGAAATTCCAGACTTTTTAAGCATCTTAACAAAAAAGGATTGGCTGACAACTAAATGTGGGAAAGATACACCAAAATGGGTGCACTACTTCCTAATGACACAAATAACGCAGAAGCGCATAAGAACTTACAGCACATAGATTTGTAGAATCAAGTACTTGCGATGTAGAAGGATTCAGCAATAATAAAACCACGGCCTCGATAATATCGATAATACAAAAAGCATGACCTATAATAGGGCCTGGTATCACCCGCTTCCGTCGAGTGTCTAAATAGAGAAGTTTTTCTGAAACCTTGGAAAAACGGCAAAGTAATGATAATTATGAAGAGGGGTGAATGAGATCCCACCGACCCAAAATCATGCAGACCAATACTACCAGTCTTGGGTAACTTACTCGATATATTATTATCTGGCACGTTGATATACGTGGTCTAGAGGAGTGGAAGATATAATTACAAACAGTTCAGATTTAGAGAAAATCGGTCCACAGAAGACTGTATGGTGTTCATAGATATGCCTATGGAACATCATAGTCAAAGAGTCAGAGCCAAAATACCTTCTTGGAGTATAAATGGCAATGCCTAAGAAGTAGCATTCGTGGACGATAAGGTCTCAGAGTGCTGTAAATAAAATGACTGATTGGTGTTGCTACTAAAAATGATCCACAGAATTAAGTTGATCAAAACTGTAAAATGATTTGGTGGCAAAGGAAAATTGGGGCCTCAAAGAAAGGATCCTCAAGGCTATATACAAAACTTAGTGGTTACTATACTTACATATGCTGCGTGGGAGGCCATTTATTCTGTCAGCCCACATGTGCTGCGTGGGCTGACAGAATAAATGGCCTCCACCGAGGAACAATAATAAGACCACAAAGCGGAATCCTTCTTGGAATTACAAGTTGACACGGTCTCCACTGACTGAATGATTCCACAAAAAAACGAGTTTACAGCTTCACGTCAAAATATGATCGCTGCAAAAAAAATCCACATTATCACGACGTGCAGAAAGTCACGACAAGGACTCAGTTTGATGTCGCCGACTTTATTAGAGTTTAACCGCCTCTATATAGAACATCTTTCAAGTTGAAAATGCGATATTTGAGGGCAACGTAGGCAAATAGTGCTGCCTACGTTGGAGATCACAGCAATCGTTCGATCAATCATTCGTCCACCCTCATAGTGGGATTCCCATTTACAATACATCGATGATAATTTGATCGAATCAGATTGACTTTACGGACCGGATCGTTTGTTGTCAGAGCAGAGTAACATCAATATTTCGCCGAGTGGCTCGTGTCTTTCGGGTTCTCAGGAGATATGTCGTCATGAAGATTAACAACCTAAACGGTCGAGCATGTCTCAGTCTGTGTAACACATTCGACGAATATGGGCTATTTGCTTGCATCTGCAAGCGCCCTATGGAAAAAATATTGCATTTAATCTTAATTATATTGAAGTCACTCTCAAAAGACCGTTATGCAGGACCACAACTTGACAACGATGGTGAATTTGGAAATATCTGCTAATCATCGACGGTATTGCATTTCTATGCGCGAGATCATCTGATTGCGCATATCAGATGCTTGTTACCACCTCATTATTTCTGCAATCATCTTCATTAGGAAGAATAAGGACGAAATATTTATCGCCGACAGAGATGCCATCAAGAATACCAAAACTGTGATAACATACGCCGTGCAGAAAGTTATTGTGAAGTATCTGGTCGTCGTGAACCTTAAAGAACTTGAACTAGTTTTGACTGCAATGGTACAAGGTCGGGCTTTATAGTGACGACGATTTTTTCATGGTTCCATACGAGATGTCTGACACACACACATTTTGCTTTTTGGCGACTTAACGGAACTCTTAGCAGTTCAAGACAGCACTTTTTTGAACCAACTAAAAAGCTCAGCACCATCAACTCATTTATGACGAACTTTTTCGTTTTTCAAAATCGTTCAAAATAAGCGACAACAAGGAGGCACAACTTTCATCAACCTTGTGAATGACTTATGCGAGTTGACAAAATTGATAAAAAACCACTAGTAGTTGAAAAGTCAGTTGACCGCATTTTTAACTGTACCAAGGACATCAGCAATGTTGATATCGAGAAAACCATCCCATAAGACATCAACAAGACTGAACGATTGTGCGAACACGTCAGCGAGCTTCGAATAATTGAATTTCCTGCAAATTGTCAGCTGAGTCGAAGGGATAATTTATTGTGCTTAGGTTCGAAGGACTGATTAGCATGTAATAATGATTGTTTTTTTTCACAAATCTCACATGGATTATATAAGTTCCCCTGGCGACACAGGCTAAGTGAAAGAATTTTAATTAAAATTAGGTTGTTTACACAACTCAGCGTCGTAAACGATGTTATAAGTACATTATTGCCTCAATCCATTCGAATTAAATTGACAAAGGTTGCCAACTTGTCACAATTGATATTATTACTTGATTACGTAAATGTAATTAGATTACAATGTTGTTTGTAAAAAAAACGCCATCGGCAAGGTGTTTACATGTAACACACATAACAACATATCTCATTAAACTCATTGCGAGTTTACCCCTGAACATAGAAGTGTGAAACGTTTATGACATCAATCAAATATCCAAATAAAAATGTCTACCGCATTTTAAACGAATACACCAAAAAGACTCTGATCAGTAGGTACCTACATGTATGTTTGGATACATAACATAACACAAATCATTAATAATTAATCAAACATAAACTGAAATGAATAATAAAAGTCGAAGAAAAAATTGTTTGTCGATAACAATCTTGATTTTGTCTCATTTATTCGTTTACGTTGTCCATTCTCTTCACATTTTGTGGACAGTCTACTATTTTTTTTTTTTTTTTTTTTTTTTTTGTTTGGCATTTGACACTTATTTTTTTTTATTTAAATATAAAATAAGATTTATAGGTTAGGATTGGAATTGGAATTTTGTGTTTTGTTTTTTTTTCTGTGTATAAACCAAACCATATTCCAGTAGCCTACCTAGGTGTGGGTGTTGAAAAACAATAACCTTATTTACAACCACTTATGAACATGATAGATTTTAATGTATTGTTATAGTGATGTTTGACATACTACGATCGCAAAATCCAAATAATATCCAATACTACCTTGTATAATGCAACAGACTTCTAAAAATTAAAGACTGCGTAATTCGAACAAGTTCCATCAACAAATAACAGTAAAAAAATGCTTAGTTCGCAAAAACTGCATTTATTAGTTTTGTCTGAACCTCAATGTACCTATCGGGTTAGAACTCAGGTCCTTTTAAGATTGCTAGGAGGTCATTAAAGTGTGTAAATAGTAGAATAGTGGGGTAAAGTTCCCATAATTTTTTTAAAGGAGTCACCGGACCTTCAGCAGAATACCTCAGAACCTAGGTCTATTGCCATTTGAGACCAGGATGAAAACCTCTGAAAATATTTCTCTGATGTACGATTCTCAGCTTCCAAAATCAATGAGTCCAAAACAAAATATATGATCAGTGGTTATAGAGACCAAAACGCCATTTCTCAATTCCTCGGGTCCCTTGTTACTCATGATACCTATGTAGGATGGGATATCAAACCACGTCGTGTCCCTAATAACCGTGATTTTTATCCCTTACGTCCACTGCTAAAGTTGAAGTTGTACAAGGAGTTGTTCAAACCAGTTGTCATGTATGGGTGTGAAAATTGGACCTTGACGGATGAATATGAGATATGGTTAATGACAGTCGACAGAAAGAATCATGAACATGATATATGACCCTAAACGCGACGATAACGACACCTACCGAGTTTTATTCAACCACGAGATCAGGATTTTAATAAAAATTCCTGAACTCGTTCATGGAATAAAAGGAAAGTAAGTAGCCGACTCGGTTACTTTCTGCGAGCTGATCTTAGACGGTACGTGCTAGCAAAGGCCTGTACAAATAGTTTTATTATTAGTATTATTATCATCAGAACAAATCACACCGAGCAATTGGCGCAATCGTTAAAACTGCGGTGTTAAGGTCGGGAGGAACCGGGTTTAAATTCAACGAGAGAGGGTTGCAAAGGGGATTTTTCATCGCTTGATTTCGATCGCTGATGACGATGAACACAGCAATAATTCCCTGTTGAAGCGCATAGAGTTTACGGGCCAAACCATCGTCCATGTCAGTACAGGCTGGCTGGAGTAATGCAATGTGCAGATGGATATTATATTCAAAGCGAAATTATATTCGTACGTTCTTTAATTAGCTACTGCGTAAAGTGAACTTCAGCCCCAAATAACATTGGATAGAACAAAAAAAATCATGTTCTGATCTGTTTTAAGGTCTCACTCACTGGTCATGTCATAAATTTTACCAACGCTACAAGAGGTCAAACTGGTGTTTCGATTATTTTACCATGTTCGTAATATTAAGGACGACCAAGAACCACGCACGAGAGACTTCAAGATGCATATCGATTTTCGGTAAAGTTAGACCTCCAGATCTGTTTATAGTAGATTCAAGCTGGCCAGAAATCCCAAATCGGAAAGAGAATCCGACAGCTTTCTTATCTCTTTATGCTGAAATTTTGTATTATTCTGTCTTTAATTGCGGGAGATGGACGAAATTTCGGTGAAAGACAGAGTTTTGAAAAAAAAATGATTGCTCATTGAATATTCTGCATCAAGGAAGATGCATTCCACCACAATTTGCTTGCTTCTGTTAAAAAATCCTCCGTTAAGATTCGAACATGATACCTCCCGAACCAAGCACCACAGTTTTAACCACTGCGACATTTTTTTTATTTTTTTTATTTTTATTATTTATTGAAACTAGTCTTTTCAGACTAACCATCAATTTACATCTGAATTCTTAAAAACTAAACTATAATGAGGTCACCGTTGAACCAGCGATGCTCCAATGCCTGTTCGTTAATAGGTAGCTGCTCACATACTGACGAGCTCGAAGGGTTTAGTTCTCTTTAGTCTTCTAGCCAAGTTTTCATTATCCAGTAGCCGAGAGGCTTCCACATTAACATGTTGCAATAGTCTCGATTCATGCTTCGTTGCAAATCTTTTTATTTCATGTTTTACATCCGGTATCCTCAAATCTCGATGCAAATCCTTATTACGAATGTAACAGGGAGCATTGACTATACTCCGAAGTACCTTATTCTAGAAGTTTTGTATAGGTTTGATGTTAGCATTTTTAGTACAGGCTCAAAGCTGAATACCATATAGCCAGACCGGTTTTAGGGTTTAATTGTAAATCAATATTTTGTTGCCTGTGCTTAATTTTGACCTTCGGCCAATTAGCCAGTACAACTGTCTATATTTAAGATCAAGTTCCTTTCTTTTCTTCTTCACATGCACTTTCCATTTGAGCTTAACGTCTTCGACAGTTTGCGCTAATGCTAGTATAGTGGTGTCGTCAGCAAACGTTGCTATGATCGGACTGTGGTATATCGCTTGTATAAAGTAGATATAGGAGTGGGCCTAGAACACTGCCTTGTGGGACTCCTACCCTTGCCTCTCTCAATTCAGAATACTCATCTTCTTGTCTTACTCTGAAAAGTTTTTTAGATAAGTACGACTCCAGAAGGTCAACATACGGTCCCGAAAGCATAACTTTTAGTTTATGGATTAATCCCTCATGCCATAACCTTAACGAAAGCTGCTGCCACGTCCAGAAATAAGGTAGAACAAATTTGTTTATCTTCTAACGCCCTTTCTATAATGTCTGTAATTCTGTGAAACTGGTCAATTTTTGAATATTTACATCTGAATCCAAAGTAGTGATCCGGTATTAGGTTTCTATTTTCTATTATTGGTGTCATTCTTCTCAGAAGTAGTCTCTCCATTAGCTTTGAGATGATAGGAAGCAGGGATATCGGACGATATGTTTGAGCTTCATTTGGCGGTTTACCTGGTTTCGGTAGCATAATAACTGCGAAATTTGCTCGGTTAATTATATTCTCGCCTATACCAAGTTCTTAAACCAAGTACATGCAAGGTCTTAAACTATCGTCACCTAGATTCTGGACGAATCAACATACTAACTGGATTCAATTCTACATTAACCAGAAAGTGTTACATAGCGACTAACTAAGCGACACTATGTGGGTAGCCACTTAACCTGAAACGACTTATACCATCATGCTCTCCGATTCGTCTCTCTGATGGAAACTGGGAAAGAAAAGATGCAGATAAAGCAAACATATTTAACCAACCCCGTAGTAAAGTATTTATCACCCACCGAGCATATTAGAAGCCCCGAAATGTTATTTGATGATGCAAAAGCTTTGAAGATCCAGCCAAATAAATACAAGTAGTGCTAAGTACAAAAACTAATCAAGAGAAGCATAGATCCAGCAGCAGGATATGATCTAATCGGCGGAAAAGTAATTAAAAACCTTCCGGAAAACTGTATCAAATTATAATAACGTGCATTTCCAATGCTTTAATGAAAATAGGATTCCATAACCCGGTAAAGTTGAAACAAGGGTAAACTTATACCGTCCAGTCAGTTTACTCCCGATACTCTCAAAACTGTCCGAAAAAATACATCAATTTTAATTTAGAGAAGAAGGATTTGGATTTAGAGCAAGTTCATAAAGTCGTACCTGAAATAAGAAACGCCCTAGAACAAAAAAATACTGTTCTGCAGTGTTTTTGGAATTAGCACAGAGTTTTTTTTGGTGGAATACAATAGCAAATCCACCAATGTATATGATATTCATGAAGGTGTTCCACAAGACTTAAAAGGGTCCCAATATTATATTTGATCTATACTACAAACCTAAACCGACTACAAAAGTTTTGTTTTGTGGATGATAGAGCAATTATAGCTAAACGCATCAAAATTCCACGATACCTTCAAGATCTGCTTGAACACTTAGATTAAATAGAAAAATAGCTAGCTAAATGTCTCGAACTTCATTTAGATAGGAGACCCATTTGGAAAAAAATATCGAAACAAAACGTCAATAAATCAAGTATAGGTATGTCAAAATGAACTGGTTACTATATGCAAACATTTAAACATAAGCCTGGAGTGTAAGGTTTTGCTGTATAAAATGGTATCTAAACCTATTTGAACGCATATATGGAACTCAATTGTAGGGATCCACTTGTACTTCTAATATAATAAAATTGGGGCGAATGCAGTCAAAAATACTAAGAACAATGGTAAATGCACCCTAATATGTACGTTATACAATTAAACTTCGAGATCTACGCATCGAAACAGTAACAGATACAATCCAGCAGTTCGGCAAAAGTGAAGTACATCCAGAGTACAGCCAGTGAAATACTAAAAAAGACACATATCGGCGACTTAAAAAAAAAGATCGTTTGGATCTAGCTAGCTAACTTGAAGTAAACTACTAAGCGCATATTAATATTAAGAACTAACATATAGGTTAAGTCTTAAGTTTGTAAGGGAAAGATTCAAAAATAAAGCCAAAGGCACTTTTGAAAAAAGGGGAATTATTACAAGTGATTCATTCATTCAATTCTTTAATGAGGAACTAAAAATTTGGCTTCAAAAACATTGCAACAATTAGCTATCAATGAAACGTTCAGAGCATCAAATAGCATTCTAAACGGTTTCTACGTAGATGATCGTCTATCTGGAGCTAACACACTCGGAGAAGCAGTAGCTGCGCAAAAGGAATTACTAAACCTTCTTTCCAAGAAAAGCACCAATGAAAAGGCAGTATTAGAAGAAATTCCCGAAAATCTGAGAGAAACTGAACTTCATACAACACTTGGACTTTTCTGGAACTTGTCAACAGTCACTTTTCAATTTAAAGTATCTTTAAATTTACTGGTTAGCACCAGTAGTAAATCAAGCCAAAATTCTTCTTCCAGGTTTATGCGCTTCTGGTGCAGGATGAAGACAAATCTTGCAAACAGATGGTTAAACTACAAAATGTAATTACAACAGTTAGAGAAGATTAGAATTCACCATTGGATAAATTACACCAACGGAGCTTAAATTGAGCTACATGGGTTCTGTAATGAATCTAATCAAGCACATATGCTGCAATGGTATATACAGCAAAATAAACAAAGAAATTACATTAATTGCTGCCAAAACTAAAGTTGCAGCGATCCTAGTCAATGGCATCACCTCGTTTCGAATGAAAAACCTGCTGACTGAACATCTCGAGGATTAAACCCGGCTCAATTGATAACCTACATAATTTGGTGGGAAGGGCCAACATGGCCAAAGGGTTCGAGCTATCCAATAGCAAAAATTGATAGTGAAGAAATGAAACAAGCAGGCAGCATTCTCATCATTACAACGCCTGGTTCACAGCATTTCATACTGTCTACAATTCCTATTTAATGCAAAGTCCAAATCCAGGAATATCTCCCATTTTAAACCAGAAGAACTGAACACACTATACATGAATTTATATAACCTAACCTAATGGGTATTTTACCAAAAGAACGAGTAACACCAGCACCACCGTTTACGAATAGTGCGGAGTAGACTATGCAGGGCCAATTAGGATGAAGTTATTAAATGGCCGCTGTAATAAAACAACTAAAGGCTACATTGCCATATTTTTTTATCTAGCCACGAAGGCAATACACCTCGAACTTGTAAATGACCTGTCAATAAATGCTTTCTTAGCCGCATATCGATGGTTCATATCAAGAAGAGGAATCTGTCTGAAAATATTTAGTGATTCCGGCAAAAATTTCGTTAGAGCAGACAAACAACTCCAAACGCAGGTAAAGCAACAATAGAAGATAATTAAGGGTAAAACAGAACAGTTAGGAACTGAGTGGCATTTTATACCACAGGGAAATCCTCACTTTTTGAAGAGTATGAAAAGCCGGAGTCAAGTCAACAAAACAACACCTCCGCAAAGTAATCGGAAGTCATACATTAACTTTGAGGAGCTCTCATCACTTCTGGCTCCAATAGAGGCATGCTTAATCTCTAGACCATTAGCTTCTCCCTCAAACGACTCAGATGATGACAGAATTTTAAGTCCGGCACACTTTCTGATATAGGAAGAGCCATCATATCAACGCCTCAGCTTGATATTGAGAGTATCCACACCGTTACAAGATAGAACTTGCTGACTAAAATCTGTCAATGATTTTGGAAAAAATGGCAAACGGATTATCTATCACCGCTACAATGCAGGCCAAAATTGTTACAAGAAGAACTAAACATCCAATTGGGATAACTAGTAATCTTCAAATATGAACAATTGCCCTCTACGCACGAGCCACTAGCAAGAGTCATTAAGCTTTATCCAGAATAGGATGGCTTGGTTAGAGTAGTCACACTTAAATACAAAAACAACTCGTTTAAAAGGAATACCACTAATGCCGCCTACCCATAAAAAGTGAACCAAAGGATCACAATAACAAGAAGGATGATCCTAAAACTGTACCGGAAAGAACAACCACTCTAAGGAACAACAATTCGTAGTCTATGGGAAAAGGACTCCCACTACCCGTCAAAGACAACCAAAACCCAAGAAAGCAGCCTCACAGGCAAGCAAATAATGGATCTAAAGTAAATCATCTTACCATACTGGAGTAATCACAAGCATATATTTTGAAGATCTAGGCAACCCCGAAGTGGTAATCAGCCAGCAATGATTTACCTAGTCTCTCAGTAACATTTGACTTAAGCTGCGGTATAATTTAACAACAATTTAGCAACTTAATATAGCAGACAATGAACTCTTACAATCAATCAATAAGAAAAGACGTCGACATAAACGAGGCCTGAGAGATTCGACAGGTGTTATTTTAGGAAACATATTTGGAATCCTCCCTCAGCACGAGGCAAGTCAGTATGAATCTCAGTTTAACAACATTAACCTGAATGAGAATCTTATAATAGCGTTAATGAAAAATCAAACGTCGATAATAGACAACACGATCAAATTGATAAAACACAGTTGGAACCTCACAATATTATCAATAAATTACCTCATTGATTAGAGAACAAGAACGATTGATAAAAGAGACGATACAGTTAAAGGAAGCTCAAGAATACGATGAAAGAGTTCGTATTCCATAATTATGCGCATGATCGAGTTAACTTTAATATTAAAAAAACCTCGAAGACACACAACAAGCTATACTTGACGTATAGTCTATTTTGCACATCACGAGATATTATATTAGTAAATTCTCAAGCCAGCTCAACTAGAAGGCAAACTGCAACTAATTCATGTTTCGCCGTCGCGTCGATCGCAATCTCTGGGCACGATATCCAGGCACACATATACCAAGGCATGAATATTCGTAGCAGAGTAACACAACAGAATGTGATAATTGAAATTATCCTACCACTGTCATTTGCACTCGAAAATTGAAATTATCCTACACTGTCATTTGCACTCGATTATAAACTGCTAGCCATTACACGAGTTCCTAATATAAGCCATGGTAATACACAAATATCACGTCATTACATCTGCAGAATACTTAGCAGTAAACATTCATCGAGAACATTTTTATTACTGATAATAGAAGAGGTAAAACATTGCCAAAGGTTGCAATCATGATAAGTCAAACCACCCTCAAATTACCCGGTAAAACAAATGTATAGCCCCAGGAGAATGTTCAATCGTTAAATGCAGCTATCAGTTAATTAACTTTTTCGTCCTGACTAACGGTAGGCGAATTAAAGTTACAGAGCAAACACAGCAATCACTGCTGTACAGAAATGTACTACGAGGTTAAGCCCAAAGTGATCCTACTACTGTTGAACCAACATAATAAAAAAAAATTATTTGTTAGTCTCTGCAATTTATTCCAAGTTAAATTCTTCGCATGAAATAACGAGGTCTAAAACTAAGGTACAGTATGACAACAACTTTAAAAATATGGTAGCCTTACTTAAAATTTTAAAATGTTCCACTGACATTATTAAACGTAAGACTAATAACTAACTGTTTTAAAACGACAGCACTGGAAGTGTGATGGAACTTCGCCAAAAATGTAAATGCATTTCTAATGGTATCGATACATAAACATTTATGTACATAAGTACTCGTCGTCTATCTAATAAATCCACTTAAGATGTGTAATAAAATTGAATTCAGTAACAACTAAAAAAAAAAAAATTATTCAAAATTCTAATTATCTCATCTAAAATTCTATTCATGTCAGCCAATATTATGTATAGTTGCTATATAGCTAAGATGTCATTCTTGTTGTTGATATGTATTTTAACAGTGTTTCGTAAGACAAAATTATACAAAGTTCTAATAAAATTCAACATTTTTTTTAGTTTTTTTGTATAAAGCCAGACAATACAAATAAGAATTCTGTAATAAATTCATTGTTGTTGTTGTCGTTTTATTTGTTGCTTATGACATATTCAACAGTATCACCATATGGCACAGATAAAATAGATAGTTTTTTGTTGTTGTTGCTTTTTTTTCTTAATACTAATTCCATTGTCACTTTTCCAGACACTTTTGTGTGTATAGTTGGGTTTTTCGTCGTTTACCAAATGGGTGTAATAATCAACAGTATATTTAAATGGAAGGGTTAATGCCGGGTTAGATCAGTTAGATAACATTTTGAAATTATTTTTCTCGTTTCAACTTATTTGTATATGGAATGGCCGATGAACGGATGTGAATATCCAATCGAAAATGTTTATTAATACAAGAGCCAAATGGAGAGAAAACGCACTAAATGTAGTTCCAAAGTCTAGAAGTCATATAAGAACAATAATCAGCATACGAGTTCAAACCGAAGGGTTCTAATCATTGGCGTCCAAACTTGGAATTCAACCAACACCATCATCTTCTGTAGGTATACTTTAAGCATCATTAAATTCGAAAGGATCTGCTTTAATAACCACAACATGTCCAACAAGTTATCGGCCGAATTTGCACTCTTCGCGGAAGATACATATGCTGATAGTTGCCGAATATTTCGCAGTTAGTTTATTGGGATTAGTTTATGTGAACATATCACAATCAGGAGAAAGTATTTGACATTTTGTAGAGCTGAACTTTTCTGAATGCTAGAGTGATTTTAGGACACGTTTCAGAAAACTTAAAATTTTTTTAGTTCTGACATATCAAAAATGTACCGACAAATTTTGATGCATTCTAGTGATCAGAGATACTAATAGGTCTTTTGGAGATTTAATACACAAGATCCAATAAAGACATACATGTATAAGGACGCCAATCAATTAAAACCAAGAATATTTAAAATTCTGCTTTAAAATTCTGATGTGAATACATCCATTTGGATCATATGATTGAAATAAACCAACTTAATAATACAGGTAGAAACTATTTTCTACCACACCATGCAGTAATCAAAGACGACAGCTCAACAACCAAATTGAGAGTAGACTTTGATGCTTCAGCGTCAAATTCGTTAAATGATCTTCTTCATATCGGGCCAATAATACAGCAACCACTCGCAGATATATTGTTGCGCTGGAGCTGACCTTGAAAAGATGCTCAGGCAAATTAAAATTCATCCACAGGATCAAGGTTACCAGTTGATTTTGTGGAGAAACAAAAAAGGCACAATAAGTGTGCATAAGCTGAAAACTGTTACATATGGAACTGCCTCGGCCACATATCTAGCCACAAGAGTTAGCTCAGGATGATGGCAATACATTTCCAGCAGCAAAAAGGACAGTAATTCAAGGAGGTTTCAATCTAAGAAAATGGAGCAGCAACAGCCATAAAATATTAGAAAACATAGATACTGAGCAAAACCCTTGGTATCTTATGGAATCTACAGAACCTATTTTCCAGTTTAAAATCAAACCACTAGATATCTAAGCGCCCATAACGAAGAGGACTAGATTGGGATACGCAACTACAAACTGAACTGGAATCAAAATGGATTTGCTATGCTAACCAGTTGAAGGCATTGGAAAAGGTAAAATTACAAAGATGGTAATGTCACAACACAGAAAATACCGGCGAATTACACGGGTTTTGCGATGCCTCAGAAGACGCATACGCAGCACATATTTACTACAAAGCTATTCTAGTCACTGCCAAAACAAAGGTCGCACCGTTAAAACCCAAATTATTACCATCCCTAGGTTGGGATTATGTGCAGCTGGGCTACTATCAAAATTAATCAACAAAACTAAGCAAGCGTTACAAGAACGAAATATAAAAAAGTTTGCATGGACAGATTAAATGATAACATTAGCATGGATTAGAGGGAGACTCAATATATTCAAAACGTTCGTTGCAAACAGGTTTGTTGAAATCCAATCCTTATTACTTCCATTACAATCGGGTTACGTAAAATCCGAAGAAAGTCCTGCGGATTGTGCATCGAGAGGTTTGAATTAACCAACCTGGCTCAGTGACTCGTTCAAATATGGCCAACAACCACAAATTGAAGAAACTACTAAAGAGTCAAGAAATTAAGTATGCGCATTCACTACAACAAACGAAGATGAGAACCTCATTCTGAATTTGATCGAGCAGTGTTCATCGTTCACAAAAGCATTAAGGAGTATTGCTTACGTTTTTAGATTTGCCAAAAGAATAGTTCAGGACAGCTTGAAGTTAGCCTTAAAGGTAATACAACAAGTTTCATTTGGAGCATTCGACAAACAACTGAGGAAACAAAGCGAGTTAAAACTTCAAACACTTAATCCGAAAATAGACAATGACGGATTACTGCGAGTGGTCGAAAGGTTGCCTAACACCAGAGTTAGTTGTGACATTCAACATCCAATAATAATTCTCTATAAGTGTCATTTAACAACACTTCTGATAGACTACGCACATAAGATGACGCTGGACGGAACCAAATCTCTTACGCTAGCTTTCATCCGCCAAAAGTATTGGATGATAAAGGGTCCGTTAGCAGTAAAAACTTTCATCAACAAATGTGTAATTTGCTACAAACAACAAGCATGGTCTTTGAAACAATTAATGGGTGGTCTTCCAGCAGCAAGAGTTACCATTTCACCTGCGACATTCGCCAGAACGAGGTAATAAAAGCTATTAGGGCTATTTAGCAGTGTTCGTCTGTTTTGCATAAGGGCCGTTCACTTAGAAGTAATAAACAACCTGTCATCTGAGGCTTTTCTAGCGGCGTTTAAACGTTTCACAGCGCGTCTAGGTCATTGTTTGGAGCTCTACAGCGGCTGTGGTTCCAACTTTATTGAAGCTTCCAAAATTTTGAAGAATGATATGATCACTGCATTGAAACAACTACCCACACATGAAAAGGCACAACACATGGGTAGACTATGGGAAGCGGCAGTTAAGTCCGTAAAGTATCATTTACGCAGGATAATTGGAGAACAACATCTAACATTTTAAGAGATGACAACAATAGTTTGTCAAATAGAAGCAAGCCTAAACTCACGACCGCTTCTTCCACTATCATCAGACCCCAATGACTTTTCAACACTAACATCGAGACATTTTCTGATAGGAAAACCGCTCCGAATTGTACCAGAACCAACCTATCTAAATCTAAACACCAACTGTTTAACACGGTGGAGACTTTTGCAGAAAATAAATCAAGAATTCTAGAAGATCTGGCTAAACGAATACGTAGTACTGTTACAGAAGCGAAGTAAATGGGATAAAAACGAACCAAATATAGCAAAAGGAGAGCTTGTACTCATTAAAGAAAATGAGCTGCTTCCTGGAAAATAACCTCTAGGAAGAATTCATGAAGTTCACAGTGGTAAGGATGGTTTTGTTAGAACGGTAACAGTTAAAACTAGCAAGGGGGATTACTCAAAAGGCCCATTACTAAAATCAGTAGCTTACCGATTGAGGATAATGAACAATGCAAGCCGATACCTTTGCCGGAGAAAACACAAACAGATGCAGCAGCAGTGCAAAACAACAAAAGCGAGTGACAAGAGCAAGGACAAGGTCCAAGCTGCTACTTCACACGATCGCAATAATCTGCGCATTAGGAGTAGTAATAGCAGGGCCACCAACAAGATGCAATATAACGAGATTCACCTCCCATCCTGGGTTCCACGTTGATAAAAGTGGGCAAGGAAGTCTACTCAACGGAGAATAGAGAACAATAACTTACTATAATCTCACTTCCTATTCGACAGATCTAGATCACCTTGAGAACGTTGCTCGCCAACTAAGCAACTTATGTTCAAACGGAACACTTACAACACCAGCACAGACTGACCCGTTTAAATACTGTGAAGCTATTGTATCACAGATAAAATCACTCCACAAAGAATTAAATGAAAAAATGATATTCTAAACACAATAGGCGGGAATAAAATCATTCGCAAAAGAAGAGCTCCTTTCGATTTTGTTGGTACGAATTATTCGGGGTTCTAGATCAAAAGGAAGGAAAGGCTTACAGAGAAAGCATAGACAATTTAAATGCGAACCAGCAGCATCATAAGGAATTATTACAAAGCCAGATGTCGATACTAGAGTCAACTACCAACGTCATGAAACACACCCATAAAGAAACAACCTAGAAATTTGAGGCATGCAATCAGTTGCTACCATTCATCCTGTATCATGAGGATTTTACAGATCTTACTATACACACCATGCTGGAAATGATGAAGCTACGACTTTCAAACCGCGATAATCAGCACCATCACAGAAGTCCATCAAGGCATATTCGATCCGCTGATACTAACTCCACACCAACTTCAGGAACTGATCAATCAAATTATCCCAAACTTCAAATTAAATCAGGCCATGCCATGATGTAAAGAGGAAATAGCCGCCATTTATAAAACAGCCACAGTCAAAACCATAAAAGGTGAGGCAACTATCATATTCGAGATCAAAATTCCTTTAGTACAGAGGACTCGATATAACATATACCACGTTATGCCTGTCCCAACAATGCACCAGCAAGAATACATATACATCAAACCATTATCAAATTCTTTATTGATTGCTATACAAGAAAATCAACATATGCCGCCCTCTTCTGACGAACTGAATACCTGTACCAACCTCAATGACGAATATATTTGTGATATACAACAACCTCTCAATGCGTATCACTCAAACACAAGCAGTTGTGAGGCAAATTTTCCAGCAGACTGGTAACGTGCCAAATAGTTGCGAGATCCACAAAATGAACATTACATCAAAATGGACATTATGGATTCCCCTACGCCGACACAACGCATGGATCTTCGTAATCAAGTCAAAGGATCTTTATGATCTGATTTGCGAAAGTGACAGTGAAACAATCGAAACAACAACCATATTCATTGAAGGAGAAGGGGTCCTAACACTAGATCCAACCTGTGTGTTGAAAGGAGACAGATTCACTTTGATTTAGAGCATGTAACAGTAAATTGGAACACTCCTTGATACCACAATTCAAAGTGAGCGATGAAATGAACATGGACTTCACCGTTTATTGACGAGTCAATTCGCAACCACAAAAAAAATCTAAGAACATCAACAGGAATGAACGTGCATGACTTTCATCGTTACACAATATCGTACACGTATGTATGCAAAAACTATTGAAGTTAAAGTGTGACTGGGACGAAAGTCTTCCAATTATAATTCAACATGGCTGGTTTACATTTCGTGATAAATTGAAACACCTTTGTGAACTACGGTCGATCGTTAACTACATAACATCACTCAAATTTATTGCTGGAGTGATTCGATAATAATACTGCATTGGAATGCTTCAGACCCAACACAATGGTCACGCTTCGTATCAAATCAAATTTCAAAAATGCAAGCCGCAATGTTGAACTTGCAAATATGCAAGGATCTGCAAGGATAATACTGGTTTCAAGAAAGAACGGTCCTGCATTTTGGCGGAATGGTCCTGCATTTCTACAACTAGACGATGAAGAGTGGCGTAAACCATTTGCTAGCAATTGTCCAAAGTATAATTCTGAGATGAAAATTACCGGGTGCTCATTACCCTCGTATTATCCTCCATGTCTATTACAACATGGGTGGCAAGGTTCCTTCAAAGACATATTTTGGTTGCTTCGTCTGAATGGTAACTCGACTAGTACATTTGGAACTAGCTTCATCTATATGTGTTAATTGCAATGAGTGTGTTACTTACGATTAATTGCAACGAGAGAACTACCGAAACAAATTTTGTCTGATAATGGAAGCAATTTGAGTTGTACAATTTAATCACTAGCCGTAAATTATCGCAGGTAATTAGAGATTCCGGGATCATCTTTTTCGGAGGCTTAAATGTGGTAATATAAAGTCAGCTAGATGAGCCAAGTAGTGGGAAATGGTATCAAGTCTGCATAAACAAACAACATTACAGTGTCATAATCGTGGATGTTTTTTGCTTGTCACGGGTTCATGAACAATAAAGTGATCAGTTATAACAGTGCTATGCGTGACGCAAAAAAACTACTATCCAAATTTCTTCACGACTTTAAGAAAGCCTTAGAAATTGTAATGGTATACCAGTATACCAGTATGTATACCAGTTTTATATTGATTCTGTCCGGAATGTATGGTAGATATTAAGTGTTCGCTTTCTAACATTGACAATACATTAAAAAGGATATAACAAACAGAAGTGGAAATTACTGGCCAAGCCGGGGTCTCTCTATTGTGTATCATTTGGGGCATATCAGTAGATTTTAAAACAGTATAGAGGAATGCCGCATCACAAGGTCACAGACCAAGGTGGCCTTTTAAGTAAAACTGCCACATTCAACCAGTAGTATGGATTTAATACTAGAACCACATCAACATTAACATTAACAACGGAGCTAACCGATATACAATCGGAGTCTCATTCCAAAGGTATAAAATAAATATTTCAGGGATTCTTTTAATAACGCCGTAAGCTCGAAACTCTGGCCTGCTGGTCTGTTAGTAAGATAAAATTGAGTGGGGTCAGAAGAAGTCGTTTTTCAAAAACATCGAATAAACCACCTACCTCGATAAAAGCCACCAACGACCATCTTGATAACAATAAAAATCTCACTATTTACTGCCAAAATGTAGATGGAATGTCATCAAAAACAACAAAACTCCAAAATGTGCTAAAAACGTTGCTTCGTGCCTACATATTATGTGAGAGTACCGTTAACAAAGAGATTCACATAGTTCTGAATTTTTATGTGATCGCTCGTTTCTATACAAGCAAAAAAAACTGGCTGTGGTAGTCCATTGAACAAGGATGTGTCAAAAACTTATACCTTTATCATTTACACTACACGCTGCGACTCGATCTTTCGATTTTGTTGGTACGAATTATTCGGGGTTCTAGATCAAAAGGAAGGAAAGGCTTACAGAGAAAGTATAGACAATTTGAATGCGAACCAGCAAAATCATAAGGAATTATTACAAAGCCAGATGTCGATACTAGAGTCAACTATCAACGTCATGAAACACACCCATAAAGAAACAACCTAGAAATTTGAGGCATGCAATCAGTTGCTAACATTCATCCTGTATCATGAGGATTTTACAGATCTTGCCTTACACACCATGCTGGAAATGATGAAGCTACGACACTTTCAAACCGCCATAATCAGCACCATCACAGAAGTCCATCAAGGCATATTCGATCCGCTGATACTAACTCCACACCAACTTCAGGAACTGATCAATCAAATCATCCCAAACTTCAAATTAAATCAGGCCATGCCATACCGTAAAGAGGAAATAGCCGCCAATTATAAAACAGCCACAGTCAAAACCAAAAAAATTGACGCAACTGTCATATTCGAGGGCAAAATTCCTTTAGTACAGAGGACTCGATATAACATATATCACGATATGCCTGTCCCAACGATGCACCAGCAAGAATACATATACATTAAACCATCATCAAATTAGTTATTGACTGTTATACAAGTCTCTTCGGACGAACTGAATACCTGTACCAACCTCAATGACGAATATATATGTGATATACAACAACCACTCAATGCATATCACTCAAACACAAGCAATTGTGAGATGCAACTTTTCCAGCAGAGTGGTAACGTGCCAAATAGTTGCGAGATCCACAAAATGGACACCACCTCATTATGGATTCCACTACGCCGACACAACGCATGGATCTTCGTAATCAAGTCAAAGAATCTTTATAATGTGATTTGCAAAAGTGACAGTGGAACAATCGAAACAACAACCATATTCAGTGAAGGAGAAGGGGTCCTAACACTAAATCCAACCTGTGTTGGGAAGTTCGGAGTGTTCCAATTTACTGTTAAATGCTCTAAATCAAAGTGAATGTGTCCACTTTGATTTAGAGCATTTAACAGTAAATTGGAACACTCCGTCATACCACAATTTAATGTGAGCGATGAAATGAACATGAACTTAACCATTAGAGCAAATCCAAGCCCGCAATTCGGCTTGGCTTTCATCATTATGCAAAAACTATGGAAGTTAATGTGTGACTGGGACGAAAGTCTTCCAATTATAATTTAACATGGCTGGTTTACATTTCGTGATAAATTGAAACACCTTCGTGAACTTCGGTCGATCGTTAACTACATAACATCACTCAAATGTATTGCTGGAGTAATTTGATAATAATACTGCATTGGAATCATTCAGACCCAACACAATGGTTACGCTTCGTATCAAATAAAATTCCAAAAATGCAAGCCGCAACGTTGAACTTGCAAAACTGCAAGGATTTGCAAGGATATTCCTGGTAATTTAATTTCAAGTGGGTTTTAATCAAGAACATTCATTGATCTCCCATTTTGGCGGAACGGTCCAGCATTTTTACAACTAGACGATGAACAGTGGCGTAAATCATTTGCTGGCAATTGTTCAAAGGATAATTCTAAGATGAAAATTACTAGTTGCTCATTACTCTCATATTAACTGCCATGTCTATTACAACATGCGTGGCAAGGTTCCTTCAAAGACATATTTGGGTTGCTTCGTCTGAATGGTAACTCGACTAGTACATTTGGAACTAGCTTCATCTATGTGTGTTAATTGCAATGAGTGTGTTACTTACGATTAATTGCAACGAGAGGACTACCGAAACAAATTTTGTCTGATAATGGAAGCAATTTGAGTTGGACAATTTACTCACCAGCCGTAAATTTTCGAAGGTAATTAAATATTCCTGGATCGTCCTTTTCGGAAGCTTAATTGTGGTAATATAAAGTCAGCTAGATGAGCCAAGTAGTACTCTGCATAAACAAACAGCATTACAGTGTCATAATCGCGGATGAATGGTTTTTTGCTTGTCACGGGTTCATAAGCAATAAAGTGATCAATTACAACTGTGCTATGCGTGACTATCTAAATTTCCTTACGACGTTAAGAAAGCCTTAAAAATTGTAAAGGATGGTATACCAGGTTTATTCTGTCCGAAATGTATGGTAGATATTAAATGTTCGCTTTCTAACATTGACAGTGCTTTAAAAAGGATGGAACAAACAGAAGTTACTCTGATAAATGCAATTCAAGCCTTTATAAATTCTTCTAAGACTGTGGAAATAACTGACCAAGCCGAGTCTCTCTATTGTGTATCATTTGGGGCATATCAGTAGATTTAAAAATAGTATAGCGGAATGCCGCATCACAAATTCACAGTCCAAGGTGGCCTTTTAAGTAAAACTGCCACATTCAACCATTAGTATTAAATTAATACTAGCACCATATCAACATTCGCATTAACAACGGAGCTAACCGATATACAATCGGAGTCTCATTTCAAAGGTATAAAATAAGTATTCCAGGGGTTTTTTTTAATAAGGCCGTAACCTCGAAACTCTGGCCTGCTGGTCTGTTAGTAAAGGAAATTGAGTGGGGTCAGAAGAAGTCGTTTTTCAAAAACATCGAATAAACTACCTACCTCGATAAAAGCCACCAACGACCATCTTGATAACAATAAAAATCTCACTATTTACTGCCAAAATGTAGATGAAATGTCATCAAAAACAACAAAACTCCAAAATGTGTTAGAAATGTTGCTTCGTGCCTACATATTATGTGAGAGTACCGTTAACAAAGAGATTCACATAGTTCTGAATTTTTATGTGATCGCTCGTTTCTATACAAGCAAAAAAAACTGGCTGTGGTAGTCCATTGAACAAGGATGTGTCAAAAACTTATACCTTTATCATTTACACTACACGCTGCGACTCGATCGTAGAAATTAACAACATGGCCAGTCCAACTGACTTTCAATCGTTGATGCGTATCAAAATAAGGCATCTATTTTAGTATTAATAGATTTCACTTAAGCGTTTGATCGAGTGAACCACATACAACTTTACTCAAAAAGCTCTAACATAAGTTTAACTTTGTTTGGACAGCTTGGTCATTAATTTATAGTTGTCTGAAAGATTTTTAAATGAAAACTTATTTGAACGTGTAAGTGTTTATTTAGAGATATCACAAGGATATACGGGTCCAATGTTCTTCTTGATACACAAGGATTATCAATTTCGTTAAACTGTCAATGATATACTAACGAGTGGAAAGTGACTTTGTTCAGTTCTGTCTAAAGTACAGTAAAGATTGATATATCAACTCTGTAAAATGGTTGGAAATTAATGACATACATAAAGTTATATAAAAATCAAGTCTTGGTCAGAAGCAACTACTAGTTACTTTAGCAAAGGTTCCGATTACTCCACTAACTATGGAGCATATAACATCTATATAGACTTATCAACAACGTTGATCACCCCAAAAATTGCATTTATCACAGTTCTAGTATTTAAAATTAATAAATAAATAAACAAATAAATAAAAAATTTGAGAAGAACATCACCAACTAAAAATGTTTACAAAATTTCTTAATTAAATTAACAAAACAACTTAACTAACTTACTAAACGAAATGAATTAAAAACTTAAGCCAAGACAAAAAAAAATACATCTTAAGTAAATAAAGAAAATACATAATAATTATAATAAAAATTATAAACGTAATTAACTTGTTCATTTGTTTTGTAGCACACAATGACGATACGTTCGACTACCACTTTATCAACTGTTTTCACTGTTATTTCGTTTAGAAATGTCGTCTAATCGATCATCACCCGATTTTATTTATTTTTGCACAACGATCACTTTTGTTTCTTAAAATTATCGGAAGTTTACTTTTGTTTTGTATACTGATTTTATTTTTAATTATTTTGTTCTACGCAATATTTGATTATCTGATTGAAACAAAATATTCTTTATCCCGTTACCCAATTTGTAAAAAAATAAGTAGGGGAAATGAGTAGGTATACAACAATAAAACAAACAAAATAAAATGGCCAGAGGTTGACAACATATAATTTTTAGCACGCGTTTTTGGTCGCTCGTTACATAAATCACTTCGGTGATTTTACAAGGAATGCTGAAATTTATTTTACTATCTTATAAAAATGATTGGCTAAAATTTTAAAGTTTTTATTATATTACTATGTTAGGATGCGATTGCACTAAGGCGCTGTTGTACTATAATAGTATTATATTATTATTATATTAGATTAGATTTAACAGCAGTACACTCAATAACCTTTTCAAATATGGAGATGAAATAATTAAATTGTTATTTACAGGCGAAAACTAATACTATTAATTACAGTATATGGCTAAATGAAGTTAGTTCACTAATAGTTTTGTTTAAAAGGAACCTTTGCAAATTACAACTGAAGGGTGGTGCATCGGACCAATTTTGTCATTTCTAACCTCCTTTGTGGATGATGGTCCTTCTTTCGTAAGAAATTGCTTCCATTCTCCACGAACACAAAAATGTCTTCCACCAGAAAAATAAATATCCTATTATGTAGAGTGCGACCCTGGAATGTAAATAACAAAGAGAATGACTGGAAAAGAACGAAATAATAATAAGAAAATAGGAGAGGAAAGCATGTGAGTAGATTATAGACGAGTAAACGCTTAATGGTGAAAGACCGATCTCCTTTAGCGATTATGGAAGATTTACTTCAACGTTTATTCGAAGCTTATTATTTGACCATTTTAGATTTATCATCAGGATACTACCAGATAACGATGAGTCTAGAATACTCCAGATTCAATACCCATAATCGCTTTTGTTATTGCTGATGGACATTATAAGTTCCTAAGGATGTCATTTGGGTAGGCCAATTCCCAGCTATTTCCAGAAAATTATGAATTGAATAGTTGACGAGACTAATGGGTAAATAGTGGTATATCTAGATGATATGGGAAAATTAAAGCTTAACCTGGAAAAAAAAATTTCTTTAAACGCATTGTAGAATTTTTAGGACATGAAGTGTCAGGATCGCGAGTTATACCCGGAAGATCGAAAACAGATCCCGATGTAAATTCTCCACAGCCGAGGAACAGTAACCAGATACGACTACAGTTTATGGGATTGGCGGGATTCTTTCGAAAATTCATAAAAAACTTTAATATTGTTGCAACATTTTGGAGGCGGTACCGAATTTATATTCTAAATTAGGGAATTGCAAAACGTTAGCAATATAAAACCCTAATATAGAACATGAAGTGGTTACCGATGCTTGATCTAAAGGGTTAGGTGGAAATTTTGTTGCAAGTCAATCAGTAATAAAAAAAAGTTGACCTGTGTCCTATTTAAATAGACAAACCACCCAATGTGAACAAAAGTACAAATCACACGAATTGGAAACCTTAGCCTTCGTCGCGATGATAACCGATTATGCGTCATTACAAACGTGTTCAACAAAAAAAAAATTGAATATCTAGAATTTCAATATGGTGGCTAAAATTAGCAGATTACGATTTTGACATGGAATATCGACCGGGAGTACAAACGAAGCATGTGGTGGTGCTGAGTAACTTAATCACGACTATATGGCTATATGGGATATGTGAAGTTTAGAAGGCATTAAAGATGTTCCAGAGAATTTTTTTGTTTCCAAGAATTAAAATGAATGACAGCTTGCATCGAGTGGGGGTATGCAAAAAGACCGTTCAAAATCGTGCAAAGCTTTTGTGAAGATAATGATATAAAGCATGTGCTAAACGCAACTACAATGAAAGAAATGGCTGATAAGAAAATGAATCGAGCTGCGATTTACAATAAAGAGACATTCGATAGTAAACACCGGAAACCCAGGAACTATAACGAGGGTGAAATAGAACTATTACGAGGGATCGAGAGTAGATTATTTGGCCAGCTTTATCAAGATATTACCAAAATGGATGTTTCCATGTTTTGGACTTACAAAAATGGTAAAATTATTTTGTCGCTAGCAGTGTTTAAAACAAAAGTTTAACTGTCCTCGTCTAGCATTTTCCAAAGGTGGCAAGCCTACCCATAATTTTTTTGATAAAATAGGTATAGAAGAATAAATGTCAAAACTGCTATAATTAGAAATTTTTTTCTCTCAATAAAAAAAATTCCAAACGCCAGAATACACTTTAGGGGAAAAAGAAATAAAACTGCTAGAAAATTATCGGGGAATTACCACTGATGTGAAATTCGATATTTTTATAGTAAAATGCTTCAGTGGGCGAGATAAATTTTTGATATATCATTTCAAGTAAATTATGGTGCTAATGCAGTAAATTATGCTGTTGTAGTAAATTATGGTACTATTTTTGCAGGACTGATTACTGCAAAACATTTTTGTTTCTCTCACTTTTGTTGTTCTCAACTGTTATAGGCACTTTATGGAAGAGAAAGCTATGCCAATTAAGGCGTTTTTTGGTAACTCGACCATTAAGAATTTAAGGGGAAATAAACTAAGAGGAAGGGAACGATGAGACATGCCTCTTGCCCGCGAGAGTTATCCGATTAATAGCTCCAACGATTAAGGTCCAAAAATTTGATGAGCGATACTAAAGCTATTAAAAACCGTCAAATAAAAAGCTCGATGTTACCAACAACGTCATCCGTTAATAGTTTTAATATAAGACATATGGGGAGCCACTAAATTTGTTAGAAGTAATGATAGCTTTTGAAGCATTCTGTAGACCTTTATGAATTCATCTTATTTATTCATGAAATTATTCCCTATTTACCAGAAAACACTTTCAAATAAAAAATAGGGAAATATTAATCTGGGGAATTTCTGCTATAAAACTTAGTATTCCCAGTTCCCCGGGAATTACCAGAATAGTGCCACAGGTTGGCCATTTCAATTAAAATTCAGTAAATCAGTACTGCAAGTAAATTTATATAATGGAATAGAGACTTTATGGTGCCAATTGGTACTATTTTTCCAGGACTGATTACTGTAAAAAAATTTTGTTTCGCTCGCACTTCAAGCAAATTTATATTTTTATTTCACTTTATTCTTACTGAAAAAAATGTTTTGTAGTGGAATAAAGACTTACGGAAAGCTTTTAATTCAAGTAAAACTTTTTAAACATTTAAGATCATTTGCTAACTTATCGATTAAGCTATTAAATTATAGGAAGTGTATTATTTACAAGTATTTCTAGAAAAAAAATATCCAAATTACCAACTTCTTAGGAAAGTCAAATTCGGGTGTCCTGTCCTAAAGTCGCAGAATATTACACAAGTAATTTTTTTTATAAAATATTTTATATAAATGGGACTGACAAAGACTCGATCGCACTCGATCCTAATAATAGCATATTTGGAAATTCTTAAAAAAAATATTTTAAGCGGGAATAAAAATCAAATCAACCGGGATTATACAAATTTAGAACAATTGGCAGATATCTGATAGAACGTCAGATCTTTTATTTATTGAAATATTTTGTTAGAATATATCATAAATTATCCCGTAAATGATCGATCACATTATAAATTGTTTATGATCACTTATAATTCGATTACAATTACAAACCTTCCTAATAATTGACTAACCTAATTTTTAATTGTGACATTGAGTATAGTAAATAGACAATAGAACTTATAAAATATATGTAGAACAGAATGACAACAAGAATCAATAAAATATCTTTACATATTATAAGACATTTAATATTCTTATTAAAATTCCGTTTTGGTAAATTAATTCACATTACAATTCAACCGTAACACATGTAATTATGTACATATATTTACAGTAGTTTAACATAAAATATGTATATATATATATATATATATATATATATATATATATATATATATATATATATATATATATATATATATATATATATATATATATATATATATATAAATATTTATAAAATTATGATGATCATTTAAACCACAAAAAAAAATTATAAAAAATATGCTACCAGTATTCAAAAACATACTTTAGGTATATATGATAATATAAGGTTTGACCTACGCAAAGTACATCACATCATTATGGATTTAGATCACGTGTGTGATCGATATTTTTCTGTTGCATCTACAATGTTTTCCCCTTAGTAATTGACTAAAGATCATTTTTCGATCTCTTAAACATTTCAATTTCTTATTTTTATTTTTTATTTTATCAATGATTTTTGTACTATTGACCCCGTACGATCAGGATTATAATAATATATAGTCGCTATGAGTGTTATCACAAAATACATAAATATATTATTTATATATTTGTTATTTTGCTATCATTAACCTTTCACTGTAACAGAAATATGTTTATCAAAAAATTATACACAACAAAAAATTATGCGATAAGTAAAAAAAAAAAATAAGAAATTGGAAACTGAAACCGCATGTGGTGGATTTTTTTTTTTTTTTTTGTAGCCGTTAACTTTATGTATTTACTTTTTTTTGTATGATGTGTACACACAACATAACAACAAAAAATGTTTTTCATTAAATGACATATAATAATGATATTATTAATATGTATACACGTTGATGATCGCGATCATATATTAATTATGTTTATGAGGGGCGTACCATAACATATCGTCCGTATGACAATTTGTTAATGAAATGCAATTGGAGTTGGAAAATTTAGTAAACTTGATCTATTTATTAATAAAACGATCGATTATCGCACCTGTGTTGACTAATAATAAAGATAACAAATGATCGTAGTGACCGACCACACTTGTTAACTGTAGTTAATATAAGTGATCGTCTTAAAATTTAAGATGATCTATAAAAAAAACATACGATCACATTAACAGTGGCCCAAATAAAAGTTACACTAAAATGCGTGTATGATAATAGTTACACAAATGTTTTAAAAAAAAAAAAACAATTGTGTGTACCTAGCACATTCTTTCAACACTTTTCGTATCAACTTAAATAAAACGTTAGTTCGATCGTTTCTACAATATAAACATATTAAAACAACATGTTGATATACGAGTATATAAATGATCCTTTTATTATTATATGCTAGAATCGATGATATTTTAATTACATAACCATAATAATACATCCATGTGTAAAATATCATTAGCGCCATTACACGATTGTGTGTTGAAAGATTAATTTGATATTATGGTGCGTTTGCACACGTGGTTTTGTCGATCTGAACATTTATCTGATGATTTGCTCTTCTTCACTATCTCATAAATATCTTGAACTAATGTGCGAGGCGCGACATATTATTACATTATTGTGACACGTGTTTTTTGCATTAAATTATTATTTAGTTGGTAACAAAAAAAATAAAATAATAATTTACTGTTATGTATATATAACCTCAAACACGCAAAAAATAATTAAGTAGGATTGGATTTATTATAGACGAATAAAATTACGACATTTATATAATAACGGGCAGAAGATTGAAATGTATTTATTTTCGTGTGTTCGTGCGAGTGAGGGTGCGGTGGAAATTTGAACTACGATATTTTTGGTGACAAAAAAGATGACAATAGTCTTTGGTGAGTACCGGAAAATTATTTTTAGACATGTTAGAATTTTCAAAAAAATTTGTTTATTTTTAGTTTCATTTCGAAAATTAAACAGGGCACACAAAACATATAATTGTACATATATTTAAAATGAAATTATCACACACGTATTTTTATCACATCACATTTGGAATATTGTGTTTGTAACAGTTATATTTTTTTTTTGAACATATATCTATTATCCATTTATGGATGGCGCACCGGATATTGTAACTAATATCCGGGGACAACTATAAAGTTCTCGACACATCATGTATATATATATATATATATATATATATATATATATATATATATATATATATATATATATATATATATATATATAATGATGTAGGAGGTCGATTAAAATTAAAAATCATTTCCTTCTAATTTCATATTCTTATCATACATAAGATCGTTGATCATAAAATATTGGTTTTTGATTCGTTTACTTACATATGTACACACAAACACATTTTTGATATTCAACACACAACATATTTGAATCCATCAACATATTTAATATTTTTTTATCAAAGTTCAACTGTAAAACATGTTATATGAGATTTTTTTTTATCATAATTGTATTTCCTTTAAAATTGTGCGATTTTTCCACTATTATACAAAATGTAACTGAAAATATGATATTTTCAAAAAAAAAAAAAAAATATAAATAAAAAAAAATGTTAAAACACGTGTTTTTGTTGGTGAGGAACTCGGACGACATCTTTACCTGACAGTATTAGAAATTTGAAAAATTATTAAATCTAATGCTGCCCGGTAAGATGTGAACAGATGTCCCAAATATTTGAACTTTTAATTACACTATGTATATATTCACTTTTATAATTTCACTTTTTAGTTACGCAAACATTTTCACTTTTTTATTTTATTTTATGTATTTTATGTCACCCAACTTTTATAAATAAAATTCGAAACACTAAATTTAATTTTAAAATATATATTTTTTTAAAGTTTAAATAAATTTTTTTAATTTTTAAATTTCAAATAAATTCTCTACACTGCGATCGAGTCTCCACAAATATCACAAATAAAATGTATTTTCATTTCGTTTGTTTTTTCACATTTTTTTTTTCTACTGTTTTACATTTTTTATTTATTTATTTTTTTTTTAAATATCCCCACCATAAATGAAAATTAAATTTAATGTTGCGCGAAAGAGATGTATATAGCGTATAGTTGGTATTTCGCATTTGTATATATATTTATATATGGTTTGTTCGTTTTAATTTTTATCGCATTTTGACATTCGGTTGTATCGATTCGATTCGTCGTGGCGCTGCTGACACACGGGGAATATACGATCGGATTTTTTTCAAATGACATTTAAGTTCGTTTTTTTTTTTTTTTTAAATGACATTTTATATGTTTTAATTTAATTAAACACATTTTAAATATAGTCATAAAAAATTGTGTGTGTGTGTATGTGTATAGAGTAGTGAATCTTAATTAAATTATTTTCGCTTCGCACCCTCATTATTTGATTATGAATACAAATTATTACGCGAAACGAAATTGTTAACATGGTTGGATAGTACATTATAATGTACTCATAATATAACAGGTGTGTGTATCTATATGGAAGATCCTCTTTAATCGAAGGTTTGTCCTCTATAAATATATACGATATTTTTACATTAATCGTATCTTTTCATTATTATGTGATATGAATACATAAATTACCAACATAATATTTAAATTCGTTTTTCGTATTTTGCCCAGAGTTTAAAAACCATTTTTTTGAAATAATTTCCTAATCAAATAGTTTACGAAACGAAATGACCTAAACCAGAAATCAATATATAAAGGTATGTTTACATTTTAGGTAGTCATTTATTGTTATATATACTGTATTATATATGTATATATATGATTATGATTATGACACACGATTTTGTCAAAATGTATCATGTTACATAAAAATAAAATAAAATTCCTTGTATGCTAATTAGAGAGAGTAGTTTTTCATTTTTTTTTTTGTTTTTGGTTCATTTTCTTTCGTGTTTGTATTTTTATTTTTAGGATTTTTTTTTTTTTTTCATTTTCATTTTGATAAAATTAGAAAAATGAAAATAGAGAAAATTAAGAAATTTGGAAAGAATTTCAGTTTACATAATATAACGAGTTTATATATTTTTTTGTCAAGAGTTGACAAACATAACACATTCAAATTTATTGGCAATAAAAATCCACCCAATATATATGTTTGCAACTTCCATATTTTATATAGATATTTAGGACGGAATTTAGGTTACTCTCGTTATATAAACTAAATTATATATGTTACCTAATTTTGATTTGGATTTAAAAATTATTTGGTCAGCAAACCAAAAAAAAAATAAAAAAATTACAATGCTTATCGTCTCTGACACAGCTGCAGTTTCCTTTTGAACACTCATATATGTGTACACTAAAAACTATTTAGTGTATATAGAGATAACATAATTTTTTTAAAAAAAACCTCGAAAACTATACACACAAATAATATTACATGCATAGTTTATTTAAAAATCTGCGCCAAGTATAATTTGTCTTATATGACTGATGCGTCATATAAGATTTTAAGCAGACAAGTCGCGTGTTTAGTTTTCTTTTCTTTTATTTTTTTTTGTCTTATGTTGTTCGGCATTACACTACTTACAATGTCTGCGCGACGTAAAAATCAATTTATAGTTTCTGTGTTTAACTGACCGCAACCGTTGGTTTATTATTTCCGTACTAAATTACGATATATATATGTCTCCGAGGTGACAATATATGGTGCAGTGTACAAACGTCGAAGGTTAAAAAATGTTCAGGACTGAACAAAGACTTGTGAATTAATAATATTAATAAAGACTGACATAATTCGACTAGCATGCGTCATTTGACATATTTAAAACGTAATTTAAAATAGAAAAAAAATATCAGGTTTACACAGATTGCATTTTTAAGTTCATCGTTAACGGCACCTATAGATATAGTCAAAAATCCGTAAAATTGTCTTGCCTTAACAAACACTGTTGTAGTGTATAGCACTAGTTAAGAAACTTGCTTACCACACCACAGTTCCAAAGGGCAACAGCCGTTTACTGCCTAAATGCTAAAATTGTACTTTAGCACTCTATGATAAAAAAAACAATTTAAAGACATACGAGTATCATTTTCAATTTTTATTCCAAACTCTTATTTTAAAACTAAAACATTATATGGCAATGTTGCCACTTTTGTTGGTACATTCTTTAACAATTTTCTATTGGTGGGATAGCTCATTCCAAATCACATAATAATAATTAGCTTCATAGGCTAAAATTGGCCCGTTCTTTTCAAAAATTCATTTTCATTGGTTTTGGCAAGCCTTTGTATTGTTCTAGACAATTCTTGTTGGCTCTCCTATCAAAGACCTTTACATAGCAAATTTAAGATCAGCAAACAAAATGTGGCTTTAATATATCCTTTAATTGTATATGTAAAAAAATTATTAATGAAAATTGTTCCACGAAAATTTAGGTGCTCCTGGCCTAACACCATAAGAACATAGAAAAATGAAACCGAAATAATGAAACTGAAATGAAGATGGATTGGCCATACTCTAAGGATACCATGAAGTGACGTAACAAGGATGTCATTAGACAAGAACTCGCAAAAAAAAATACGAATGTTAGCCTATAAGAAACCCTCTGCTTATAAATTGGAATAAAGGGAAATAACTAAATATCAAGGGCTTTTGATTAACGATTTAGGCATTACAATTGGAACGCATTCAGTTGAAATACAGACTGCGGAGATGGGCATAGAGGTTCTATTGAACGAGGAATTCACACTGGCTATATTCAGAGACAAAATTAAACCATTCTCCTGGGGTTAATTGCAATAATTTTATGTTCTTGATATTGCGAGATGATATTTGATGGAACTTTCTTTTTGACCTTATTCCATTAGTGTGGCAAAGCAAAGTAATACAAAAGCAGATCACTTCAAATGCAAAAACTTGGGTTTCTCGCGATCCTTCAAGTTTCGTTATGGTTTGCGTTGCTTGTCTGGGAGTACCTGAAAAATATGTGCGTTTATAGTTTGTGAGTTAATTGTCCTCTGGCTCGGCATAACCATGATGGAAAAGCCATTTGTCTTGTTTTACTAGGAAAATTAATTGTATTACACCAATTTAGTAACAAAAACATATTAAGCCAATATAGCAGCAAAACTGGATTGACTTGTATTATATTATTAGTGTCATATGCAGCTGACAATACTTCAGTAAATTTTGGAGAAATTAAATCATTCGATTTCTGGCACTATTTCTTGCTATTGACCGAGTTTTATGAAATTGACCTTTTGTAATGTTTTAGGTTTTTTAAATTAAGGTGAAGAGAATAATATTTTCAAAATAATCTGGAAATTTGTTGCAGGAGATCAAGGTTTGGTAGTAATTATCGCGACAAGCTGAAATTGTACATTGTGCTGTAGAACAGAACCAGTATCATATGTATGGGTGTAAGAGTTAGACCTTGACGGATGAGTATAAGAAATGGTAGATGATATATTCGAGAAAAAGAAATGCGCCAGATATTATGCCCAAAACGCAACGTTGACGACACTTAATGAGTCCTCTTTAACCACTAGATCAGGAATTTGATGAAAATTTATTATGTTGTTCATGAACTCAAAAGACAGCGAGTATGCTGGTTCAATCATGTTTTGCAAGCCGATGTATTAATACTGAGGGCCAACAGCTTTTAAACCGTTCTCCAAAATATCATAACCTCAAACAGTAATAACCTGTCAAATCACCCTATGACCCAACATGTTTTGTTCCCGGTAAAAATGCTTCAACTATATATAGTCCTAATTCTCTCAAAAAATTATTCATCAACCACTAATAAAGCAGGCCGTATGGAAATCATACCGTTGTTGCATCAATAATAACTTGACTTGGGACTCAAACTCACTTTCCAGCTCGGAATCAGAAGCGGGAGAAAAATCTTAGAGATTTAAAACCTAAGCACACCTCGGTTTGGAAGTTACTTAGAAACTTTAAAAACCGAGGTATTAAAATGCCACCACTAAAACTGAATGGTAAGTAGCATATACAAATTTTAATAAAGCTAACCTTCTTTTCATCTCGTTCACGAAATCTCTCTCCATTCAACAGATCCAAAATCAAGTTACAAGCTCAAAATGCAATTATCTTCATTTAAACTAACTTCTGGGTGATTTTATTCATCCACCAAAACTGAGACAAATTCTTAAAAATATCAGACTATGATAATTTGTCACCAGAAAGTTTTAAAATTCTAGCTGACCACCAGTTTAGTTTCCAATCAGATCCTTCTGCTCAACACCAACTCGTTCGACTTAGTGAGCATGTTGCCTTAATGTCCCACATGAATAAGATGACTTATCATGCTTGATATTTGGAAACCATTTGATTCAGTCCAGCACGATGGACTCTTTTGAAAACTCCACAGGATAAAATTTTCAATCTTCTTACTCAAAATAATCCAATCATTCCTGCATAAGTGCTTCATCCATGTTTATATACATGAAGAACCTTCAGAAACACTCAATTCTCAATCAAATTCTCTTCAATATTTTCAACAACGATCTCCCCACACCCAAAACTAGCCAATTGTCTATTTTTGCAGATAATACAGCAGTGTTTTCCTCAATCACCAAAAGTGGATTTCATTTATTATCTAAAAGATTAGTTGCGAGACTCATTGAAATTCTACAGTTTTAAAAACTCTGAAAAATCAAAGTTAACACTACAAAAAGCACCTAATCAAAAGCGACAAAGTTTCAATGGTTTATATAGTTTCTAAATATAACACAGATAATAAAACCTTTTACGCCATTTATTCACTTTTTCATTCAGAATCAAAACTGAACCAAACCAACAAATTATTACTTTACAAAGTAGCCATAAGACCTATACTAGCATATGTAAGCGCAAGTACGCAACAAAATGCAAGTAGTACAAAACAACTGCATTAGATCAGCTCTATCATTACGTAAATCAACTCTTATCAATGACCTCCATGGATTAGCAAATATTCCTACCATATCACAATTTATCACTAAACTCACATCAAAATTCTACACATTCAGTTCCCATTTCGACAACCGTATATTATCATCACGGAGTCATTAATGCAAAAAATATGCATTAGTGATCTAGACGATGTCAAAGGATAAAACAATGTTTCCAGCAGAGCAGACATTTAAATCCAAATGTTACTCTAGTGAGTCAAAAGGGAATGAATACTTGTATAGGAAAAGTACACAAATATTGAAGAAAAAATTAACCTCCAGTTACCGATAAGAAATTCTCTCCAGTTGGAAGATGAACTGAAACAATTTTAGCTTAACATGATCTACACTTTATTAATGCGACCCTTTGTAACGCATGCGAAATCGAATGCGGTTTATATAACTAGACAAAGCGTTGAAGAATCATGCGTAATGAGGATTAAAATCCACGAATATTAATTGTACATATCAAAAGGAGGCTAACCATCTACTTATAGAAATTGACTCTCATTGTCAAACTCAAGTGCGAACAAAACGGATCATGTCAAAAAGAAAATATTCACAACAAGCTGCTGCTATATTGGCTACTATTGCTTAGTATCTAACTAAGCAAATTAAAATCCAAATGATACAGACGTTTAAAAATAAAGTTCACGTTAGCATTGGTATAAAAGATAAAAGAGTATACAAGACATAAGGACCTTGACAAGGACCTGCATACTTTAAAGATGAAATAATAATGCATGCGAAAAAGTACTAAATAACGGTTCAGCAACACGAAAACCCATAGCCGTATGATAGATCATTCTGTCGTTATAAGAAGACACCAAAGAGGCCGCTTGAACTGGTAAGTTTTCCAAATTTAAGTTTTTAAGAGTATAGATAAAATTTCAAACAGAACCATTAAAACCATTTTTACCAATATCTGCCTTTTACGAATTAGTACTGATAATAACTGCTATTATCTCTTCAATTTTATCCGAACAGCTGGAAGCTCTCGAAAATAATACCGATCTTAACATCTGGGAAATCTGGTAAGCCTTAGAATACAAGGCAACATATTGTGAGAGGATCTGCATGAAATTATCCAGGATGAAACGGGCCTATCATAATATATGCATGGTAGGATCTGATCAAAATGTTTAAAACAAGAGCACTCACTTTCGTTGATAACGACTGGCCAAAGCCTCCAGATGGTCAAAGTCGCTAGTCTGCTAACTATATCTTTAACCATTTAAGCTTCCTGCATGCTTCTTGCCTTTGGCTTATTTCATATACTGTTTTGACATTTTGCATATTAACTTGGACAATCTTCAATTGATAGTTTCTTTGATCGTTAAATGTCATAAACAGTTTTTCGAACGACTAAATTTAAAGCCATTTTTTGACGGCATTTAACGCATGACGATATTCGTACATAGTCGGTTACTCGGCACGAAGACCAGCGTTTATATATTCTGCGTTTTAGCAGTAAGCTATTACGTGCTTTTGGTGACATTTCAAAGACTCATTGTGTGACCTTGTTGTTTCTAGGGTCTGTTTTAAAACCAAGATTAATGTCCTCTGCTTTGATTCATTTAGAATTGGTTAGGATTGCAATTTTGATATCGTCAAGCTTTTCTGAGCTATCAATATCTTAAATAATTATTCTGGGCAGTTTTTTTCTGATAGCAAAGAAATAAGCCTATTTTAAGTTCTTGATGCCCAAAAAGAACTTAATATCTTCAACCTTAGCAGTCTCTAGAATAATGCCATTACCTACCTTTTTTATTTCCAATCCATAACCTGCGGGTTTGATCTCCTCCCGCACTTTACATTTAACTTCTTCACTATCACCGAAAAGAGCTTCATTGAAAATGATGGGTTATACTCTGACAACCTACGTTGCATGACAATGATATAGAAATATGGCAATGCTAAAAAAAATACACCTTTTTGTAGAAGTGCTAAGTATAATATCATCCTACAGCAATTATGTGCGCATAATGGCTTACTGCATAAAATTTACCAAAAAAAATGTAGACAAAACAACAACATGGGGTCGCTATAAACTTTTACCAACTGCAAGCCGCAGAAATATTGATAGTATTTTTGTAAAATTATCACAGAGCTTACAAATTTTAGGAAACTAGACAAGAGTCTAGCAAAAACTATAATTAATTATGGAAAACTAAGGAACATAAAAGATATAGTCCATTGGCGTAAAAGAGGGTTATAGGTTTGTTTAAAGGTATGGTAACAAAGGCTTAACATATTGGAGTATTGATAAGCCAACTAGCGAAATGACAAAATTATCAATCAACATAGTAGCAATTTTGGTACTTTATGTTATATATAAGAAGTAGAACTTAAGACGGTTAAATTACAATAACCACCTTTAAATACACTATAATTTTTGTAATCGAAAATAAATGAATAAAACTCTTGCAAACTTAACTAATTTGCAACACAAAAGATTTCGCAAGAGCGCCGCATATACCAGGAAACAATTGTGACTGTATGGACGGACTCGATGAATAATTAAAAGGTGCATTGCCCGAAACTTTAATTCCACCTACATCAAATATCTAACGTGGCACCAAAAGAAGAACCTCACAAACAAGCCAAAGATTTAGGAAAGCATAGTTGTATTGTGCTATGTAATCCTTTTAATGTTTTGCCTTTTGGAAACTATACAAGTAAATATCTGGATAAGTCTATTCAAGCCCCAATTATAGTAGGAATCAAAATGGAATTTAACAATTAATTACAACAATAAAAGCTTCTATGGGAAGGCATTGAAAGTTTAAACAAGCCTATAAGCAGAGCTTCAGGCGACATTTAAAAACATACGCAGGTTGCATTGAAACGTCATTCTGTAACAACTTCAATGACAATGCAAAACAAATCATAAAACAAACATCAAAATCTTTAAGTATTACGAAGAATTTTCATTCATAATTACTTCGTACCGAGGCATACATACAGTGTGACAAAAATAAGTATGTAATTTCTATAACCACAAGCTGTTAAACTTATCCACAGACGATATGATAGTCTACTGCGTATCATTAAGATGCATAAGTCGTATTGTGCTTTTCGATGTCCAATGCTGGTTTAGCAAGAAGAAATCGGATATCATTTAAACGTAATATAAATTAACTCGTTATACAAGAGTCTTGACAAAATGTTTCCTGTATGACTTTTTCGTATTATGACTAGAGGTAAACAATCAAACCACTTCCTGAAGTGTAGTAAAATTCCCCTCCAATTCATTGTTTAAAATCGAAAGTGAGCGACTCCATTTACTTGCACGATGCAATGTCAAATGATAGAAACATTGCTGATAATGTACAAGTGGTCATATTACCAGCTACTCAAATACTGGAAGACTAAGACCAATTTACGAATATCCTCAGGATACCATGACATATATTCGAAAATTTAGGCATCCAGATCATTTTATAACCATTTCATGGACTGCAGCATGAACTTAAAGTATGGGTTCTCTTCTAATTGAACAATCATCATACAATGACAGATTTTCAGAGAAACACTCTCCTGCGGATGTATTTCATAAGTTGGTAAAAAAAGGAAAAAGAGATTTTTAAACCAAAATACAGCAACCAATAGAATCAGTCAATTTCAAATAGCATGTTAAATCACCTGTAAAGAAGCTGTTTGGCGAATAAATCCTTTAATGGAAAAAATGAAGAAGATTTTGATGATATGGATAAGCGTAAAAAAATAGAAGAACATGCCTTTGGATGGTAGAGCAATACGTCTAAAAGCAGTGCGTATTTACAACCACATCAAAATAAATTAACCATCCAATCCTACCCGCCAAATACCAGAATTTTCTAGAAGCAAATGTTGGCTGGAAAATGATGGCTCGTGCGTTTAAAAGCACCACTAAAAATCAGCTTCCTGTATTTTGGAGAGCGAACAAAAAGCATGGATGACTTCCATTTTATTTCGGGAGTGGTTTCTAAAAGAAAAAAAGAACTTCAAGTTTAAAATTTTATTAATTTTTGACAATGTTCCATGCCACCCAGCTGATTCCACCCCAACGTTCAAGTTATTTTTCTACCTCCAAATACAACATTCCTTATTCAGCCTCAAGATCAAGGAAATATTTCAACTTTTAAGGCTAAATTCTGATAATAACTTTATCAGTAATTCAAATCTACAAAAGTCTACACTTCAGGGTTCGTGGAAAAAAATTTTAGCCTGAAGGGGTTGATTCCTAACATAATACAAGAGATATTGAAATTGAATTGGAACATATGTTGCAAATAGCGCATTCGGTTGGTGAGGATAAAGCTTTCCTCATGATATGGGTATGGATGAAGTCAACACATTGCTTGCTATTGACGAAGATCCTATTGAAGAAGATTTAGTAGATTTATTAAATGACAACACCGAAGAAGTCGACTTAAAGGGTCACACATTGAGATAGAACCTCCTCGTTTTACTTCAAAAATAATAGGAGAAGCAACAGAGTTGGGAGACCTTCGGCCCCAGAAAAGATTGCATGGTTCAAACACAAAAAAAAACTTTCTGAATTTTTATTTCTAACTTTTCTTAAATAATGCGGTTTTGACTAATTAGCTGTTTTTGCGGAACCAAACTACCGCATACCTCAAGGGACACCTATTATATATATATATATATATATATATATATATATATATATATATATATATATATATATATATATATATATATATATATATATAATTTGGTATATGGGACCGGAAGTCATGTTTTAATTTTATGATTTTTATGACGAGAATATTTCGAGTAGGAGTGAATGTGAGGAATGCCAATTACTCTCTCGTTTGTGGAAAACTTAAAATAAGATATTATCAGACATCGGTATGTCCCCTATATATATAAGTAAGTTAGAATCTAAGCAATATCATGAGCAGCAAAAATTATTAAATTTAACTACCACATTACTGCCATTATCAACATCTTTGGTATCTGGAATAGAGCCTCTTTTGATTCACTCGGGGAAAAATCGTCATAAGGTCCGTCTTTATGATGAAATCATGGATCAATTGAAAACCAAATTCCGACATTTTGGAGAAAAATTGTGAATACAGCAGCTGTCTACACTGCCAAAATCACTTACTGTGTTCAACCAGGAAACAGCATACAAGAACGCATACAGTTTGCATTTGTATGATAAGTCACCAAAAAGTCAAATTAATTATTTATGGAACCAGGATGGAGACTGTCCATGAATATTATGAGTAGTTGCAACATCAACATGTTATCTTCTGCAATGCGAGGAATGTCCCGGATTTGCAAGAAAACGAAAATGTTTTCACTTCCAAATTTTTAGTATGTTCAATAGGAATTAATGAGGAAAAGTTAAAAAATAATAGGGCTTTTTTGAGAAAATTTAAAAAGATCATTTTGGCTGGAAAATTGAAAATATGGTCTAATTTCCTAAATATACCAGGAAGTAGCAAAGAAAAAATGATATCTTTTAGATCTTTAATTTGGCATAATCTCTGGAGAAAATATGTCTCTCAAATAAGACTGTTACTATATATACGGTACATATAAAACAAAAATACTGAGCAATTGGCGTAGTAGTTAAAGCTGTGGGTTTGAATCACCACTATAAACCACTATAATCTTGATTTCCATGGCGACGGTGTATATAATAGGACGTGAAAAAATAACCGCCAAAAACGTGAGAGAGCTCTAGAAAAAATTGCATAGATTAAATAAAACAAAAAATAAAAAATAAAACGAAAATTATTGCTGATGTTCCATACAAATCGCATTCAAAGTTCACTACCATTTAGGTGTGTGCGCGTGTTGAAACCTATAAACAACAATCAATTACTATAATGATTATTACCATTATATTACGGTAAGTGTTAACATACATAATATGTACATATCACTTCCTACATAATATCATATCAAGTTTATAGTAACATAAAATCAAACCTCCAATTTTACCACAAACAATTGAAATTCCATACATAAAACGTATATCAATATCGCAACGATAATCATATTTGATTCCATAAACATAAAAAAAAAATCGAAAGATTATATCTGTACTTCACTATAATATACCAATACTAGTTTTTTGTATTTCTACTATACATTTTTATATAAGATCGCGATGATCAAAAATCAAATAAAAACAATTCAACGGTCTAATGATTTTAAATCCTGAAATAGTTTTAGCTTATTACAATAATATATTTGATGAAAGTTCGATAATTAAATAAAATAAAAAAAAACTTTAAAAAGATAATAGTGTACATAGTAAGTAATGTGTACATAAAAATCGCATTTTTCTTAACGAACATATTTACATAATCTATACACATATTATTATATGGACAGACCTAATAATCGATTTATTTACATAATTTTTAAGGTAAATAAAGAAAATTTATAATTTTTTTGCTGTTTAACGATTATAATTTTAATATGGTAACACCCTGTTCTGCACAGTAATATGTCGATAATGTAGTTTGCTTGTTATGGAAAGCGTTTCTTTATCTAAATAATAATTGTAGATCTGATGTGTGTGGTTTAATGCTTGTTTAGCCAAATTAGGTGCGTCAATTAATTAAATTCATTTGTTTGTTAAATAATTTGTATATATATATATATATATATATATATATATATATATATATATATATATATATATATATATATATATATAATTTGCCCATCGTGTGTCGTTAGTTTTTTTTTATATATAATACCCGCACCCTCATACATATACGTAACTCTAGCACTCTAGTCTAAATTAATGAAGGTGGAGATAATTTTAAGAAGTATATATAATAATATTTACAACTTACTCGAAGCTCATCATTGCAAATATTCCAAAAACTGTTCATGTGTACTACCTACAAAGAAAAATAAAATTGACATTTTTATTATAATGTAAAAAAAAACAAAGTGAAATAGTTTTTTTAACATCAATATATAGTGCTAATAAAATAAACATATAGACGCCAAACAACTAATAATAATCAAAACGAATAATATAAACTATACTTCCTGACTTACAAGTTAAAATACCGAGTGATATTTTTAACCTGCAACTTTCACATACTATTAAAATAGCTAAAAATAGCTTATCCCTCTCACTTAAACCAAAGCCTCTTATATATACAAAGCCGCAATGATCAAAATCGAATTTAAAATAGAGGTGGTAGAAAAACTCTACTTTTTATACGAATCGTATGAAAATAGTGCTGTCTTTAAAAGGTATTTCAAACATGAAAATGATTGTAAAAATAAATTTTAAAGACATTTAAAATAATAGTTAAATTATCAATGATTAAAAATTCGATCAACAAAATCCGTTTTATTTATCTTTAATTAATGTTCTAATATAAGGGTCATAAAAAACCAATATTGCGGCTCTGTTATATAGGAGGCTCTGCTTAAACTAACAAAAAAAGAGTGGCAGAGAAAGCTAAAACAGCAGTAATTTCACCAAGCAAACCAAACAACCATATGCGAGGTTTTCAAAAAATAGGTGACCGATTGGGAACATCAAAGCAGTAAGATAAAAGTAAAAATAAATCAAAAAATCTCCCACCTGGTAGGCTAGACCAGCAGCCCTGAACTTGAATGGAAACCCGTAGGTAGCCGAATAATAACAGCAAGATTCAGGGAACTGCAATAGATCACGACCTGGTAAACAAAAAATTTCTATCATTCCTGCAAGATGTCAGAGCCATGAGAGGATCAGACATACAATGTTCAGCGATCACCAAACTAGTAATAGCAACATTTAAAGTTAACACCCGACGCTCTAAAATACCGCAAGGAATAACAAAAAGAAATTTAACATAGAAAAAGTTTGAGAAATGCGGACACCAGAATAGGCTTCAATGAAGCCGTACAAATTAACATTACCTATAACGAAACTGGCACACTTGCTAAAAAATGGTCTCAAATAGAAGAAACCTACGCAACCTAAGCAACAATTGTGTCATCAAAATACGACAGAAATTAGAACGCAATACGAAGATACAACTCGACAGGTAAAAAAAATACACTGAAGATCAAATCAACAGCTCAACAGGTAGAAAGAATTGTTCAAAGTTAACCGCATAGACACTGAAAAAATGACACATTTTCAAATGGAAACTATAACAAAACAATCAACACTTACCCACCTACCGAGAAAGGATTTATGCAAGTGCCATAATGAAGTTAAAGAACAACAAAGTTGCTGGATCGAAAAACATTCCAGCTGATCTACTAAATGGTAATATATCTACAGGAGGAGCGGACCTAACACTACTATTAGTGGAAGTTTGAAGTACAGGTAGAATACCAGAGATATGAAAAGAAGAAATAACTATAAAATTCCCGAAAAAAGATAACTTAAGAGAATGCCAAAATTGTAGAGGAATATCCCTCCTCAACCGCATAATGAAAGTATTCGCCATGATCATCCTAGAGAGTATCTCACCTGTAACCAGCAATAACATACGAAATGAACAGGCTAGCTTTAGCCCTAAAAGGAGCTACTCCTCGGAGCATACCGATGAAAATAGTAGTACTAACCAAAGAAATGTACCGGATATTAGGCGTCAATTGCAGCATGAATTTCGGTAGTGCGTAAACTATATGGTAATGGAACCATATTTTATAGGAGTTGGTTGCCAAACACACGTCCTTAATAACGGTGCGCATTGAGCATATTTATCACAACTGTATTTCAATATAACTAATATTATTTCAGCTATTCGCAAAATGTGCTGTTTTTAAAACTAGAGAAGAAGAATTTAAAGAATTTTGTGTTTTTAAAGGCTCCGACTGCAAGCCAATTTTGTAATATAGCAAAACAAGGTGGTTGTCGGGGATAATTTCAGTTAAAGTTCTTCGTTACACGAGAAGTAAAAACAATCCTTCTAGAGAAAATGGTTTGGAAATTGATTGGATGAAGAAAGAATTTATGGACAATTATGGTAAATCACTTTCCCATTTTGAAATTTGGACTGCAAACTTTAAAGAACTTGAGGTTTTACAATCAATGGAACTTCAACATATGCCGGACTAGGAAGGCGTCGAAAAATCATTCGAATATTTCTCATCGAAAAATGTTGAAATTAAAAATTATTTGATCAATTCTTGAATTTAAAGAGATATGAATGAAAAATATCCTAAACCCGATATGGAATTCGAGGTTAGCTCATGAAAAATGGACTAAATTATGAATTAGATTTATGTCGGTGAAAACTTAAATTGGTTTACATTTTATTAAAAAATTAACTAATAAACGATGAAATTAAACATCACCGGGAATGTTCTTTCCAGGTTTTATCCTGGGTGTTTAAATTAATTCGGTTTTTTATATACCGAGTGATTTTTTTAAGCTGAAACTTTCCAATATCTCGAAAATGTCTCACATCAAAATTTAACATTCCGTGGGGAGGGGGGAATAGATTAATAATAAAATTAATACTCTCTTCCCCTCCTTGTAGGTGGGGCGAGAGGTAACTTTAAAATAAAAATAGAACCCCTGCTTTTTAATGCAGATTCGGATTATCCAGCTAAAAATAAGTATGTAGGTTAGTTAATTTTGGCGGGAATCGGCTAACCGGAAGTGGCTGCTTCCATAGGGAGTTTTTCAAGTATTGTAAATATTTCAAAAAGTACAGTACTCAAGAGAAAACTGTAAGGTGCAAAAATGTTGTATTAAAAAAAAAGAAAAAAAACAATAAGAAAAAATAAAGGAAAAACAAATCTGCCACTTTCGGTTAGCCGATTTCCGCCAAACTTAGCTAACCTATGTACTTATTTTTAGCCGGAGAATCCGAATCTCTAATAACAAATATGGGTTCCTATTTTAATTTCAAAGTTTTACCCCACCCCACCTTCAAAAAGGGGACGAGGGTACTAATTTTAGCACTAATGTATTTCCCCTGCGGAATGATTCAATTTTGATGCTGGACATTTTGTACGTAGAGTGCATATTTTTCGAGATATTTGAAAGTTTCAGCTTAAAAAAATCACCCGGTGTATTTAAGACAATTTTATATTTTGAAATCTAAGCCTAGGCATGATGTTTAGCAGTTACAATACACCGATGGATAATGATAAATTGTTCGATGAATCTTCCCGTATTAATTAGGGTGGATAAGCTGAATAATTTAACAGAATCATCAAGATCTTAATTGACCGTTAATTTCCAAAATCGGGTAACTTTATATCAGAGAGCAGGTGAACAAATACAACAAAACTTTGTTTTCCGATTTGTGTTTTCAAACTACCTTCTACGGAACAGTTACATGAATTACTAAATTGTTGAAAATCAGCACTGACTTTGCCAAATAGAACATCAGCGTTTTTGGACTGTCAATATGTGGTATTGTATAATTGACAACAAACAAATCGGCAACAGAGAACATGTGGTTTCAATACATGAAAGCTGTCGAATCGTGCAAATTATTCGATGGCATTACGGCGTGCTAATTATTCGTTGGCATCACGTAAGGTACTTGATCGTGATTTTAATGGTCGTTGGATCGATAACTAAGCTTGCCGCAGATATAAGATCATACTTATTGCTAGATATTTTTTTTGTGTGGTTTTCTCAAAGATGAAATTTACAAACATGAACCAAAAACACGTGCGAATATGATTGAGAGGCTCAAAAATGATTGTGCCAAAATTCATACTTACTGTTCAGTTTTAAATCATTTGAAATGTGGATTAATAAGAGCATTGAAGTCGAAAGCCATCATTTTAAGCACTTTCTTTAATTAAAAGATTATAAAGCGCTGATGGGACAAGAGGATAAAGGGTTTACAAAAAGAACAAACCGCCCATACATAAAATTAGTGCAGTATATCTCCTATACTAATTTTATCGTTAATGTATTTCTTCCGAAGAATTATTAATTTGAAAAATTGATATCCAAAGATATCTTGTGGCTTATCTACTAATATTTTTGAAGACTTTACGAAAATCTTCAAATGATGTCTTCCTTTTAGGTTGACATCACTAGTTCATGAGCTCACTAGAATGACTGATACTACTTAAACTTCTATATTCATCAGATTTTCTTAGAGGAAATATTAACTCCAATCTTATTATAAATTAGGAAGTTTTCTGTAGTTCAAAATTAATTCTCACAAGCAAAAAGTTAAAAAAAATCGACCTTGGATTTCGAACGCTTTGTCCAAACTCTACACAAACATCTCAAAAACAGCAAATTAATGGTCAATATGACTGGTTGTTATTGCAGTATCACCCGCATACACAAACATTTTGGTATCCGAAGGAATTGGAATATCTGATACAAATAAGTTAAACAGGGTTAGACTGAAAACCCCTACCTGCGGTACTTCTATTTGATGGGATACCTTTTACTGATACCCACATTTAACGAAAACGAACGGTTTTCTAGATACGATTTTATAATGTAATGCAAACCAGAGGAAAATTATTATTGAACATTTTATAAAGAATAGCATTATGCAATACTCTATCAAACGCTTCCTCAATATCTAAGGTCACTAACCCTGTAGACTTTTTTTCATAAAAGTTTTTCTTAATTTCCGTAACAAGACGAGCCAGCTGAGTGAGCGCTTCGAAATCTGAACTACTAGTTTATTCGGCTTGCTGATTGTTACTACAATTGAACACTTCCAGCAAACTGGAAAATAGCCCAATTAAAGGTAACTATTAAATAAAAGACACAACAAGATTCAAGTTGAAAAACTTTGCAAACTCGTTAGCTTTTTCAAGGTTAAAAGTTTGCCGTTTACGTTCAATGCAGGGATTATATTTGGTCTATTCTTAAATATTATGTATACTTTGAAGAACCTTTTATTATGTATACTGTTCGGAACAGTGCGAGCGCAAATTCTTCTATGTGGAAATTTTTCTGTCTAAATGGTTAACAAATACATTAGTATACGGTTCTCGATTAACTTGCCAATTTCTACGATAACTATTTCTTATCTTTATAGCACCCTTGATGTGCTCAGGTAAATTGTACGTAAAAGGTCTTGGCACTGTTTTAGGAACTGTCACTTTCTCAGCCTGCAAGATTAAATTAGTTACCTTTTAATTTATCTATTTGCAAAGTAAATGAATCAATATTGCAGTCAAACTATTTATAATTAAAAATTTGGTGTCGTGTAAGCATTTTAATATCCTCAAAATGGGTTTCAAACCTAACTGAAATATGATCGGATGCTAATCTGGAATCAATATATGACGGAGTAAACGAAATAAGATTATTATAGTGATTACCAAGTCTAAAGTCGATGAGGCCTCTCTGGATGAAAATGAAATGTGCGAATGATCAGAGCGAGGACAATTAAAAATGTATATCTTTGTTTGCAACAAGTAAGTTCCCTGATAAATTGCCCCTTGTACAATTCGAAGAGCGATGCTTACTATTAAATCACCAAAGATGGAATAACTGTTTTGAAAACATATTAAAATAAACAGATACAACAAATACATTTGAATTATTTACTAAAACATTAATACCAATAGCTTCAATTAATTTTGTCGGAAATGTTGGAAGTAAATAATGTTTAACAACCTTTATAATTACTAAGGCTACACCTCCATATGCCAAATTAGGACGATCTGGATGGTATACAGCATATTCGGGGTGGCTGATTTTATCTCGCGTAGTAAGCCAGGCCTGAAGACAACAGTTGAATTGTAGCATTTTGTGGCACTGCAATTGGCCTTTCAAATTGTGATAAAATCCTCCAGCTCATTGAGTTTGAAGGCAAGTTTGGAAAATCCTTAGTTAAAATGAAGTTGGTTGATTTTTAAAAATTAATAGGCAATTTGTTTGTATTTGGGTGATTTGCTGTTCCTCTATTGACGGTGTAATCCAAGCGTTTATGACATTTTTTGGAGTTTGCAGTGTGATTACGGCTGCTTTTAGCACATTTGATGAAATTGTCGTTAAACAGCACAGTTTCCTTATCTGTTTTTTTAAAAGCTGTGCTGGTAATCGTACACTGTTTTGCAATGTGACCTTGAGCTTTGCTTATGGAGCAACGAGAAGGAGGAGGGTATTTGGTGACAACATGCTTTGCACCATAATTCACACAACGTTCAGCTAAATACATTGTCTTGTACCTACATTGTCATGTATATTGTCTTGTACCATGGCCAAAATGGTGATACCTATAACATTGGGTAATTTTGTTTTGTTTCGTATAAAAGGACCACCGGACGTGGCATAAGGATCTTAATTTCTTAAATGTCATGGTACCTTTATTGAAATACAAAATGTACTCTTGATGATCATTATATTTTTGCTTTCTCATAAACATTGGCTTGATATCATTAGGCTCAACTTCATACTCTTTGAGTCTGATTTTTATTTCTTCGATGCTAAGGTTTCTATTTTTATTTTTCGGTAAACCTGACAAAACAATTTAACCACTTTAGTTTCTTCCAGTTCATATGAAAAAACTTCTTTATTTTTCTCAATTAACACAGTTTTCAGTTTTTGGACAAATAAACAAGAATTCCGTTTGCATTAACCTTGCAATTAAATACAATACCAATGTTATTAGTAATTGATTTTACTCGTTATATGATGTTTTTTTTTAAACAATTTGCGGAATTTTTATGATTTTTTTGGAAACTACTTAGTTGTTTACTTTGGATAATAAAATTATCGTCATCAATATCTATTTTAATCCACTATATCTATTCGAGGGTCAGGAGATATAACATTATCCAACATTTCTTGAGATACTGAGTTCCTTAATAGGGTAGCAATCGAAGAATAATTTGCACCCGACAATTTATACACAAATTTTTTCCGTTAGAACACAAACAAAATAATAGAAATCATTGCTGCTCTTTTTTTAAAATTAATTTGTTTTTTTTTTTTTGTTTTTTTTTTTTTTTTTTTTTTTTTAATTTTATTTACGATTAAACGATGTGCACTCAAAGAATGAACACAGACTGATGAAAGAAGAGGTTGCATATATTCTTTAGCACTTAGTAGAAGAAAAACTCTATAGATAACGATAACATATCCAACTTTTACTTAGAATATTTTATACCTTACTGATATCATTAGCGGTATCCTTAAGATAAACTTCTTTCCAAAATGTTGGGAGATCACCAAAGCCATCCCTAGTCCTAAATGAGGAAAAGTATTAAGCAAACTTCCCTATTAGAACCATATATATTCCAGGAGAACTAAACGTTCAGCTTAAATACAGAAACTGAAAAGATCTACATAATATATCGACGACCGGACTATAAAATCACTGCTTCATGAAGCGCACGGTGAAGTGAATCGAGTGAAGATATAAGGAGGCTATCCAAATATTTCAACTAGTATTCGGAATATGTGAATAAAGGGAAAATCAAGATAACCATTGCTATAACCTATATTATTCGTTTTTATTGCAACCGAGACAGCGAAATTTATAAATGTTAGTCTATGCCAATCAGCACACAGTTGAGTTTATCAACTAAAGATTGACAAACTTTTACCTAGAGACAACATTGGACCAATGAAAACCAAATCGACGAATCTCACAAAGAACAAAACAAGAAAATATGTAAAAAAAATATTTATGCGTATGTATGTGTGCCTTCGTGATGAAAAATATAAATTTTGTTTACCTCTTTTCTGTGCCAAAAATTTGCCAACGAAAGTGGTTTTGATTGGTCAATTGCATCACGTGATATTCGTCACGAAGATCATGGATCGCTGACAATCATGGTTAGCATTTATTTCGAATTTCAATATAGCTTACAACTAAAACACTTTACGGTTTTCAGCTCCATACTTTTGACAGGCATAAGCTTAAAGAATAAACCTACTTAGTTAGTAATGAGTCTTTCACTTCAGTAAACGAAGTGACATAGTTTATTTTTTTAAATCACTATTTTTATCATTCAATGTAACACGGCACCAAAATATATTTTAAAACTGAATTGCTCAGAGCCGAGTTATCTACTAGTTTAATGGAACACGCTGGTTTAAAAAGGAGCCTCAACTATTATACTGCCAACATAAACGGAACGATTTAAACAAATTCATTATGAAATTTTTGGTTGAAGGTAATATCAAGAGAATTCCAAAATATTTTTGGTTATTTATCAATTCTGAGAGCAAAACTGTTGGTTATTCACGAGAATTAAATCGAGAGTTATTGGGATGCAAAGGAACTGTGTTTTGGTAATTTGGTTGATGATAGTTAGATTGTATTGTAAATTCATTTTGTTGTTAATATGTAGCTCTTATTTTTAATGAAAATTTATTCAACGACGAAAGCATAAAGTGTATTTACTACTGTATAACCTTGTACCTTTTGGGCTGATTTAACTTAAAGACGTACAATTTTACATTTTTGATAACCACTTACGATCAAAAGGTCTTTTTATGTAATTAAAATTCAAAATTAGGTAAGAAAATAAGTAAAGAATTTTAAAAAGGACTTACTCTATACAAAAAAATTTGATTTCGATCGTTTTATATCTATCGTGAGTTTAGAAAATATACTGCATATTCCAGTTCGCTAGCATAAATAAAATAAATAGGTTGCATCAACTTTTCTCAAATGAACTATTTTAGCGCCTTCCTGATATTTTCTTCAACTTACTAGTTTGGAAATAATTTTCAATACAATTCGACACAACCATTAGTAAATAGTAACCATTTTCCAGAGCTTCTGTACAGGATCTGATTAATTTGCATTTAATATACAATTTTATCCTTTCCTAGATTTCAGAAGGTATAAAGTACGAAAATGATCATTCAATAAAATGTACATTCCGTTAAATCCATAATTATTAGGGGTAAAATAATCGCTCAAATATAGAGAATATAAATAAAGATCTAGTGAGCCGAGCATTTGAAGGCCAGTGAAAAAACTGAAACTTCGTACAAATGAATTTACCCCGTATCTTTAAGAACAAATCAAAACAATTACCGAGCCTTCCTCTTTGATACTATACTATAATTGATCCTTTCTGCTACTTTACCAAACAACATGCTCAATTACTTTAAACCATTAACTGATAATTAATGAAATAAACACTTTATTCCAAATGAAAAAAATGTTTCTTCCATCGGTTTTACATAAAATATGTAGTTTCGCAACGACATTCACAAAACGATCACATTTTGTCAGTTTTGTGTACACATATATGTATAAACATAACCACGTGATTTACCCTTTTCGTATTACACTCTACTACATTTTTTCAACTCAATCAACAACCCAAAAATCTATTTTCAAAATCGAAAGAAAATTTTAAAATTTTTTTCACGCCATCATCTCCTAACTATACACAATATGTACAAATACATACATAACATTTACATCGAAGAAGATTAAGAAGAACGAGACTGGCAGATCAAATAAAATAACAATTGAATTATTTTAAACAAATGATTTTCATTTGCGATCATTAATTTAAAATTTTCATTAGTTTTCCTAGTTGTTTTATTTTTTCGTGGCACATAAAATAAAATAATAACAGTAATAAATAAACAAAATATGTACAGAAAATAACAAATGAATTTATTTTTATTTGTTCAACATATTTGATCTTGATGAAATGTTTGTGTGTGGCTGAATGTTTGTTTGGTCTAGAGAGTGAGATGAAAAATGGGGAAAATTGAGCTACATACATTCTTGATCTTAAAGTATAGCGATCATATGGACTTTTTCTCCGCTTTATCGGTTTTTTTAAAATATTACTGATCATATTTTTAGACCAAAATATCTTGAGTAAATTTTTGAATCGATCAATCCAGATAGTTTCACAATTCTATCTAGTTTTTCAGATAGGAAGTAACATATTTATTAGAAATGCATCTAAGGTCAAATTTTTAACAGCAATGTTAAGTCATTTATTTATTTAAATGAGCCACAAAGACTCAATGACCTTAAAACCAACACTATTCGTGTTATTGGTGAAATAAGTATAGTTTTATATGGCAAAATGGATAAAAATTTGTGTTCCCTGAATCTAATTTTTACAAGGGTCATTGACATGAAATAATTTTTAAATAAAATGTCTTAACTGCATAGCTCTTAACATAGCTCTTAATTGATCAAACGTTACCTTAAACTTAACCAACAAAAAGGTTAAGTTAAAAGTTAAAATGTACTTTTTTTAAGGAAGTTCGGCTATTTAAAAATTGGTTAGCACTTTTCTTAGTGGTTAATGTTCGGGGCCACGAGCTATTTGAAATGTATGATAGATCATTTCAAATTAATGTAAGTCTTGCATTTGATTCTCTGTACATATTTGCTTGTAGTCTGGTTGAATGTTTGTAGATGTTATATCTTAAAAATGGTCATCCGTGAGAGTATTTCGATTAAAACTTAGCTAATTTTCTCATTCAAATCGAAACTGAGAATTTGCTCAAAACTGAATACCATTCACCTCCAAATCTTAATAATTAAACAAGATAAAAGAACGACACACACTTATGGCTTATGACATTCTTGTGTCATATACGTCGGGGTCACCAATATAACGATATTGGTGACCCCGACGTGTATAACACAAGAAACTTCTCTTCTTCTAATTCTTTCATCTACTTTAAACTCAACATGAGTTTAACACATGCCGCAATAAGCTAATTTAGAGGTCGTTTTATTTTTACGGTATCACTTCAAATCAGAGTGAGTGGGATAATCGCTCTAAGTACTGTAACGATTAAATATAATCGCTACAAAAATTATTGTTTAATAATGCATATAGAACATAATTTAGAGTATACACATCGCACTCAGCCGCCATGGTCTGATTGGATGATAATTGACTTTTTTACAAACGTTAGAAACAAATTTCTAATCCAGATAGAAAAATAGAAACTTACACTTTAACTATATATGCTTTAACGTTGCAAGGTATTGAGCCTTCTGATCTTTTTTAGTATAGTTTATCAAAATCAATTTTTTGATGAACTCTGAGCAAAAATCATGAAGTAAGTGAAATTATTTTAGAAGCATATAATCCAAATGATCCAGTTAAGCTTATGGCACCGAGAGTGATATCGAAATAATTAAACTAAAAATATAAAATTGTTGGGGCATCGCTACCCACTTTATTCACATCAGTGTGATACTTGCAAATGTATAATGCTAGACCGCATCGACAAACCCAGTCTCAGTATACCATTCTAATTTAATTCTAAGCCCTAAGGAATTTTGGTTATAAAATAAATTTGGTCCTAATGAGCTAATAATAGACAACAATTTATTTTTGAAAGTAGAGGCCATTAAATATGTCTCAAATCTTAAATTATTAGGAAGATCAACGTCGGAACTAGCTTAAATTCTCTTGTTTGAAACATTCGTAAGCCATTTAACTCTTGTAGCTTTCTTTTGAAAAAAAAATCTTAAGAATTCAAACATTTTTAGCACATGTTTAGCAAAATACACAAGGCTTAAAACTTATAAAAACTTATAAAATTACTTTAGAAAATCGACGATCGCTTGATATTAAAATTATCATTAAACAAAAACTCATGAATACAGCAAAATGCGGGTTTACCCATATAACAAAAGCCATTCTTGAAAGTTACTCCGAATTTGATCCGAAATTCAAGAGAGAAAGAGAGAAACGTTGGTTTCTAACTTAACAATGAGCCCATGGTCATAAAAGCTGCTTAATGCATGCTCTTAAATATAGCAAAACGCGCAATACTTAAAAAATGACAACTGCATAGATCACCCAGTTCAAAAGCTATAAATAACGCTATAAAAAGTCTGAAAACTACTTCAGTGGGTTGTCCAATACTACCTCAGTGGATTCACAGCGACGAAAGCAACAGATTACTTACTGTGGAAAGCCACGAGAAAGCTAAAATGTCTTACACTGCCATAGTGCCATTTCCAGTGATTCGCCTCCCAAACGGTAAACTACGGAAGATGTATTGTAGCCAAAGCAAGCTTATTTGCTGAACGCTTAATCACGATATTTACACCCAACCAACAAATTGAAACCCAAGAACTACTAAGTGGTGAAGCAGATACTATAAAAACCCAACTAACTAAATTTAAATGGCAAAAAGTTAAAAAAATGATTAAGGTAGGCATTGACATAAAAAAAGCACCTGCGGGTAAGTATCAAACTATAATAACGTACATTTTCAATACTATAATCAAAACGGGATACTTTCCCGTAAACTGGAAAATTTCACAAATCATTAGGATTCTTACGACCATTACGAAAGTAGGATCTTATTGCCCAATTATTATTTTACCAACCCTCTTAAAACACGAAAAATCGAACAATTTCATCAAAAAAATTTAAACCAATTCTGGATCACAAAAAAGTAATCCCAGTTTAGGCTTAGAAAATAATACGGAACGGTTGAGCACCAGAGTCACACCTGAAATCGGGAACTGTCTGGAACAAAGCAAAAGAGTTCCAAGAGTTCAAAATATGCCTATTGCCTGTACTCGCATAGCCATGTACTGGCACAATAAACAAGGCTGATTGTGTGTTAAGAGATAGTTGAAGGATCCCTGGAATAATTAAGCACAGTATGTCAGGACCATATTGCGTTGTGAATATGGATACATTAAAAATTTCAACAATGTTTTAAAGCGTCTAAAAATATAAGAAAAAAATTTTACTGTGATGATTATTGTCACTGCTGACGAATAAAGAAGGTTCAACTTTCCAACAGAATTCTTGAACTCAATTAAACCGGAAATGTTTTGAAATTTAAAGTTTTAAAAAAAGGCTATATAAAATGGCATACGAATTATAGCCACAAAATTGAACGTGAATTTCATTTTCGCCACAGGTATTCCTATCTCTAAGATTGAGAATTGTTCCCTTTACCCTGTAACGACGTCAGTTTCCTATACGTGCTTCTCTGTCATTACAATAAAAAAGTCTTAATAGCAAACTCTTTTCAAGGTGGGATGTCGGGACCGTATTGGCCTCAACATATTTCCTGCTTAAAAGCAACAAAGAGTTGTACACGAGAGGAAATCTGTTGAGGCCAATCGTGTACAACTCTTTGTTGCTTTTAAGAGGTACATCGAGCACAAATATTAAAGTAACAATAACTATCACCAAGCAGCAGGGAACCCTTAATAAAGGAGACCTATAAACAGAGACTAAGGAAGTCCTACAAACGGACTTTCAAATTTGGGGGAGATTTATGAGTACAGTTTGGTTTTTGTATAGGAATGCACTTAACAATTGTATTTCGACAGTAAGTATATAGATGACATTGGTGGTGGACCTATCCTATCGTTTGACATATTTTCTGATTCGATTATTTACACTGTGCTGTTATTCTAAAACATTTTAGCGAGAATTCATGAACTCTGATAGATTTAAAATTGCTTTTTCATAAAAAAGGCGATTATGTTGCGTAGGTAGTGAAGTGAAATTGACAAAGTTGATGTCGCCACCAGAGTCATTACGTTTATTTGTTTCACGAACATGAAGTGATTCTACTCATTTCCACAGACCCACATCCAAAAATACAAAAATACTGTAACTTCCAAATGACGCCATTTGGCGCAACGTGTATTATACGGGACAATTTCATGCTCATTTTCAAGGTAATTTCCTCGTTCGCATCGTCAGAAATCACATTGAAATCATTCAACCCAGACAATTTCACATCACCATCGCAGATTCATGGTCAAATATATCATTTAGTAGGAGGGCTGTTGCCACCACCGGATGCGGGCCATCAATTCTTAAAAATTTATTTTATAGGCAATTCGGATGCTAATCAGCGTTGTGCTCACAATTCGACAAATATGCCAGCCATTGTTGGAGAATTGCAAACGTATCTTAATCAGAACAACAAATTAACCAATTTTTTTAAAATTACAATGGATCGGATGGAATCCAACAGCCATAACATCAACATCAGGGCTGACAAAACGCCGGTGGGTGAGCACGCAAAAAAATTCAAACCGTCGAGAATCGACGAAATGGCTGTTATTATAAATAAAGATATTCATATATACAGATTTATGATTCGTGAAGGTTAAGAAAACCACATTTTGAAGTGCCGCCATCTTTTTCATCAGCTCGTGGTTCACATGTTTGTTAAAATTGAAACTGAACGATTGACATATATTTGTTTGAACCAATTGCAGCTCCGATTTGACGAATACATTCATCTTCTCGATACAATTAATGCCGACGGCGATGCATACAACGTGGGAAGAATTACAGTTTGGCCGGCCACTTACGTCAGATGCATACGCCACATGCACGAGTATACGCATAAAATCAAGAAGGTACTGCTACCCAACCATCAGTATAGACAGACCTGACATCATTGTTAGAGGTTTTAAAGAAAAATTTATTGACAAAATCAGACCGGATGCTATCGATTCCATAATATCTCAGCCGAAATCTCGGATGAAGCTGTTTCCAAAATTGTATGCGTAGGTAGTGTAGTAAGATTCTAGTTGCGGAGTTTTCAACAGCGATTCACTCCCAAGCTTAAGCACTCTCAAGCACTCTCATTTTCAAGCGATCGTCAATAGATACCCGAATATCCATTGTGTCATAAGCGATAAGTTGCGGAAATAGTGGGCTATCCACAGATGTAAAGGTCAACCGGCAAGATGTTTTGGCAAGATGATTTTTAAGCAAATTCGTCAATATTGGCTAAGGTTTTTGAGGCTCACATCAATGTAGAATAATAAAAAAGTTCATAAAGTCGATCAAGTACTTATGCAAATATTTAAACAAAGGCAGCGATATGTCTGTTTTTTGTGTGCCAAATTCAAACGACAAAATATCTCAGTTTCAGATGAGTCACTATGCAGCAACGAGGCGGTTTGGCGCATATTATTTTTTGCGATCCACAAAAGGCCTTCCCGATGCGATAAAAGCCAACGGCGATGCAAACACGTGTAAAAAAATGACAATTTTGCCAGCCATTTACATCAAACGCCTACGCCACATGCACAAGTATAAGCAGAAAATGGGATGTCATATATTAGTCAGTATGACCGGCTAGAGCTATTCATAACATACTCTTGTAACCTTCAATGAATCGAAATCAAGATAAACTGCTACCCAGCGAAACATCAGTATAGACAGACTAGACATCACTGCAAGAGTTTTTAAAATAAAATTAAAATGTCTGATGGATTTCATCAAAATGCACCGCTTGTATGGCCAAGTTCGTAGTTGGATGTCCTCCGTTGAATGGCAAAAACGTGGTCAGCCTCATGCACTTAATTTGGTATGGTTCGTTGACAAAATGAAACTGGTTAAAATCGATTCCATCATCTCAGCCTAAATCCCAAATGAAGGCGTTTTCAAAAACGACTCACCCTGAGACCGCAGGTGCGTCGCTATGCAAACAGCAGCGAGGCGATTTTGCGCATATTTTTTTTTGCAAACCACAAAAGACACCCTAATCTCTACATTTAGTAGTGTATCTAGAAAAAGGGCGACTAGTGTATTTCAATCCAGAGAATACAATGGACCGAGCGCCATGGCCACCTGTCGAGCAGATGCTTTTGCTTGCACTTTGCTGAATGCTGACATGCACGTAACAACACATGGAACGCATCATCGAAATCGTTTGAGCATCGAACACAAAGAACATTGCCCAATGAGTTTGGCCAGTTAACCGAATCAAAGGAAGAGCTCATTCGACGTGGTTTTCCGAACGTAGTGCAAAAATTTGAAAACTATAATTGGATGTACGAACGAGCCATAAAATAATGCGGCGAAAACTAATGTTAACAAATCTCAACTCGACAATTCAAAATCTAATTCCGGGACAGTTGTTTTCCTTCAAATCAGTTGACATCAATCAACCTGTGCTGTGCAATAAAACGAGACTAGCTGTTAAAAAGCTTATGAACAACGTCATCGAGGAACCGAAAAATTGGCGCAGTGATTAAAACTGCACAGCTTGGGTCGGAAGGTACCGAGGGTTCGAATCCCAAAGGAAGAGGGTCGAAAAAGCAATTTTGCATCATGATCTCCTGTTGGAGTGCAGCCTCCATCAGCCGATCCACCGTCCATGCTAGTACAAGCTGTGGAGCAATACAACGTGCAAATGGATATTTAATGCGAACCTACATTCGCGCAAGGATGTTAAATCATAAATCAAATTCAAATTAAGTTGTATAGATTAAAACATAAAAAAAAACGTCATCGAGGTGACAATTATCAAAAGAAAATACAAAGGAGAATAGCCTGGGCGAAGACCAGTTTGCGGGATTTACTTGATGTTTCGGTATTTCGCCCAAGAACAACTGTATGTCACGTGTAGTTTGCGTGTCGGCAAGCCATCATTTTTGTATGTGTTCGCGCCGGAAAACAAAACGAAAAACGTAATTAACCACAAGGCTTTGCAACCTTTAACCTCATTTCTTTACCACGTAAATAAAAGACATTGATTTCATTTGAATTACGAACGAGTGTCATTTAATCACCAAACGAAGCAGTAAATCACAGTGCGGCCAATATATCTTAACTATCTTAACTAATCTTAAGTATCTTAACCATCGCTATTCGACCGGTGACCTTAGTACATAAAAGCAACTACTACTAATAAATAACAAAAGCTTAACAATTTACCACCATTCAATTTATTGATCTCAATGTCGAATATTTACGTCCCACCCGCAGCTGACACACTGTTGAAACTAAATTAACATATTTGCATATTTCAAATTTAACATTTCAGCAAAAAATTAAAACTCGATCTACGAAATTAGTACAAATTAATATCATTTGTCGAGTCAAGCAGCTCACACACATATTATTATACGATACACATTACGTCAGTATGTTATATTTATATGGAAATTTAATTTCTTTATAGTTTTTTTTTTGTTAATATTTTATATTTCAGTTTCAATTTTAATTATAAAGTTAAAATAAAAAAAAAATATGTTTCGGATAAATTATGATGTACACACACGCAGAGCGTATCTAGTACACGTTATGGTGAAGGAAAAACGAGGAAAATTGAAAAACACATGCTAAACTACCAGTTACCACTATATTATAGTTGGATATATATTGTAGCAATGTTTCTAAATAGTATTGATCGAAATATATTATAGTACTCCGGATCGTGCAATGTTTATATGTATGCAATGTTTGTATATGGACATAAACACACACACACACACAATTATTAATTATATATATAGTCACTTATTAATTATAACAAGTCTTTAAAGGCGAAAGGAGATTATCGTTTTAGTTTTAACTAATACTAATTATATTCTAACATGCTTTATTTTATATTTATTGTCTAATGAACTTTAATATTATTATAGTACGAGTAACAATCACAAACTAAAAAAAAAAAATAGTAAAAAAATTAAATAAATAAATTCACATATCACAGAGGGTGGTTTTTTGACACCAGAATATATACACAACTATATATATATAAAACTATAAAATTATGTTTTCAAAAATAAACACACAACACGGCCAATGTACAAACGACACAACAACATATCGTTAAGTCACGTTAATTTTCTACCACCAACTGGCTCGTTCAGAATTATTGAAAATAAAAAAATAAAATTGTGTGCGGTGTAAACGTAACGAATATATAGAAAAATAAAAAAAAACGAAACGGAAAAATAATTTTGCAATCAATAATTTCGCTGAAAAGAAAAATCGTGGAAATTTTTTTTTTACTCGACTCGTAGGTATGAAGGAGATGGTCTAACGCAAAGTCTAATGTTATTTGATAATGCATAGAACAACATAAAAAATGTATTCGAATTTCATCGTTATATAGATAGATTTTACTGTCTTGTACACTTAATACTAGTTAAGAGAGGATTATGTAATTTTAGTAATATAGATCGATTTGGTGTATATACTTGAGTATGTATACATACATAATGTTTATATACATAAAAAAAATAAATAGAATATCGACCATTTTTTTCGAATATCGACTTAACTATTTATAGACGACAAGTTATTAATTAAGAAAAATACCACATAATATATACCACCCAGTTGGAGGTCAATGGACAACAACTGTTTTCAATACAGTTGATTAATTGTTTCGATAAATTTGATTGGGAAGTTGGATAGAAAGAACTGGATTTCGTTAGAAATATATGGCTTAAACATAATATATTTTAGGATGCATCTTTAAATAAGTTTAAGTTCTCATTAGTGTAATGCTTTGGTTTGGAATTTTGAAACAATCGGATGTCGTCATTTAAATCAGACGTTTTTTTAAGTTGCGGCCATATATTTTAAAATTGAAATGACGATTTTTAAAATATTTAAATTATCTTTAAATATAAACTAGAAAAAAAATTAAAATTCCGCCTCTGGCAGCCCTCTGGGGATCTGCTCTTATGGCACAATTATTTGCTGGTTCAATTCATACCGAGACTTACTGGAACATAACCTTACATTTTAATTATTGACATTTTAGTTTTTTTTTACATTATTGTATTATAAATTAATACATTATTTTTTAAGAAGCCGAATTGCGAGAAATTTCAAGGTAATAGCTGCATGCTGTAATTTGCGTAATGTGGGCATGAATGATTGTGTCTCCAATAAAATCTCATTAGAAGCCGATCAATGTTATCAAAATATTTGCAATATATATATATATATATATATATATATATATATATATATATATATATATATATATATATATATATATATATATATATATATATATATATATATAAATATATATATATATATATATATATATATATATATATATATATATATATATATATATATATATATATATATTTAAAAATCGTTAAATATCATTTTTGTTGAAACTCTCCCAAATAAGTCAAAAAAGTTTACAATAAGTCTGTATTGTGACTTATTGTAGACTTTCACATAAGTCAGTCTACACAAAATATGTTGAGAATTAGACCTCAGTCTTAGTATTTGTTCAAAATGAGCAAAACGAATCAATAAAAGATGATGTGTTTATCAAGTGTAAGAAATGCTCAAGTGGTATTTGCTGGAGTGTGTGCTATCATAATAAAAACAGTGTTAGAATATCTAAATGAGGGTAGCTTACAATGGGTTTGTGTAGATTGAAACAAATAAAAAGTATCAGATACGATAAATATGATGCTTATGAAGACTACACGCTACTAAATATCCTCTCTAATAAAATTGATACTCAAAACAGAGAAATACTTTTAAATGAGAGGATCGCCAGGTTTGAAAATCGTTTTATCCAGTTTGAAGCACTTCTAGAATTAAAGGTTGAAGCTATAGAATACGAGAATTAAATTTTACAAATGACTATGGACGAGTTGAAAACCAGTTTTTTAGCATAGATATAGATTAATGCAAACACATTGTGATCTTGAACAAAAAATTGAACAAAAATTAATAAAAAAATACCGTTGAGGTCGTTAATATTCCAATTATGAATGAATTTTAAACTGCCGATATGATTCTCCTTAATATAGTTAAAACTGGTCTTCTTGATATTAGTATTGACTCTAATATTAAAAATTGCTATTGGAAAAAATCAAAAACTGCCAAACCAGAAGCAATTGTTGTTGAATTCAATAATGTAGGGTGACCAAATATGCTTTTTTAAAGAGTATAACATAATTTTTAATCTTCACCCTTTTATTTAGGCAAAAAGGCCCAAACATACTCTTTTTAAATAAAATAAAAATGTAAATTAAATGTAACATTTTAAGCTATAGGTATATGCTGCTCGAGCTAAGATAAGTTTTAACAAGGTCTTCGCACAAGTCTCCAATTAGCCTCAAATAAATCATCAAGATAAACAATTTGGTTTAGAGATACATTTTTGTTATTTTTTGGTTTGTTAAATTTAGTTTATATTTGACCAATTTGACATTTGCGATATTTTGAACAAGATTCGTTGAATCGAAGAATAAAACTTGAATTTTACAAAAATGTAATTTAAAATATTTTCAAGTAACGAAGACAATATTATTTGATTAGGAGAATTCTACTTTTTAGTTTTATTTACTTTTTCGCAGTGTCTCGGCGTCCTATAGTAACAAACTGTCAAAATATATCGTTAAACTCAGTAGAAAACTATTAGTAGTACCATCTACATTACATTCTGCACAACTACCATTATTGAATTTTTTTACGTAAAGCTGTGTACACCGATTTTCTGGTTTAATCAATTTTTTAAAATTTAATTTATATTAATTTTAAGGTTTTGTGTCAAATAAAGTGTATATAAATTAGATTTATGGCAATTACATGACGTATTTTTCATTAAACGGTTCAATTGATTTGTAATGTTTAACCAATTTGTTTAAAATCTAATTCATATTAATTTTATACTACTATTATTATATTATATAATTTTTTATAAATTAATTTATTATTATATTTTTACATTTGTTATATTTTTATATTTTTATAAAACCTTATTTATAATAAGTTCGGTGTTGTTGTGACGAGTAAATTGAATATAAATAAAAATTTCATGCAAATATTTGATTTATTTGTTTGTTACTTGGGTTATTTTATTGTTATATTGTTGTATTATTATTCTATTACATTATTATATTTTTATTTTTTATATTTTTATATTTAAACAGAATAATTGTTAGCATGTAAATAAATAAATGGGACAAATTCGTAAATTTGTATTTGGCGAAAACTAATTCAATTTATTACAGCCTATGGCTTAGAGCAATTAGTTCATTTTGTTTTCAGGGAAACTTTGCAGATTACAGATGAATGATGGCACACTGTAGTTACTGATAAGAGATGACAGAACTCAGAGCAGTTCAGTAAAATTGTGTTTGTCTTATGCTAACAGTAATTTGAATATTGGCTGTCGGGAAACCGGACCAATTATGTCATTACTGACATACCTTTCATTTCCCTACTCCACAACAATTTACTAACTATTGGCCGCCAAGGTGTCTGTTACCGGGTCGATCTCAATAATTTAACTAATATCGTGCCTTATATTATTCGGAAGGCCAAGTATATGTTAAAACAGGTATATGGTGGGCCCGGCGCTTTCCCGGATATCTTGCCTGGTCCTTCATTCTAAATCAATAAATCAATCAATCAAAGCTGCATACCGATTTTCTGAAGCTGAGTTCTTACCATCGGAAACAATTTTCCAAACTTCCGTACTCATCTTGCTTAAAGTTAAATTTTTTTATGTATGCTGTGTTTTGATTGGTTTGAGTTCAGAGGTTCGGCAGTTCAGAAATTATTTCAATGTTATGACCGAAGCTTAAGTCGAGAGACAAAATTTACATTTTTCTTATAGCTTAGATATAAGTTATGCAAAAAATGCATCTTAGCTCGAGCTACGTAGTATTAAGCTACTTTAATATTTCTGAAAGTTCGAAATAGAAAAATATCACCGTATTAATTTTTTTGCCGACTCATTGCTTAATTTATTTTTCTATCGTTTTTTTATCTTTGCCAGGAACTAATTTTGATTGGGAAAGAATTTTTAGTGTTATTAGTAATTATGTTAGACTAAAGAAAGAAGTCAACGGTCTGGTGCGTCATTAGAAAATGTATAATGATTATAAAAACTAACATAAATATGCCATGTAGCGACTTTATGGATGCTATCAAATCAAAAAAAGAGTTGCTAGTAAAAGCAGCTAGTATAGATTTTTTTATGACAATTCTTTTAGGGCAATTTCGAGGAGTTTATTGATGGTTGGTAGGGTACATCTTTTTAATTTTTCATTTTGAATTTTTATACTCTTTTAAAATTTGTAAAAATTCACCCTAATAATGTAGGGTCACCCTAATAATGTAGGGTCACCCTAATAATGTAGGATTAAAAAATTCGGTAACCTCGGCTAAATCAAAAGAACGTTCATATTTGAACTCAAATTTGTTCTCAACGGAAAATAATTCAGCGAAAATATATAAACCTATACCGCTATTTTCAACAATGAGTGTCTCTCAATGGAAAGGAATTTGGGAGTAAAAAAGGAAATGAAATACCAATTTTTATGGAGTGAACATCCAAACAACATGGAGTCATGGATATAATATTTTTAACATAGATTTGGATTGTTGTTGTTGTACCTGTAAAGGTACTCGTTACTCCATTTCTTTTAGAAGTTTTGTTTGAGTTTTTCTTACATTTGCTATCTAGTTAGTCTGTGGATGTTCGTATTTTCTAGATTTTTTCAGGAATTGTTGTTATCGACAAACCTATCAAAAAGTGACTGGGTGTGAGTGTTTCAAGAGTAGTTATGTCTTTGGACATAAGGATCTTGAATTTAGCACGGGTTGATCCTATAAAAAAGGCTTTAGAAGATCTTAATATGAATTATTTTTTGATGAATGATGATATTACTAACGCCAGAAATATTTTGGATGTTTTAAAATCTGACTGAATAGCAATAGAAGCAATAAGGCCAACTTACTCCAAACTTAGAGTTGTAGCAAGCAGCATTACAAACGGTTAAACCAACTTCAACGCAAAACGAAAGGAATTTCTCGAATTGCGGGAAACTTCGTTTCGAAGAAAGAACAAACCTTTCAGATTGATCAATTGATAGTCTCTGCTTTTTAGAGCATTATTTTTTGAATAAAAAGTAAATTATTTTTATTTAATTCTATATTAAAATTAATAAATAATCTCAAAAAATGGGGGTCTCGCACCTCGACAATTTTGGGTTCGGGTTCAGGTTCTTGCACAAGAATATATTGGATTCGGGTAAAAAAAAATACAGAATCTTATTTATTTTAAAAACAATTATTTAAACCAACAAATAACATGTTTTTTAAGGAATTTTCATTCAATTGGACACGCTGTGGTGCTAAAATTAATTAAGGGGCAGAAAAAGAGTCTAGTCCATACTAACCTGTGTTGCTGAAATAGAAACACAATCTAAGCAACTTTGTATAATAATAGGGTATCATCCAATTTATGGTTTTCCCAAAACATTTTTTTCCTTTAAAACTCTTTTTTTATAATAAAATCAACTCAGTTGCCGCTGTCATTTTCTTCACTTTCTGTAGCTGCCGTTAAACTTTTTTCTTTGGTTTTCGAGATTTCTTCCAACACGTCGCGGTTATTTTCATCATCCGATGAACGATTTTTATTTTTTTTTGTAAAGACAAATTAAGTTAAACTCCAACCTGAATTTTGATTTGGTTCAGGTTTGGAGTCACAAAACTATGAAAAAAATCATGGGTCTATCTATTTTTTAAATTATCAGAATTTCTCGAGAATTCTCAAGACAAGCAATTGTTTTCTCGATTTCTCGAGAAATTTAATTACTCGAGAATTCATAACCTTTATACCAGCAGTTGATATGCACCAGCAGAAAGCAAATATTTGTTTTTATAGGAGTCTCGTTTGCATACCATTTAAACCATTAGTTTTGAATTTACCGGAACCATTTCGAACCGAAATATATTTCACCGATTACAAAATCTATCAAAATCAAAATAAGGCTATGCGATTAAAAGGTCAAATTGCATGTTGAAATCTTCTAGAGTTAAAATCTTATAAAAAATTTGGTAATCTTGAGATATCCAAGAGACGCATTTGGAATGAACAAAACAGACAATTTTTCAACAGTACGGAATCGACCAGAGAGTATTAGAGGTTCCTATTGTAGCCACTCGGCAAAAAGAAGAACCTGTTAAATTATTGCGTCATTGTGGGGAAACAAATAAAGAACTAAATACGGTGATTGCAAATTCTATACGGTTAGATATGTTAGTGGAAATCTGCAAGGATATATAACCACGGGATAAATTAATATGTTAATAATGCACACATTAAATTCAAATTAACTTTCAATTTTTTATGAAACCTTGGACTGAACGTCTAAATTAGATTTTGCGAATACTCATCTCATATATCTTACGAATATATATATATATATATATATATATATATATATATATATATATATATATATATATATATATATATATATATATATATATATATATATAAACCAACTAATACCGGAGGCGGATATTATTATTCTCACTGGCTTGGTTATGAGACCAAGACTTTAATGACATGCAATTGGAAATAGATTTTTTATATCTAACCATCATGTCCTCTATCCTTCTAAGTGTATGTAAAGGTAGATGTGCGGTGGGCCCGGCGCTTTCAGGAATATCCTGCTTAATCCTTAGCCGTAAAATTCATCAATGCCATTGCAAAATAGAACAACCACAAATGTAATATAAATATATTTCAAAAAGCTATAATTCTTATACTTACATTATAATGGAACTAAAGTTTTTGGACGTCATTGGGGTAATACTCCATTTAAATCTGTAATTAAAAAAAAATATTTAATATTAGCAATCGAGTCAACATCTTAGCACAAATAAAAAAGTACAATATATTTTCATAAAGATTTAATTTAAACTAAGCCCATGACTAATTATTTTCAGCGGACTATGTTTGTATCTTTTGACTGAATTCTGCCAGTGCATGAAATTGTTAAAGTTGCAGTCATCTTGTTAAAATAATTCATTGAAAATTTTCGATTATCTAAACTATTGGATTTAGTCAAAATACTAGATTTGTCATGGAAAATCAAAGTTAAAAAAGATTAAAGTGGGCTTATCGGCGAACAAGGTGTTTAGAACGTCAGAATTATAAACGAAAAAATTATGCAAATTCGCTTTATAAATTAAAACAACAGTATACTATTCCCAGAGTTAAAATCAAAGCAGAAAAAACTATTATTGTCATTGGGCTAGGCTAGTATAAGCTTATTACTCGGCATTTACCGAGGTTGAAATTTCGAATATTAAGCCAGAAAAACTTAGGAGGACGCGAAAGGGTATAATCCTTCTTTGTAACAATTGCGTTTAGCTAGCCTTATTAATCCAACTACCCTATTACCAGTAATAAGTTCCACCTTTTCGTATACCAGGTGGAACTTATTACTGATAATCGACCCACATTTTCTACACCATGCGTATCTATTTGCTTGGCATTAAGACCATCAACATGACGTCGCTGTTATGTTTTATGAGCAATATAATTAATAACTAATTCCTGAGCTGACAGTTGTTCAATATATTGATCGGTTGTGATGTTGCATGAGCAATATGATAAGAAGCTAAATGTTTGGATGTCACTCTTTTGATTTTTACTTATTGTATATACGCTATATTCATATAGCGGCCCATTTTATGGACCTCATAAAAGTGTTCTTCGCCAAGGTGCTTACATGTTACGAAATCATCCGCAGGAGTCAAAATAAGAGGATTGGCCTTGATAAACTTCCATGATGGTGTCAATCATGGACGATTGGAATGCGCAAAGTCTAATCATTTCCAACATACCAAGAAGTGCCAGTTCAGTGAATTCCTTCATTATTAGGATATATAATTCTCCATTCCCTTTTGATAATATTCGCATGACCAAATTTATCACAATAAATGACAGGATGGGAAGTGGATCGCGTTATATGCAGATTATTACGAGCAAGCAAAGGATTACTGTGCTGGTTGCTCCCGTAGATTATCCGTGTTGCATCGGTTGTTTATATTTTTCAAAGTATCTGCAGCAGATGATGCTTGCCTAACTTTCGTGATGTTGTTATTAGCTTTTGGCAGACTCATTTCTTCCAACTGGTTATTATTGGAAGACGACTGATTTTAGTGATTGTACTTTTAAGCAATACTCCATTACTGCCTTGTATAGTATCGACTCTAACTAAGCCATCTTAGATCTCTTGAAATCTTCCTAAATGAAGATTTTCCTAAATTTCTCTGGAGGTAGGTTATCATTCTTAACAAGGATTAGCTCCCCTTTTGTTATATTAGTTTGTTTTTTAGTCCATTTGCTTCATTTTTGTAGTAAGGTTCACCCAAAATAGCTAAACATTTTCTAATAAACTTGAGATATTTTTTGCAGAAGCTTCCAATGTGTTATCTGGTTGATACTTACGTTTAAAAGACTGGGTTTTCGTGGGTTTAGGATCAAAAAATGCTTGGGTGTTATTGTTCTAAAATCATTAGGATCAGACGTCACTCAAAATAGTGGTCGCGAATTCAGGCATTTTTTGGCAATCTACCGTAGTAATTTCTTCAAACGTTAAATGCTGTTCCCCAATTATCCAATCCAAATGGTGTTTGATGGATTTACCTGCAGATTCCCAAAGTCCCCTAGTATGTCGAGCTCTTGATGGTACATTATGCCATTGTGTACCATCCTTTGTAAACTCTTTTGCTCATTTTCCCGATAGTTGTTTTACGGCAAGAGTTTTGAAGCTCCTACAAAATTGGAACTGCAATCACTATAAAAGTCCGTACTTCTATGATGGCTTTTACCGCAAACCATATAAATACTACTAGGGAGCACTTATAGCTTTTGCGACCTCGACTTAGTGAACACCTAAGTTGGAAGGGTTTAGCATAATTTTCCATCGTTGATCGTGGCAATTAGCGTATATGTATTTCGATTTTATCTTCTGGGGCTTCTTCAATCGGTGGTTATTAGAGGCATCACTCGGATTTTTAAGCCAAGTTGGACCATCCCACCACAGTTTGTGATTTAGTAGCTTTGGTGCATTTATGCCCCTTGTTGCGTATAATCTGCCGAATTGTCCTCTGATTTTGCATAATTCCACTGTAGTGGAGATAAATTTTGACGATCCTGTTAGCAACAAATGTTTTTAACTTATTTGGCTTTCCTATGACTCACGTCAAGGTTATCATATATCCCAAGTAGCGCAATCTGCCTCAGTTGTTATAATACCTAATTGGTAGGTTCAACGACGTTGGCGCAACTTACAAAGAAGTATAAAATACATCTTTGAAGTTGTTAATGGAAGAAACATTTCAATGACTAATTTGCGACTCCAATATATCGTCAGCGTCTGGAGTTAATTTTACGAAATTTTTTAGGATATTTGGACGTCATATCTTTAAAATATCTTTAACTATCGAATAAGTTAATTGTGTGTCCAAATTATAACTTTAGCAACTTCATTGACTTTTCCCATCCAAAATTTAACATGATGGTCGGAAAAATATCCAATTTTTTACTTCATATTAAGAATTTGACGTTTAAGGTTCGAATAACAAAAATGTTAACCAATATTAGCAAATATACTTGAATTGCCAAAATTTACCAATAATAGTAGCTTTATGTTATAGGCAAAGTAAGCCACCAAGTTTATTTGAATGTTTACAGTGGTTCGTTCAGGAGTTAGAAGAGCTCTTAAGGAATGGAATTCAATTTAAAGATCATGGAAAAATTTAACATACCAAAGTTACCATCAATGCATTTATCTGACACTGCAACCAGATCATTTGTGAAAGGTATAAACTTAATAATTTTTATTTTATTTTTGTGCGTCTGCAAGACTTCTTACAACAGGAATTGTGAATTTCAACCACTACCACGGATGCAGTAAGCCCACAATAGTTGGGGACTATCACCATGCCAGCCACCATATGAGTTTTCCGCACACTAATTGATCTTTCATAACAGATCAAGATTTTAGAAACAGAGTAAATTCAGATAATCATAAAGAATATTCACTATTGGAAAAATACCCATAGACATGATTAAAAATGTTCCGATTGGTGATTCGATGCTTGTTGTTGAACTTGAATACTTTTCAATAGCCACATCATTAGTTTGATGGTTAATGAGCTTTAATTGTTTTCCAAAATTGGAAGCAAATCATAGCTTACCTTTTACGTATATAGTAGGGCTATAAAGCGACTCTCGCTGTATTTTAAAAGTTTGTATTTTAAAAAGTTAGGTTAGTTTTTTCTAATGCTAGCTTAGTTTTTTCTTTTACTTTAGATATTAACAAAAACTATATCTGTTCGACACAATATATATTTTAAGATGGGTTTTTATACTCATTAGGCAGTTTCGCAATTCAAATAACTTTATGGTAATATTTTGGTTCGTTAAAACGAAGTCGAAACAAAGGTATCGCAACCAAATGAATGACTAAAATTTGTAAAATGTATTTAAAGTCGGGAAAGCTGTCCAAGCTATTGTTTTGATATTGGGCAGTTGTAACGCTGTTATTGTTGTCAACATTGTTGTGGCTAATCCATCGTTGCAGCTAAATTTACTCTAGCATTTATAGTTGGCTAACGTATAAATTCCATTTTGTTTCGAGGTCTTTATGTAACTGTGTATCACAGTCGAAACTAAATGTACCTAGTTGTTACATGATAGTATTTGCATTTACGATAGGGCTAACCATCCTATTGGAACAAACATTCCAATAAAACAATCTTTATACTTAGATTAGCTAACAATCGTGGGCGCATATACAAATGATGGCAATCATTACCATTTTACAACTTTAAAATTGAACCAGAAATAAGAACAAAACTGTATCAAACGTAAATTAGACAAACTGAGTTTATATTGATCTGAAATTCAGTCTTCTATATAAATTCATAGAGTTAGTATTGACAATAAAAAATTTGAAGGTGTTGCTGAAATTTGATATGGCTAATCTTTGTTGAAATCTTATCAAATAAGATCAAATATTTATCAAATATTAAGAAAAATTTGTGATCTTTTAAAAATGTTTTAACATTCGAAAAAATATTATAATGTGTATACGACTATAAAAGCAGGTTGATATCAAACCGAAAACTCGTACATGGAAAAGAAAATTTGCAATATTTTATCATATAAATATATGAAGGAATCTTTTTAAATTTTCTGCAACATTATCTTCTCTTGCCAATATTTAGTACCTCGTAACGCTTCGTTTTATCTACACCCAAAATAAAGAATAAAAATTTCGCGCAAACACACAGCCCAATTAATAAAGTTACAATTATCGTGTGAGCGCGCACCATCTTACCAGAAATGTTATTCTTAAAATAAAATAAAAAAATTTTAAAAAAACTTGAAATTTATGCAAAAGAATGTGGAAAAAACAAGATTTTTTTTTATTTATATTTTTTTTTTATATTTTGTTAAATAATTTTATTCAAATCATACAACAATGACAACCAGAATCCATATAATATTGATGATTATTATTACCAAGTTATATATACACATATGTGTATACGACAGTAGTTGTGTGCACTGTAACATATTAAACTAAAACAACTGTCCACCACATCATGTTTATCTTTATATATAGCAAAAAATGCAAATCTGTTAAGAGCCACACCTCAATGAAACTGTTGGTGGCGTACATTTATTTAAACGCAAAGACTTAATAAGTTACGTATGCAATTTATACGTGGCTTGCCACACTTAAAATAGATCATTTAAAAAAAAAAGTTATCTACACACAGACACACTATAATCCAATAATTTATATTATAAATTAAAGACATAATTAATTATTTAAATTTTATGATTTAAAACGAACAAACAATGTATAATCGTTACAAAGGTTAAAATTATCATTTTGACCTGTAAGGTTATCGCGTTGTCGCACCATACCGGCCCCTTAACAACACAAAGTATTGCTTTCATTCGGTGGCAACAAATACCATACATTTATAATAATTTCCTTAGTGTTGTTGTTGTTGTTGTTAAGGTACCTATCGATGATGATGCGCTCGGGGCGTAATTAATATAAATCATAAATCGAAAAGCTACAACAACAATTAATAATTATACATATAAGTACTTAAAATTCTCAATTAACATTTTAATGATTGTATATTTAGTTAAATAATCGATTAAAAAAAATATCATCAAGTATACATATATTATATAATATTGACTAGGGGCAAAGTATCGGAAATCATTTTGGGCTGATACATGCAGTAATGTTGTTTAGCATAACACATTGATAAGAAATTTACTTAGCTTATGCGTTAGCGCGTGTTAAACCAGTTAGTTATTAATATACAGCCGGTAAAAACGTAAATAGTGTGGAAGGCCGAATTTCTAAGAGTAGAGTTGGTCAGTAATAGTTTTAATTCTTGTGATTACCTTAAAGTAATCACCAGACTATTTTACTGCCGCCATGCTCTCAAACCTAGACGAAATTCAACTTGAAACTTATCTGCTTGATTTAGTACAAAGTGTTACAGCAGAGTAAAAAATAAATGGAATATCTAATTATAACGCAATGTTCTTAGCACGGGAAACCAAACTTTGAAAGCCTTAATCACTTCTTAAATTATTAAAAAATAATTAAATTAAATGTAGCAGATGAAGTTATGCAAAGTAAAGTGTTTTTGTAAATATCGTAATTCAGTATTTTATTGCCTTTAACTTCAGGCTGAGTATCGCGTCTATGAGTCCTTGCCGTTGGAGTGGGGTGACCAAATATATGATAGATTTTCACCTCAAACTTCTATTACTCGGGAGGTCTATTTTAAGATGAATTAAAAATTGTAAGGTCAACAAAGTAATCCTATACAGCAATGAAATTTTTTACAAAATTGTGACAGAACTTGACGAATGATATCAGTTTGATATTAATATCCTTAAACTTTTTTCTGTTTGGACCGAAAAACCAAGATCTATTCAAAAACGGACTTACGAAAACAACTTAAAAAATTAGCAATTTAAACCATAGTTAAATCAAAGGTAATTTATATCATTACTAATGAAATGATTCATTAGAAATTTATTTAAAGTTTAAATAAATTATTAATGAATAAAAGTTAACCTAACGAAAACAAATTTAATGGTTTCAATTTTAAACCATTTGTTTTCGTTAATTTAACTTGCCGAAACTTTTCTAGCTTAACGAACCAACGAATAATTTGTTTATTTTTCTTTTCTAACTTTATTCAAATACTAACCAATAAAAAGTAATTAAATTATACTCAAATAACTTAACGAGTATTTAACGAAACCTATTTACTATAAATGCATCTTTTAACTTTTTGACAGTAAATTGACGAATTAAGAAACTGAATCACTTTTTACATACCAAGTTAGAAGCCAAATATTATTGGAGCTGGTAAATTTTCCACCACTTAAAATATAATAGCTGTTGGCATGAAAAATTCAAACTAAAGCTGATAAGTTTTAACACGCGTTAAGAATAAGTTTGAATAACTAATTTACACGTGTTTATGAAGCCAGTGATGGTTTTAAATGGCAATTGGAAATTTCATTGTAACTTAACACTTTGAATTAAACATTGAAAAACTTAACGAAACAACTTTTATATTTAATTTTAACGTGATTCTATGAGTCAAATAACTTAACTAACAATTTAAGAATTGTAAACTGAAATAGTTTATTCACTTGATAGGTTCCCATCTTAAACTTCGAAAGCTCCGTGCTAAGTTAACAATTATAAAATCATAAAAGCTGAACTTTGCTGAATCATTCGGAAACAATGAAAACATCAAATGTTTTTCTTTTAAACTAAATTGATTACTAGCAGTTTGGTTAAAAAAGAGTTGCACAGCTAGCTTAAGTTTCCAAAGTTAAAGCTTTGATTGTAATATGTTTTCTATTTGTACCATTTAGACAAGAATGATTTAAAATTAAACTTAACGAAACTAAAATAACGAAAATTAACAATGTCGATTAAACACTTCATTCAAAAATTATTGGAATTTTAGTAATTCTAATCTGTTTTTAACAACATTTATACGTTAAGTTAACTTAACGAAACTTTTTAAACTTAACCAAACATAATATTTTTCTATTTTCCACCTCGTCTCACATAAAAGCTTGTGAGTTAAAATCACTGAACTTTCGTTTATTAAAAATTGTTTAGCATAAAATAGATATAAACTTTGAAAAGTGTCAAAAAACTGTGTAGCCCACGCCGAAAATTGGTCTACTTAACTGGTGTAATATGTTCGATTGCACATTTTTGTTCCATCACCAAAACCGTCCCAATTTTTTTTTAAGTATAGCCTTGTAAATTAAGTGGATTTTTATATAGAAATAAGTTATGACTCTTAAACCTCTCTCCAAGAAAAATGAATGGCCGGATTAAATGCGGAAGGAGAGATGCCACCTCGCACATCAATCCAAACATATGCAAGGTTAATACAAACTTGGTTGACGCTTGGAAACATCAATAAAAAAAACAATGATGAGGAGGGAAAAATGCCACTTTAATGCCACTTCTATACCAATATACCTTATCCAACAGCCCTAGAAACTGAAACGAGTTCTAGAAGAAATCATAATACACAAACCGGATAAAAAAATCCAATGTTGGCCTTTCGCTATACATGCGAACACGAACTAGAACATCAGAACTTTAACAGAAACATCGAATAAATTAAACATTCTCACTTGAAGATTCTAGATTTTAATATCGGCAGCACACAGAAGGCACTTAGCACTCTCAAAACATTTAAACACTTTATTTACGAATATGATAAATAATAGGGACTGATGTGGTTGCCCTGTGGAGCACCAGGTATTGCACGAAAGTAATGGGAAGAAGAATCAAATAGTTTATCAAACTACAATCTGCCGGTAAAATAGGACAGTAATCTGATCTGGATAAATTCACAATTTAAATTATTCAAATTAGCGATAAGAATTGCGTGATCGATTTTATAATTGGCGTAAATACCATCGAACACAAGTAGTTTGAAGTTAGTGCTGTTAAAAAGATCACTGCAGAATGAGACTAAATTTATAACTGTTCATTTACCAGTAAAGAAACCATGTTGCTTATGGAAATATAAGATCTAAAAAACGACATTCACTTATGTACCATAAATCTATGTTTAGGCACAATGGATCCTCCTGCCTGTCTTGAAAAACCGGATGAATAACGGAAATCTTCCAGAGCTCCGGAAAAAGCCCCTACAAAGACTTTCATTAAGTATGAAAAAAATTGGTAAGACCAAACTCACCACACAGTAAATAAAACAAGTGGGGATTCAAAATGACCCGTAGTAATATCCAGTTAACATAAACATGTAATCAAAAAAATATTACACAAAGTGTGAACATTAACATTGAACAGAAAAACCAAAAATACCACTGCCTCCACCCAATTTCGTGAGCAATATCAATAATTTCGTACTTTTTCGACAAAAAGTAATAAAAACCACTAGTGAACCAACTAATTTTAAGGCGAATTGAACCCAAGAACTGGAAGTATTTCTCCATACAAACAACATAGGTATTGCATTGATTTCCGAAATACACTTCTCGAACAAAAGCTTTTTCAGAATAAAAGGATTTAATTCCTACTGGACAACTCATCCTAGTTAAAGAGCCAGAGGTGGTTCAGCTGTACCAATTAAAAATAATATCAAACATAATCAACAAGAGGATATTCGTAAAAGCTACATTGCAAGCATCGGTTACCTCAAACCAATATAATGGCGCAGATCTAAATATTGCGGCACCATACTGTCCTCCACGGCATACACCAACGAAGTTACAATTTAATAACGTTTTCAATAGACTCGGTCCAAGATTTATTATTGGAGGGGACTATAATATAAAACATACAGCTTGTGGTTCCAGGCTAATTTCTTCTGGGAAAGGAAATGCTTTGTTCAATGCCATTCATGAAAACAAATGCGAATACCTGTCTCCAGGGGGGCCAATGTATTGGCCAACGGATGCAGGAAAAATACCAGATCTACTTGATTTCTTCATTATAAAAGCTATTTCATCCAGTTACACTGAAGTCAAAGGAATTAACATCTGATCACATTCCTGTACTGTTGTCAGTAATCGCTATAGTCATCAAGAAAAAGAAAAGGCAAAACCTTACTAACAGATACACGGGATCTCTTCAGAGAAAAATTGGAAGAGCTAGTTGAATAAAAAGTTAGTATTAAAAGTAATGAAGAACTGGAACAAACAATTTCAGCTACTCCAGAATTAAAGGACAAAGTGGCAAGGAGAATATGGCCAGAAGTCCCGCTGACAAGACAACTTTCAATCGAATGAGTAACAAAGTCAATAGGCTAATCAAAAGCTTCAAACAGGAATGCTTCAACAACTACTTAAGCGGGCTAGGCCCAGAAATAAGGATTACTCGCTATGGAAAGCAACCAGAAAATTTAATCGACCTATAGTTCGAGTACCATCTATAAAAAATGCTCAACACAGTTGGGTTCGACAAGACAAAGAAAAAGCGGAACTCTTTGCTCAACACCTAGCAACAGTGTTTCAACTCCATGCCATTCAATCCAACATTGACGTAACACCTGTTTACCAACCAAATCAGGATTTTAAAAGGGTTACGCCAATGGAAATTGCTGAAGAAATTGAAAAATGTCTTAACCAAAAAAAGGCACCAGAAATTTATGAAATATCACCGGGTTTATTCAAGGAACTTCCCCATAAAGACCAATTTTACTGCTTCCAGCCTTATCAAAGCTGTTTGAAAAACTACTACTAAAACGTCTAAAGCCAATGGTAAAGGTTCCTGATTTTTAATTTGGATTCTGGAATAACCACTCCCAATGGATCAAGTCCATCGAATAACTACGTTAATTGAGCAATCGTTAGAAGAAAAGAAATATTGCCCTGCCGTGTTTCTGGATGTATCCCAGATTGATAGGGTTTGGCACAAGGGATTGACATTCAAGATAAGCAAAATGCTACCACAAAACTATTGCCAGCTGCTTGAATCATACATCTCTGATTGCCAATTCAGAGTCATCCATGAAGAAACATGTTCTGACTTTTATCCAACGCTAGCGGGAGCTCCGCAGGGAAGCGTATTGGGACCCATCATATACCTTCTCTACACTGCGGATACACCTACAGCAAATAAAACTTTCATCAGCACGTTTGCTGACGACACTGTAATTATGTCAGTAGACAAATCACAACTAATTGCAGTGGAAAATCTTCAACGAGCAATGAACAAATGGATTGCCTTGACTGAAAAATCATGCTTAATGAGCTCAAATCAACCCTTGTGACATTTACGCTTCGACATTTTAGATTCAAGGCTCAACTGGAAACATCACGTGAGACAAAAATCTAATCAGATACGATTAAACAACGTCAAATGTTCTGGTTAATTGGGCATCATTCCAAAATGAACCTGTATGGCAAAAGACTAGTCTACCAGACTATCTTCAAACCAATATGGATGTATGGTGCTCAGCTATGGGGTTGTACTTATAAATCCAATAGTTTGTGACGCAAGGTTACATGACCCCTTCGCAGACTTAATAACGAAAGACAAAGGTGCACTTCCATACACTACATTTAAAAATGAGGTAATTAGACGGATGGGAGATTCGGAGAAATGTAAATTAAATAAATTATTGCATGGCTTAACTTTGGGAGACCAGAAATCTTCCCAACTTTTGGCTCGATTACAGTTGAATGCGGATACTAATTTTAATGGAGGTTCTATTAAGCAACTTTGGTTGAAAAGATTACCCCATCAAGTCCAATTAATTTTGACACCATTCGAAAATGGTTTAGCATTAGCAGATCTGGCAGAAGGTGCTGATTCAGTTTTAGAAACAATGTCTAATCCGCAGATCCATTCGATTAAAAATTCAGAAAATATTCAGCCGCAAAATTTCAATCCTGTTTCCGTTTTTTCTACAACAAATCATTCATCATCGTTTTCGGAAACGGATTTAAATGCAAAATTTTTACAGTTGAAAACAGAACTATTCTCTAAAATTTCGGCTGTTTTGAAAACAAATTCTCGTTCCCGTTCTTCTAATCGTTCAGACTCGCAAAATTCAAGAAATAGGTCGTAATCAAATGAAGCAGGTTCGAGTCGTCTTCTAATCACGGACATTTGTACAAAAAGCAAGTTTTTAATTGATACCGGAGTCGATGTTTCTGTTGTACCGCAAAACTGGTATAATAATTTAGTGATCGATTCAAAATTCAATTTATTTGCGGCTTACGGAACTCGGGTAAATGCTTTTGGAACTTGCGATTTAAAGTTAAATTGTGGCCTAAGACGAAATTTTGTTAGGAAATTTATCATCGAGGTAGTCACTTTGGCTATAATTGGTGCAGATTTTCTAAAAAAAACAGACTCTTGGTCGATTTGCAGAGACAGAGCATAATTGATCCGTTAACCTTTCTATTTTCGGTCGGGTCTATTTCAAAATTAGAACTTTATTCTTTATCCAATATTAATAAATCCAATTTGGCCCCAGAGATTACAAATTTACTTTCAAAATTCATCGAAATTACGAAAGACACAATTGGTTTGAGTCCCATTATCATGCAAAATGCGTAGATTGCCACCAGATAAATTGGAGGACGCTAAAATTGAATTTCAAAAAATGATGACACAAGGAGTCTGTAGACCCAGTAACAGTGCGTGGTCAAGTCCATTGCATCACGTTAAGAAAAAAGATGGAACTTGGCGAGCCTGTGAGGATTACAGAGCCTTAAATAACGCCACAGTACCTGATCGGTATCTAATTCCATACCTTCAGGACTTTTGTATCAATTGGATGGGTGCAAAATTTTCTTTACTTTGGATTTAATTAGAGCGTTTCATCATATTCCTATTAATCCATCAGATATACTTAAAATAGCCAGTTCAACACCTTTCGTATTATTTGAATTCTGTAAATGACTTTTGGCCTCCGCAATGCAGCTCAATCATTTCAACGATTGATGCATTCTGTTTTATTTATCGGTTTACCATTCTGTGAAAAATTCACCTCAAAATTATTTTTGAAAGATTATCAAAATTCGGTCTAGTCATTAACCTCTGGATAAATGCATTTTCACCAATACTCAAGTTATTTTTTTAGGACACAACGTAAATGCTCACGGTGTCCTTCCAACACAAGATCGAGCCAATGTAATCACTAATTTTTAACGGCCGCATACCGTAAAACAATTAAAACGATTTTTAGACATGATAAATTGTTACCGTCGGTTTATTCCCCACGCAGTTTTCGATCAAATTTCATTAAACGATTTTCTAAAAGGTCACAATAAAAATAGCAAAATTCTAATTACATGGACAGAATCTCCAATATAAGCTTTCGAAAATTGTAAATCTAAATTATCGAATGCAACTTGTCTGGCACACCCATCATCATCTGATCGTTTGGCAATTATGGTTGATGCCTCAGACAGAGCAATTGGTGCAGTGATACAACAACTAATTTCAAATTCTTGGCACCCAATTAGTTTTTTTTCTATGCGTCTAACTGATACACAATAACGTTATAGTGCATACGATATAGAGCTACTCGCAGCATATTCTGGCATCAAACATTTTCGGTATATTTTCGGTAGGTCGAAATTTTACATTGTTTACTGATCACGAACCATTAGTTTTCGCATTCAATCAAAATTATGAAAAGCCTCACCTCGTCAGTTTAGACATCTGGATTTTATCAGCCAGTTCTCAACTGATATACAACATATTCCTGGCGTTGATAATGTTGTAGCAGATGCATTGTCTGTATTGATTGCTCGGCAATTGCAGATGCGCAGACCAATGATGTAGAGCTTCAAGATATTTTAAATAATAATGCGGCTTTTAAATTTGAACAGTTTCCCGTTTCTTTCGATTCAAATAAATTATTACATTGTGATGTTTCGACAGCTACATCAAGACCATTTATTCCTCAAAATTTTAGAAAACTAGTTTTTGAATCATTTCATAATTTATCTCATCCAGGCGTTAAAGCATCCGTTGAAATTTTAACTAAAAATGTTATTTGGCCTTTAATTAAGAAAGATGCAAAAATTATGGCTCAAAATTGTATAGCTTGTCATAAATCTAAAATAACCAGACTTACAAAATCACCTCTTGGCACGTTTAAATTAACTTCTCATCGTTTTTCGGCACTCCATCTCGACATCTTTGGTCCGCTACCGGTTTCTGAAGATCAGCGATATTGTGTTACGATGATTATACACGTTGGCCCGAGGCGATTCCAGTCACAGATATTTCTGCTGTTTATTCAAATTTGATATCTCGTTTCGGTGTTCCAGTGTCTATTGTAACAGACCAGGAAGGACAATTCGAGTCCCAACTTTTTTTTAGAATTATCTAAATTACTTGGGTTCGAAAGAAAAAGAACAACTGCTTATAACCCGAATTGTAATGGCATGATCGAACGATGGCATCGTATCATCAAATCTGCCATTATGTGTCATAATCGCACAGATTGGACTAGAATTCTTCCGTCAATTATGCTTGGCCTAAGGAGCTACAAGCCACTTCAGCTGAATTAGTATTCGGAACTTCTTTACGAGTTTCTGGTTAATTTTTCGATGATGATTTAAGCAAAATTCCACAATCTGACTTCGTGAAATCTTTAAAACATCATTTTGACGAAATTAGGCCTTCACCAACATCCAAACATTGCTCTGAAAAAATTTTCATCAGCAAAGATTTGAATTCGTGTTTTCACGTGTTTCTTAGAACCGTGCGGAAAAGTCATTTGTCATTGAAATTAATTTAAAACACTGGAACATTTCGATCGATAGACCTTAACCCTGTTATCTCGAGAATCAGTGGAATAATCAACGAATTGCATCACAACCTAAGTCTAAATTACCTATTTCAACAAAGGCAAACTTTAATTCGAAACTAACTTCAAAAAATGTTACTTCCGGTTTAACACCACATTTTAGTTCATCTTCAAAACCTACTGTCACTAGAGCGGGTCGTGTGAGCAAACCACCTTGCCATTTTTAGACTTCGTAAAATCATCTTAAAATTTTTCGTTTTCACTGCGGGGGAGTATTGTAGCATTTCGTCTGATCAGTCCAAATTTTTTAATTTATTTTTCGGAATGTATGTTTTTGAAAAATAAAAATTAGGTGGTATAAAAAGTAAGCCGGAAAAACAAACAAAAAAATACAAAAAGAAAAATTTTCGCAAGACAGTTTGCTAGTTACGAGAAAATCTCTTAAAAGAAAACTAACGTAAAGATAAACATATTTCTTGTAGTGTGAAGTTTGGATATTGTAAATAACGAATTTAAATCCAAGTATTTAAATTGAGTTTTAACTTCTAATTGGAGCCGTTGTGCAATCAAGTTAATTGATATTGTCAAAATTTTGAGTCAAATGACAGAGTGTTCTACAAAAACCTAAATATTGATATTCACGAATGTGACAAATTGAAAGTCGACGACTTTGAAGTAATTTGTATTTGTGGCAACATAATACTGCTTTTGAAAGAAGCTTAGTATATAACCCAAAGACATATTATATTTTTATGTCCTAACACTTATGTTTCAAATATATAAGTAGTGACCTGTATTCCATTTTAAAGACTAACGACATTAATTAATAAATTTAATATTTTTAAACATGTTTTACAATTTCCATCAATCTAAGTACTTAGATGTTTTATTAATTTTATTAAAAAAAAAATCTATGTTCCAAACTTCAAATTGTCCTGCAACAGTACCAAGGCTATATATAAACATACACAGTTAATTATTTAATTTTTTTTTTTTTTTTGAATATTTTATTTCAATACCACAATCTTAAAATAATTAAAAGTTGTAATTAAAATTTAACACGTTAATTACAAAATAAATGTGTAATTATGAAAATGACGATAGTGCAGCGCACCAAACTAAAAACTAGATTTAATATATTATGTGTATAAATCGTAATATATAGAAAACGGCCGCAGAGCAACACAAAACAGTAAAATATGTACAACAAATCTGCAAGGCAAACTACTTTGATATATTATGTGTATTAAAGTTAAAGCTCGTGTATTTTAAATTAATAATTTTACGCAAGATGAACTTGATTATTATGGGTATCAATTAAAAATTATATAGATATACATGTATAGTAAAAGTAAAAATAGTTAGTAGCATAATTATGTAAATTATATATAAATTAACCCTTTTAGTTTTATTTGTTACTAGTTTATGTTTTTTTTTGATTATATTATACAGATAAGTGAAATTATAAAAAAACTAAGTGTTTATGATATCATAAATTGTTTAGTGTATATAAGTTAACACCACTGAAATATGCACGTTCCTCTACAAAAGTATGATAATTATCTTTATTTAATTTAATAGTTTATGTGTTGGCCTATAAATAGAATCACACCATCAAAACCTACATATAATATATATATATATATATATATATATATATATATATATATATATATATATATATATATATATATATATATTTACATATGTCTAAATATGTTATGATGATGACGAAAATGAGGTTATTTCATTATATTAATTACAAAATGGTCATTTGGTTACGTTATCGACTGTAAAATAAAAACCACTTTTAGTTTTAGTTTTAGCTTTTTTTTTTTTGAAAATTGAAAACTATATTTATATCTACATACATACAAAACATAGTATGATTATAACTAAAGTTTCTTTTTACAAAAAAAAAATTTTAATAAAATCATAAAAAATTTCATTAACCAGCGAAATATGATAAAATTAATTTGCCAACTTTATATATTATAGCACTGTCTGATGTTTAGATGCATAATTTAGTAGATATGCGTTTTTTTATGTCGTTTTCCGGTTTCGGCTGGTGTTTTACTTTCCCATCGTATATGTTAGATACCACAAAGAAAACTACTCAGCACAATACGAAAAAAACATGAGACCTAATTTAAAAGGTAACCAAACCATTTCAAGAATCATGTCGTGTTGATTAAATTATAATGCGACGCTTTTTAACGGTTTCCATGTAAGGTGTCCGACTTAGAACATGAATTGCCTTCGTCACTTAGTATTGAAGTGTAGTGATGTCTCCGGTAATCGACAAACTTTTAAAATTATTAACTCTGGATTTCACTTCGGTCATCATCCAATTAAAACTGTAAAAATTATGCTACAATTCAAAACCTTCCAATATATATAAGAAGCATATGATGGTAAATCCTAGAAAATGTTAAATGTATAATGGACAAGTTAAAATTAAGAAATGGATGCCACATATCTAAACGTGGCAACATCCAATTATAGTTTAGAGCCTAATTTAGTCTAAGTTAAAAACTGACGATCTTCATATTAACAATTGATCTGATTGGTCAAGGACTCTGGAAAGTTAGCAAACTGTCAAATGATCAAAATTTAGTAAGCTTTGCAGAGAAGTATAACCGAGAGCGTATAACGGTTGACCTTTTGTTTGTTTATTTTTCTATGCAATCTGTTTTGAGGCCGAAGCTCTCCTAACTCTTTCGCGGTTAATTAACGCTTTAATTTACGCCATTACTAGCCAAATCGAGGATGCGCGAATACGGGTTCGCGTTTTTTTTTTCAAATATCCATCTACACATTGCATTACTCCAGCCAGCCTGTACTGGCATGAACGATGGTTCGGCCCATGAATTCTGCACTCCAACAGCAGCAGTGGTTTCACCCAGGCATTGAACATGCGTATATCTTTGTAGTTCGTATGACAAGACGAATTCATTCCAGATTTTGTGAAGCACATTGAATGTATTACTTGCTTTATTGATTCATTGGTTAATGTTCTCTTCAGTTCTACCTCGCTACAGTGCAACCAAAATATACGAATTTGTCAACATCCACGATGGTTTGTTGGTTGATGATGATGGGTGTGTATGTGTTTTTGTGTAATGTTAATTTTAAGACCCACTTCCTGTACCAAATCAGCTAGTTTCTGGGCTTTTTGCTGCATGTCTACGTATTTATGCGTTAGTAGACATATATAATCCGCAAAGTCCAAGTCGTTGAGTTGCTTTATTGGATCCACGGAATACCATTGGGGGAAGTGTTGTCCAATTTTCGCATGATATTATCTAATACTACGAGTATTAAGAATAATAGTGGAGAGAGAACACATTCTTGTCTGACTCTTCGTGTATTATAATATTTGTCACTCTGCTTCCCCTTGTATTGAACTCGATTTCCGGGATCCCTGTACATTTCCCTAATAAATTCAATTATTTTTCTCGAAATGCCCAATTCGAAGAGTTCTCTCCAGATTACGCGTCTACTGATGAGTCAAAGTCCACGTGAGTTGATTACTCGATTGATTATTCGATTATGATACGGGTTGAGTTGATATGATCTGTACATCTTCTACCAGATCTAAAGCCAGCTTGTTCGTTTCTGATTCACTGCACTTGATTGCTGGTAATATCCGCTCAAGAATGATCATTGCTAAAATTTTCATTGTACTATTGAGGAGAGAGATGTCTCTACACTTCTTGCAATTTCTAAGAGCGGCTTTCTTCGGAATTGTTATAGTCAAGCCCTTGAGTTGTTTTTAGCTCCTGAATAGCAGTTTTAACTTCCCGTTCCGTTGGTGGTTGAGTATTTATGGTTTCGTTATAGTAACCCTCAGGGAGCACGTCATTTTGTCCGCCATTTGCTCCGTTGTTCTTGAACAATTCTTTCCATCTATTTAGCTGTTGATTTTCGGTGGTTAGGCTCAGATGAATCCTTTATTGGTGGTAAGTTTGTGAATTTCTCGGTGACCCTTCTTCCACATTGATGTAGTGTTTCTATTTGATGCTGCTGCTTCTGCAGTCTCGAGAATGTCTTTGATGTATTTCCAGCGATCATTTCTTGTCATTTTCTTCTCTAATCATCTCTAATCCATGGTTTTCTGGTGTAGTTTTGGTAGCCGAGCACATGTGTAGCAGTATTAACGTAGGTTTCTGCTATTTGTTCCCATTTCTAATCAATGGTGTGCGTTTCGTTACTTGGGAGATCGAGTATTTTTCAATCTGTCAATGTTGAATTTCCTCCGACTGATATTTACGAATTTTACTAGTGCCGGTTTGATTTTAAATGTTGCTATTACCAGGTGATGATCGCTGTGTACATCTGCTCCTATCATTGCTCTGACATCAAGTTCTGCTTTAGCAAAGATATTTTCAAGTTATGACCAAATCAAACCTGCAGAATATGGCTCTTAATTTAAATGGCTCATATGGCTCGTATTTAAACAAAATGCAGAGCCGAATGATCATCAGTAAAATAGAGGGAATAAGCTCATTTTTAGTAATTTGATACCGAACAGTAACAGAACTATGCCGATAGATAAATTAACAACGCATGTGTAGTTTATTAGCCTTAATTAGGATAACGTGGAATAACCTGGCAGACCAAAATGTCACATAGAGCCAAACATAGTTCCTACAGTTACAATCATAATACGTAAACCAAAGATTTAGAAACTAGAAGATAGCTATATCAGAATATCAAAGTGTCTCAAAGGGTTCGTACCTTTACTAAAGAAATAAAAATAACACCAGCACCTTCAGGCATACAGAGTTTTTCGTTCTAAGTTGTTTTAAAATATTTTTCTCATGGTTACAGATACCGGCCAAGCACTGCATATTTTTACTGTATTATTAGGGAACAAAAAACCCTAACAGCTATCTTTCACCATATCGGTGTCAACAGTGGTAACTGTACGTTCAAAATGTAAACTAACTATACTTAGTCCTTGTTCTCATTCTTCATTATAAGCTTGTTTGAGAAGAAACATGACGATGACTATGTGCTGAGGAATCGGATGTCGAAGTGTATATATAATAAAGGGTGGGCCATCTATTGGTTTGTTTTAAAATCATAGGCTATGGCAACACTTTTACTATGTAATTGTACTAAAAAATTTCAGTGTAGCCGAAATCGTTCGAATTTTGAAAAGAAATATGGGTCGTGACAGAGCCCTAAACGAAATCGCTATAGTGAAATTAGTGAAGAAAGTTCGTGAAAAAGGCTGGATATTGGATAAAAGAAGTGGTCTCCGAGTTCAAATAGTGCGCACGCTTTAAAATATGGCGGCAGTGGCTTATAGTGTCGGTCAGAATTAATCGAACTCAACTCGACGCCGATCGCAGCAACTGGCCATTAGTCACCCCAGCTTGAGAAGACTAATCCACAAATACCTCGGACTATTCACCTATACAAGGCTCAGATGACTCAGTCGTTTAAAACAAATGATCATCCGTTTCAGTGTCAATTCTCTGCGTAAGCCATAGACCAGCTTGATAATGTCGTCGATTTTGGTCGAAAACCATATTTTCAAAACGAAGCAGATTTCCTTCTCGGGGGCTATGTAAACAAGTAGAGCTGCCAGATTTGGGGCCACGAGTAATCGTAAGGCAGGCAATGCGTCCACCAAGAGTAACAATTTGGTGTGGATTTTGGAGTGATGGCATAGTTGGCCCATTTTTCTGCATAAAAACGCTGCTTGAAACACCGTTACCGTCATCGCCAACCATTACAGAGGCATGATAACTTATTTTTTATGGCATCAAATTGGCGTTATGAATATGAACGACTTTTGGTTTCAAATGTGTGCATCAAATTTGGCAACCAAATAATCAGCCGTTTTTGAGATGTCAAATTGGCTTGCGTGGAGTTGCGATTTATCACTGCTGACTTTTTGTCATAACATTGCAACTATTATACTCACAAGGTAGTCGTCAAAATTAGAAAAATAATTCTTGAAAACTGGACTCACAGGATGGTTTACTGTAAGGCCAGCAGAATGAATTTGTGCCACATAAACAAAATTGTTTTTAATTCTTAAATCGGAGACCTTCACAATAAAAATTTCAAAAAATATTGATCTATACTCATTTTACAGCGATTTTGATAACCAACTTTTAAATTACCCACCCCTATTAACTCTGAAAAAAAAAAAAAAGCTCTGACACAGAAACCGATCAATGAAGAAAGTTGGCTTAAGATGATTGGAGAAAAACTTAACTCATTTTTGTATAGTTTATATAATAAATTTCGAGAATCGATGTTTATAAAACCCTAATACTGTAAAAATCACTAACTAATTAAGTAGTCTCACTAAATTGGCGAAAGCTCCTTTAGCTCATTTACAAAAAACTTTAGGTTTCATCATTAAAAATATCACTCCAGATTTTTGATATTTAAAGATTCTGGAATTTTCAAGCCAAAATATTCAGAAAATTTGTCACAAGAGTAGATCATATTTCTAATCTAACTTAAAAGACATAAAAGAAATCGTAATTTTTGACTAATTTGGACATTCAGGTTCTAAAAAGCCATACCAACTAAAAATTGGCAGAAAACTTGCTGATTTGGATGGTATAAAACCAATTAGTATTTCTTTAAATATCGCCCATAGTATATTTGTTTGTTTTTTTTTTTTAAATTACAAAATTGCAGGTGATTTAACCCAAATATGCATTTTAAACATGGCTGAATATACAGAAATTTTGTTTTCTAATTTAAATTCTGGATCTAAAATTCAGAGAACCAGGATTGCTGCCTAACTGGCACTTTGAAGGCTGCACTCGAGAACTCGTACAAAACAAAATTAGTATAAATTGTAGTTCAAATCAGCACAAACGGCAATTAGGGAAAATGAGTTCAATCAAGTCATTAGCGCCAGGAAGCTCTCATTAACAGTGGATAGTTGGTTCATATACTTACAGGTTGAAGCTAATAATTTAAACTTCATCCGTTATCAACAACGTAAATTACTCAGTGAGCTTCATCAAGGACTTGTGGATCTCGTAGTCAACGCTACAGACTTAGCAGGAGTTAAAAGTGGGCTTCCTTGTGGAGAAATTTTACCGTCATGTTTCGAAAAATTTGCCAAAAATCATGCGCGAAAGACAACATAATTTAATGTCTATTTTTGGAAAATGTAGACCCCCAGATATGTTTAACACTTTCACTGCCAACCTGAAGGGGCCAGAAACTAAAAAAATTAAAATTAACTCACCACCCTCAAATCGTCCGCAACGAAGATGAGGTCTTTAATCGATAATCTAACAGATAATAATGTATTGGGTCAATGTACTGCTTTATTGTACACTATAGAATTTTAAAAGAGAGGAATAAAGTGATCCAATTATGAGTGCTAAGATTCCTAACATGATACATAATTCATGACTATATGAAATTGTTTCCCAATGCATGATTCTATGCATGGGCATAAAGCATAATTAAGACATTTGAGAAGAAACATGAAACATAATACAGGAGGATTCAATAACAGATGTAATGTTTGCATATAGTATTAAATGCCCTTGGCCCTTCAAATTATTAATTGAACAATTTTTCTTTAACATTCTTATCCGCCTTGGAATGTGGGAACCCTTGAACCCACTTAATTGGGCCCATCCGATTACAAATTAATTGGTAACTGAAATTAGGATCGTACAAAACGTTAACATTTAGCAGAATTCAGGAAGCATTGTTTCTAGGGTGTATATTAATTTAAACATTATACTTGGTATATTTATGTTCTGCCTTATCATAACCGAAAGATAATGCCTAGCACTGAATTAATTTCGAAATTGATTAAGGTTTTCTTTCCTCTAATGGAAAGTAATTGAACTATTAAAAATTGAGAAATTTTTGTCCTAAAACTAGCAATTTACTTCACGATGAACAATATTCGTTTATAGTCTGACATCGCAGAACAATTGAGTAACAATCCTTCATAAATTATTTTATATTATGTTTGTGACAAAAGCATGACAAAATAATGATCAATTAAAAGGCGCCTACTAACATCGTTCGTCACGTTCAAGCATACTTTTTGACATTTATTTAATTTATTCGGTACATCGTAAAACTTATTATTAAAAATACTGAAAACATGAGGACATGAGAACATAGCAATGTTTGCGATAAGTTTTTCGAAAGATTACTCATAAATCAACTCATAAATATTAAAAAAGAAAACATCAACAAGGTAATCTTGTCTGATCAAAGTTCAGACAACATTATTAACGTGCAACAAATTACCAAATATATTCTTATACGTCCAGCTTAAGTTATACAATGTTTTAACTTTACTTAAACACATTATATAATTAATTAAACCTAATCGCTAATGGACTTTTTATGAAAATAATTATTTATGATTTTATTATTTCAGTGGCGTCCAACCTACAGTCTGTAGTTTGCTTCTACTTAGCAGACTTTAATGATGCATCACCTAGGGTTGAGAATCAGCAAGGATTCGATTTCATGATTCAAAAAAAGTTTTCTTTTTGTAACAATTCGTAATTCGCAAGTGCTTAAATTTATATGCTAAGACCATTTATTAGGGGTCCTAACTAACAAGGGCTAAGTAAACAAACTCTTGTATTCAATTGTAAGAAAGCTAGATAATAGATAGCAAGTTTCGTAATAAACCGAGTTGTTCAGATCACTCACCTTTCACTAATAAGTAATCTACTTTTAAGGAAAAGATCAGCAAGAAATATATGGCTTCAAACTAGATATTTTCCATAAGATAAGACAGATGCAAAATGATTGCAATATCCGCTCAATGACAAACAAGGTTCAGAACCACTCGTACGTCGTCTTCTTAATCTGAGACAGAAAATGATGCCGTTGACGAATTTGAGTTATAAATGCTGCTACAATAAAAGCTTGACAGAGCAATTAACAATGACCTTAATTCCACGAATACCCCACTATTTTAAACCAAAAATGACATAACCAACGTTGTAAAAAAACAGTTATTTTAAAGCAAAACTATTTTGAAAATGGAAATGGCCCAGAAAGCCAATGGTATAAGGGATACGACATCCTGGTATCTTATACGACATCCTGGTATTTCGAAAAGAATAGCGCAATACATAACGAACAGCTGCGCTAGTATAATCGTCGCCAGTTACGTAAGTTATCGAAGTTACAGTCTTGGGTTTAAAATGCCAAAGGATACTTTAATGAGAAAAACCTCAACCATATATGAGAGATTACAGATCATTATAAGATCAGATTACAAAAGGTTTTAGTTTTATTTTCCATTGTGACGAAAATACATTCTTATTGGCTCTGAGAGAAAATTGTGTTCTTGCGAAAAAAGATTAAAAACGATTAACAAATCTAAAAATAATAATTAACAGAGATGTTTAACACCGCTTATAATTACATACATCAACCTGTAGTTTAGAACTATAGTTAGAAAAATCAGAATAAGGAATCAGAATAAGAATGTTATATGGATGCATTACTCCTAAACGTTTATTAGTAATAAACTATCGCTAACTAAGTAAACCCTTAAATCCGTGTGGAGCTACAGAATTCAGCTCTGAGGCTGTTTAAAACAAAGCAAGTTAAAATAGACACAATACAAAGATTTAAATATAAAGATGTTAAAACAATTTAAATAGTTTTTGCGAACTATTGTAGATACGCCAAAATAAATTAGAATCAGCGACCTCTGTAACGACTTAAAAACTGAGTCAGATGCAGAGAAGAAACAAAAATGGTCAAGCAATCACCAAAAGAGATTACAAATGATTACTCGAAAATATTGTAATGTATACCCTAATAAATAAAATAAATATATAAAAATTAAAATCATTATGAAAAAAAAAAATCATTATGAAATCTAATAAATTTCTTAAGTTTCATAAAACACATAAACAAATAATGATTCAGTTGACCATCGTATGCCAATAAATTATCTAAATAAAAATGTCACTTCATATCTTGTAGTTAATTACACGCAGAAAATCAAATGATAAATGCTTGACAATGCACGAAATCGGTATTATTAATAAATTTAAATATGACTCGAATATAAAATAATATATAAAGTAAACATTTCTCTAGAGAACTATAAAACGATGGGCTCGTCACTAAACTCTATATTATATGCCATTAAATGATTAAAAAAAATTTGGACACGTGGTACGAAGTTAAAATAAAATTTAAAATGGCTGACAACCACTGCAGTATTTTATTATTTGTATACGTTATTTTTATAAAGTGCGGATATTAATATAACCCATTATGGATATATTATATAAACATAACATTTATATACATATAAAACCATATTCGTTATTACACCCTCAGTTTTTTTTTATAAAAATTTAAAGGTAAATATTAAACTATACATTAAAAGAAGAAAATCAATATAATCAACATGCAAACTCATTTCATATATGGAGGTAACCACGTGTTTTATTTATAAATTACAAATTTAAAAATATCAGCTCGAAAAACCGTTTACATATAAATTGTCACCAACTTCATTATATTATAAAGAAAACAAATGAATGAACCTGTATAAAGTTAATTTACCCGTTTTAAAATTTTGTTAAACGAATAAATAAAAAAAAATCTAGACTTACCGGTTCCTTTTCAGATACAATTAAAACCAAAAAAAAAAAAGTTACATCACAAAATTTTATAAATTTTTTTTTTTATATTTTTCATTTGTTTTTTGTTTTTTTTTTTATATTTATTTATTTATGTTAAAAATCTGTTTTTATAAAAATTAAAATTCATATTTCAGGAAAAAAAACACAAAAATTACTATGATGATGTGATAAGCACAAAAAAAATGGAAAACTAAATTAAAACCAAAACGAAACGAAGATCACAACTAATTTTTTTTTTTGTTTAAACTAAACATAAAACTAAAATTTTAGATATCAGCAAAACACGAAAATTAAAACAAAACAATTTGTCAAAAACATTGTAGTTTTTCATGTAAATATGGATACATATTTTTTACAACCCGTTCACCTCAAAAGACAAATTAAAACTAAAATTTAATTTTTATTTTATATTTAAAACAAGAAAAACAACTTTTTCATTTTTTTTTTTATTATTTTGTAGTTTTATATAAATTTTTTATTTTTTTTTCAAAATAAAATAAATGAATTAAAATAGTTGTCACCGAAAAAAAAAATTATTTTATTGTACAGTTGGTAAAAATAATGTTACATATAAAAAATGATCTCAAAGCTGTATAAAAAGATATAGATAACCGAACTAAAATCAATATTAGAAAAAGGCAAATTATACCAAACCAAGCCTATTAAGGAGGATTTAGTCCGAACTTGTCAGTCACAATTTTTTTTGCTTCGCTGAGGATGATTATTTCACGAAACATCTAGTAACGTACATCAGGTATTTTTCAGCAAGCCTTTCGCTCAATCAATCCAATCACAATGTTGTATTATAGTCGAGAAGAGTCGATCGGGAGTTTTTGCAATTAGCTCTGGTGTGCGACAAGGATGATCTGTGATCGATTCTCTTTAACCTCAGTTAGAATTTATCTTTCGTAAAAGTGAAACATTTCAGGACAAGATATTGTACCGTTACTTTTACTATGGTTCTGATATCTGTGTAATTGGACTGAATGGCAACAATGTTAAAGAACTTCTGGTGCCACTTGTACGGTTCTCAGTTTCCTTTGATCTTAAAAGCAATGAGTCTAATGCAAAATAATAATCACAGGTTGGACTGAGATCAAGTCGCAATTGATTTTAGTAGACGTCCGTTACCTCAGAACCATTATCACCCATGATAATTATGGAGAAGGGGATATATAAAAGCACGTCTTGCCGCTGAAAACCTTGTTTTGTATGCTCTACGTTCACTGCTAAAGTATAAATGCCTAAACTAGCTGAAGTTGTTCAAGGTGGTGATCAGATGAATGTCTAACTGGGATCTGGACTCGTTTGAAGCCGAATGGTAGATCAGATAGTATCAATGATATGTAAGGTAAGCCACCCTAATTTTACTTTTCCCGTTAATACATTGGTTTTACTGACATTTGGCAAGAGATTTTTGACAAAGAGCCGTGTTCCATTACGAAGTTTTGGTGGGTCCAGATTCCACAGCATTATAATAATATTTTCTTTAATTTCAAGATATTAGAACATATTTCAGGTGGCTTCAGCGTGTTCAAAAATTGTAGCGTTACAGAGTCAAGCAACTTGTATGTATCAACAGTGCCTGTATTTATTTGTAATGTGATCCACGCTCTCATATTTAGCAGTCAGAATAGCTCTCGCGCACATTCAACCATGATTTCCGAAGTTTTTGCCATTGTTTTATACTTTTATTTATATTCTGAGTCTGCAAGTCACTGGACGATTCAGGAGTTTTGCTGTAAATTTGCATTTTTGTTGACAATTGGAGTTTCTTTTGTCGAGAGAGCTGAACCTTTACGGCAGGCGTTAAGCTGATTTACAGATGTTGGCGACGTAATAATGGGTAGCGTTTAGCGAAAATCACTAGCCAAGACCACTAATGTTCCTTCCATCAGCGTACTACTCTCTTTTAGGAGTTTTCTAATGATTGTTAAGAGATTCTAATGATTTTGTGTGTGCCATAGACTAAAGTTTTAAGGCTGAGTGGGCTGTTCGTCTTCCATCTATTAGAGTAAATGCTAGTCCCATATAAAGCAGTAGAAAGCAGCACCATTTTTTGCGTTTTCATTATGGTATTAAATACACTTCTATGGCCGCCACTAAAAGCGGCTTATTATTGTGCACGTATTGCGCCAGCTCTTTGACGTTGTAATTCCGCTCTCTCATGAGCTCACTGTGAAGAAGGTAACATCCACTTCTCTTTAGAGCGTAAATGATATGTAACAATGTCTTACCGATCTTCGCTACACATTTATCTTCCAAAAGAATTAGGAGTTTTTAGAATTAGGAAAAGTTTGAATTTGATGGGTTACAATTATTTTTTGACCTTCGATCCTAGAAAAATAATCAACATTTACGATATTAGCCGATTGACTAAATTGTTATTTTTAAAAACCTTTTCACCAGAAAATAGTATCAACGATTTTTTCACGGATTTTTTAAAATTATTAAGTTTTCTTGTCATGTCAAATCGCTTGATTCAATCGCTCGATTTCAAAAATCGCTCCAACAAGAGTAAACCACATTTATGAAAAGCGACGATAATAAAAGCAAATACTGATGCTATTAATTTGGTATTGGATCTGTTTTCTTTCAGAGAGACGGATAGTTTTTTTTTATAATGATGATTCAACAAATTCTTATTCCAGACTGTATCAAATGCTTTTTGAAAAACTAGAAAGGCTGTGATGGTTGAACGACTAAATCGTTTGCCGTTTTAAATAGAATTTAGAATTCTAATTAGGGCTGGATCTAAATATGGATCACTTTGATCCGTTAAGGAACTCGGTGAGCTGTGTTATTCTTTATCTAGTATATTTCTCATTACCGAGTTCAGTTTGTTATCGTCACCTGGAGCTCCTCTTTTGTTAAGAAGCCGAAGAATGTTGGCAACTTCTACTTTTCGACCATCTTAATAGTTGGATTATGAGGAAGAGTTTAAGTGTTTTCGATAACTTATTAACTTGATAGCATTATCTTCAATTTCGAAAAAGGTTGGAAGCTCCAGACAGTCAGTTTGGAAGTAATTCTTCCTTTGCAGGAGATGTTTTTGGATAGCAACAAATCAAGAATTAAGTTTCATTTTGTCGCACAGAAATCGACAAAACATAGTGTATTTGTTCGGGGCTGCTATAAATTTATAAGAACTGCTTCAGTTTAAGTAAGGCTTGTGGTGGAGCAACAATGATTCAATCTTGTTCCACTAAAACTAGGCTCTTAAAAACAAACACAGTGACAAATCGTTTTTTGAAGTAGAGATGCATAGTGTAGAGTAAAAAATGTATCGCATATAAATTTAAGGTCGGAGAAATTAGTTCCGAATAGTTTATCGGATTCATGTGTCAGGTAGTTTAATTTATTTTAAGTTTAAGGAAACGACTGCATACCCGCAGTTACTGTTATATTTTTCATTTGATAAGCCATCTCTTTGCATCCTAGTTTGTCCCAAAGAAACTTGAGCAGAGCCTGGCTTAGGCGGGTTATTATTATTAATTTATGTTTGACTCACCTAGCACTTCCTGTGATTTTCCGGATGTTGTTCTCTTTGGTTCACGCATTCGGCAGGCTTTTGGTAGTTCCATTTTGTGATAAGATTAATAAATAAAACTTACAGCACTCTGTAATCCGATATTAGAAGATATTCAGTTGTAAGTTTACATTCGTGGAACGAGCAGTAAACAATTCAGACAAATCACGAGAACTGTGTTGTAAGAAAATACCTGGAAAAACGCCATCATAATATCAGAGCAATGTCGATACAAAAATATAAACTACCTTAGTCTCATTTCGAACAAGTCAAGTTAAAATTCCAGATTATTTCATGACCAATTTGTTAACCTCGTGTATCAATAATAAAAATACCATGCGGACGCATATAAGTTTATTCTCATACACGTACGTTTTTTTATCTCTTTCTTATTTAAGAAAATTCGACTCGAACATAAAATATTTGGATTTTCTTTTTTCCTCGTTTTAATTTGCTGCCATTTGGTAATTGGGAATATTAGACGAGAGAAATTTTCGCACTATAATAATGTACGAGTAGGTAGTAGAAAATGAAACAGCAACCCCTAATTTTTTTACAGTTTGGATGTACATAATTTAAAATTATAACACAATAACATAACAGTTATGTCATAGAAGAGGGGATAGGTTGAAGGGGAACAGTTCACTTTTTTTTAGTCGATATTTTTCATTTAGGTTTATGAATTTATTAAAGTTGAATTGGAAAATGGGCGGTAACAATTTATCGATGTACTTAATAAAAAAATGTTTGTGTGCATTCATTTCTGCTCCAATTTTGGTATTGGACTTATATAAGTAGTTTTTTAGAACTTCATATGGTATTTTTAGTATTTATATAGGAATTTAAAGCGTGTTGAAATTATTAAATCGTTTGCCTTTGTTCGCTTAAGCCTTGATTTTCCCGGTAAACGCCACGTGCTAAGCATCATTAAGTTTACTGTAATGTATTTCAATTTAAACTTAATGGATCGACTGTCACTGTGTATTTCAATTAAAGGGTCACAATTTACGATTATGTAGCCTTTAAATACCAATTAAGATTATGGACTACGACTTAAAACTGGGCTTAAAACACGGTAATTAATAAACTTATAAAAACCATTTCTTATTGAAAACAGTTTCAAAATTGACAGTTGAACAAAACTAGCTCATTTTTTTACCGAATTTTTTTTGTTTAGCCCCTGTGGTTTGGGGACACTCCCATACCTCGTAAAAGGCTTCTAAATGAGCAAATTATCTTTAGAATTCCACTACAGCCTCTGTGACTTGTCGTAGGAGGCAACTAAACAAAGATTGCATAGCTGGGCTGAAACCTAAAATCAGACTGATTTATGTAAACGAACTAGCGACCAATATTGGGGAAAGAATGATGTACTTCTAGATCACGCATGACCTCTTTGTGGCTAGCACATTCTTTCCTCATAAAAATTTCCCTTTTGGAAACATAGACACACCCTCATACGACGTCCTGAAGTCAAATTGACCATGTGGTCAATCACTAAGAGAAGGTCTCGGGTCATCCAAAATGTGAGATCTTATCGGTCGGCTGCCAAATTTGTAGGCAGTGATCACCAATTGGTCACTGCAAAGCTAAGATGGCAGTTTTCGTACAAGTCAGAGATCATAGGAAAACGAAACTTACGTTTCAATTGTGAAGGTATGATAAACGAAGACAAGAAAACACAATATCCGATTCTTGTTAGCAGTAGCATTCTAGGTATGGTAAAATTTAAACCCAAAAATGATTGGTTTCATGAGGAGTATAGTTTTGCTGTCGAGCAACAGAATATAGACTATAAGGACTATATAAACGATAGTCCTTACTAGGAGAACCGCCAAGTGAATTTGTAGTCGAAAAAAACGTGAATGGTGGAAGGCCGAAATCTTAAGAGTATAAGAACTCAGCAATTAGCACAGTTCTCGCAACTTCTTTAAAGGAGTCACAGAACTGCACCATACCTTTATACCTACCTAGGTCTATCGCTATTTGGGAGCAGGATGGAAACCTCCGTGTTAACATCGATGCTACGAGGAATTCACACTATGGCCATGCAGTGACTAAAAAGAATCCGTTCTCCTGGGGTTGATTGCATTGATTCCGAGTTCTTGATATTCGGAAGGTATACTTATGAAACTAACTTTTCGACCTTATTCGATTAGTACGACAAAGCAAAGTTATGCCCGATGAATGGAACGTGGTCGCGTTGTATGTACTTTGCAGTAGCATTCTAGCAGTAGCATTCTAGGTATGGTAAAATTTAAACCCAAAAATGATTGGTTTCATGAGGAGTATAGTTTTGCTGTCGAGCAACAGAATATAGACTATAAGGACTATATAAACGATAGTCCTTACTAGGAGAACCGCCAAGTGAATTTGTAGTCGAAAAAAACGTGAATGGTGGAAGGCCGAAATCTTAAGAGTATAAGAACTCAGCAATTAGCACAGTTCTCGCAACTTCTTTAAAGGAGTCACAGAACTGCACCATACCTTTATACCTACCTAGGTCTATCGCTATTTGGGAGCAGGATGGAAACCTCCGTGTTAACATCGATGCTACGAGGAATTCACACTATGGCCATGCAGTGACTAAAAAGAATCCGTTCTCCTGGGGTTGATTGCATTGATTCCGAGTTCTTGATATTCGGAAGGTATACTTATGAAACTAACTTTTCGACCTTATTCGATTAGTACGACAAAGCAAAGTTATGCCCGATGAATGGAACGTGGTCGCGTTGTATGTACTTTGCAGTAGCATTCTAGCAGTAGCATTCTAGGTATGGTAAAATTTAAACCCAAAAATGATTGGTTTCATGAGGAGTATAGTTTTGCTGTCGAGCAACAGAATATAGACTATAAGGACTATATAAACGATAGTCCTTACTAGGAGAACCGCCAAGTGAATTTGTAGTCGAAAAAAACGTGAATGGTGGAAGGCCGAAATCTTAAGAGTATAAGAACTCAGCAATTAGCACAGTTCTCGCAACTTCTTTAAAGGAGTCACAGAACTGCACCATACCTTTATACCTACCTAGGTCTATCGCTATTTGGGAGCAGGATGGAAACCTCCGTGTTAACATCGATGCTACGAGGAATTCACACTATGGCCATGCAGTGACTAAAAAGAATCCGTTCTCCTGGGGTTGATTGCATTGATTCCGAGTTCTTGATATTCGGAAGGTATACTTATGAAACTAACTTTTCGACCTTATTCGATTAGTACGACAAAGCAAAGTTATGCCCGATGAATGGAACGTGGTCGCGTTGTATCCTATCCTTAAAAATGGAGATCACTTAAAATACGAAAACTATCGCGGCATACCTCTCCTTTGCAAAGTACAAATTACTGTGCTACATAATGTTGGAGCGAACCACTCATCTGACGGAAAAAATTGTAGGTGACTACCAAGGAGGATTTCGCCCGAATCGGTCAGTCACTGGTCAGTCACTTTTCGCAGAGGATGATTCTTTCTAAATAATACCAGACATCTCATCAAATGTTCTTAGATGTTCAACAGGCCTATATGACTCAATCCATTAGGATAGCTTATGGTTTGCTCTGCGATGTTTAGGAATATCCGACAAATATGTGCGTTTATGTAAAATGACAATAATGGCGGCTCAATGCTGTGTCAAAGTTGAGAAAAATCTATCAACAATTTTTGCAATTAGCTCTGGTGCACGGCATGGAGATACTCCGTCCTCGATACTCTTTAAGCTCATGCTAGAATTCATCTTTCATAACAGTGAAACACCTCAGGACAACATCTTGTATTGTCAGTACAACCAGGTTCTGGCATTATGCAGATGATATCTGGGTAATTAGATTAAATGACAACAGTGTCAAAAAACTATAGGATCCACTTGTACGATTCTCAGCTTCCGTTGGTCTCAAAATCAATGAGCCCAAAACAAAATATATGATCACTGGTTTTAGAGACCAATTCGCAATGGATTTTAGTAGTGGTGACCACACATTTGAAAGAGTAACAAGTTTCCGATACCTCGGGTCCCTTGTCACTCATAATAACTATGTAGAAGAGGTTATTAAAGCACGTGTTATCGCTGGTAACCGTGCTTTGAATGCTTTAAGTCCACTGCTAAAGTCAAAATAACTTGCAAATGCCGACAAGCTAAAGTTATTCAAAGTGTTGATCAGACCAGTTGTTATGTATGGGTATCAAAGTTGGACCTTGACAGATGAGTATGAAAGATGTTTAATAACATTCAAGAGAAGAATCATGCTCTTGATGTATGGCCCCAAACGTAACGAAGACGACAGTTACCGAGATTTACTCAACTAAGAGATCAGGGATTTAATGAAAATTCCTGATCTCGTCCATGAAATAAAAAGACAGCAAGTACGCTGGCTTGGTAACGTTTTGCGACCCGAACCTAAGTGGACGGCGCAGCAATCTCTGAGAAGAGGGCCGTTATTTGGCAGACGCAGAGATCACTGCCGGCAACGACTGCTCTTCAGGGTAGAAAACGAATTGTCTTCTTCAGGTTGTCTAGAACAATTCGAAGAACAAGCTCGTTATAGAATCCGATAGAGCCAGAATGTTGACGCGGTACGGGCCAGCAATGGCCTGTAAAAACCGTATATTATTATTATTATTATTATTACGAGTAAAGTAGCATTTTTTTGACAACCATAAATTTGCTTGTAAAACGTCTCTGCGATTTCTAAGCTCGAACTTGTATAATTGTTGCCAGAATCCAGATGAGTTGTTGTTTATCAATAGTTGCGTTTTTTTTCGATCATCAGGGTGAAAAAAGCTATAAAATACAGATGACAGAGACGAGCATAGCAGACCCATCCTATGAGGAATTCAGCATGACCCTGCAAAGACTAAAAAGAAACTGTTATCCTGGGGTTGTGTGCTTTAATTTGAAGCTTTATGTTGTTTTAAACTTGAGAACAAAGTTCACATCAGAAAATTTTGTGAATTCTTCACAAACACTGACCAGCTGAATTCTACAAGCCGATCCTAAACGGGATCGATCTCTGATAGGATTGCCACCATTTGGCAGAACCGATATAGGTTTCAAAAATAAAATGTCATAATTTAAAATGATTTTACTTTATTTTCCATAATATTTTAGTTAATATCCTTATTTCAATCACATGTAACAATTAAAATTAATCCACTGTAGTATTAAAAACAAGTTATGTATAATAATTTAAATTATGTTTAACTCATATGTAAAATGGTTGGTGCATTACATTTAACAAATTAAGCAAAAACTTATATTTGGCACAATATTTGCATGGTGTAGTTCTATTCCACAACACAACACCAAATAGTCCAATTCACATACATTTATTATGATTATTAAAATAGCCTCGTCTTGCCAAAATTTCTTCTTTTTATCTTAACAACTTAATTATGACTAGAGAATTAAAATTTATTTTAATTTTTTTTGGAATGTGCAGTAAAACTATTACCGTTTACAATATAATAATGGAATGGTCACGTTCTAAACGTCGTTTAGCTGATTGTTGTACGGCACCCATAGGATCAGCTGGCGGTGGTAATCCGGAATGTGTATGCGCTGTTTGTTGATAATAAATTTCCGATATCCCAGATTGATAACCATAAATAACGGCATCATGATTTCGTAGTAAAATTTCACTTAGCTGTTTATTTGTTTCAAACGCTTTGTGTAAATATTCCACTGAGTTATAATTTGATGAGGTCCAGGGACCACTTCGTTCAAGCACATCCCATGTCTTATCAAAATTAATATAACTATAATCACCATCCTGTAATTTTTCATTGGCGGTTTCAACATTTAAATTAAGAATTTGATATAAACTTGTCTCGATTTTGGTTAGTCGTGTTATGCACAGTTCCCAAATAGAATGCATTAGTTCCTTTTTATTAGTGGCACTCATTTCACTGGTATCGAGTAATAGGAATAGATTTGAATTTTTCTCACCATATATAAATAGTTCTAATTTTTTAAGTTTTTGTTGAGATTTCGCGGTTGATTCGTCCGATTTATCCACAAGATTCGGAACTATAGTTTTATTAAATAGTTTTAGATCTGGAGTCGCGTAACCAGGAGTAGTATCCCAACTACTGAAACCGCTTGATTTTATATCAATTTCTTGATTAAGGGCCGAGAGTAGTGTTAGCTTGTTCATAAGCGGTGTTAGTTGAATACCGGATAGTTTATTTCGTTTAGCAGACGATTCAAATGGCAAGCCTTTACCAACATTTTCTGATTCTAAAACAGATGAATCTGCAATGGACATTGACTTAATCGGTAAGCTTAAACCCTTACGAGCAGATTTGTTCGTTAACGAATTCCTTCTCAACTCAATCTCTCCGCTACTATCTCCGTTTAAAGTCAATGCTTGAGGTACGGCAACTTCTTTAATTTCTTGATGATTGATTTCTAAATTTTTTTGGTCTTTATCCTCTTTCGAGTCCAGTTCTTTTAAGATATTATCAGTTTCATCGCGATTCATCGTTTCTTGTTTCGTATTTATTTCGACATTATCACAATCATTGAACTTATCAAAATAATATTGATATAAATAATTCGAAATTGGCTTATTGTTGTTATTAATCACCGGATAATTAGGATCTGTGATCGTATAATAATTCAAATCCGTATCATCGACCAAATCGTCAACTGTTTCGTCGAGTTCATAATCTTCGTGCAACCCATTATCTTTGGAATAGTCGTCACGTTCGCTAAACTTTTTTTGGCAAATGCCATATTTCTTCATGGTTATATTGTTGCCAGTATTTTTCTTTAATTTATTCAGATCGTTTAAAGATTTATTTTTACGTAAACTAACCGAATTTTTAAAGAAATTATTAAAAAAATTATTATACTCGAAAAATTGTATATCGTCCATTTTTTCGACTGTATCCAAACCGTTTTCGCATACTGGTTCTTCAATTTTTTCATCGAGCTCCGATTTTGCGTTCATACAAATTGAAAGGATGTCGGCATTGAGTAAAACTTTATTTTCTGTCATTGGTGTTGATACAACACTCGTTTTACCAATAAACTCTGGAAAACTATCCGATTCATCGAAATTTATCGAATTGAAGCCAGACTCGGGAATCTCTTTCGACACCGCTGTTTTTATACGAAGTGGTAAATTATTGGGTCGACTAAATTTCATGCTACCGCTTCGTTTCGAATTCGTATCGTTCGGAAAGCTATTTATAATAACGGGTTCCTCTTCCGGGATATGGCTAAATATTAACGATTTATCAGTTTTAATTTTACGTTTGATTTGAAATGGTAAAACACCCGATAAATTCGACGAGTTTAAATTACGAAAAGAATTTTGGGCTAAATCCGAATCATGTTTTAAATTTGTGTATTCCGAATTTTGTACATATACCACAATTAGTTGAACTCCGATTGGTACATGAAAATCAACATGAACATTATCAGCAGTGGCTTTGATACGATGTGGATCTGTCATGATTAAAACTTTTGCCAAGTCTGATGGAAGCTGATTTGCAACAACTTTATTATGATAAAGTATCGAACCACCCAATACGCCATTCTTTTCTTGAAAATATTTTAAAAGTTGCATTGCTTCAAGAAATATATGATTACCACTTTTGGGTAATTTAAGGAATGGCATATTTTGGAATAAACTACCTTTGTACTGTAAAACGGGCAGATATGTTTCGAAAATGTGATAAAGCTTTTCCGAAATATTTTTATATTGACCTGTTGCCGAAAATTGATTATAAATTGTTTGTATGTCACAGTGATATGTTTCGAGAAGTGATTTTAAAATTGTTGCCCGATATTCTAGTAGGGTTTCATTTACATTTCGATCTGTTCCAACCGCCTAAATTATTACAACAAAAAAAATGCGAATTAATTGTTTATTTATAATGTAAAATCTATATAGTAAAACCTCGATATAACTCGATTAAGCTTTGAGTCTGGCGTAATAAGAATGTCAAGGTAAGATCTTAAGACCGATAGATTAGATCGTCATCTTCTGTGATTATTCAATCGCTTAACTGATTACTTGATCACTTAAGGTCATGATGATACCCTGAATCTGTTTCCTAGACCTATAACCACTGTTGAACATCGTCACCAGTTGCCCTTAGTAGCCCTATTTCTGAATACGATAAGAAATCGAAAATATAGCCGGACTCATTTCATACGATTCCTATTTATCGTACGAGCACCAATCCCCGTATTAATTAATATTACTCCGTTACGTTTGAAAAATCGTCAAAACTAAACATTTTAAATACTACGTTATATCCGAAATCTGTTCAACCGAGGTCCGTTATATCGAGGTGTTACTATATGAAAATAAAATCTGGATAGCTACCAATATAAATCGGCCAAAAGTTTTAATGCAAAATTTTCCATTTTGAAGTGAAATGATTTTGGGCGGAAAAAAACTTTCTTTAAGAAAATATGTTGTTCCCATTAATTGGCCGCACAGCGATAGTTTTTGCACATCTGAAACCCAACTGGGATGAAAATATAGAACTGAACCGACTGGATCATCTTCCTCCTTTTGACAATTTTCGGTATCATAGACAAAGACGATCATCATTTCCCTGCACAAAGCAATATAACAATTATACGACTAAAAAATAAGTGAAATATGTCGTCTACTCACTTTGACATGGTGAATTGTAGGATGTTATTCGCTTTTTGTACCAGGATTGATGGCTGTATTCTTATTTAAAACTTTTATTTTGTATAACTACCACATTTGTTTCACTATCATTATTAGAAGATGTTATTTTTTATTCACAAAATTGATAAGAATACTGTAAAGATTTGTGCTCTTTTCTCTTCTATTTAAACAAACAATAATATTGATTTTTCTGCTAATGGAAAATGTAACGATTACTTCACATTAAAATATTATAAAAACGGCTATCCGATAAGGTTATTGTATATATTTATTCACATTAATAATAATAAAAATTCCGTAAGTTTACTTTAAAAAAACGAATTAATTTAATTTAATACAAAAGATTTTGATAATTACATGAATTTTAATCGTCGCGTTCTTATTGGAATGGCGTGCTGACTACAACTAAATTAAGTGAAATAATATTGACGTTATAACACAGGGATGGCAACCAAAATCAGGTGCAAATCAAATTTCGATTTTGCTGAGTAAATTTTACTAGCACAATGTTGTCAGCGAATACAGTTTATCACGTTTATTCAATCATTTAGCATTTATTTGGGTATGTAAAATCAGGATACAGTTTATTGTTTGGACCTCTATAATTTAGAAATGTACACATAACCTCAAATCAAAAGTTCAACAATTTTGTACTCAAAGCGGGATCGCAGCCCTGCTACTAAGAACTGTCATAACTTGCTGAATAAATTTCATTCCATTACTTTATATTTTATTTTAAATTACATTTTTAAGAAATTTTTGTATCAAAACTTCGATAAATCGATACATTAACCAAAATGGATAGTATAGGTAAAGATTGTAATGAACTTAAACAAAACTATGACACATGTTTTAATTCATGGTTTTCGGAAAAATTCCTGAAGGGTCACACCAATGATGATGCCTGTGCCCCATTATTTAAAATCTATCAATCTTGTGTCAAGGTGAAATTCTAGTTAACCAAAGTCTAATTGAATTACACATAATTTTAACGATTTTTTATTTCCAGCAAGCCATGAAAGATCAAGAAATTGAATTTCAAGATATTAATGCAGACCATTTGGGCTCGGAACAAGAGTGTCGAAAGCCACCTAGTAAAACTAGCTGATACACCTATCCAAGTTTAATAATTGTAAATTTTTAGTTAAATTGTGTATAATATAAATTTTTTTGTTATCAGTTAATAGTATTAAGACAAGTCCGATTTTTTCTCGTGAAATAATTTGGGTTTAAGTGACGGTACTGTAATTAAATTAAACTGCCACTGCCTCGTTATTTTTTCTATATACATAAATTTCTTTATTAAATGCTATACAGAAATATAGAATTTATTTCACTGGAAAATTCCGAATTTTATTATATAAACGATCATTTTTTCACTTAAAAACATCTACTTTCTACTTAAAATGCAAATACTTGTAGTCTATTTAGCGTCGCTAACTGTAAATTTTGAGACTTCTTCTAGCATTTGAATATAAGATGCGTGTTCGTATGATGTTGCGAAATCAGATAACTTTTCAACGAATTCATTGCTGACACCCTTCTCTTCTAGTAGATTCATTAGTAAATCGTATAAATACTGTAACGAAAAATAAAAATCAGATGTCTCCTAAAATGACGCAATTTCATCAATTCTTACTCCATCTAAAACATCTCCAGCTACAGCGTAGCATTTATCATTCCATTCGCCTTCGTATAGTGTAACTTCATCAATACCAAATACATCATCTAAACGAGTGAAACATTAGATAACTACATATAAAATTAACGAAATAAAATTTGATCTTACTGTATCCTTCTTGATCTGTTGTGGAACCACCTTGTAAAAAGGAACATGTGAATGAAAGTGTTTTCTTGCCTTTAACGACATCTACTTCAAATGTTGGTTTACTTTTCATTTCACCAAGATTAGGTTTTTCAGCATTTGGATCGACTTCTGCCTCCTCATCCGTATCAACGGTGTGATTTATGTTAAATGAAATTACAATTCTATAATTTAAAAATATTAGCTTAATTTCCACAAACCATAACAAAATCTACTTTACTTTTCTCCTTCACCATCCTTGGTCAGTTCAACATCGGCTCCGTTTAATTTAATATTAAATCCGTTCAATTGTGTTGGGACCGTTTTAACTTTTTGAACTTTTTTTTCGGCAACAATCTCTTCAGTTAAAAATTCGACAAGCTCTCGTTCACCTATTTATGGAAGCATAATATGTTAGGTTATGTTACTTAATCAATGTAATTTTACGTCTTTTTAGCATAATACATCTCATTCTAAATAATATAATAATATGTATACATACTTTTCTTACCTTTTGTATGAATTTTATGTGCGGAACATCCACATGAACAATGCATACTGGAGTGTTCGAGTAGTGATTCCCTAACCTTAAATTCCTTTGATAGATAGCCCAATGTGCGTGTAAATTCTCGTTTACATAATGCCGGCTTTGCAGGTATGGCAATTGTGCGGAATGATTTTGTAGCCCTTAACGCTGATGATAGTACACGGAACATATTTTTATTTTATTGTGATTTTATAATTTTAAAACAAATTTTTTATCACACGAGTTTTGCGGCTCTCGAATTTTTATTGAAATTCAATTTTTTTTTGTCTTTTGATATGAAAAATTCTAGTAGCTACTAGAAATTTAAATTAGTTGATTATATTTTGGGAAGATGGCAGTATAGATTTTAGTGCTGCCACCTTTGTAACGATAAAATAACGAATTAGTAATGGATATCATTTTATTTATTCAAATATTCATTAATTTTATTACAAATTTTGCCCAACTCTTTGACACACTGATTATCTGGAAAGCTGGATACAAAATCATTTCCTTCATCGCACGCTCTAGTCAATTTGGGATCGAGTGGTAAACTTCCTAAAAATGGAACGTTCAATTCCTGACACATCAATTCGGCGCCTCCAGTTTTTTTTGGAAATATTTCCGAGACCACAGCACATTTAGGACATGTGAACAACGACATATTTTCAATGACGCCAATAATTGGTATCTTCATTTTCTTGCAAAAACTAATCTCTTTGCGAACATCAAGCAACGATACTTCTTGCGGTGTTGTAACTATGACCGCGGCCCAGTCTTGTGTTCCACTTAAATAGGTTGTGGCTGAAAGGTGTTCATCGGACGTGCCTGGCGGCGTGTCTAAAAATAAAACATCTAAATCACCCCAATCGACTTCACTTAAAAATTGTCGAATCATCCCGTTTTTCTTTGGACCACGCCAAATGATCGCATCATCTGGACTGCCGAGTAAAAATCCAATAGACATTAAACATAAATTATCATCAACATATACTGGTGACCATCCCGATCCAGAATTATGTACAGACTCTCCTAAACAGCCAAAGACTCGCGGTTGACTTGGACCACAAATATCAATGTCAAGTACACCAAAATTCATATCCGGAAACGTTTTCGAGAAGCTTCTCGACAATAACGATGTAACAGTACTTTTTCCAACACCACCTTTGCCCGACAATATCATAACTTTATGTTTTACATTACTTAATCGCTCCTTGACCAATGCGATTCCCGGATCTGGACCTTTGGCCTCGCCAGAACTACAAATATTTTGATTTGGACAGCCAGCACACGCTGACGATTTACCAGCTAGATCACTTTCTGTGCCAGGACAATGTTCTGGCGCATTATCAGGCACTTCACCAGGCATTATATTTATTCTTTGTTATCACTTTTTAATATTTTTGAGACGTATCAGCTGTTTGAGTGTTTGACAGCTTTTCGATATATTCAAATTAGGAGGTACGAACCAGGTTTAGTTTTTGGCCCAATTAGGTATTGGACTCTGTGGTTAGAGGCCACTCGCATGTCTTGTAAAATAGATCTTTGCCATTAACATTAAATATTCTTTCCAATGGGGAGCACCAAGCGAACGAAGGCAACATATACTGCTTTCAGAGTAGCACCAAATGACCAAATGAAGATAAGCACCAAATGGAATCTGTTTAAAGGCTAAACGCCTTTAGGGTGGTTCAAAGGTAAAACTAAGAATACAGAGCACGTGTTTTTGAATACCCGCACTTCGGCGATGAAAGATCTGATCTACTTAGGTCTGTTGGAGTTAACCTATCACCACCAACTGTTGGGTTTTTGATTCCCTCGCACCACGCGATTTGAAGTTTGTGGCTGTAGCTTTATTATAAAAGATTACTAACAGGTAGAAGAGAAATATTTTTTAGAGTTAAAAGCTGGTGAGTTGCGCGAAGTTTACCCTACGATTTTGATGTGATAGCTAACAAATTGACACAAGAATTAGAATCGGAAGGGTCTAGCCTTACCCCGGATGCTTTCTGACAGAAAAAAGCTGAAACATCTGAAAAATTGACAGAAGAATTAAGATTGGGGTTAAGATTAGAAATAATTGTAATTGACGATAATGGCCAAGGGGAAAAATGAACTTGATCAATCATTCATTGGTCGGTTAAGTTTTTGATCGACATAATCTGGATTTTCATTTTATTATCAAATAATTGCAAGTTTAACACGAACGATATAGCATCGTACAGTGCATGATGAATAATAAGTTCAATGGAATTTAGATCTAACGCATTTAACACTCCACCCCATTAGATCATCCAAATTAATACAAGGGAGTGCCTTTCGACCACAGGGACCATAAACCGATCACACAAATGTGAATCGGTTAATATTACCGGTAAATCTCCATATTTTCATCGTTCATCGGGCAGCCCTAAAATCAGAAATTGTCAAATTTTTTTTTTTGTTTTTATATATTCGACTTTGACATTTAGATCGTGCACATGAATAAAAAAATAAATAATTAACATAAATAAAAACGCATAGACATTAAAACATAGACGTATAATAGATTTAGACAAGAATCAAGCAAACGTCAAGTGAGGAAATTTTCAAGGGTAAAAGAGAAAGACTATAATAATACCAGGGCCGCAATTAGAAATTTACTATTTGATTATAATGAAGTTGGTTGCTAAATAAAAAATAAATTTAATAATTTTTTTTTGTGATGGTATGGCAATTAGATATTTTAGTAGATATATGTATTTTAATATTAAAAAATGTTTTAAGGTTTCTTTTTAGGACTATAGTTTACTTGAGTGTACTCATTTCCACACTTCCCAAGAGGAAGAGTACTTAGCGCATTTTTTTTAGTGTGGTATCCCCAGAAGGTCTAATCCACTTAGATTGAAACTAGAAAAATAGGGGAATTTGAGATTTTAGCCTACATGCCATGAAAATGGAGTAATGAGACAAATTTGTTCCTTTTTGATAGCTTTGCAGATTTTTCGTTGCAAAAGAAATTTAACCGAATATCGTATAATATTATTATCGTATAATATCGTATAATAATATTTTTCTATAATGGACTGAGATATAAATGTAAATGTTCTTGAGAATGGCTATATTGAAATTCTAAATTGTCGGTAAAAATATTTTCATCAAGAAGATTATGATGAACATTATAACATATCTTTTTAAAGAATTTTAAGCTTTCTAGTTCCGAGCAAACTATAACTCTAGTTCCGAGCAAACTATACTATAGCTACTTAAAGGTCCTGGTTGGTCAAGACTTAACATGTTTAACCACAGTTGTTTCGTTTTATTACATTTTGATAACCTAAAGAGAAAGAAATATTATTTACATTATAGCTACAAATTTACAAAAAAATGAACAGTAGTCATTTCCTTAGGCAAAAGCTCAATATATAAACGAAGTGCTAATGAGCTTCATGACCCTGTCCATTCAGGACATAAACACATCATGCATTTTATATGATTTTATATGACAAAACTCCGTATGTATTATATTTTGAAAATCATAAAATTAGTGGGTAATTTAACGGCGTTTTTCCGAACTAATTATACAATTCGGTCCTGGAATAGTACACTACATTCAAAAGAAGGGACTGTAAACAAAAAATGAAAGTGTACAGTATATTACGATTTTAGGGACCACAAAAATTACATTATTATTTATTAAAATTTTTAATATTTTTGAATTAAAACTTAATTTTGTCTTTCACTAATCACTAGATTATAATCACAACATACATTATATTTAATCTAATTTAGTAATTAACTGACTTATGAAACGAAATTCCTTCTACTTTATTGAGTTTAGAATTCCGACAATTTTTCACCAAACACTACATTTTTTCAAGTTTTTTTTTAATTTTGATACACGATAGTATAGAGTTTATGATTTTTTAACACAAAATTATTAATTTTAATAAGTTTTAATTAATTTTATCACTGTTTTTTCTAAAAAAAAGAACAAATCCAAGCCAAGTTTGTTTTGAATTGGCGAAAAAAAAAATTTTTTTTTTGTTTTTTTTTCAAATTGTTGAATAAGACATACAATTTTTTAGATATACGTCCCTCTCCAACCGATCACACGTGAAATAGAAGATTTACTATGGAAAAAATATTTGAAACCGGTCTATATCTCTTATACGTCTATGCATTAAAATTTAATTAGCTCGTGCTAAACTTAAAAAAAATTAAGAAACTATTTTCTCTAATATAACTTCAAAATCATAATTTATGTGCTAAAATTAAGTGAAAATGTGTTTAAATAAATTAGTGATGTAATTCGTGTGTATGACATTTTTATTAAAATTGGCAGCAACTAAAAAATCAAAACAACGTATAAGGAATTTTGTTTGTAGTTTAAATTAAAGATTTTCTCTTATTTTAATTACAAAATCGTTTTAAATAAGGAAATCTTGAAAAAATAATTTATTTATAAGGAAAATCAAACCAAAACCAAAACATGGTTGAACCAATATTTGATTACCAATTTCGATTAATATTAATCGGCGACAGTACTGTTGGTAAAAGTTCATTGCTAAAATATTTTACGGATGGAAAATTTGCAGAGGTATAAAATAAACTGACTACGATATTTACTATTAAGTTGTAAAAGAAAATGAATTTGATTTGATTAAATTATACATTTAGCCTTGAAAGGTTATAATCTAATTTATCCGATCGCCTTGATTTGGAATTTGTCTCGTATATTACGCGCCTGGATATTATCCATATGGCAAATTGGTTGTGAACAACGTTTTCTAGTTGTGTGAATTACTCATTTATTTTTAGCATTATCTTGTATTTCTTATCTTGAAATATGTCGTTTTTTTCTAAAATGACAACAAGATAAATGAGTTTTAGAAAGTGGTGTCGCATATCTCTATCTGACAAACTCGCATTTACATTGTTTGTGTTTTATTATTTATGCTTAATACATGCTTTGTCTACATATTAAAATGATAACAAAACTGATATGTTATTCATTAATCTTTACTTTTAGTCGATCGAGCATAAATTATAGGGGACTCTTCTAGTATATTCGAAGAAGTCGTTTTGTCCAATTATTTTCAGTCTTTGTTCTCGGATTTATTGAGAGTTGGGTCAATGATCATTTTCTAAGTACTTTGTGCTTTGATCACATGACAAAATTGATAATATTTACAGTAATGTATTCGATTTGTTGTGTATTATGGGGAGAAAATAAAAACGACGAAGTATTTGCTTGGCACACATCCAAGAATATGACTTGTGTTTCTAATTCTGCTTGTTTATCTCATGTCTCTGATAAAGTCTACAAATGTCTTTGTACATCTGAAGCTTCGAGACTATTTAGGTTTGGTTTGCATTTGGTTTGCATTTTCCAACCATAAATGTAAAAAGAACGCAATTTTGATCATGTCTACAGAATTTACGAATTTGTATTGGGTATAAGGGAAAAAAGACATGTCAAAAGACTTGCCGTGATTTTTGTTGATTGTTCCAAAAGCCAACACCAATGAAAATTGGTAACTCATTATTCTGAAAGGCAAAGTATTCCTACTCGGCTCCAAGTCAACTCTAGGAATGCAAATTTATTTTAAATTTCTGCTTTTAGGCCGTTTTGACAAAGATCCTGGTTTTCGATCGAGTTCAATTAGATGTCGTTTATAATTCGAAGTAGCATGATAAATGCACTAAGATTTAATTTCAGGATATATCGCGGCATTCTCGATGGAAATTTTACATGTACAAATTTAACTCGAAAAAGTCAAGTCATTCTCTACCCCGAGGAGCCAGTGTCGCTGATAGCGACCTCTGTGCCTGCCAAATGGCGGCTCTCTTATATATCGCTGAACCATCCGTTTAAGATCGGCTCGCAGAACAAGACGGAGCCAGCGTACCCGCTGTTCTTTTATTTCATGAACGAGGTCAGGAATTTTCATTAAATGAAAATAAGTGTCGTATATATCTTCTCTCGAATGTCACTAACTATCTTTTATACTCATCCGTCAGGGCCCAACTCTTACACCCATACATGACAACAAGTCTGATCAACATCTTGTTCATATTCATCTTGTCAAAACTGGCAAGGTATTTCGACTTAAGCAGTGAACGTAAGGCATACAAAGCACGGTACCCAGCGACAAGGCGCGCTTTATACCCCTCCCCACACAGTTAGCATGACGCACAAGGAACCTAAGGTATCGGAAACTTGTCACTCCTACAAATGTGTAAAATTCATTGCGTCTTGGTCTCTAAGACCAGTGACCATATATTTTGTTTTGGACTCATTGATTTTGAGACCTATGGAAGCTAATAATCGTACAAGTGGATTCAGTAGTTTTTTGACACCGTTTCTATTCAGTCCAATTACACAGATATCAGAGGCGTTACACTTTTACGAAAGATGAATTCTAGAATGAGATTAAAGAGTTTCGGGGTCAGAGCATTTCCATGCCGTACACTAGAGCTAATTGCAAAATTCCTGGAAGCTTGTTCTTCTTGATTGTGCATATGAGGTCATGCACGATCGCAAAGTACATCATTCACTTTCCCCATTATCGGTCGCTAAATGGTGTCGAGAGTATGAACCAATGTTTTCAAATAAGTCAGTCTGATTTTGGCCAGCTCTAGCCTTAAAGTCACCAATTACTATTCTGACATATGATTATTAACTGCACATATGATGACACATATAATTATTAACTGCTTTGAAATTCAAAACAGTCTTTTTTATCTGGGACCCAACAATAAAACCAACATCAAGATTGCCTTGGGACACATGATCTCCAATTTTTGGCCATCGAGTTTCTTGGAGAGCAACGAGTTCCAAGCAATATTCTTCCATGGCTGATATAGTGCTATCAAACGCGCTTAGTTTTCTTAGCGACTGAACGTTCCACGTACCGATCCTATACTGCGTGTTCGTTAACATAAGAGGAGTCGGGCTAAATTTTTGTGGTATCCATATTTTACGAATGCGTAGTCAGCCCAACGACAAGCTAAAGATACTGTAGTGGAATTCTAAGGTTAGAATGCTCGTTTAGAATTCTTTTACGAAGCATGGGAGTGTCCACCAACCACACTGATCCCTATAAATATATCTTTTACTACGGACTTCCTAAACCTAAATCATAAAACATATTTGATTATTTTTATTTTTCAGCTATCCGATCCAACAGTTGGTGTCGATTTCTTTGCCCGACTAATCGAAGTCAAAGATGGTACCCGAATAAAACTACAGCTATGGGACACAGCTGGCCAGGAACGATTTCGTTCGATCACAAAATCATATTATCGTAATTCAGTTGGTGTCCTATTAATTTACGATATTTGCAATCATGCTAGTTTCGAGCATATACCGCTATGGATGATGGAAGCAAAACGACATATAGAACCACATCGTCCCGTATTCGCGCTAGTCGGATGTAAATTAGATCTAGTCAGTAGTGGTGGTCGCCGTGAAGTTAGTAAAGAAGAAGCCAAAGCATTTTCAGATCAACATGGTTTACATTTTGTTGAAACATCCGCTCGTTCGGGTGTCAATGTTGAAGAGTCATTTAGAATGGTAACACAAGAAGTTTACAATCGAATACAATCGGGTGAATATGTGGTTGAAGATGGATGGGATGGTATTAAAACTGGATTTGCCCGACCAAATAGTTTAGATTTTAATTTAGTTGTTGCCGAACCAGCCAAATCTTCTTGTTGTTGATTTTAATTTATTGTTTAACAAAAAAAAAAAAAAAAAAAAAAAAAAATACATTATTTTTATGTTTCAAATATTTTGAATCTATTAATAATAATAATATTAATTAATCCAAATACAAAATAAAACAAGTCATAATTTTTTTTATACAAAAAAACATTAAAAATGATTCAATTTTTCGAACGGTGCAAACATTTAAACCAACCAACGAATAACGAAATACAGATTCAAACAAGTTTATCTAATTTATTGGCCGGCAATGGCGTTAGCACATGTTGCACCCAACCGGAAACACAATATAAAAAGATCTGTATTTTTTATGTACATATTATAATTGATTATAATACAAAAATAAAAAATTAGAAAAATATTATAGTTATAAAAATTAGAATTTTAATATAATTTAATAGAATAAAATGACAAAATTCCGTAGGGAATACATTCATTCGTGTACATTTTCTTGGCGAATTATTACCAAAAAAAAAACCAATATATTTGATCAGATTTCCGATCGAAACGTAAAAAGTCATAGTAAAAATGTTTTTTATCCAATTAATTAATTAATTAATTATATAAATATTATACATATTATTGTGTAATTTAATACAAAACCAATAATTAATAAATATTCGTATTTTAATCAGTAATCGTTTAATTATTTTTTGGTGCGAGTAGAGTTATTTGGTGCACTACAAACATACATTATGAGATTTAAATATTAAGTCATTTAATTATTTAACTAAAAAACAAATTATGTTTATTTATAATTAATAATTAATTAATTAATAAAGGTAGCAAACAATTTATTTAAAAAAAAATTGAAAAGTATATATTTTTATGATTTTTCAGATTTAATATATTATAAATTTTATTTTAATGAAAATATTATAAAGAAAAACAAGAAAACAAAAAAAAAAAATAAAAAATTCTATAATAAATACATAAAATTATTATGATAGTTGTTTATTTGTTATGTACAATTTAATGAATTTCTTTGTATTTTATTTACTTTTTACACAACTATTTTCATAGGCTCTTTATGTCAACAAAGTCAATCCAAAGTCAATTTCATCATTCGTGCGCGTAAGTTATCATCGAAGTGTCGATTGAAGACAAATGATAGAAGTTTGAATGAACTAAGTGAATATCATTTATACACTGTTCTTTTACTTCCTAAAGACATTTTAGCTTTTAGGAATCTTAATGATTGATTTTCTGTACTTTGTAAAACTTAGTGGGAGGAAGTGTAGTTTTTAATACATTGGTCAATATCACAATAAAGTATTTCTCAATGTTTTGCCACATATATGATGCGACTTAAAACAAAACACTAAACCTAATTTATAAGCGAAAACTATCGCAGCATAGATCTCCTTTACAGCATACTTAATTTTTGTCTTACATAATACTGGAGAGAATCACTCCCTTGACGGAGAAAGTTATAGATGACTACCAAGGAGGACTTATGGTTTAGAGACCAAGACGTAATGGGATTTAATAGTAGTGATTAAACATTTATAAGAAGAAGAGTTTTCGAAACCTCAGGTCCTTTATCACTCATGATAATTGTGTGGGAGGGAATATAAAAGCGCGCCTAGTCGCCGACAACCATGTTTTGTATGCCTTACGTTCACTGCTAAAGTCGAAATACCTTGCGCGGACAACCTGAAGTTGTACATGGTGTTGGTCATGGTGTGTGAGAGTTGGACCCTGATGGATGAGAAATGATTAATGACCAAAGTTCTATTCAACCACGAGATCAGAAATTGAATGAACATTTCTGGTGTCGTTAATGAAATTAAAGAATAGAGAGTTCCCTGCTGGTGACGTACCGGATAAATATATGATCCGGCTAAACCGGATAAATGTATGATGTAGCGATCTCTTAGAGGAGAGCTCCCTTTTTGGCAAGCTCAGTGGTAGCTCAAATAACAAGCAAAAATTGGCAGCTTACGTAGTTTAGCTTGTCAAGTGCATTTGTACCACCTGTGGCGTTTTGCACACAATACAATTTTGTAAGTAATTTGGAGTCTTGGCAACAACGAAATAAAAATGAAAAAATACAGTTTTTAGTATTGCTTCTAGCAATACTTTTTGAGTTGTTATTTTTTAAATCCTACAACCTTTGAAAAAAATAAAATATCAAAATTTTAGTTTTGTTAAAAAAAAAAATATAAAAACGATTAATTGGTAGTCGGCATCCAAACAGCGTAGATATATAAAATATTATAAAACCAGACATTATTTAAATATACAAATTAATAAATGCTACCAAACCAAATATAAAGTGTTTTAATGAAACAGTATCAGTGACCGTTAAATCAATAAATACGAACACGAAACCACCACAACCTCGGTTATAGGAGGATCGAGGTAAATACGGAGCCCGATCTATACATAGAGGTGTATATATGTAAACACGTGTACATCACCTCCTAAACACCCATAGTTTACACTAAATTAATTACAGATGATAGCTATCAGAGAAATAATGGCGCCAAACACTCTTATAATTATAGAACTCGAACCGACAATACAGAATGCAAAATTCAGCAGACACAGGAGTTACAGCTTTTAATCCTGATATTCAAACAACGATTTCAAATGCAACGCAGCGAAAGCTAGAATCCTTTTACGCAAAGTACACTGCGCCAATTTTGATAAATATTCTAACTATAGACATTCTCCCGAAATCACCAAAGGATTTTAGTTTTGATGAAACTACAGCTAGCCTAACAAAACATTTTGGGCCCCAGAAAACACTGTTCAGACTTGCTTATGAATGTTTTTTAATGGAAAAACAAAATTCCGAAGATTTTGTTTCATATGCGGCAAGAATAAGTAGACAATGTGAAAAGTCGAAACTATCGAATTTGACACTGGAATAATTCAAATGTCTATTTTACGTCTGTGTTCTTTGCTCATCACAAAATTCAGACACGCGTACAAGACTGTTATCAAAAATTGAGAACGATACTGACGGTAAACTTATACTCTCAGATCCTGTAAATTATTGCCAACAGGTAAATAATTTGAGACAAGACACAAATATGATTGATCATAAAAATTCATCAGTCAAGGCTGTCAGCAATCAAAAGTCAATTAGCTAAAAGAAAACATCACCCTCACGAAATCAACAGTCAAAGTCAGCTCATTCATCATCATCGGTACCACGGAAACCATGTTGGAATTGTGGAACCATGCATTTTTCAACTGATTGCGCTTATAAAGAACACAAATGTCAACAGTGCAACGGAATGGGTCATAAACAAGGGTACTGCTACTATTACAGTAATAAACCATTTCCATCCAAACAGGCAAATAAAAAGAACGCTCAAAATCTTTTTAAAAATTCTCTAAGGGAAATTTTTCTGTGCATAACATCGAACTGTCATCAAAGCGGAACTTAATTACAGTTTCCATAAATGATGTTCTCATCAAGCTTCAGCTTGACACCGCATCTAATATTACAATAATTTCACAATCGATATGGCAAAAGATAAGTGAACCGCTTTTAGCAAACACAAACCACATGGCTAATACCGCATCTGGTGAACAGCTGGATATAATAGCAAAAATAAACTGTAATATCAAATTTGAAGATGATATCATGTCAGGTGAGTGTTATGTGGTGAATGTTCCTGATCTCAATATAATGAGCATTGATTGGATTGGGAAATTTGGGTTATGGGATTTGCAGTTCAACCAAATTTGTAATCAAGTTATGAGTAAGACATCATCAGTCGATCCATCAAGGATTGAAGAACTCATATCAAAGTTTCCAGATGTATTTAAAAATTCATTGCGTTGCTGTAGGAAAACACAAATCGTAATTTACACCAAACCTAATGCCAGTATTTAGAGCTAAGCGTCCAGTAATATACGCTTCTCTTGAGAAAATCGATGAAGAACTTCAACGACTCCAACAACTAGGAATCTTAACTCTAATTGATTTTTCAAATTGGGCAGCACCCATAGTAGTATTAAACAAAAGCAACGGTGCTATACGAATTTGTGCGGACTATTCTACCGGTTCAAATGAAGTTCTTGAATCACATCAAGTTCCACTACCATTACCAGAGTATGTTATCTCGAAAATTTCGAATGGGTCAATATTCAGCTAACTCGACTTGTCCGATGCATTTTTACAAGTGGAAGTTTCCAAAATGTCCCGTGAATTACTCACGGTCAACACGCATATAGGACTGTTCCATTTTAACAGATGTCCTCCAAGTATCAAATCAGCCCCAGGAGCTTTCCAACACATTATGAGTACAATGGTGGGTGACCTGGACAGAGCAGCAGCGATGATATTATAGTATCCGGGAAAACTGATGCAGATCACCAGCAAAATTTATATAAAGTTTTGAAGCGAATTGAGGAATTCGGTTTTCACCTTCAAATTGAGAAATGTAGTTTTTACATGAAATCCATCAAATATTTGGGTTACATCGTTGATAAAGAGGGAATCCGTTCTGATCAATCAAAGGTTGATGCAATAACTTAGATGCCTCCTTCGAAAGATATAACATCACTTCAGTCATATCTTGGTGCTATAAATTTTTATGGTAAACCGTTAGACGATCTATTGTCTAAAAATTCAATATGGATTTGGACTCCAGCATGCCAGCAATCGTTTGACTCTTTTAAAAATATTTTAAAGTCGGATTTGATGTTAACACATTTTACTCCAAGTATGGACATCAGCAGATGATCATCAGTAGCAGCAGATGCATCCAACACTGGCATTGGAGCTTGCCTATTTCATGAGTTTCCAGATAAATCGATTAAGGCAGTTTATCATGCTTCCAGAACTCTTACCATAGCTGAGCGCAACTACAGCCAGATTGAAAAGGAGGTTCTTAGTCTCATTCGTGCAGTAACAAAATTTCACCGAACGATTTTTGGTCAGAAATTCACTCTTCAAACTGACCACAAACCACTATCGGTTCAAAAAAAGGCATTCCAGTCTATACAGCCAATCGTTTGCAGAGATAGGCTTTGACCTTGCTTTTGTATGATTTTCATATCGAATATATTTGAACAAAATATTTCGGGTATGTCGATATTTTATCAAAATTAATTGATAGTCAGATAAAGCCAGATGAGGATTATGTGATAGCATCGGTTCATTTAGAGAAAGATTTGTCTTACATGTTAAACGAATTAATTGGTAATATTCCATTAACATTTGGCATGATCCGTGATGCATCTAAGGAATGTGAATCTCTACAGAGAGTCAAGCAGTACATCAACACTGGCTGGACTCAAGTAAGTAAGGATATTTCTGATGAACAATTTAAAATGTTTTATCATAGGAAAATTGGTCTAACAATTGTAAAAAATTGTGTGTTTGGAGAAAGAATTGTGATACCATCAGTTTTTCAAAAAAAGGTGCTCAATCAGCTTCACCATGGTCACCAAGGTATGGAAAGAATAAAGACTGTTACGCGTAGTTACGTGTATTGGCCAAATATTGATGATGACATACAAAACACAGTCAAATCATGTTGTAAGTGTATTAGTGCAGCGAAATCACCGATAAAAGCAGATCTCGAATCATGGTCTATTCCACAAGGTCCATGGCGTCGCATACACATAGACTATGCAGGGTCTCAAGACGGTCATAGTTTTCTAGTTATAATAGATACTTATTCGAAATGGCCAGAAATATACCATACAAACTCGACAACCGTATTGCTCAATTCGGACTACCAGAACTAATTGTTTACGATAATGGCACTCAGTTTGTTTCATCACTGGTCCGGGAATATTGCCAAGAAAATGGAATTCAGCACATTCGTTCAGCACCATACCACCCGCAGTCAAATGGCCAGGCGGAACGTTTTATCGATACGCTCAAACGAGCTCTTAAAAAATTAATGATGGGGGAGAAACTGGATTAAACATTACAAGTATTCTTACAGACTTACAAATCAACGTCGAACAAGAACTCATCACATGAAAAGTCTCCAGCTGAAATAAAGCTTGGTAGAAAAATGAGAATACAATTTGATCTTATGCTACCAAACAACTTAGATATCGTACAAGTCCCAGCAAATTTAGAAGTTCAAAAAAAGAATCAGTCGGAACAATTCAACAAAAAACATTCTAGCCATAAGCGGAGTTTTGAACCAGGCGACAAAATATCCGCTAAGGTTTATTCAAAACATCATTTCCAATGGCATAGTGACAAAGCCATTAGACGAGTTGGAAGGATCATGGGTAACATTCTACTTGACAATAATAACAATCTCATCCGAGTACATATAAATCAACTACGGAAAAGATTAGCACCTCCAGATACATCTTGTGAACCAATATCATTGCCATTAGATGTGTTATTAGAGACATACAGTTTGGGGTCACAAAACAAAACAAAACAACAACATCAATAGGAGATTTTATATCACCCCCAATGTCAAACATCACATTCACAACTACACATCACCATCAACCTCAACTACCGCCAAGAGAACATCGACACCGAGTTCTACCATCTCATCTTAAAGACTATGTCCTTTTAAAAGGGAGGATTTGCATACCCCTGGAAAACACCCATGGATAAAACGGTTGCATAAAACATGCTGGGGCCGAAGTTCTCCCAACTCTTTCGCGGTTAACTTAACGTTCTACTTACTGCCATTACTAGCCAAATCAAGGACGCACGAATACAGGTTCGTATATTGCTGCAACCAGCTTGTAATGGCATGGACAATGGTTCAGCCCATGGGTTCTGCACTCCAACAGGGCGTCATAGTTGTGTTCATCGTCTTCACCAATCGTAATCAGGTGATAAAAAATCCATTTTGCCACTCTCATCCGTTGGAATTCAAACCCGTTACCTCCCGACCCAAGCAACGCAGCTTTAAGCACTGCGCCACTTGCTTGGTAGATTATGCTCCCAATGCACTGTTTAAACGTTTGGTTTACCATTATGATATATCGTTTACCATTATGAGGTAGCACTTGTATGATACTTCCATCATAGTTTTAAAATGCCCATCATCATAATATATATACGACATAATATTTTGGACTATCCGAGATCATCTTTTACTGGGTTCGAATCCTAATAAGGAAAAGATGTTAAAGAGATTTTTCATCACTAGATTGCTATCGGTGATGACGATGAACACTATGTTGGAGTGCAGAATCCATGGGCTGAACTGTCGTCCATGTATAACATAATCTTTGAGTTATTAATAAAAATTCAACAAATCTAGTAACCAGATTACGATCGGCTTATCCACGATCAGCATAATCAGTTTAATGATTACACTACCACACTCGCAACAAAGGGTCTTTTTAAACAACCACCTAAAATTAGCGTTAATCGCAAATGAAGAGCTTAATAGCTATACATATTTCGAACAACATAGAAGCAATCATCATCTCATATTCACAGAAGCGGCTACAGCGATCAATCAATTTCAATCTAGGCATATTAACAATAATAACGTTACAGTGTCAATAGTATTTATTGATCGATATGCCAGTGAAGTTTGTGGCATCGGCTTAATTTAATAAATTAAGTGCAAGCTCTAGTCGGCTAGATCACAACTAGATGGTGCGGGATTGTTTATATTGGATTGTTAATATCGAAAACCGATTATTGTCATAAGTAATACACTACGAACTGCTGCCATTAAATAATTAAATTATAATAGTTCCGAAACTAACTTAATTATTATCGTGACAATTAATTGTCGTACTTACCCACAGCTAATTGCAAAAGATTCCGAAAACTTGTTATCGACTAACATTGTGACTCCATCACTGTCATTTAACATAAACGCACATTCTTTTGAGATATTCTTAGGTATTAGACCAAAATGCCATGAAGCGTATGTACATCAGGAGATTCGTCTTCAAACAGTGTCTGTTCCTCACTGTGAAGGCGGCTGAAACAAAATCTAGTAGTAGGTATAAAATGCAAGGGGAAAGCACCCCAATAAAAATCCAAGAATGAAAAAGAGCAATGATAAAATTATGGTGCAGGGATTCTGAACCCCAGTACCGGCGGCTTTAGGGGGTGAGCGAGCGTGCTTTCAGTCGTCAAAATTCAACGATTGAAATGCTTCACCAGTGAGAAATGTGATTGCCGAAGAAAAATTGTCACAAGCTCGTTTAGTTCAGCAAATCAAGGACCGGTTTAATTTGGGTCAAGTTCTGATGAGAATTGGCCTCCAACTAATTAGATGGACCCATTTAAAAGAACTACGAGGCCCAGAAGATAACTTACATAGAAACACATATATCAGAACCAAGTAAAAGAATTGAGTTCAAACGTCGGAGTTTAACACCTTAACAATCACTATACGACCGGTGACCGGTAACGATCAATTGATTAAACTATCCTATAATGGGGTGGAAAAGTAATTTAAAAACTTCAGTGACCGAGCAATTGGTGCAGTGGTTAAAGTTGCGGTGTTTGGGACGAGAGGTACTGGGTCCGAATCCCAATGGGGGAGCGGGTTTCAAAAGGGATTTTTCATCACTTGATTACGACCGATGATGACGATGAATACAACTATGACCCCCTGTTGGGATGCAGAATCCATGGGCCGAACCATCGTCCATGTCAGTACAGGCGGGCTGGAGCAATGCCATCCGGTAGGACGTTAAAAATTAACCGCGAAAGAGTTGGGAGACCTTCGACCCAGAAAAGATACAAAAAAAAAAAGAATCAGAGTGAATGCTCTAGCAATTCGAAATCCATTGTTAGTGCGAAACCAGCAAGCATTTTGACTAATCGAGATAAATGGTTAAGCGAAACCATGGATGCTTCTAATGCAGGTACTGCAAAAAGGAAGAGACATTCTAGGCATATAAATAAGAATAGAATAGTCATTACTTGAGCAAAAAAGAGGCATTTCAATAAATTCGCTTACTCTAACAAATTTGGAGCTAGCCTAAGAACCAGAAAGAAAACTGGAAAAAGAAATGCAAAAAGTAGCATTAAAAAGGCGGAAAAGAAATGGATGCGCTTTTGCTAGAGTTAAAAACACTAGGTACTAACTGTAAACAGCTGTTTTCCTATACCTATTGGAGAAAAGTATCGGTCAAGAAGCTAATGTTAAAGCCTTCAAGAAGCCCTTGTAAAAATATGCGATATTGACGTAGTGACTGCACAGAACGATGTACTTTAGGCTCTTTAACCTCTGGTGGGAGAAACAAAAACTATTGCCTCTATATAAAAACACTAAAATCTTCTTATCGGCGGACACAAATCGCAATGGTTTCAAGCCAAATAGCAATAAAATGATTGGTTTGATTATTTGCTCGATTCGAGAAATTAACAAGTTTTTAAAATGTTTCAAATGCCTCGAATATGGTCACCACGCTCAACAATGTAGAAGTCTGAAGGATACGTCTTTGATGTGTCGAAAGTGCGGGGAAGAGAGTCATATTGCAAAAAGCTGTAGCAATGATCCTAAATGAATACTTTGTAGTGATAAAGCCATTAAAGAGAACACACATTCTGCTAGTAGTTTGAAGTGTGAATCAGAAGTCGCTGCAAATGAAGTGGATAAGATGAGGGTGACCCAACTAAATGTTAGTGCGGTGCTGAATCTGGTATTGTAAGATCGATGATATTCATATCTTAGGCTGCTATGATCATCTCAGTGTAACCATAGAAGAGTTCAAAGTCTTTCTGGATTGTCTGATTTGTGATGCACTCAATCATAGCCAGTTTTTGATTGGCGGGCCGGGCGTTGAATAGAGAAGCCGAGTATAAATATACTCGTTATAATAGAGTTAAAGCTTTACTGGAAGCATTTTAGTTACTTCCAGTGGTAGTGCTGAATGTGAATAACACCACCACATTTCATATAAGGGGTAGCTCAATAGTTGATCTTACATTGATTAGTAAGTGTCTCCTAACTAGAATATTAAGCTGGGGAGTAAGTGATGTATACTCACACAGTGATCACCAAGCTATTGTGTGCGTCTTGCATAATAAAACACAACTTAGGGATGTTGTAGAAAAAAACGGCCATTTAATGACTGGAAACATAGAATGTTTGACGAAAATTTAATTTTCATGTTGGGAAATAAAGTTTTATCTGGAACTACAGAAAAGCAGGTGTCTCAAATGACAGATTACATTACAATACCTTGTAATACAGCAATGCCACGGAGATCAATAGATAGCTGGAAGGTTCTAGTAAACTGATGGACGAAGGAAATAACCGACCCTTATGTCAAGCTGCAAAGCCCGTAGACCTGGTTCAATAGCGTGGTTATGTGAGAATCGTCGAACCATGGGACGAGAAAGAAGTAATTCCACTAATGCCAATGGAGAAGATTTTAAGAGCATGTGGCAAAGTGGGAAATAACAAGGCTTCCGGTCCTAATAAAACTTCTAATGTAGCATTGACAACTGCAGTATGTGACTATCCAAATAGTTAGCTTGTATAATACTTACCTAGAGGAAGGATTATTCCCAATGCAGTGAAAAGTCCAACGAAAGAATCGAAGACATTAGAAAATTAATCATGATACCGCTCAATCTGCATAAAATGTCATAAAATGTTATATGCGAAAGACTGCAGGAGGCTATTAAAAACAAATGGATGCTGTTTGAAAATCAATAAGGATTCAGTAAGGTGCGCTTTTAATTACGAGAGCAATGGAAGAAAAAATACTATCATATAACAGGAGTGGTACCACAAGGATCAGTGCTTGCTCTTAAGTGTAAGAGTCATTAAGGATTGGTTATTGTCTATGGGTTTGCAGTTGGTGGAACCGATGACAGAAATAGTTCTGATCTTCAGTAGGAAAGGGATGAAAAGAATAAAGGTAAAAAATGATAATCGATGCTAGACATCAGTTAAAGCCCATTTGGGCATTGTGTGTGAGAAAGCTGGGAAAGTAAATAGTGCTTTATGATAAGCAATGCCTAACGTAGGAGATGCTCGCCAGAATAAGAATACATAGCCCATAAAACGTAATAGTGGTCCGATTATAATGACTGATAACTTTATCAAAAGCCCCCGACCTCAATGTTAATACTGCTGAAAATGGATAAACAGGAGATATGGAGAGGTGGATTTCTACTTGAGCCAGTTCCTAACTGGGCATGGTTATTTTCGTGCTTGTCTATATAACTTAAAGCTCGATGATTCTCAGCACCGCCCTGAGTACGAGCGTAAAACTGAGATTTTTAGAGAACTTCATTTTTGAATGTCCGCGGTTTGGCAATGAAAAATCTAGTATATTTAGGTATGTGGGAGACAACGTAGCAACAGCAAATATTATTTACCGTATGCTGGAGTTCAAGGGACCATGGATAATGGTATATGTAGTATATGAATGCAAAAATTATGAAGAAACTATTAGGTAGGTATAGCCTATAGAATTATAGGTATAGAACTATAGGTATAGAATTGAGCAGGTATAGCCTATCAATCCTAATATGTCCTTGACAATCCGATATGATTTTTTGAAAACGTGCAAATGCAAACTGGAGTCCTATAAGTTGGGGAAAGAGAGATGCGCATTGTTTCGGAGAGAAATCATTGATTACTGTTATCTAGGCCACATTTCTCAATAAACTTTGTATTAATTCTAAATTTTGTAAAGACAAATTAAAACTTAAATAAATAAGTCTTGCCATGTAAACATATGTATGTGACATTTTCTTCACCAAACTGCATTCTAAACTATATATGTATATGATGTTACAAAATGTATGTTTGTGCTAGGCCCAAAAACATTTGTGTTCTAATTTTTGGTCGGTTAGAAAAAAAATTTCCCAACATTTTTTTTTGTTATATAAAATGATGGAGATCATTCAAAATTTATTGAATTCGTTACCAAAATTTCTACCGAAATGTTTAAAGTCAGTTGTCTTCTAGTATTGAGTGCAGTTAGTGTCTGTTACGGATATTTTGAAAATTGTGATCAAGAAATCGAATTAAATGAATTTGAAACACAAATAATTTATTCACCGCGATTTCCAAAACCATACGAATCGGGATCGTCATGTCGCTATTATGTGAAAGCACCATCGGCATTTAATGTACGATTATCGTGTACATATCATTTACAAAGAACATCGTTTCGGTGTGCAACCGAACTTTTACTCATTTCATCATTTAACAAGACGCTAACGAATGCGGAAGCATATTGTGGTTTAAATACGGTCACACGGGATTCTGTATTTAATGAACTATGGTTTGGCTATACGTCGGATAGTAGTTCGAAAAGGGGTTTGTTTAGGTGTAAAGTGACTGCCGAACCACAACCGTGTGATTGTGGTTGGGGTGTGAATGTGAGTATTTAACGCAAAACGTGTACATTGAAGTGCAATTTTTTTAATGTTTGTCTGTTTTCTTTAGCAAAAAATTGTTGGTGGAACCGTAGCCCAAACTAATGAATACCCATCAATGGTTGGACTTTATGATACAGATCTAAGTGAAATATTTTGTTCAGCCACTATAAGTATTTACCATGAATAATATAATTTTTTAATTTATTTGCTAATTAGACACTCTTTACAGTAAGTTACAGATATTTAGTGTCAGCAGCCCATTGTTTCTTCTTTTCATCAGATCCAACTAAAATCCTTGCATATATAGGTGATCAAGATATTACGATCACTACTGAAACACCGTTCAATAAAATTTATAATATATCTCGAATTATTGTAAACGAGCTGTATAACAGCACGACGGATGAAAATGATATAGCTCTTTTGGAGACCACAACTGATATAACCTACAATCGAGGTGTTGGCCCAGCATGTTTACCAATTAAATATTTAAATAATAATTTCATTGGATCAAAAGTTAATATTGCCGGTTGGGGAACAACTGAACTTGCAGGACCAACATCTAATGTCCTATTGACGACCACATTAGATGTGGTTGCGAGTACTTTGTGCACGCCAGTTGAAATGTGTACATACACGGCAGGAAAAGATTCGTGCCAAAAAGATTCGGGTGGACCATTATATTTTATTGAAAATCGACAGTATATTGTTGGTATAATAAGTGCTGGATTTGGTTGTGCCAGTTCGTTACCTGGTATTAATACAAGAGTTACATCGTATCTAACATGGATTTATAATAATACAAACGTGCCATATTGCCAAAAGTAAATATTTATTAGGACCAAATTTTATTTTGTTTATTTAAGAAAAGACAAATATTTTTTGTGTATTTTTTGTATCTGAATCTTTGCCGCAAAAGATAAAATTATGTATGATGGGAAATGGAAACTTTGTTGTTTTTGTATTTTTTATTTGTGTAAATAAGCTGTGAACTGTGAACAATTTTGGGATTCTATGTGAATATGCCATTAATGCTATTCCAGGACCAGCGGTTTAGGTTTGGCATCGTTTTGCGATCTTAACCGGATGTGTCACCAATCTCTGAGACAAGGAGCGACGGCGCAGATATACTTTTTCGATGACAATGGTTCTTCAGAGTAGAGAATGACTTGGTGTCATCTGGTTGTCTAGAATACTCCGAAGAACAATTTGGTGATCGAAACAGATAGATCCGAATTGTTGGTTTGGAACAGGCCCACATTAGCATATAAAAGAAGTTTATTATTATCTTTATTTTAATCAGTTACCCTAATTGCCACTCATATATTTCTAGTGCAGTATATATGCAGATTGATCTGATATGTATTTTTAAAAAACAATAGGCCCAATAATAATTAAAAGAATCGTATCATTCAACCTAATTTGCAAATATTCAGCATCTTTGCTTTACATGCGTAGAGATTAACCATTCATAAATATTATATATTCGGCGAGCTTAAGACGCACGACACATTTAAATTATAAATTAGGTAAACACTAAAATGGTTTAAATTTTGTTATCATTTTGTTAGTGGTTTTCCCCTGCTCCATTATTTTTAAAAATATCAACAAAAGAAAAATGCTTACCGTCTCGCGGTTCAGGATTTGTACTTGAAACATTAAGTTACTAAGAAAACTAAACGCGCTTTATCAGCCATTAAGGAGTATCGTGTGATACTCCTTTTGTATCCTTGTCCTTTTCAAGAAATTTGAATGCTAAAAAGTTTTGAGTCCGAAAACTATACATTTTTTATTACGAAATACCACCACGCATTTTTGGCCTCAAATAAACCCAGACTGTTTTAGACAAAACATGTCAGAATAATGATTGGTGATATATGCACGTACTCCTAACATGAACTACCGCCCGATTATGAGGAAAGGATGATTTTATTTACGATCGTACACGATCTTTTTGTGGCTAGCTGATTTTTTCCTAATAAAAATATCCACTTGGCAACATGAACATAATGGCGTAAAATATCCCGAAGTGAAATTGGTCATGTATTCATTTCATAGATACTCTCTTCCAAGATCCAAGATGTAGGATCATATCACTCAGATAACTCTTCGATGACTTGTAGCTTACTGATGTTCAAAATCAACAGAGTAAGAGGAGTAAGGCTAACCACTATCTAAAATCGTCAAATTTAATCCATCAACTTATTTGTTTACAAATAGAATAATTCCAAATAGAGATACTGGCACTTTTCATCAACAAACCCGCATTTGCTCGAATATTCATTAGATTGTATAGTTTATAAAATATTCTCAGAAATAAAGGATGTCCCAAAAACATGCAAGAAGTAACTTTTAATTCACAAGTTTTTCCTGCCTTTTTGGCATTGGCATTAACTTTCAAAAAATACCAAAAAGTCTAACGTCATTAAATTGCATGTTTTAGGCAGCTAATTCTGACCACTAAAACGGAAAGTTATGTGAAAACCGGTCAATTACCATGTAAACCGGTAATTTACCGGTTTTCTGAGCTGCCTTGCTGTCGCTCATACTCATATCTTGCAATTTAGACACAACACAAAAGACTAGAAATTTTTTTATAGTATAAAGGAGTTATTTTGACCGAGGAATTAGTGCAGTGATTAAAGCTGCGGTGTTTGTTTCGGGAAGTACCATGTTTTAATCCCAACGGCTGCGGGTTGAAAAAGGAATTTTCCATCACTGAATTGCGATCGACGATGACGATGCACACAAGTATGATTTCCCATGACAACACAGGCTGGCTGGAGCAATGCAATGTGCAGATAGATATTTGAAGCGAACCTGTATTCGTGCGTCTTCGATTTAGCTAGGGACGGCGTAAAGTAGGACGCTAAATAACCGCGAAAGATTTGGGAGAGCTTCGGTCCCAGAAAAGATTGCATGGATTGTCTTGAAATCTTTTTTTGCATTGAACTAAAACGAGTATACTTTTTTGGTTTTAGTAATTCGAGCAGTGGATTGCTTTCTTTCAGTTTGTGATGTTCTTAGTTCCCTGTTATAGTATTTTTGTAGAATTAAAACTGAGTTTACTGAACGTTGTAGATATGATCGCTTTAATCTGTTTCGCACATTTTTGATTATTTTAATTGCCAACAAAACTTTGGTTTTGGATCGATTTTATCGTGGTTTTTTGGGGTTTTGACTCGTCTGTGAAGCGCCCTATAATTGTTGATTCGATAACATTTTGGCCCAAAGAAAAAATAACACTCTGCACTGGCACTTAGATCGGCTGATATCTTCTTAATGCTCACACGACGATCGTCGAACCCAATTTTCTTTATTTTTTCGATGTTTTCGTCAGTCACAGAGGCAGATGGACAACCAGAACGGGACAAATCATAAACCACAGTACGACCTGCTTTAAACTTTTTGTACCGTTCGTATGTTTGTGTTTTCGACATTCTCGAGGCCCCGTAGGCTACCGTTAAAATATCCAATGCTTTCTTAAGTGATATTTTGTTATAAACACAAAATTCCAGAAACACTCTTTGCTCAACTAAACGATGTCAACAAACTGACAGATGTAACCTTGCAAAAAAAACGATTTTGACAATATCTTAAGGGTGGCTCTGTTAAATGGGAAATTTTGTGAATATTTTTACTGTAGGTATAGTTAACGTTTATCAATTGTAACGTTTATCAACAGATTCTATTCAGCAGTTAGGGATGGAAGAGCTTCTTCAAAACCAAGAACAAAGAGGAGGAAAAATCGTTACCCTCCAAACAAACTATAGTAAAGATGGGGAGAGCCGAAAAACTAAAAAAATATTTAAAAATTAAAATCGAACAGCTGAAAGCACTTTACGTTGATTACATAAAAACAAATGAAGGAACCCAAAGCAGCGTTCCACCACTCGAACCACGAAAGAGCCACGATTTCCCATACATTCACAAAAAGTTTATCGATCCACCAACTACGCCACCCGTAATCCAGTCTTGAGTACCACGCTTCTATCAATGGAAGAAATCATTAATCATGATCCAACCAAAGTTTTAAATGTCCATCAGATGGAACGTGGCAAGATACCAACACCTCATTGGTAATGCTCAAGCTAATGCGTAGAAGACATAACGTCAAAATTCGTGAACTATAAAGAGAAGTTGATAATGCAAAACAAATACTTATAGATCAAGAAGGAGAACAAGCAATGCAATTCTCTCTACGATATATGAAACGCCCAATGGAACAGATAATCGACAAATACAAAAAAATATGTGTCGAAGCAGTAGATGATGACCAAAGCGAGTTAGAATATTTTACAAAGGAGCATTATAAAACCATTAGAAGAAATTAAACCAAGATAGCAATAGCGATGGCAACTGCGATAGAAAAGAAAATCAACAATGAGTGACACGGAGATGGACATAAAATTAAAACGCATAGAAATACCCGTATTCTCTGCGGAGACTATATGAAATGGGATAATTTCTTTTCAACAAACAGATTGATCCAAGTCAGCGGCTACCCGCCAATTACCAATTACCTAAAAACTCATTTAAACGGAGCTGCAGCCAAGCTATATTTGAAATCTTAAATTAATAGCAGATAATAGTGCAAAAGCCTCGCTAGCATATTAAACAACCGATACAATAAAAAAAGTTGATCATTTCAGCTTACCTAAATACATTGCTGAACCATCCAATCATTGCAATTGAGTCGTCATATGCAATTAGAAATATGCATTCAAGACTTTAGAAACATCTACCTTAAAATTAACCAGTAAAGCAGATATTCGCTAAAACAACGGTACAAGTTATTTGCGTCTATTGTCAAAAAACCATACAATAGAAAATTGTGAACAATTCAAAAAACAGTCATCGTCTGACATGAGTCAGATTACCATACCATTCTTAATTCGCCAAACTCTCAGCAACCAAAATCATTTGGAGCAGATGTATACATTTTTACATCTACCTTGCGGCAAAGATAAATAGCCAACATTAAGAGTCTTGATAGATCCAAGCTCACAAGCTACCTTTTTAACCGAAGAACCAGTACAAAGACTAACGCTAAAAGGAAATAAAATAATTACGAAAATAGCGGAAGTTTGTAAACATGTACCATTGGAGAAGTACGAAAGATATAGTCAGCCTTAAAATCCAATCAATTATAACTTCCAAATTTGAGCTACGCCTCGATGCCTTGGTATTCCGAAATCTGACAAAACTACCACCAATTCATGAGATGGAAATTATAGATTGGCAATATCACAACAATCATGACTATGCAGTTCCTAATTATAATAAACCAAGTTCAATAGTCATTCTCCTGGGGCCGATTATTACCCAAAAATCATGTTGAACAATATTAAAAAGAAGGCTCTGATCAACCTAAGACACGGAAGACCGAATTAGGATTGGTTGTCTTTGTAAAGCATAAGAGCTACCTCACCCAGAATCTAAAGTTTTAAAATTTGGTTCGGTCAGTAAAAAAATTATAAAAATAGCAAATAATACCACAATAATAATAATTTTTATTTTAAAAAGTACAATATTTTGGTTATATACCTACTAAATTCAAACTCACATTTTTGTACATTGGGTTTGCTTAGTTCTTAGTAATTGTGTTTTGGTCATTGATTTTATTCAGTGGATATTCAGCGGTTTTAGGTTCACTGTGTTCATAGCATAAAAAATGAAACACAAATATTTGACAGTTTATGAAATGGAAGAAATAAGGAAAATGGAACTTGAAAATAACGAAGATATTTTGTGAATCACATTTGGCGACATTTGGAATATTATTTTCATTAAATTTGGCAACGGTAAGAATATTAAATTACAAAAAATGCATGTTTAAACCCTCTTCTATAGGTAAAAAATGGCATACAACAATGAAAAAACGTAGATTGAAAGATGAAAATCGTTCGTTCAACGAATCCTGGACTAATGAATTTTTTGTTGAACCAAAGGGGGTCGGTGTTACATGTTTGATATGTGATGTAGCTATCATCCTTAAAGGTCACAATATTAAAGAGCTTTATTTGAATAGGCACAAGCAAAAGTATGACCAGTTGTCAATTCAACAACGCCAAAAATTGTCAAAAAATTAAAGCCACATTCAGATGGTGAATTCGTAAAAGAATGCGTAGTTGCAGTTGCGGGTGTTTTAGTGCCAGATAAAGTGAAACTTTTTAAACAACTCAACTTATCGGGAAATACAGATTGTCGTAGGATTGAAGATACTTCGTCTAAAATCGAAGACAATTTAAGAAATAAAATTGCTCAGTTTAAATATTTTTTCATTTGTTTTGATGAAACAACCGATATTTCGGCCGCTGCACAGTTAGCTACATTCATTGATTAGCCATTATTACGCAATTGCATTTGTTCAAAGCTGACTTACAAAATCTGGTCGGAATAACCACAGATGGTGCACCATCTATAACGCGGTATAAAATCCGGTGCTGTAACAAGGCTTCTTTAAAAAAAAATCGTGAACTAAATCCATATTTCCAAGTAGTTGATATACACTGCTTATTGCATATTGAAAATTTATGTGGGAACACTCTTAAAGGCCCTACACACGATCCAATTTGGTCGGACGGTTGGTCCAACTTGGTTGGAAATTGGTACGTGTGGATGCATGTTGGTTAAAATCAAATTGGTCGGGCATGTTGGATGGAAATTTCCAACCAACCGACCGACCAACCAACCAAATTGGATCGTGTGTATTGTTGTTGGATGATATTATTTTAGTCTATAGTAAAACATAAGCGAAAACGAGAAAGTAGTCAACATAAAAAATATTTTTTGTTGTTAATTTTCTTAAACATACACAAAATAAAACCAAATTGGATCGTCTGGTGTCAACATACCAACAAAATTGAATCGTGTGTATGTACAACCAATTTGGTTGTACCAACATACCAATTTGGTTGGACCAACCAAATTGGATCGTGTGTAGGGCCTTTAAATATGGAACCGATCATCAATTTTGTAATTAAATCTGTCAATCATATTCGTAAGAGCGCACTTCGTCATAGAAAGTTCAACAATTTTTTAACTACGATTGAATAAACTGAAGGATCCGATGTAATTTACTACACGAATGTGAGATGGCTTAGCCGAGGGAATTGAAGAGATTTCTTGACCTCCAACATGACATTAAAACATTTATGGAATCCGAAGGAATTTCCATTATTCTTAATTTGGCATTCTTCGTTGGCATCACAAAATATTGGTGCAACCATTATTGATATGAAGTATATTACATAATTTTTGTAAACGTTGAATTTATTGAAGGATCATCTGCTTAAAAACCAGTGGGCCCATTTCAAAGCAATCTAATCCGTATCTATGAATGAGAAAGGCACAAAAAGATTTGCTTCCGATATTGAGAAATTTATAGTACAATTTAACGATAGGTTTTCGAAACTTTTTAGCTTAAAAACTGAAATTGAGTTGTTTTCGTATCCATTTTCCATCGACATTAATTTAGATGATTTCAAATTTCAGTGGAATTTTGCAATTACAAAACGATATACTTCCTAAGCAGGAATTTTTAAATGATAAAAACAGTTTCCTCGCAATTTATTAAACTAAGAAAGATTATCCAAATATAAGAAATTAGTTTTTAAAACTAATTACGTTATTTGGAACAATGTATAATTGTGAACAATTTTTCTCGGGATTATATTTTGGAAAAATTTCCTATAGAACTGACATCAATTTGAAAAGCGTACTACTCTAGAATGTCATGTTCGCGACTTAATTTGAATAAAAACTCTTAACATAATTTATACTGCGGCCAGTCATTTTTGTTCTTATACATTTTTGGCCATCGCTTCCATGATTTCGGGGCACACTTGATCTAGACAATTTAACTAAAAATGCTTTGGGAAATGTTTGATTGAGAGGCAAGAAGATGGAAGTTGCGTTACCATTTAAAGAAGACAACTTTACATTAGGTGACTCAAAGATCAAAGCCATAACTGCCACTGTATACATTTATTCTCTAATAGTATTAAGTCTCCACCAGTCTGATGACTAATGATTGGCGATCTTTTTGTTACATATTTAACATTTGAAGGGTCGCAGGTTTCATCGATATTGTCATATTTGGCATCAGTATACAGGGTGGCTGGTACTATATACATTATACAAAATTAAGGTAGAATAAAGTTAACTGCGGAAGAGTTGGAAGTGCTTCAGCCCCAAAAACTAATATCAGAGCAAACAAATAGGTTACATTTATGTATGTCACTCTTAAAAATCTGTGCAAAAACCAACACAAATGAAGTTCTTATCTAACTCGACGGATGTAACTATCTTATTTGCGTTTATATACGGAAAACTAAATACCTACACTGAGAACCGTAATGTACTATTAATTTGCCACTATTAAAATATAATTTATATATTTTTTTAAGCTTAAAAAATTGTTTTTCAATTACTGAGTATACAGGTACTAAACACAGGTATATATCGCTTCAAATTAATTTTAATCGCGGTTAAAACAAGTCGCAAGCACCAAAGCAGCCCAAAATATTATTTTAAGGTTTAAATTTTATCTTATCATCTTAAATTAAATTAAAGTGTAATTAAAAAAATTTGAACAAATGTAATAGATTTGCTACTGATTATATATTTAATCGTTACCTACACAATTTAATATTTTCAGTGCGACTTATTAAAATTTATCGGAAAGTTCCAAAAAAAAAATGTTCATCAAAATTTTATGTAATTTTTTTAATTAAAAATTAAATTTTTAAATTTTATAAAATTTTCTATATTTTATAGTTCTGGTAGTGATATTTATTACAATTGAAAATGTTAACGGCTTATTTGAAAATTGTGATTCGACATTTAATTTATATGCTGGTGAAATCCGTATAATAAATTCACCAAATTATCCTACCTATAAATACAACGCTGGATCGTCATGCCGGTACTATTTAACGGCACCGTCTGGTTATGAACTAAACGTTAAGTGTCAAATTAATTTGCCCAAACAAACCGATGGTTCGTGTTATACCGACTATTTTTATATTGCACGAGATGGAAATAAGACACTGGCTGGTGCTGAATTCTTTTGCGGAAGTGGAACCATTGAACGAACATCTTTATTTAACTCACTTGTTCTAGGTAAGATAACTAAATGATATAATTAATAGTATATGTATAATCTTCGGTACTTAAAATGTTATTTATATATTTGCAAGCTTATACGTCATCCCCGTCATCACAAGGAGGATTATTCCAATGCAATGTAACTGCCAGACTACAAGCTTGTGATTGTGGCTGGGCAAAAACAAGTAAAATTGTTGGTGGCACAAATGCGGGTGTCAATGAATTTATTTCGATGGCTGGTATTGTTGATTTATCAAATGCTATTATAGCAGCTGGTGGTGCTATTATTCACTATCGATATATTTTAACCGCTGCTCACGTGATGGTACAATATCCAAATGTGTCCAATATAGCTATACTCGTCGGAGACCATGATATTAGCATCGGAACTGACACACCTTTTCAGGCAATATATACAGTTTTAACATATTTTAGCCATCAACTGTACAATCCTCAGACCAATATTAATGATATTGCTATAATAAAAACTAGTAAAGATATCGTATATTCTCGTGGAGTGGGTCCCGCATGCCTACCACTTAATTTTCAAACAGATTTTAATGGTGCATCGCTTGATGTAGCCGGTTGGGGTACTACAGAATTTGGTGGAACAATTCCAAATATTTTACAAAAAGTTACACTGAATGTTATTTCAAATACGCAATGTTCATCGTCATGGGGTTCGACTATGCAACCAAGCCAAATGTGCACGTATACATCAAACAAAGATACATGTCAACATGATTCTGGTGGTAGTTTGTATTATCGGACAACAAGAATGTTTACTGTTGGAATTGTCAGTTATGGATATAGTTGTGCTACATCGACGCCATCAGTTAATACAAGAGTTACTTGGTACATTGATTGGATTAAGTCTAAAACACCGGAAGTTACATATTGTGTGAAATAAGAAGGTGATTTGTATTATTTAAATAGTTAAAGAAATAATAAAGATACCATAATATTGGCCAAATTTTATATTAAATTTAGTCTTGACTGTTATAAATGACTTGTTTAGTATTTAGATTTTTTTGTTTGTTGTGTTACATTTTGACATTTACAATACAGCAGGCATGCACGATTCAACCAAATTCACTTCTCCGCTGAAAAAATTATAGAGCATACTTAATAGAAGTATTAAAAAGTCGTCTTTACTGTTTGTTGGCGACAAGGGTGCAGGATTACAGCCGTGTAAAGCAAAAAAAAATTTTTAAAATCAACCATAATTGGGGAATTAATTTCTAAATCTACCGTTTCTCTTTTAATACCCCTAGGCAGATCATCATTCCTTATGTTTCACGTAGTATTGACTATACAACAAAGCACTTTTTTGAAAGGTTTGTATCATCTGTATGTTAGTTTTCTTCATAAAGCTGCATTCTGTAAGTCCATAAGGGCATCAGTTGGTACAGTAACAATTTGTTTTTTTACTGAATTCGGAGTGTTTCCACGGCAGAACAATTTTTTTAATTTAATATTAAGCTCTTATTTCTTCTTTAAAAAGTGTTATTTCCATTTGAGCCTGGTTACTTATGTCCCAAGCAAGTACTTATTAATATTTGCATAAGGAATCTGCTGATCGTTAATAAATATAAAACGTGATATCAATAAAAAAACAGGCCAAAGTTGACTCTTTACTGAGATCTTTAGCAAGATCTTTCAAACTATATTTTTACAAATGGTGATCGTTGTAGTTGATCAGCCCAACGAACGATTTTACCCACAATCTAATACGTGTTTTACAGCCTTGATATTCAAAAAATCATTTGTTCCAGTCATAGTGCATACTTTTCATAAGCCGCTTGTTTTCATAAAGGTTGGAAAGGGTGTATTGCAAATATGTCAGCTTTTTCTTTTGTAGAAAAAAAGCTCTACTTCTAGACCATCTCCCATAGTTTGAAAGAAGTAGAAGCTCTACTTCTAGACCATCTCCCATAGTTTGTTTTTATTTGAGGAATTTGAATTTTGGTCGTTTTATTCCTTTTGCTGCATTCCAGAGCGAGTGTTCCGTATCCTCAAATGCAGTTAGAGTACTAAGGAATTTCCTTATTGTTTCGGTCTTTACTTCATTAATAGGCGACTTACGGTAGTTACTCAATCCATTTATGATAGTTTTGTCTTGCGGGGCACAACTCCTTTGTCATTTTTTCGCATTTTCGCGAAAGTCGCATTTTAATTCTTGAGCAACTGCAGATTATTATTCATCCTTTGAAGAGAAATTTTCTCCTATTTTTAAATCTTCTTGATGTTTAATGTCCTCCATAATAAATATGGTTGAGCCCCCTCTTGCTCGCTCTTCTAGATGCAGCGCATGGTAGCCGATATATCCTTGAATTTTTGCACATAAGGTTCTAGTAAAGTGGGATTTTGATATTATGCATAAATATATAGTTTTTTTAGTACTTAGCAATATTTCAAGTTCTGTTAAATGGTCTAATAATCCATGATATCTTTTTGAAGATTTCCTCTGATTTTTGGGAAAATTATTCTTTCGCTTAATGTGTTTATTCTTAGTGTTTATTCTTAGTATTACATATTCTTATGTAATAGACACCGTTACTGTAGTTTTGGGTATAGAGTGCCCTAGTAGATCAAATATTAAATATTATTAAGTGAAAAGTGCAGAGTTAATAAAAATAGTGGCCAAACATAAAGTGCTAATAGTTTTTAAGGGAATTACAGATTGTAGTGTGCGAGTTTGCAAAAACTCCACGAACTCCGACAGCTAGTTCGTTTCAAGTGACATAATTTGATTTAAAATCAACAGAAATGTCATCTCAACCAATAAATATTTTTCCGTTGTCAGCAGAGCAAAGCATGCCTTTAATATCTTAATTACTGTCACAATCGCAACAATCTTAAGAGTTTAGCAAACATAGCGAGCAAAAGGAGTTGAGACACGAGTCTCAACTCCTTTTGCTCGCTATGTTTTTTGACGCAAATAAATAAAGATAAATGACTATTGAATAGCGCAATCTAAAGTGCCTTTATCGACATGGTTGATGCCGGATTAAGTCGAGATACACCACAACGAAAAAAAGTATTAGCACGTACAATATTTGTGTCAGGCGTGGGAAAAATCAATCTTTTAACTGCCTTCTTAAATGAACATATACTATTGACAAATTCGAACTAAAATTAATTGGAACTAGCCAGGAAACACCGAATTACATTCGTTTCAACAAAAGGTGAACAAAACCTGGTGGTCATACGAAACTTGCATCCGTCAAATAACACTGACCAATTGAAAGGTGACTTAATTGGCTTGAGCCACGATGTTCTTAATATCGGCAAAATCAGGCAAAGTAGTACGTGTCTTAATAGCTCTGACTTCAAAGATAGTGAATATCAGTCGGCAGCTTAAAACTCCACACCACTAAAAAATGAGAATGTAAAAAATTGTGAATGTTCAATTCTTGCCAAGATGGTGATTAAGGGCAAAATAATAATTAAAAGAGCAATGGCAACAATATAAACTAACAGAAAATAAACGCAAGTTAAACAAGGCGGCCAAACCAGTCAATCCAAGAATATTTGTCACCAACCTCACCAACAGAAACCACAGACTATTCATTGTGGAAAGCGACTATAAGAAGCTGAAATAACTACAACCTTATATTCTGCAAATACGTTAAAGTGATACGTTAAGTGAGTGAGAAATAATGTGGTGTAATTTCCAAAAGTGGCGCCCCAAACCAAAATCCGTTCCCTCGTTACATCGGAGGTGGGATTTCCAATGCGTATTTTGCTGAGGTTTCCCACAGAGACATAATCCTCATAACTAATTTAAAACTAACAAACACTTGTAAAGCTAAATATGAAAATATAGTTAAAAATAAGATAACTGGTAGCAATTTTGGAAAATTATTTTAATCCACTTATGCCAGATTTTCCACTATAAATAAGTAAATTGTTTTTTTGACTTTAAACTATTATTACCTGAATTGTTGAAACGACCGACGAGATTTAATACAAACATTTAAATATATCGTTGTGTTCTGAAATTTGTTCAAAACACTGTAATAGATTGTGTTTTAACTTTAAACATGTCTACTTAATTTAGTACAAAGTGTTAAAGCAGAAGAAAAAGTAAATGGAACATTTAATTTAAGCGCAATGCTCTTAGCACGGGAAACTAAATTTTGAAAAACTTAATCACTTCTTAAATTATGAAAAATAATTAAGTCAAGTGAAGCAGATGAAGTTATGCCAATTGAAGTGTTTTTGTAAATATTGAATTTCATTATTTTATGGTTTTAAACTTCAGCCTGAGTCCATAAGTCCTTCACGTTTCCACTAAAGCTTCATATATATTTAATAAATGCAAAAATAATGGTTGCAACGCATCTATATATAACCAAAGCCATCTTAATTAATATAAGCCTCCATGTTCAAATGAAGCTTTATTTAGAGTGACAAGAAACATAAAAAAAGTTTGTTTTTCATATGTTTTATATGGAAAAACATCGTTTAGATTTTACAAAATTTTAGATTAAAATTTATCTCGAATTTAAGATTTGTTTATATCAATTTATGCAATAAAGATTGTTTTCCATCTGATATGAAAGATTTTTCTGTAGGGTTTTCTATTTCGCCGTAATAATTAAAAGAAATTAACTCATTTTACTAAATAAGAAAGCTCAAACCCAAAAGATAAAGAGACAGACATGAGACAGACATATTTGTATGATCGGAGAATAAAAATATTTTATTTACATGTAAAACAACAACAAAAACCAATCAACAAAATTTAAGAGAAGAGAATTATTTTTTTACGTGTAAAACCACAAAAAACGTAAACAAAGCAAAATAAAAAATCACATTTCAAAAAAGTGAAACACATGTATGTGCTTTATAATAATATTATAGACAACGAAACGAGACAACAATATGTGTCATGTCAATTTGTTAAAAAAAACATATGATCGTAAAAAAAATCTGCCGATGCTAAAATCGAGAACTATTTTAGGAACAAATTTTTTTATGTTTCATATTTGACATTTTGACAACTAAAATCAAAATAAACAATACAAAATACAACACAAAATTTCATGTTAGATTCCATAAATAAGTGAAGATGAATGATTCTTGTTTAAAGTGTAATATGTATCCAAAATGTAAAATTTTGTTTCACACAGTTGATTATTTCTTACTCACGTGTAATTTTAACATGCAATTGTGTGGAATGGTGCGATGCAAAATTCATGTTTTCGTTTTAGGTTTCCAGTTTGATCATACAAAATTAATTAGAACTGTGCATATTAATTAGAAGTGTGAGGTATAAATATATTACTGTGTATTTATTCATTTAATTCTAATCATTTTATTAATTATTATAATGAATCACATTTTAACTCAATATTTTTTTTTGTTTATGTTTGGAAGTGACATATGGTTAGAGTGAACCCAACATATTTAAAGAGAAGATTAGACCAAATAAAATATATCATTAAAGCACATCATACATAAAGAGAATTAGAATGAATCGGACATATAAGCAAACACAAAATTATTCATAATCTTAAAATATTATGATTAGATTTACAATTATTGATTAATTAAAAAAAATTACTCTTTTAATTTATTGAAAATGTTTTGTAAATTAATAATCTAATGCATGCATCTTTTACGTAGATGTAAAAATAAAAATACGTTATAGATTTTGTGATCTCCTTGTACAAGAAAATCTATTCGTCCCTTTTTTTCAATATAATATTTTATTTAGAGCTTTAACCAAAAATAAAATACACTATTTTCATTTAAATAATACAGTAATATGAAAAATCAAACGGAAAAACCATTTAAATCACATGTAAATCAAAGTTTCTACTTTCAATTGTTAGAAACATAATTTTGTGTCGATTTAATTCTCTGTCATAAATTTTCAAACAAATGAAGTCATGTCTCTCCATATAAAACATATGAAAAACGATTATTTTTCAACGTTTTTTGTCACTCTAAATAAAGCTCTCCAAAAATATCGTCCATCATGGAGGCTTCTTTATTAAGATGGCTTTGATATAACGCATTTATAACTTAACGAAAATGATCAATTCAATTCATTCTTCTTTTTTTTAAACACAAGTTAATTTAACGAAACTTTTTCAGTTTAACTATTCAACGAAGTATTTTTCTATTTTGACTATATAACATTTTTCAAAAAGTAAAAAATCATTTTTTTGACGTTTCTCAAAAAATTAACGAGTATTTAACGAAATATTAAAAGTTTTTAAAAGGTAAACTAAAATTATTGATCGAAACAATATAAAACTTGAAATAATTTAGCGCAAAGCGCGGCCAATTATTTGACAGATTCTCACCTCAAACTTTTATTACTTGGGAGGCCTAATTTAAGAAAAAACTAACAATTTTAGAATCAATAAAGTAATCCTATACAGCGACGAACATTTTTACAAAATTGTGATAGAAGTTGACGTCCGATAATTCTTTTCTGTTTGGACCGAAAGCCCAGAACTATTCAAAAACGGACTTAACGAAAATAACTTACAAAGCAAAAACACAACTTAAACAATTAGCAATTTAAATCATAGTTAAATCAAAGGTTATTTATATCATTAGTAATTTATTTAAACCAATCAATATATTTTCGTTAAATTAACTTGCCGAAACTTTTCAAACTTAGCGAACCAACAAATAATTTGTTTATTTTGATTATAACATTATTCAAAAACTAACCCATAAAAAATAATTAAATTATACTAAAATAACTTAACGAGCATTTAACGAAACCTATTATAAATGTATTTTACAAGTTTTTGAAAGTAAATTAACTAATTAAGAATCTGAGTCACTTTTTACACACCAAGTATATTAGTTATTAAGGCGTGGAAAATCACCGTTTAGAAACCAAATATTATAGGGACTGACAAATTTTCCACCACTTAAAATATGATAGCTGTTGGCATGAAAAATACAAAATACAAACTAAATATGTATTTGTATTTGTGCCATTTATATAAAAATGATTTAAAATCGAACTTAACGAAACTAAATTAACAAAAATTCTCAAAGTCGATTAAACACTCATTCAAAAATTATTCGAATTTTAGTAATTCTAATCTGTTTTGTTACACATTTACGTTAAGTTAACTTAACGAAACTTTTCAAGTTTAACCAAACGTAATATTTTTCTATTTTTCATCTAGTCTCTGAATTAGCGTTAACATCGTGCTCGAGAATTGGGGCAGTAGATTTTATCAATATTAAATTAATGTAATTGTTTTGCAGTCCTATTGTTTGTTACCTTCGAAGCTAAGTAAATCAGTGTAAAATATAGTGATAGTGATAATATTCTTCTTGTTTCTTAAGATCGTTTATAGCGTTAAATATTCTATGAGTCGCAGATTTTTAAAAATGGTGTCATAATCCACGTCAGCGGCTAAGATATAAGTTGTATAGGTCGTATTAGAATATAGAAAGAAGAGTTGGATGTGTTTCAGCCGTAAAACAAATACCAGAACAAATCGACAGGATAAATTAAAAAAAAAAAATTTACGTCACAACATTTTGATGGAAAACTATTTCTAAAAGGAACTTATTAGCCAATAACTTCTGTTTTAGCTTACATTTGATCTTTATAGTTATAGACCGACCTGTTCTGCTTATACTCTTGAACCCTACCTATAATTTGATTTCGGTTTTGATCGAACACATTGTACTTTACCAGGATCAGTTTTTGTTTTTTGGATGAGGCAAAATTCAATGTTCTAGCCCTCGATTTTACATTCATCTTCAAAACAGAGTGACCAAATAAAAAATTCAATCGACATCCTCCCTCCCCCCATTGAAATTCGAAGTCGATACCTACTGATAATATTAATATTAACGATAATATTTTTTTTTGTGTTTTTTTTTTGCGATTCGTATCATAATAAAATTAACCCATGACGACAAATATGTGCATGAACTTGAAACATTATCCGTAGATAATCAATTTGAATATACCATGTGGACGTTGTAAATGTAGTAACGACTTTATTTTAGGCTCCAGTCAGATTGCTTTGTATATCATAGGCAATTGTTCATCGCATTGTAATAACAGAACTGCACCTTGAGAAAACACATATAGATTTTCAGAAGAGTCATTTCACTTTGATAGAACCGTTAAATAATTCATTTAGAAGAAACCATTACCTAGCCAAACAGCAAAAAAAAAAGAAAAAAGAAAAAGCTCCTCAATACTCATAAATTATTTACCGGTAAAATTTGGAAGATCATTATCAAAAAATGATTGCACAAACTGACATAATTGATAGTTCTTTTTAGATGTAGCTCATGTTTTGCGCAAAATTTCTTTGAGAAGCCTTAAGGAAACGGTTGTGTTTTAGTTTTTGCATAGCCAGGATGAGTTCTTCGTAGGATGAGTCCTCTCTTCACATTAGTCTTGTATTTGCATAATAAGTTAATTATAGACAGTCCTAGATGGTAGATGTCCCGTAAAACAAATCGTGATCTTTTGTGAAACAAATCCAAAAGTAGACAATATATAGCTTTGTATTATTTGGGTTTCTTCAAAATGCTACTGTTAATCAGTAGTGTTCCTTGGGTTTTATGCGTCTTTCGGCAAACTTTGAGAATATCTTGAAATAAAAACATAAAACATTTATTGCTTGTTGGCTTGCAAATATGTTAATTATTTGCCCTAAGCTTCGCTATTTTGAAGACTACTTGTAAATCCTTTCTTAATCGATAGCAGGCTTAAACTACTAAGCCTTTCTTGGGACATAGTGCTCTGCGAGCTTTATTAGATTTGAAAGTGATATTTTAGCATTTAATATTTTTTTTTAAATTAGCGAAATCGCCAAAAACATCATAAACGCGGTAATAACATCTCAAAAACCTGTCGCTAGGTTGTAGTACTTATGAATTAAGAATGTTGGTTTAGTTATTAATTGAGCTAAATTTTAGTACGTTACTTTTTACTATATTTTTTTAAAGATATCATTTTCAACCCAGTGAAAATGTTGTTTAAATGTCTGGCTTGTATTTTTTATCTATATCTCGTCAGTTTTTTAATAAATTTGTTCACCATCCAAATTAGTAAGCTCTTCAGGTTTCCACACAGAAACACATTTACCAATTGCTTAAGGCTTTCATAGCGAACAGTTATTTGGGAATTGATTATATCCAGACTTGTAAATAAAATATATTACTTTATAAGATAATTCTGGTTTATCCAATAGATTTCAATACACACAAAACTCTTAAATTAGATGCAAAAAAATTATTTAACACAAAAACTAAATGAAATTACTATTAAACTGACAAAAAACGTCATTGTAATATCAAGAAAATCCAATTATTACACATTAGGAGAAGTATTCACAAAACTAACAGTAAAATGACCCACACATTCCCACAACACACACAACACTTTAAATACAGGTGTCGGCACACTAAGTGTTTCCAACTTCACGCTGATGTCAGGAGACGCGCATGACAACGCACTCATTTGTTGACAAACGTCAGAATGCATATTAAAAAATGAAGTTCGATTGAAGCCCTACAAAATATAAAAAGTGCAAGATTTACCACTATCACAAAAGACAGTTTGCCTAGCAAGGGCAAAGGTGTTAAAACATTTGCACCTTGGTGGCGAATTTGATATTTTCTGATAAACAAACAAAACGATCGTGTTTGGTTATTGTGCAAGTTAAAAGACAATTTAGACCAGCAAATTGCTCTGCGCCTGCATCAGTGATGGTTTGGGCCGCGGTGACTGCTATGCAGTACGCTCACCATTCGTTTTCATTGAAGAGGGCGTAAAGGTAAATCAACAAATCTACGGTGAACATTTTAAGGGATGCTTTCTTACCTTGACACGTAACCAATTAGGTAGAAACCATTGGACGTTTTAACAATACTCGGCACCATTCCATAAAGCCCGTGAAAGCCAACGTTTTTTTACATAAAAAAGTTCCCAGCTTCATTTCTTCACAAAAATGACCACCATATTCCCCGGACTTAAGCCCAATTGATTTTTCCATATGATGCATTCTGCAGGCCAAAATATTAATGAAAAAATACGGTCGACGCTTTAAAGAGTGCTCTTCGCCGAGAATAGGGTAAAATTCAGTACTTAAAGGTTGCAGGACGAATCTTTAACGCATATTCAACTGTGAACTCTCTACAATAAATTTTTATAAAATCAGCTCCGTCAACTTTAAAATTCACAGATTTAGCTGGGTCCTAATAGCCAAGTTGAGATGAAAACACGTTTCTGCTGATTCCTCCAGTTTGTCCTTCCCTAATAGATATTCTTCACATATTGTGAGAAGTGATTAGTATTATGTATTTAAATTGTTAATGTACCATATTTGTCACATGACATGTTCAGTTAGAAAGTTTTTAACGATAATGGTCGCAATTTATTTGTCACGGTAAATGCAATTTATCCATGGTACCATTTGAAAAATGTACACCAATTTGCCGTAGTAATCGCAAATATTTTTATTTTATTGAAATACTATCAATTAACCAATGAATATATACTCCGTATATACTAAAAAATATGGCCATGAATTTATCGGTCAATTAGATCGCCTACTCTTATTTCAGCCTTGATTTACTACAAAAAATCATCTGGTTTGAGTGTTATTTGTTAAGGTTAGTGCCTTATTTATACCGATATCGCTTTTATAGTTAAGATGGCCTACGAACTAGTCATTCCTGAAACTAGCTTTATCTTACTGAGCCTCATATGATTTTATCAGTTTAACGGTTATTTCAATTGGTTTTTGTGTTAAATAATGTTTTTTGAATCTGTAATTTATATAAACTTTAAAGTTTTGTGTGAACTATAATAAAATTAGATAAACTATATCAATTAGATTTTCTTGTGATAACAATGACGTTTTCGTTCAGTTTAACGGTTATTTCATTTGGTTTTAATTATTCGTTAAATATTACTCGACCAATAATTACTCGATAAATAAAGAGTGGGCCATTTTTAAAATTCGTTTTTAAAATGCTATAAAATGAGTAAACATCAGTGTTTATGGGACATTTTTTTATTGTGAAGGTCTCCGATTTAAGAATAAAAAACAATTTTGTTCATTTGGCTTAGGGTTGGGCGTTTTACATGTAAAAAACGTTTTCTCCATTTTACATGTAAATAACGTAAATTACAAAAAAAATGTGTATTTTACAAAAATATGTAAATTATATTTAAAAAACGAGAATCCGTCCAGAAATAATTTAAAATATTGAATAAATGATACAAACATTTGTTTATAAGAATAACTTGCATTAGAAAATCCAATTAAACATTTTATTTAAATGGTTAATCATAATTATTTTCCACTTTTAGTTATCTACATTGAGACTATAAAAACCACCTATCCTTCTACAATGCCATCTGTTTACGTCTTAAACTAGTTCTTATATTTGATAAAATAAACAACTAGTGACATAGTGCCATCTAGCTACATTTGAATAAACTAAAATAAAATATTTTTAAGAGTGCATATTTCTTTCGATATGTAGCGGAAAACTAATTACAATTTGACGTTTAATCATAAATAAAATAATTCTCCGCAGTGAAATGAATGAAGTGAATCTATACTCGTTTGGCTGGCTTTTAAATTTAAATCTTTATTAATTTCAAACAGGACAAAATCAACCAAATTATCACTACCCGTCTCACCCTCATCAAATAAATGTATGCCTGAAATTACTAGCCCTATTCTATCCATTCGATAAAATGCCTATGCATTATGCCTTTGATGTCCAGTGTAGTAAAGAGGTAGCGAATATGATTATCGAATTTAAGCGTGGAACTGTAGTGAATTTTATTAATTCAATTTAATTTTTCTTACTCTAATTACAATTAATAATTTTTCATAACCTAAGTTTGCAGCAATACCATTATACTAGCCTTACCATAGAATTAATACTAGATAAATTGATTAATACATTAATAATTAAATTTTGGAAAAATATTCTTTTTGAAACCCAGCAGTTACCATTCAAGGAATTCCATATGCTAACTCCTCTCACGAAAAACGAAGCGTTCATCAAATTACATTTATTGATAGCAGGTGTCAAGATTTCATTGTCAAAATATTTCTTATCATAGGAAAGTTGCACTTTATTTTACATTTATACATATGTACAAATATCACAATAAATAAACACAAATACACTACACTGTAGTATATAGTCAATTTTTCTTTAATTAAGAGATTTGGTTACAGATGGCGATAATTGTAATGAAAAAGTTGATTTATATTTTACAGTATGTATAAAATAATCGTTTACATTTCACATACATTTTACATGTAAAAAACCCAGTAAATTACATTTTGTAATTTACACGCCCAACTGTGATTTGGCTCATTCTGTCATCATGTGGGTCCAGTTTTTAAGAACTTTTTCGATTATTTCGGCGCCTATCTCGTGAATAATAGTCGGACAATGTTTGGTCTATTTTTAATCTTTGAATTCTGTACTACACTAGTCTGGCAGTGGCCCACCACGGCTGCAATATTCTTGGTCGTGCGCACTGTCCGAGCTCGGAAACACTTTTATTATCCAATAGCAAACCTTTCTCACGATTTCCTTTCTCCACCAATTTCACTACAGCAGTTCCGCATAGCGCCCCTTCACGGCCCATATTTCTTTACAAAATTTGCACGTTTTCATCTACACAACAGTTATTTTAAAAATAAGTTTTCAATATTTCGTAACGCTCATCAAGCGAAAAGATGATTGTTTCGTGCCGCGAAACATCAGACTGAGGAGCTGTCAAAATTTGACTATAATAAAAGTGTATAATAATGCATACATTGAGGCTAATTACATAAAAACATCCCGCTCAAGCAATGGATAGTAACATTTTGCTAACCAAAATCGTGAAGTGCAAACGCAAACAGTTTCTAAAGGGTGCCCGCCTGCGCTAGCCTCCATTTACTAGTCTCTGGGTGGTATATTTAAAGAGATCGTTTATTAAGTACTCGACACAGCAGCAGTTCGTCTATGTCACACTCAGCAGAGTAATCAGACTACACAATTTGTACATGTCACCGACAATGATTTTCCATTAAGCTTCTTACACGGGTGAAGAGGAAGCGATAAGCTGGCAAAGCTAGGTATCCGCGAAAAATTTTGATGACTCGAGCGTAGCATACTTCCTACAGTAACAACGATGGCGCAAAGTTTTTTCAATAACACTGGCGCCCCCACTCAAATACTAGTATACTCAATCTTGATATGCAGAGTCTCATGGCTGACGCAGGTGACATAAAAACAGACTTTGTTATTCAGTGATCTGACTACTTGACATTAAGCGAAACTTAGATGAGTGACGACGAGAAGCACATTCCCATTCATAACTACGAGTACACATTTGGTGCTGCTTGCCTCGTTGAACTTTCTTTAGTCACTGACGATATCAAATTTAGTTTCGTATTCGGATCAATTTACATGCGTATAGGCTTCCGTACATAAACAACTCCTAGTTCTTAACACTTATCAGCGTGGACACTGTCATACCCCATGTGCTCATTGAGGGCAGCTTTGCACACTGCCGATGGTGTTGATACTGGTAATAAATAAATTGTTTTTAACAAACCCAGCCCATTTCGGATTTTTCTTTTGTAGTTTCCAAGCATTTGAACAGAAATAGTTGATCGCAACTATGTATGGCTGATAACGTTTTTTCTTAAAGATCGTAATTTTGAATCAAATCTTAAAGCCATCAGAGGATTTATTCATTTTTACTATATTTACGAGGAGTCATAGTTACGTTTATGCTCTCCAATGCAAAGTCAACAGACAAAACTTATTCTTACTACTCTACGACAGTTGAAATTTTCACAAAAGTTAAAACTATCGATTACATTAACTACAAGCAAAGTACTTGAAATTTGAATAGCCCCAATTTATTAATACACCTACACCGCACCTACACCACATTTTTATTAAACACTTATTTGCGACAGTACACTACTCCGGTTTTACCCTCAATCCATGAAATATACGATGTTACTCTTGTATTTACAGATGGTGTGGTTGAAGCACAGCTATAGCCGTAGCTAGTAATAGCAATTGTGTATAATCGGCTTCCACGATAGTATAAACTGCCACCCGAATCATATTGGCATGTATCTTTATTCGGTGTATATGTACACATTTGTGAAGCTAGTATGGTACTTCCCCACGATTGCGAACATTGACTATTGGTAACAACGGCCAATGATACTTTTAGAAGGTTAGAAGAAGTTGGACCACCAAATGATGTAGTACCCCAACCAGCTGCTTGAAGATTTACACCTGTAAAATCAGTATTTGCATCTCGGTACGCATATGGCAAACACGCTGGACCAACTCCACGAGAATAAACTATATCGGTGGTCGTTCTAACCAATGCAATATCATTGATATTTGTTTGTGCATTAAAACTTTCGTGAGGTATAACAAGTTCAACATTTAATAGAGCGGTATAAGGTGTTTCAGCACCTGTACTTGTATCTTGATCACCGACTAAAATACCTAAATCAGACATTGTTTTGTATTGACTGAAACCATGAGCCGCTGTTACAACCCAACGATAACTAATTATGGCACCACCATCAAAAACTAACGCGTTTGGCCGATATACAATACCAGCCATCGAAATAAATTCGTTTGCTGAAGTAACTGTTCCACCCACAATTTTACTATTTACTGACCATCCACAGTCACATTGTTGAGGTCTTGCTGTTACGTTACATTGGAAATAACCCGATTGTGACGTAGTGTATGATGTATAGGCTGGAAAATATTAAAAATTTTAATTTTCTATTTTAATTTACGTAACTTATGTTATACCTAAAACGATGGAATTAAACAAAGAAGTTTTTTCAACGTATCCAGTTCCACAAAAGTATGCAGCTCCCGCCAAAGTTTTATTGCCATCAGGTCCAATATAAAAATAATCCGAGTAACACGAACCATCACTTTGTTTTGGTAGGGCAATATTACATTGAGCATATAATTCGTATCCAGATGGTGCTGTTAATAAATATCGACATGATGATCCGGCTGGATACTTGTAGGTTGAATAGCCTGGTGAATTCACTTGTCGCACCTCACCGCCAAATAATGTATTGTAATTATCGCAAGTTTCGAACAGACCAAAAACCGTGGTAACACTCGATAATATCAAAATAGACAGAATATAATTTAACATATTTAATTTTTTGTTCTAATAGTACTAAGCTAAATTGCTAATAGCTAATAAATGTAATAAGATTCGGTTTCATTATATATTATATATAAGATGTGGAGCTTGTCTTGTTCAAATACGAGCCGCGTAAATTTGTTTTATAAAGTGAGGAGGGAAAAAAGCTGCCTCGTGGAGAATTTACTTTATTTGTATAAATGTACATAAACATTGTCGGCTTATTTTTAAAACTGCAATACTTTTTGACAACAGTGGCTTATTATTTTTGTTTTTTTCTATTTATATTTTAGACCGCCAAATATATTTTTTTTGAGTGTAGTAACAGATGGTTTGAATGAATGGCATTTTCAAAAAAAAAAAAAAAAAAAATGTTTCAATAATATTTAACCAAATGAAATAGTTGGCAGTAGGTAATAGACTGGTAATACTGGTAATTGGCAGTAAGCTTTATTATAAGAAAATTGATTTTTATGGTTAAATTAGTGCTAAATAATTAGCGTGATTCTCCATCAGCACTTGCCACGTGTGTCTTATGATAAACAATTGTGTCACAACTAAATAAGTCGTTAGACTTTACAGGTTTTAATTTTAGTACCACTACAGTTTACGCGTGTTTTTATTTGACTGCCAACAGTTTAACTCAATAATTGTGTGTTTTAGTACACAGATTTCAGAGAACTTTCCCGCATGAAAATCGAGATTGTAATAAAGAGAACAATTATAAATATTCTGTAAACTTAAATTAACATTCATGTCATTGGAGGATTATCCTGTGACGTAAAGTGCATTTAAAATCAACTGCATACAGGCCAAAGTTGAACCTTTACTGGGATCCGTATAGAAAATACGGATCTTTCCGAAACAGAAAGCGTCGTCGTGACGAAGCAACTGAATAATGTTGCAGAATAATGAAGCAATTCGCTAGCGTAATTGAATTTAGTTGCTTAACTGGTGTGATTAAAGCTCTTGAGGCTGAAATTAAATCTTTAAGCAATATCAGCGTTACTGGGCACAACAGGCTATATATGAGGGTATCAGCTCCATCAGAAATGTTAGACTTGCAATGACCCTCGAAGTAGTTGGCCTTAAAAATCTACTAAAAAGCTTAAGCCAAGTGTTCCCAACAAGAACTAAAAGAACAAGAAAATACAGTGGAAATTGAGGAACTGAACACTAAAGTTAGGGCTTTAATAAATCTTGAGGCATCAGGATTAGCAATTAAAAAGGTTCACAATGTCAGTTTTGACATTATAATTGAGAACTCAAAAGCAGAATACATTGAGTTCTCCTTTACTAACAAGGACTTGGAAGAGGCTGGGCTAGTAGCTACGCTACCTACCTGAAAAGAGATTACCCTGAATCATTGCCTATGATGTGACCCAGACAGACAAGTTAGAGAACATCAAAACGGCAATTGTTAGCCAAAATCTTGGTGAACTCACAAAATATAACTTTAAGGTTTTTGGTTTCAAAACTAAGCCTAGAAACAGCAAAGTCGTTCACTATTGACCCACTATTGAGTTGTCGCCAAAAACCCAGAATACTATTCTGAATAAACGCAGAGTATATATCGAGTGGCCTTCTTGCCGAGTTTCTGACTATGTCAGAATCTCAAGGTGCTCAATCTGCTCTGGGTAATTTATAGCTAATTAGTATCTAATTTCTTCTCTGAGGAACTAGTGGATTTCATTAAAATAGACTTGATAAAATTATGGAGGGTCTCCATAATTGCTAAGTCCAAACTATGACATAATAAGGACACAAACAAACGAGGAATTCTCGTTGACGAGTTTGTTGCAATAGTAGGCATCTTTATTTAGTAGGCCTTTTTTGTTATAAACAGAGAAGGTCAGCCAAGCACCTATTGCCACAATGGTGAATCAAATATCGATATGACACTTGTGAGTTGTTGAGTAAAGTTACCTTTTGAGAAATTAAAAAAGTCTGAACTTCTAGTGATCACCGAGATATTGTCTTAACTTTAAAATCTCTAAACGCATAAAATACATTGAATACTCAGGCAAGGTTTCCTGATATGCCCTCAAACGTGATGGGCTAAACATAAAAAGAGCGACAGTAGCAAAAATGCGAAAGGGGTAATGAAAAAGAAGGACAACGTAGCAAGACCTCTAAAGAAATGCAATTATGTAGCAGGTCGTAATGAATACATGGGCTATGTGAATAAAACCAGTCAGCTTTGCCTGGAGAGAATTATTACAGAACATGGTAATGCAGAACTATATAGGGCTTAATATATAAATTCAGTGCAGGAATACTCAAAACTCCACAAGTTTTCAGCACCCTAAAATGTTAGTTGAGTGCACTTAGATCGCATAGATTTGTACCACTAAGAACTTGTGACGTGGAAGAATCCAGAAATGATGACACCACGGACGCAATAATGTCATTAACAACTGGCATAGCACCCGACCTTAACAATATCGAGGTCAAAGTGATACAAAGAGCATGGCTTAAAATAGGACCTAGTTGGAAGCGCTTCCTGAGCGAGTGTTTAAAAAGTTCGGAAAACTTGGAAAAACGGCAAAGTAATTATCATAAGGAAGGGCGGCGATCGATATCCTATCGACCCAAAATCCTAAGGCCACTCATGCTACTACCAGTCTGCGGCATATTACTCGAAAAAGTAATAACTGATATAGGTTGATGTACGTGTTTGAGCGAAGTATATAGTATAGTGACAAACAGTTCAAATCAAGAGAAAATCGGTCTCCAGAGGACGCTATAGTGAAAATGATCAACATAGTCAAACAGTCAGAGCAAAATTACGTTCTTAGAATATTTCTTGACAGATCTGGAGCTTTTGACAATCTGTGGTGGCCTAGTATTATGAAAGAGTATTATGAATGGCTATCCTGAAAATCTAAACAAAGGTTGGCTCGCTGGGCTGACTACCCGCATCCGTAACAACACCAATTGTTAAAAAATTCAATAAAAAGAAAATTGGATTCTTCCAAAATTATACCAGCAAAATTATACGCTTTTGATAAAGCACATGCAGTTTAGGATTGGTACGTGAAAAGTGCAGTCGCTAAGAAAAAAAGGCTCGTTTGAAGGCACTGCATCATTCATGAAAGAGTATCGCTTGGAACTCGTTGCTCTCCAAGAAACGAGTTCCAAGCGATAGTGGAAAATATAGTGTTAAATAATCATTTTGTAATCCATTTTTTTTATGATAAAAATGTTTACAACACTAAAGAAAATGTACAACAATAGAAAAATCACAACACAATTTGTTCAACACAAGAATTTCAATCAAGACAAATCTTGAATAAAAAAATCGTCTGGGTTAGTGCGTTTTTATAATCATTTTTGTTTGTGTTAGTAATCTGCAACACGCTAATTGCTAAAAAAACAATTAAAAAAGATGCAACAAAAATATCCCCACTCCAACAAGTTTATAGGCAAAGAGGAAAAAAATGAGGAAGTTACAACAAGCAACTACAACATAGTGTAAATAGGCTCTAAGTTGCAACCAAACTTATAGTATTGGTATTCATCGCTAAAATAAAATGGAGCGCCACGTCAGAAAAAGGACGAAAGCAAAACAAAAACACGATGACTCGTCCATTCCATCGTAAGACGTCGATCGAGAAACATCTCGATAGATAACACGGAAAACAACCACAATTATAGATAATTGTTTGGAAAAAATAACTGTAAGTGTTTATATAACAATAATAAGTGCGTGCAAAAAATAAATAAATAAAAATTAATAGTGAGTTTTATTCCCCCTACTTGGGAAGTTAAAAATATCCTATACGCTCTAAGGGAAGTATTAAAAACTTTGGCTGTCAGTGCTGCTCAGGCGTCTCTAGGTACAAATTAAATTTAAAAATTATTGGTTTGATGAGTAGTGTCGTCTTGTTGTCGTGCAACAGAATTTAACCTATAAAGAAGTGCGGATACATTTTACAATCGCACGGAAGAACAAAGCGGTCCTTGCTAAGAGAACGACCAAACAAATTTGTAGGCAGAAAAAGCATGAATGGTGGAAGGATGAGGTCTTAACACTACAACAACTCTGAAATAATTACAGTTCTCGTGGTTTCTTCAAAGGAGTCACCGGACTGAATCATACCTTCAGACCTGAGTCTATCGCCATTCGGGACTAAGATGAAAACCTCCGTAATAAAATCGATTCAATGACCCACTTGGGAGGAACATTTCACTGCTCAATGCTCAACAAGTGACAAATGTTCTATTTGAAAGTTGTCAAATACAGATTACGGAGATGTGCATAGAGGACCCTTTCACTCATCTTACGAGGAATTTACATGGGCCATGAAGATAACTAAAAAACGGTTCCCCTGCGATCGACTGCATTAATTCCGAACTCTTGATACTTAGATTTACTATAGATGTCTGTAGAGTTACTGACCATACAGGAGGAAGCGGTCAGTCCGAATCCGCCAGTTACTGATCAAGTTTTTTTTATTGAGGATGATGCTTTCTAAATATTATGAGACATTTCGTAACGTACATCAGGATTTCCGGAATTTCCAAAAAGACCATGACTCAATCCATCGGGATAGCTTATGGTTTGCTTTGCGATGTGTGGAGAAACCTGATAAATATGTGTGTTTGTGTAGAATGACTAATGCAGTTACAATATTGTATCAAAATTGGGCACAAGCATTCAGGAGTTTTTGTAATTAGCCCTGGGGTACCGCAAGGAGATGCGCTGTCCCCGATACTCTTTAATCTCATGTTAAAACTTATATTTCGTAAAAGTGAAACACATTAGAACAACATCTTGTACCGACAGTATAACCAGGTTCTAGCATATGCAAATGCTATCTTTGTAATTGGATTAAATGGCAACGGTGTCAGAGAACTACTGGATCCACTTGTACAATTCCCAGCTCCTGTTCGTCTCAAAATCAATGAGTTAAAACCAAATATGGTTTTATCCGCAATGGATTTTAGTAGTGGTGACCACACAAGAAGTGACAAGTTTCCGATACCTCGGGTCCCTTGTCACTCATAATAATTGTGTGGGAGGAGATATTAAAGCGAGTCTTGTCACTGGCAACTGTCCTTTGTATGCCTTACGTCTGCTATTAAAGTCAAAATACCTTGCAAATGCCGACAAACTGAAGTTGTACAAGGTGTTTGTTGATCAGATCCGTTGTCATGTATGGGAGTGAGAGTTAGACCCTGACGTATGGGTATCATGTTTATTGACATTCAAGAAAAGAATCATGCGCATAATATATGGCCGCAAACGTGACAATGACGACACTTACCGAGTTTTATTCAGAAACTTAATGAAAGAGATCAGAGAAAGAGATAAGAGAACTCCATGAGATCAGAAACTTAATGAAAATTCCTGATCTTGTTCATGAAATAAAAAGACAGCGAGTACGATGGCCTGGTCACGTTCTGCGAACTGATCCTAAGCGGATGGAGCAGCAATATAGGATAGGAGTGTCGCTATTTGGCAAGCGCAGAGACCCGTGGCTCCTCGGAAGAGAGAACCACTTGTCTTCTTTGGGTTGTCTAGAACATTATGAAGTATAAGCTCGGGATCAAATCCGTTTGAACCAGACTGTTGGCTCAGTATGGGCCAGTAGTGGCCTTTAAAATTCATTTTATTGTTATTTTGTACATTATCACGTAAAATACCTATGCAGTCAACCGCGGATTTTTTTAAAAATCTTCTTTCGCGGAAGAGTCATAGTTACGTTTATTCTCTCTAATGCAAAGTCAACAGACAAAACTTATTATTACTTCTCTAAAAGTTGCTCACAAAAGTTGTTACTATCGATTACATTAACCACAAGCAAAGTACTTGAAATTTGAATAGCCCCAATTTATTTATACACTTTTATTTTTATTATAGCCACCTACACCGCACCTACACCACATTTTTATTAAACACTTATTTGCGACAGTACACTACTCCGGTTTTACCCTCAATCCATGAAATATACGATGTTACTCTTGTATTTACAGATGGTGTGGTTGAAGCACAGCTATAGCCGTAGCTAGTAATAGCAATTGTGTATAATCGGCCTCCACGATAATATAAACTGCCACCCGAATCATATTGGCATGTATCTTTATTCGGTGTATATGTACATATTTGAGAAGCTTGTATGGTACTTCCCCACTTTTGTGAGCATTGACTATTTGTAACAACGGCCAATGATACTTTTAGAAGTTTAGAAGAAGTTGGACCACCAAATGATGTTGTACCCCAACCAGCTGCTTCAAGATTTACACCCGTAAAATCAGTATTTGCAGTTCGGTACGCATATGGCAAACACGCTGGACCAACTCCACGAGAATAAACTATATCGGTGGTCGTTCTAACCAATGCAATATCATTGATATTGGTTTGTGCGTTAAATTTTTCGTGGGGTATAACAAGTTCAACATTTAATAGTGCGGAATAAGGTGTTTCAACACCCGTACTTGTATCTTGATCACCGACTAATTATAGCACCACCATCAAATACTAACGCGTTTGGCCGATATACAATACCAGCCATCGAAATAAATTCGTTTGGTGATGAAACTGTTCCACCCACAATTTTACTATTTACCGACCATCCACAGTCACATTGTTGGGGTCTTGCTGTTACGTTACATTGGAAATAACCTGCTTGTGACGTAGTGTATGATGTATAGGCTGGAAAATATTAATAATTTTAATTTGCAATTTTAATTTACGTAATTAATGTTATGTATCTATACCTATAACTATGGAATTAAACAAAGAAGTTCTTTCAACGGGTCCAGTTCCACAAAAATATGCTGCTCCCGCTAGAGTTTTATTGCCATCAGGTCCAATATAAAAATAATCCGAGTAACACGAACCATCACTTTGTTTAGGTAAGGCAATATTGCATTTTACATATAATTCGTATCCAGATGGCGCTGTTAATAAATATCGACATGATGATCCGGCTGGATACTTGTAGGTTGAATAGCCTGGTGAATTCACTTGTCGCACCTCACCGCCAAATAATGTATTGTAATTATCGCAAGTTTCGAACAGACCAAAAACCGTGGTAACACTCGATAATATCAAAATAGGCAGAATATAATTTAACATATTTAATTTCTTGTTCTAATAGTACTATGCTAAATTGCTAATAGCTAATAAATGTAATAAGATTCGGTTTTATTATATATTATATATAACATATGGAGCTTGTTTTGTTCAAATATGAGCCGCGTAAATTTGTTTTATAAAGTAAGGTGGGAAAAAAGCTGCCTCGTGGAGAGTTTACTTTATTTGTATAAATCTACATAAACATGGTCGCCTTATTTTTTATATTAACAACAGTGGCTTATTATTTTTGTTTTTTTTTCTATTCGAGACTGCCAAATATATTTTTTTTAGTGTAATAACAGATGGTCTGAATGAATGGCATTTTCAAAAAATCTCAATAATATTGAACCATATGAAATAGTTGGCAGTAGGTAATAGACTGTAGAGTAAGTTTTATTATAAGAAAATTATATTTATGGTTAAGCGTGATTACCATCAGCACCTTGCACGTGTGTCATGAACAATTGTGTCACTTAACAACTATGTTACAGTTTACGCGTGTTTTTATTTGACTGCAAACAAAATAACTCAATAATTGTGTGTTTTAGTACACAAATTAGATATCACTGTAAATTAACAAGCGAAAGTTTTCCCGCCAGAAGATCTAGAGTGTAATCAAGAGTGAAATTTAAAATATTTCGTAGTTAAGTTAACACCTCTGTTGTAGGGGGCTTACAGTTTGACGTAAGAAACTCTTAACCGAGCATGCTTTTCTTAGATTTTTACGACACTGACACAACCCTCATCTAGACTGATCAGAAGTACTCTTTTCAAGAGTATTAGTACCCTTTTTGTTTTATTTTTCTCTAAATATTCTTTCTAACTGTATTTTATACCTTCATTTCTTTTAAATGTGGATTATGGACGCTCTCTTTCAATCGTTAAGTTTCTGTTTGTTTATATATGATTACGCGATGGTTGTGTTAGCTTCAGCCTAGTGAAATCGTAACATTACTCTCTACTTAATCCTCTATTAATCTGCTTTGAGGTACATAGAGTCCGGTCACTTAATTCCGTATCTCATTTATTTGCTCTGTTTGGCCTACGTTATGCTGAATAAATAAAGCATCTGACGAAAAAGCACCAAACTTCAATTTTCCTGGAAATCGTAGAACCCAACCGTAATAGCACTTGACTGTTGATGAAAGGTTTACCATCTGACTCTAAAATGGTGCCCCGATATTGTATTGTGGAATGGCTCCTCGGAAATTGATGAGAGATCTCAGTAGAATCGTTGTCATACTTTCTAGTGTCCTGTTGATTCCTAGAAATTGTTATCTTCTTAGCCTTCGTAACACTCTTTCAGTACTTTAGCAATCGGACACTTTAGTATCACTAACACTAATTGTCTTACTTTGTTGTACGTGCTTTTCCAACCGCATTTTAAGCATCCATTCTTCATGTGCAGGAGTTTTTTTAATTTTTTTATTGTGCCCAATATGCTTTTAGAATGGAAGATTTGTCTGCGACCCCACTTCATGGCCGATTGTATTCAAGTAGTCATAAGCTGGATTTTTATACTGTAAAAGTAGCAGCCAACGTAACATAACCTGTTCCATTTCAAAAAACAATTTTTTAAAGCGGATATTTGATGCATTCCACTTTAGCCAATAATTCCTTTCGAATTTAACAATAATAGCGTTTGGTTTTGATTGTGTTTTTTATGTGCGACTACATCGGTTTCCAAAATGAACTTCACTTTAGGTTTATGGTATGCCAATTTTTAAATTACACATAATCGTGTTATTAGCTTCAGAATGCTTTCTGTTGGATTTTGTTCTATTCAAAAGCCTTGTTTTGCCAATTTGTTTCATACAAAACTCTTTGCGAAATCTGAAAATTGACTATAGCATTACACTATCCAAGAAAACCATCTTTAATAATGTTACATAGTTCCATTTGACCTAAATACTTAACTTCTGTTTGGAATAGTTTGCAATTCTTCAGATTAAATTTAAGCCCGGTAGACGGTATCCGAATAGGCATATTTCCAGTGACGTCCTTTTACCCCACGCTCAAACAATCGTTTGAATATTGCAGTACCTGCTAGGAACTAAAGCGGGCACCTACTCAATATAGCATTTAATCAAATGATAAACGGCTATCATTTAATGAAACTCGACCGATAATTGGAATAATACTGGGTCTTAAATTGCTACAATTGCTGTACAGAATAGATTTGTGACGTGTATTCTATGTCCATTCCTGGAGGCTTCCCTTAACATTTTACTAATGTGAATACGCTTCCCGATGATTGCTGGTTTCTTGTATAGTCCGTATTAGTCGTTTACATTTACTTATCGGTGACTTATCTAATTGGTGTAAACCATTTAGAATTTATTCAACACACTCTTTTACGGTCAAAAATATCTAGTCTGCCTATCCTCACCCGTAAAATGTTTGTCATAAAAATAACATTAACAAATATATGTATTTGGTACTCGTACCACCAAAATATTATCGAACCTCTATGATTCGAGTATGCTACGAAATTAAGAATAAAACACGTAGAACATGCAGTCACTGCAAAAACTAGATGCGTTTGAAAGTATTATCTAAGCCATATTTACGGCTGAAGTACTCTAATTGTTATTGAGTACGTGTCCTTAGCTTGAATTTTAATGAAGGTTGGTGCTGAATTTCTTCAAAAACGTCACGTAAAAAGGACTATTTTCGATTTCAAAGCAATCGATTATCATATACGTGTATATGCTATTCCACTTACACATGCGACTAACTGGCCATATAGGTATTAGTCAACCCAAAGATAAAAACTCATTAAACAAAAATATGGGTGATATGATGAGTCCCTTGCCAGAAAACGACGTTAGAATCGTGTTTGGTGATTTTGACCTTAGAGCTACTAAAAATCAACTGACTTAGGTAAAATTATGGGTCCGCATTCCCAACATGATCTAGTGCCCGATTATGGGAAAAGAAAATATTTTTTCATCATAAAAATATTCTCTTAGAAACATTCTCCAAAATCCGTGTAGGTCATCCAAGCTGTGAGATTAAATTGATTAAAATTCTTAAAAAAAAAAAATAAAAATAAAGACTAAAGTCCTTTGAGTAAAACAACTCAGCAATGAACACAGTTGACATTATTTCTTTAGAAGTATCACCAGCCTGCACCATACTTTCAGACCCAGGTCTTTTGCCACTCGCGACCTGGATGGATACTTTTGTGAAAATACTGCAGATAATAATATGGTAAAAACTTCATGCAGCATATGCGGGGGACACAGTCTAAGGTAAATTTGACTTGGCCATGCAGAAACTAAAAAAAACCGTTGTTATGGGAGTTGGTTGCGTTAATTCGCTGATCTTGACATTCGAAGTGGATGGTTTACAGAACTATCTTTTTGATCTTAAGATCGCTCCTTTAGCGGAAATATTTTAGGATGACTGCCAAGGAAGATTCTGTCACCGAGCAATTGGCGCAGTGGTTAAAGCTGCGGTAGTTGAGACGGGAGGTACCGGGTGCGAATCTCAAAGGAGGAGAGTTGCAAAAGAGATTTTTCATCACCTGATTACGGGTGATGATGATTAACACAACTTTGACCCCCTGTTGTATTGTAGAATCCATGGGCCGAATATCGTCCATGTCAGTATAGGTTGGCTGGTGCAATTCTCAATGTGCAGATGGGTTTAAAATCGAACCTGTATTCGTGCATCCTCGATTTGGCTCAATCAGAAAAAAAAGATTCTGCCTAAATTGCTCAGATCAAGTTTTAAGCAAGCGTATAGCTCGTTCGGTCGGCTGCTAATTATGGTTTGCTTTGAGATGTCAGTCATAATATTGTGGTAAACTTGAGAACAATCTATCGGAACAATCGATTTTGCAAATGTCGAGAAGATGTTTACGGTTTTGATTAGACGCGTTGTGACGTGTGGTTGGGAGAAAGAAAATGTATCATGAGCATAATAAATTACCATAAACAATGATGGCAATGACCGAGTTCTCTTCAACCGAGCTAGCTCGAATAGAATTTGTTGGAGCACGATTGTCGATACGGTGCGACATATAAAAGCTGACTTATTTTTAACCTTTAGAACATCGAAACGTTGCGTATCTAATAAAAAAGTTGTATCTAAGCAAAAGTATCTTTGTCATAAACATCTTCAGCCTACACAAGTCAGATAAGGTTGTTTAAATAAAAGTGTTTTGGTTAGGTGACCTATTTGAAATTTTGAATTCGTATTCTCATGTAGATACAAGTTTTAATCTAACAAACAATGTTAGAAAACAAGATCTAAAATTTTAACGATTTTACTTTTTTTGATTAACTTATGGTAATGAATATTTTAAAGGATATTGGAGGTCTTCGTTTGCCTTTGATACGCTTACGATCGCAAGTCAGATTTTTTAAATTGTTCTAGATAGTCTATTGTTCTAGAGTGTCTAGATATAAATATTGTACTCTCATGCCTTTTGGGTCATGCATTGTGTGTGGATGGTGCAATGATATCTGAAAGAAAAGCCACCCAGCTGTACGGGACAGTAATAGCCTGTAAAAGTCGTTTATTATTTTTATTATTAAATGTCCAAATTTGGAACATTCTTTTTTCCGCTTTTTAGAAAATTGAACTTAAACCGACAAGCGAACTTGGATTACTTGATAAGTTTTCCAAGGGCTTATCCCCACGTCTTATTAATCATCACAATATAGTTCAATATCACTATAATATATTGTCTTAATACGCCAGTCTTAAGTAAATATTTACTTAAATGCAGAATAATAAAAAAAAAATGTGTCTTTATGTAAATAAACCGGAATTGTTTAAGAAAGTGTCTTAAAAACAAAATAGCAGCAGCTCGATAGGCCATTATTGATTTTCGTTCAATTGAAGAAATGAAATTTCTGTAAAAATGTTGCAAACTGTGAGGACATTAATTATTATTTTGTGTAACTATTACCTTAATTAAATTAAATTATTTAATAATTATTACCTAAAATTTATTATTTTTTTAAGGTATACTATGTGTCGTAAACGGTTTGTTCGAGAGTTGTGATCAAACTTTTAATTTACTTGCTGGTGAAACAAAAACGATCAACTCACCATATTATGACCAATACCAATATCCGCCTGGATCATCGTGTCGATATTTAGTGAAAGCTCCATCCGGTAATTTAATTAAACTACAATGTGCCATAAATCTACCAACAAATGCGGATGCCTCGTGCTACAGTGATTATTTCTTTGTCAGTACAAGTGGTCTCAAATCATTGGAACGTTCAGAATATTATTGTGGAAATGTGTTAGTTGACAAAACATCGTTATTCAATCAAATTGTGTTTGGTGAGATATTCAATTTTTTTATCGTAATAATTTAACGGATTGTTAACTATTTTATTTAAAGCCTATTCGTCGTATACGAATACTAATTCGGGTTCATTTACATGCCGGATTACGGCACAAACTCAGACAACATGTGATTGTGGATGGTCGATTACAGGACGAATTGTTGGAGGCCAAGAATCGATTGTGAATGAATTTAGTCCAATGGTAGGCGTTATTTATTTACCCAGAAGCCAGTTAATAATGGGCGGTACCATAATAAGCTATCATTACATTTTAACGGCAGCTCATGGCCTAGTTTCGTATAGTAATTCACCAAATGTAATCGGTGTTTTAGTAGGAGATCATGATTATAGCATTGGGACTGAAACACCTTTTTCAGAAATATACTATGTTGGTGCGATTTTACTGCACGAGGGATATAGTTCAGTAACCAATGCAAACGACATCGCAATTTTGCGACTTACAAGTGATATTTTATATTCGTTTGCTGTTGGTCCGGCATGTTTGCCATTTAATTTTGCATCTGATTTGGTCGGAAGCATCGTTGATGTTGCAGGTTGGGGTACGACAAATTTTGGTGATCCTGTTTCGTCCGTATTACGGAAAGTTACATTGAACGTTATTTCAAATGCGCAATGTCAAGCGTTTATGAATGTTCAACCGTCACAAATGTGTACGTACACACCGAACATGGATACATGTCAGTATGATTCGGGAGGTAGCTTATATTTACGAAATGGACGTTTTTATACAGTCGGAATTGTTAGTTATGGTGTTCGATGTGCACTTTCTACACCATCCGTTAACACTCGTGTGTCTTCGTATTTAGATTGGATTCGATCGAAAACCAGTGATGTTAGTTATTGTATTAAATAAAAGATAATTTTAATAATAACGGTTTATGCTTTTCCAAATAAAAGTGGAATCCATTTGCCCCTAGGCTAAACGTTGCTTGCAGTGGAGATGACCTTGACAATAGTAATTGATTATTTGGGATAATTTTTTAGCGAAGATATCGGGTCATCCAAAAGTGAATTAATATTCGTCGGCTACTAAATTTGTAGATAGTTATCATCAAATAGTCCCTTTTTTAGAAGTTTGATAATAGAAGACGGGATTTTCATCAATGTACTGATCACGTAGTTACAGAGAACTCGTGAAGTACTTCGTCGTGATTGGGGCCATATTCATTCGCGTGATTCTTCTCTCAAATGTCATCAGGCATCTCTCATAGTCTTACTTTCATACCCATACATGACAATAAGTTTGATCAACACCTTGTACACCTTTAGCTTAGACGTTTGGCATACAAAGGGCGGTTGCCAGTGACAAGACGAGTTTTTGTCCCCTCATTTAAAAATGCGCGTCTTGACCTCAATCGATATCGACCAAACAGTTCATGGACTGTAACATTTCATAGTCCAGCCCTTTAGACCAAAGAGTCAAAACCCAACCATCTGATATTCCAAAAATGGTTCATTCGAGTTTACTAAAATGACTTTCGGCATTAGGAATGTAGCACAAAATTTTCAAAGATTAATGCATTCTATATTATAATTGGGATTAAATTTTGCTTTTATTTACTTAAGGCGATATTTTTATTGCGACCACCTAGGGTCAACTGGGCGGCCTTGAAATCCAAAATATGTAGTCCTTTTCACTTGAAGCCCAAGAAATATCCAACACCAATGCTGCCGAGGTCATCTCTACAGTTAAGCAACGTATAGCCTCGGGCCAAATGGTCCCCACTTTTTGGTCACCGAGCTTCTTATAGAGCAAAGAGTTCCTGGTATAGTACCATCAAATTGCCTGGTTTCTTAGCGTGTCAGTGAGTTCAGTAAAATTTTGTCAAGTATAGTGTGGTGGAATTCTAAGGATATCACGCTCGTTTTTAAGTCTTTTACGAGGCATGCGAGTTCTTCCGACCACAGTGGTTTTGTTAAAAGTTGTATTATGAAAACCAATGACCGTCTTTAGTGTGTTAACGCATTATTGGAGGTATTGATAACTTTGGTTGTCACTTTGTCAGTGCAAATCATAGACGTATAAGAGATATAGACCGGTTTCAAAAATTTTTTCCATAGTAAATCTTCTATTTCACGTGTGATCGGTTGGAGAGGGACGGATATCTAAAAAATTGTATGTCTTATTCAACAATTTGAAAAAAAAACAAAAAAAAAATTTTTTTTTTCGTTAATTCTAAACAAACTTGGCTTGGATTTGTTCTTTTTTTAGAAAAAACAGTGATAAAATTAATTAAAACTTATTAAAATTAATAAATTTGTGTTCAAAAATCATAAACTCTATACTATCGTGTATCAAAATTAAAAAAAAACTTGAAAAAATGAAGTGTTTGGTGAAAAATTGTCGGAATTCTAAACTCAATAAAGTAGAAGGAATTTCGTTTCATAAGTCAGTTAATTACTAAATTAGATTAAATATAATGTATGTTGTGATTATAATCTAGTGATTAGTGAAAGACAAAATTAAGTTTTAATTCAAAAATATTAAAAATTTTAAAAAATAATAATGTAATTTTTGTGGTCCCTAAAATCGTAATATACTGTACACTTTCATTTTTTGTTTACAGTCCCTTCTTTTGAATGTAGTGTACTATTCCAGGACCGAATTGTATAATTAGTTCGGAAAAACGCCGTTAAATTACCCACTAATTTTATGATTTTCAAAATATAATACATACGGAGTTTTGTCATATAAAATCATATAAAATGCATGATGTGTTTATGTCCTGAATGGACAGGGTCATGAAGCTCATTAGCACTTCGTTTATATATTGAGCTTTTGCCTAAGGAAATGACTACTGTTCATTTTTTTGTAAATTTGTAGCTATAATGTAAATAATATTTCTTTCTCTTTAGGTTACCAAAATGTAATAAAACGAAAGAACTGTGGTTAAACATGTTAAGTCTTGACCAACCAGGACATTTAAGTAGCTATAGTATAGTTTGCTCGGAACTAGAGTTATAGTTTGCTCGGAACTAGAAAGCTTAAAATTCTTTAAAAAGATATGTTATAATGTTCATCATAATCTTCTTGATGAAAATATTTTTACCGACAATTTAGAATTTCAATATAGCCATTCTCAAGAACATTTACATTTATTATCTCAGTCCATTATAGGAAAATATTACGATATTCGGTTAAATTTCTTTTGCAACGAAAAATCTGCAAAGCTATCAAAAAGGAACAAATTTGTCTCATTACTCCATTTTCATGGCATGTAGGCTAAAATCTCAAATTCCCCTATTTTTCTAGTTTCAATCTAAGTGGATTAGACCTACTGGGGATACCACACTAAAAAAAATGCGCTAAGTACTCTTCCTCTTGGGAAGTGTGGAAATGAGTACACTCAAGTAAACTATAGTCCTAAAAAGAAACCTTAAAACTTTTTTTAATATTAAAATACATATATCTACTAAAATATCTAATTGCCATACCATCACAAAAAAAAATTATTAAATTTATTTTTTATTTAGCAACCAACTTCATTATAATCAAATAGTAAATTTCTAATTGCGGCCCTGGTATTATTATAGTCTTTCTCTTTTACCCTTGAAAATTTCCTCACTTGACGTTTGCTTGATTCTTGTCTAAATCTATTATACGTCTATGGTGCAAATATTATCTAAACTTCAAAGTTGGAATTGAAATTACCTGCCATAACCTTACTAAAAATAAAATTCAGCTAGTTCTGGAAAAATATAACATACATTCTTTAAAATGAATGTCCACAGTTTAAAATAAACATTTTATTAATAAAAAAAAATTTAATTAGATTATATATATTTATATACAAACTAATGGAATAAATAAACATAATTTAGCCTGAAGAACCATTTATCTAATTTTAAGCGTTATATATAGTACAAAAAACACAATTAACACAAAAAGTATCATGTAGCACATCTGTTTATTATGGCCCCCTTTACCTAATCGAACAACACGATTCATTGTGTTCGATAGAAATCCTCCTGTACGATCCATATCATCGTCAATCCCACGTAACAATTTATCTTGATATTTTACTTCATGATTCAAATCAATCGATATGGATTTAAGAGTTCCAATTTTATCACGAAGCTCTTCCGCCATTCGTTCATTTTCTTCTTCCAAGGCATCATGACTTGTTCCAGGTTGTGTCGGTATCGGTTGATACGCATAATTATTAGTTCGTCGCATTGTCTTATTAGTCGCCACTTTAACTTAACTTATCTAAATTTCGTTCAAATTAAATCTTTAATTAAATTTCTAGTATCGAAATTTGACAAAGATTTTGTTACAGCCAAAGAGATACGTGTACAATTTTTAAGGTTATGATGATGACATTTCATATTTTTGCTCAAAATAACAATTCGAAGTGGCTCAATCTGTAAACGTCAAAATAATGTCACACAAATTCCGCACTTACATAATTTTTATTTAATTTTAATTAAAAATCAACCACAAAATGCCTGGTAATGTTGATAAAGTGAAAAATAATCCATGTCTAAAGGTGGTTCAATATATAAATCCCATTCAATCATTTATTGGTGCTCACAGATTAAATATTTTTTGTTTACTCCTAGGAACAAGATCTATCGTACAAATGTTTAAATAAAAACAATTTTGACCGTGAAAAATGTGAATTATACTTCGTAAACTATAATAATTGTAAAGAATTTTGGGTAATTAAAATTTTGGGTTAAAACCATATGATTTTAAAAATCGGTACTAGATTTTTTTGTTTAAATTTTTTTTGTAGAACAAGGTTCGAGTCGATAGAAGAGCAAAAGGTTTATATCCATATTTACCAAATGTCGAAGACCGTGAAAAAATTAAAGCAGAATATATGAAAAGCAAGCCCGATGCATAATATTTGATAAAACATTTAAAATTAGTTTGTAATATATAATTTTGTTTCTGAAATGTACATACAAATAACGTAGTACTAGAGTTTTTGTTTTGATTTTATAATTTGGTTACTGGAATCCATCTCCAATTCGAGCTGTCAAAATAAATGTCAAATTAAATGTCAAAAACATGGCTGTGAACTTGGATATAAAATTATTGCGGGCCAATAAAACATATTTTGAAGGCGTAAATATTATAATATATCAATGACATAACATCTAATAAGTATTTCGATACATTTTTAGGAAATTGTCAAAGGTGTGGTGATAATAATCTGTTCGACAGAAACAAAACATGATGGAATTTCGCTCATTCTTGATGGGAGTGTCAATCTACAGCTCAGCAATAAAACAGTCGGAATATTTGAGGCTTTCTATAATTCAGTAAAACCAATACAACTATTAAATAGTCATTTAGATATAGCCCCGTCTGGAAAATTGCCACCCGGTTTGACCGAAATCCAATTCGAATTTCCACTCATCTGTACAAAAGAACCCCGAATACTGTACGAAACGTATCATGGAGTTTTTGTAAATATTAACTATTTCTTAAAAGGTGAAATGAAAAGAAGTTTCTTAGCAAAAAATGCGCTAAAAATACAACCGTTTATCATCCAGTACAAATCAAAACCAAAAACTTCTTCGAAAGAGGTAAATTTTTCCATTAGTCCGGAAACCTTGATGAAATCAGCCAAAGAACGTATCTCAATACCTCGATTTTTAATAACCGGCAAACTTGATACAACTGAATGTTGTGTGACCGAACCGTTGGTCGGACATGTAACCATACAACATTCGGAAGTGCCAATCAAATCGATTGAAGTTCAACTTGTACGTGTCGAAACTTGTGGTTGTGCAGAGGGATATTCACGAGATGCAACTGAAATTCAAAATATCCAAATAGCCGATGGTAATATTCCTCTTAAAATACAAATACCAATATTTATGATATTTCCACGTTTGTTTACGTGTCCCACGTTGATTACGAAAAATTTTAAAATCGAATTTGAGGCCAATTTGGTCATATTGTTTCGTGATGATTATCTGATCACGGAAAATTTTCATGTTGTATTGAATAGAGCTGGGACTTCTCTTAGCATTTAGTTAAATTTATTATTTAATGTACTATTTTTAATCAATAAAAAACTATATTTATACTAAGAGATATCGGTATGTGCCATCGTCGTCGCATCCTCTCGAGTATCATTGTTATCACTCATCAACCAGCGCTTGACCTGCCATACAATAAACTTAACAGACTTACAATTGATGAGGAAATGCTAAGTTCCGGATTAAATTAAATCGATTGAATGATATTCGATTTTAATCAATTCTAATTTATTACGAGTATAGTGGTAGGAACGTTCCATTTGCGACGTTCCAGAAGATAAGATGTACCGTCGACGCGTAGTGGTGGACGTGGTGGTAATCTAATACCTATGAATATTTTTTAATCAAATTGATGAGCTCTTATGTCCGCGTCAGGCCCTGTTTACTATATGAATATCGCGATGTTAAACGTAGGAATGAATGACCCACTTTTCTCGCATCGGTGCTGATGACGTAGAGTTTTAATACTTTGCTCATAGCAATGCAACCTAACTTTCGATTTAGGAAGTCATAATTCTAAGGCGATTGTTTGTATTCAGGAGTTGAAAGAAATCCATTGAATTGGAGCTTTTGAAATATTTTTCTGCGTTTATGCCCTTGGGGCTGCAACTTTGATGTGGTAATGTCTTGAGAAACATTGATATCTTCCAATAATTGTGCTCGTTTAGGTGAGTATCTGTATACAACGTCACTACGTAACAAACTAATAGTCCGTCATTTATTTCCATTACCGTCTTCTTGGTGGGACTTATTTTTATTTGTAAATCGTTAAGAAAAAATTGGGCGGAGATGACCTCATAAGCTGAGCCCCATGATTGAATCAGAGTTAACATTGTTATTATTATCATTAGGCGATATAAATTATGGGACTCTAAAAGCCAATGTCCTAAAGTCGTGCAAGTTTTCAGAAGATGCGTAAGTATAGGGGATATCTCTGATCTCATGTTCTCGCTGTAACGAAGATAATAGACACCTTCATCAATCGACATGATTCTAAGTGCAGATATTTATTCAAATATTTTAAAGGAAGGAATAATTAAGACCTCGCTAGACCATCCAGTAGCTTAAAAAACGAAGCTAGGATGGATTCTTCTGGGAATAACGCAAACTTCAAACTAGGTGTATGATATCTCGAAATAATCTTGAAATAGAACAGCGAAAATTCTGAGAAATTGATGAAATAAGTAAAATTAAACAATACTCAGAAGACAGAGGGTTGTGAGTAAAGATCATATCTTAAAGACACTAGTCGATTAGCAGATGGAAGCTATGAAGTTACCATTCCAATAAAGAACGATTGTAGTTTAGGAGATATCAGGAGTCAATTCATAGCAAGATTGCTAGAAGTGGAGCGGAGATTAGAAAAGAACCCAAAATTAAAACAAGAATACTACAATGCTTGAATCTAGAGGTCTTAAACGGCGAAAATGAGCATCCAGTGAAAACGCAGTTATGGAAGGTATACCGGACCAACAAAGAGAAACCAAACCAGCCATCATAAGTAAGGAATATGAATCTATACAAACGTTAGGCCTTATGTGGAATCCACAAAATGACGAATTCGAATTCCAAGTTAATAAAGGTACTGACATGAGACCATATGAGACCAAATTTTCGATCCATTAAGTTGGTTTACTCCTACTATAATTCTTGGTAAGCTTATGTTTCAGAAATTATGGATAAAAGAAATACCGTGGAACGAAAAGCTACCTAAAGAAATAAAAAGAAGATGGGTCAAATGCAAATAAACATTCTACGAGCTGCAAAAATAAAAATCCCACGCTAAATAGGATTTTGAGCGTCATGAATTTTGCGATGCATTCGAGTTAGTGTACGCATCAGCAGTTAATTGCAATTGGACAAAAGCAAGAACAACTACAACAAAAGCTGTCCGATCATAATTTATGGTGGTCGGGGCAATAATAACCCAACTATAAATTGAAAAATCTACTTTCACAATAACAAAAAGAGTAGTCCCATATTTTTGGCGCTTCTATTTGAAAAGTCGCCATAAAGATATTCAGAGGAAAGGTGCTTTAACAGTTCAATAATAACAAGAGGTGAAAAGTAACATTGTAAAAGTTACGCGATCTACAGCATTCGCAGAGGATAATAAAAAATTAAAGGAAAGTGGTTCAGTGGGCAGTAAAAGTTTGCAAACTTTTGTTCTTTCCACCATTTCTAAAAACACCCAATGATACTACCATCTTAATGCCATATCACGAGCTTGATCCTCAACTAGAAGTATAAAAGCACTCTGCATAAAAGTTTCGATTTAACTCTTGTTTTTATAAAAAAACAATTTTGGTTTCTTCAGGGCAAAAAAGCTACAAAACAACGTAATTACAAAGATGGGTCGGCCCATGAGTTCTGCACACTAATATGGGGTCAATGATGTGTTCATTAATACCATCGATCGTAATCGTGTGAAATTTCCCTTTTTGCATCCTGCTCCTATCAAAATTCGAACATGGTACCTTTCACACTACAACTCTTACCAATGCGCCAATCGCTCGGTTACCATTAACTAATGGGAACCCTACCATCACTTACGGTAACACCAAGAAGAATATTCACCTACACGGGGCTAGATTATGTCGGCCCCACATTTTCGAAAGGCTAAAGGCAGGGGCTAGAAAAGCCAGAAAGGTTATTTTGTTACTATCGTCTGTTTAACAACGAAGACTTTGCATATAGAACTGGTTATTGATTTGACCTGAGAAAGATTTCTCCCCGCCCTCAAACGGTTCATATGAAAGGTAAATATTGCAAATTTATATAGCGATAACGAAACAAATTTCATTGCAGCAGATAAGTATCTTTAAATTCGAGGCATCATTAAATTCTAGACCTCAGTGCCCTTTAACAGATGATCCTTACGAGCTTGTTTGCTTGACACCAGGGCATTTTCTACTAGGCAGCACTATGCTTGCTCAGCAAATGACCAGCAACTTTATTTAAAACCTCAACTATTAACTAGTTGGTAACTAGTCGACACGATGAACAATTATTTTTGAAAAATCCGGAGCAAGGATTATCTACAGTATATGCAACATGGCATTAAATGGACCAAGCAACAACCAAATATATAAAAGAACCAGTTAGTTCTCATAAGGAATGATAATATACCACCTACTAAATGGATAATGGCAAGAGAAATAGAAACACACCCAAAAATCTCACATCCGATATAATGCTTACAATGCCATACATTTCAATCGCGCACTGCACTCAATATACTGGTGACTCCAGCGTGTTATGCATACGGAATCATCTGAATCTTCTTACTTCCCCTAATTGGATATAGGCTTGTTATAGGTCACAACAATGGTACCTAGCACTTGTCACTCAAGTCTTCCATTACTTTCACAATGAAATATTGCATTATAGGTTTTCGAAATTGACCTCAACTTTACCTATTATACGAGTTTAATGTGTCTTTCTGACGGAATCGTAAACTTTTTCGGAACTGATATAGCTATAGCATTGGTAGGTTTGCATGTAATTTTTACGACCTTTCTAGAGGTTTCTTATGCTACGAGTACTAAGAAACGTACTGAAAGACTACTGAAAAACGTACTGAAACGTACTGAAAGACTGAAAACGCAGCCGTTACTCTTGGTGTATACTAAGTTTAGTAAAATTTAATCGAATACCGTTATGCGTTGGTAATTTTGTTCGAAAAACCGTCAGTAAAGAACTTCATTAAAGGCCGTTCAAGGGATTTCTTCATCATTCAAAGAGTACTGTGTCTTTTATTGACTACAATAACTGCCATAAATTGTAACCGTATCGTTAGAAGCCCATGAGAACTGTAAGATTCTTTGTAAGAATGTTTTGCTGATCAAGGATGCACGAGCACTAAATCAAACTAACAAGAGTGAGTACAGTGCCTGCAGTTAATTTTTGGGAACAAAAGATGGTAGAAGCAACGCGAAATGCAGTATCCAAAGTGAATGATAAACTCGACCATTAAGTGGTTAAATGCAAGAAGTATCTATAAATATCGTCATTGATCTATAGTTATATGATTACTGACTCTAAGATCTATGAGTTAAGGGCCTCCTACGGCAACTTTGTTCCATAATCTCGAAAAATGTAGAATTTAACAATTTCGACGTACCCCATGAGTAAAAGAGCAATTAATCTCGCGGAAACATGACTTTGCCATGTTACTGTAAGGATACTTGTGTGTATAAAGTTCTAGAATTTTAGCGAAAATCCCGTGATTTTAACAACAACACAATAACGACATTGATTACACTAGAATATGAACTGGAGCTGGAGGACATCAACTAGCTACCTGATTCTGTAAAGGTATTGCATATATATTTGCTGTAAAATGTAGAAAACTTACAGCGTGACTGTCATGCGAAAGAAATGATTCTGCGAATAAATTATACACAGGAATCTTACAGTGCATGCCGTAAAATAAGAAGCGGCTTCGTGTTAATAACTTTTAACATTTTCATTGAAGAATGTGGAAACAAAGTGATCTCCGTTTATTAGAACATTTACTCAGAGATTGAAAAATTGATTTTGGGGTTAAGATGAGTCTTAACTGGGGCCACAATACCATTAAGTTTCTGTTTGAGAGCACAACTAGAATTAAATCTGGAGGTCTGTGATTAAATCTGTTGATCAAAATTATATTTGCATAACGACGTTTGTTGCAAATCTGACAGATGCTATCGACATGACGTTTGCATAAAACACTTCCGTTGTGGCGTTGATTGCAAGTTGGCTTGTAGTTCGATATGCACGAGATGTTGGCGTATTATTATGACGTTGGTTGGTTGAAATTTTTTTATTTTTCTTTGTTTTAATGTCAATATAGCACTTAGGATAATATTTCGTCCTTAATGCCAATGTTCTCGTACAACAAACACACATCACTACTAAAAAGAGAAGGAAAGATTAGAAGGGGAGAAACTACTTTTATAATTTATTTTTGATATTAAGTTGAAATCTCTGTAAATTGTATACCAAGCGGAACGTTTCATCAGTAAGTTCATTCCACATTCCACAAAACAAAAAATTCCACAAAAAACGAGTTTTGAAATTGAATGGTCCTGCCGAATTTGATTTGATCAGATTGTATCTGATTGTATAAAGTTCCGATGAAGCAAAGCTCACACATTATGCCTATGGGAAAGATAACCAAGATTGAATAATAAATTTACGTCTGCAATCATTCGAAATGCACGGTTTTGGATCTGGTCGAGTGCAATCAAATGAGTTTTTGGGGCACATATAAAAATTATACTCCAACCTGTGTCTTACGCTAAGATCCACTCTTAGGTCTTGAATATTGTAAGTTTTTGATTGAGTAAAGTAAAACTTACATCATCGTAAAAATCCAAGACATCTGGCTGCTCCTATTGCTGTTTTGTTTATTTGTTCAATTCAAGATATTCTCTTTGATAAAGTTAAACTGAGAATCACAAATGTATCAGACGTAGCCAAGCTGGATTGACCAGTCAGAAAAAAACACCGGATTGAAATTGGTTGAGATTGAATTTTGACCCTGTTGGCTTCATTATATTCCAGCGTTGTATAGAGATCCCGCGTAAGGCGATCGTCAATATAGCTATTATTTGTATGAGAATGTTGTTTCGTGATGAAGAAGAAGGTAAACAGTATAATAGTTGGAAAGTGAGTTGTCATCAGCAAAGAAGTATAATAGATTGAAAGTTGCTGATAGAATATTATTGATGAAAATTAGAAAAAAGGGTGGAAAAAAGGAAGGATCTCTTAGGGATACCAGCGTTTAAAAATGTGGAACGGAAGTCGCGCCGTGCACTATATCACTTGTATTTTGAGACAATGAAAAAAATTCTTAATCCATAAAATTAAAGAACCCAGAAGGCAAATTTCACAGAAAACCAATGTGCCATACGCGATCAAATGCCTTTGAGATATCCATTGCAATGACTAGTTTTTTGCAATGACTGGTATTCACCAGATTGATGAATGTATCAGTTTTTTTGTTCAGTGACAACATTAATTAGGTCACTTGCTGAACACTATCTGTGAAAATCATACTGACGATCTGAAATCAAACGTTATCTTCCAAATATTTGATCTGCTTTAAATTGATTATGGTCTCTAGTACTTTGGAAAGCACCCAGACAATCGCGATTGGATGATAATTCGAAGGGTCTGATTTGCTGCCTTTGTGGCACACATTTTGGCAACTGTTGTATGAGATATTTAGTGAATGGCAATTCTTGTTCCTGCTTATGTTTCTTGCCGAGCCGTAATCTACTCTTATTTGGTGTTAGATTGCTCTGTATATGAGTCAAGGAAATTTGAGAATTCAAATCAATCTTACATGTTATAATTATATTGAGTAAAATATGTCACATGCTTCACTAATTAGATACTTTGTGGATTAACTTTACAAATTAACGATCATTCGAGAATGTAAGCCGGTGATCATTGAAATTATTTGCAATGTGTTCCATCAGATCTTGGGTCGAAATAGGTAAGTTAGCTGACTTTCAAGCAAGCAAGCACGAAAATTTAGGTTAATATATATTAGTTGAAAATAGACATCAACCAGCGAATGGATCAGGAAATGTTTGAAGTCGCTTACCCAATATAAATTTAGCTATTACTTGAAAAATGTAAATTGAAAAACGATAAAATTCAAAATTCAATTCGGAATTCCATTCAAAATTAATTAACAAGTTATCGTTTTTACTATCTCGTCTATTTTTGGGGGATTGTTTGAAAATGTGTACCAAATTAGAAAATATTTTCTGTTTATTTTGTACGTTATATGATAAAATTGTCAAAAATTTTAATATATGAGTGCAAAAAAGATCGTATCTCTGTATCAATATAATGTAACTGTGCAATGTGCATGCATATACAACACTATTATGGTTTAAAAGCAATTCGAATCGAAATACATTTTGTTTAATTCAAACAAGTGTCTGGGCACTTTTATATTCAATTACATGTTTTTGTTCTGCTTAAATGGAAATTAACGTAAACATACTAGGAAAATGGGGCGCTATTTTAAATTAAATTACTGAGATTTTATAGAAAGATACAAAAAAAATGTTAGACACTATAATTAGGAAAATTATTATTCAATTCATTGCTATTATGGTGTTATCGTTTGAAAAAATAAAAAAGGAAGGAAATTTTAATAATTTATGAACTATATAATGATTTGCTTCTGTGGCTGCGGTGATTTTTTTAAATCTAATTTTTGTTAATTTTAACAAAATTAATTTTAAGTTTTGTGTCAAATAAAATGAATTTAAATTAGATTTTAGGTGCTTTCATGATGTATTGGTCATAAAACGGTTAATTCAATTAATTTGTAAGATTTAATAAATTTTTTTAAAATCTTATTTTTGTTAGTTTTAAAGTTTTGGGTCAAATAAAGTGTATATAAATTACATTTTCGGCAATTACATGACGTAGTGCTCAAAAAACGGTTAATTCAATTGATTTGTAATGTTTAATCAATTTTTCTAAAATCTAATTTGTATTAATTTTAAAGTTTTGTGTCAATTAAAGTGTATATAAAGTAGATTTTCGGCGATTACATGATGTATTGATTATAAAACGGTTAATTCTATTGTTTTGTAATCAACTTTTGTAATTAATCAATTTTTAAAAAAATCTTATTTTTGTTAATTTTTGTCAATAGTACAATTAATAAATATTAGCAGCATAAAGGTGAAAAAATAAATTTGTAATTTACTGGTGAAAACTGATGCCATCTGTTACAGCCTACGGCTTGCAGAAATCAGTTTATTAATAGATTTTGTTCTTAGAGAACCTTTATAGATTACAGTTGAATGGTGGCACACTGGAGTTGCTGATAAGAGACATTTTTTTACAAAAATATGGCAAACCTTTAAGCAGTGACCAACCGTTTCCTGGCAAGTTTTATATAGCAAAGATGGCCAAGCTTCATCACACGTGGAGCCGTATGCCATAAATCTCTCGACATGCCAACGCATAAAAATAAAATATTAAAAATATCAGTCGCTATGGAATTTTTATTTTCTTGAATGGTTCTTACATGAGAGGTATTGTTTGCTGGTTGATGGCATGTGTGTTTGTAACTTGGCCGCGAATTTTTGGACAACGGATTCATAGTTCGTTAGAGTGGTACGAATTAATTCCGTTAAATGCTTATTTGTTAGTTGTGAAGAGTGCATTGATCTTATAAACTGCATTGTTGATTTTTGGATAATAAAAATTAGGGTAATTTTTAAAATTAGGGTAATTTGATTGTATTGAGACAAGAGTTTTCAAATTTAATTTGCAGATTGTGTTTATTAGTGTTGCATTTTAAGAATATGATCCCCCTGAAGTTCTAATAATTTCATTTCTCCTATGGCACTTTCCATCGTTAAGAGCGTCAATCTCGAATGGACTTACAAGAGTTTTTAGGTTGTAACTAATAAAAGTTTTTTAAGTTCATTCTACCAAAAAAAGGGATGGCAGAGGGTATATTTGTGATAATCTTTAAGGTATATAGAGCGTTATTATAAAAAATTGGTATAGAAAAAAACGGTACATTTACATCTTCAAGGCATCACTTTGAAAAATAATTCAGCACATACATTATTAACATGCGGCTTGTAGTGTCAATTAGGTCCGATTTACTTTTCTTCAAAGAGTGACTGTTTTACTTTACTTTTTTCTTCAAAGAGTGACTGTTTGGTGCGGTTTATGGGCTGGCGGCATCATCGGGCCGTATTTTTTCCAAAATGAGGCCGGTCAGGCACTTACTGTAAATGGTGTTCGCTATCGTGAGATGATAACAAACTTTTTATGGCCCGAATTGGAAGGTATGGATGTGGGCGATATGTGGTTTCAACAGGACGGTGCCACTTGCCACACAGCTAACGAAACAATGGCTCTTTTGCGCGACAAATTCAATGGTCGTGTTATCTCACGTGATGGCGATGTCAATTGGCCGCCAAGATCATGTGATTTGACACCGTTGGATTTCTTTTTTTGGGGTTATTTGAAAGAAAAGGTGTACGTCGATAAGCCAGCAACAATTCAAGAGCTAAAGGATGAGATAATTCGGCACATTAACGGCATAGAACCTCAATTATGCCTAAGCGTCATCAAAAATGGACCATCGGATGGAGGTGTGCCGCCGAGGTCGCGGCGGTCATTTGGCCGATATTTTATTCCATACATAATTGAACCATACCATATTATCATAATAAAAAAAATTGGCAGTAATTTCCTAAATAATTTGTGTTTTATTCAAAATCAACATCGGCCCTTGAAATTTAACCACCCTTTACAATAAATAATACAGCCCAAAATGGCTCCTTTGAGGTATATCAGACAAGACCGTTATATACTTAGGTAAAATACTATTTACTAGAATTTGTTGAGTTCGGTTCGTTAAATATGATAAAATTAATTTTATAGGGAGAGCACAACACATGAGCTGCTTAAACTTCTTCACAAGCAAAGTATGACTGATTTTGTCAAATGTTTTTCTAAAATCCGTTAAAATTGACGGAATTCGTAATTTCAAACAAAATATGGTCCTTGACGAATACTTCGAAAAGGTTTGGAATTGCCTATAAGATGGAAGTGTCATAGCAGTTTTCGATTCAAGATTTACGTCCACTTTTAAAAATAGGTTTAATGTAAATGGATTTCTGAATATATACTAAACAATAACGCATCAGCCAAACTCATATTAGAGAAGTAAGTTAGCGGTTGGGGGCTGGGGCAGAAATTGTCCTGACCACAACATAAATATTGGCGAAATTTTTTAACTCATCTACGAATAGGCCAACACCTTAACCATCACGATACGACCAGTAACACAACACAAACATTACAATACAATACTTATAGGCTTATAGCATAGAAAAAAAACGTAAGAATAATATTTTCGTATGTTAATACGGCATTCGAAACAATAAAAAATATATAGTGTATACTGGTTATTGCATGCCAGTACAAAACGAAACAACAACATATTTTAAAGTATGTATCTATCGTTGTTGCACATTATTTTGCATTAGTGATTTTTATTTTAATTTCTGTTTGGTTTGGTTTTTCCTTTCTTATTACTATTTTTGAAAAATGAACTATGCAATGCAACTATGATTTAATTTTTTTTTGTGTTAAATAAATATAAAAAAAAAAAACAAAATAAATTGTATCGGGTTTACATTTTTGTTTTCGGTCAAATTCGTAATGTTTACTTTTTTGTTTTGACTTTTTGTTTTTTAAATTTTCTAATTCGTACGTAAACATTTTTCTTGCTATTTCTGACCACATATTTCGTGAAAATTCATATAATTCACTAGTACTTCATGAATACAATTCAATGACATAATACATAGAGTTGTTTAGATATATTATTTGATAACATAATTACAAAATTTTGTTTTTCTTTTATGATCAATTAAATTCGTGATGTTTTCTTGTTTAAAAATAATTAAATCATAATACCTCCAAATTCAAAATAAGTATCTACATCATTGATAAATAATGAAGGACAAAACTATTGGAAGAATTAGCCCAAGGTCCTAACGGATTTTTTGCGCTCTGGTAAAGTAAAGTTGACAGAAAATCAGTAACTTTTTTCTTGTTATTAAGGAAATTCCAGAATTGCTTGGGACTAGTTGTTAGCACCTTCTTGATTTGCAATATATTATTTTTTGGAGGAACCAGTTTTGGGGATTTGAAGTCATTGCGGGCTCTAACAAAATCGGAATTATAATCCACACTATACATTCTATACAGGGAATGTAGCTTTTTGCCTCATTTAGAAATATGGTTTATTTAGGTTATGTGAATGGTTTATGGCTTAAGTTTGGCATCAGTTTTTTTTTCATTGTGTAAATTTAAAATTTATCGCATTATTTTGTTCGTAAGATCAATACCAGAACATTTTAAAAAAAAATTCGTTGAACCATATTTTCCCGTGCTTTTATGTAATCTTGAATTGGAATAAGATTTTATTTTTTGTTTAAAATACCTTTGTTAGTTGTTGTTGTTTTTTGTATATTCTTAGCATTTTCTTTAGCGTTAAATAAAAAAAAAACTTTTTACCCGTTCACTGCGAATGAAAAACCTTTCATTTCAATAATATCAAAAGCATGAAGATAAACTGTGAAAATAGAATATACAGAAAGAATGAATTTATTTTATCTTATATCAGCTTTACAATGCTGTATGTGTGTGTATACAATAAACACACGCTGTACCTTTTAGCGTTGTGCTCTTTAGCTTTGTGTCGCTTTTTTTTATATTTGCAAAATATCAATTTCAATTTTGCGGAATAAATTTTCCTAGTTATTGTTTGTGTAATTTTCTTTTCCATTTTTTTTTGTGTACATATAGTAAAAGTGCAAACAACACAAAAAGTTTTTCCTTTTGTTTTGTTTATTATTATTTGTGTTCGGTTTGTTTTTTTTGTCTTTTTTTTAAACAAAAGATTTGAAAATAATTCACGGTGGAAAAACTGGAAAAGCTTTTTAAAGTATACGAGTACACAGTGTAAAAAAGTTGGTTTAGAAAATTAATTTATATTATTTTTTATAACAACAAATGATAATAAAAATTTTCTCATATACACTCACGGATAACAAATTTAATTATTTCCACGATATAAGGTAGATGTCGTCTTAATTCAAACAACATATATAGTCGTAGTTTTGTGATTTGATTGATCGATTGATTGATTTAGAATATACGGCTAAACATTAAGCAGGATCTCCCGGAGTTTGCCGGGTCCACCGTACACTCGTTTTTACATATACTTGGAATGATAAGGCAGGATATTAACACCTGCATTCTGTCATCTCGAATCAGCAACTCCAGCGTGCCACCATTCATATTTCCTGAAAACAAAATCTATTACCGAACTAGTTGCTCTTAGCGGCAGTCTGTAATAAATTAAATTAATTTTCAACTGAAATTGTAAATTAATTAATTCTTAATATTTTAACATAATTATACAATAATTAAATTCCTGCAATCCATAGACTGTAATAAATTGGATTTGTTTTTGCCTTAAAATTACAAATTAATTAGTTCATCCTATTGTTAACTATAAATTTATAAATATAAATATAAGATGAAAAAAGCATAAATATACAAATAAGACGATGTAATAATTTAATAATATAAACGATAATACACTACAACAACACAACTATTGTTTGTAATAATACCCCATGAACCAATTAAAGCACCAACATATACCGCACCCATGTAAGTCGGTCCCACGTAATATGGTTCTACGCGAGCTGCTTATATTGTTAATATAACAATATAATAATATGATAATATAATAATATAATAATATAATAGCATTATACCATAATAATAGGCCAAACAGCCTTCCTCCAGGTGCAGGAAAGATCCTTGAATCTTACCAGAACACCTTCCCAATCGGAAATAACCCAAGTAACATGTAAATACCCGCACAAAAATCTAATTTATATTCACTTTATTTGATGCAAAATTTAAAATGAATACAAATTAGATTTAAATAAAATTGATTGAATATTACAAATCAATTAAATTAACCGTTCTATGACAAATACGTCATATAATAGCATTAAAATCTAATTTATATTCACTTTATTTGACGCACAACTTCTTATGTTTAAACCGTTAAAACTTTTTAAACTGTTTTATAATAAATTCCATATATACTCGTAGTTTTGTGAGATAAAATAATTAACTGAATAATTACTAAAGTGTCACCGGATATACCGCGATGGCTAAGATACTTGCGCTTACTTCACCATGGTCCTAATTGACGCTCGTCAATGACCAAAACTAATAAATAGAAACTAAATAATTACACCGATAACCGTATACAAACAAACGGTCGTTGGGGTGACCACCTATAACGTAAACCAATTCGTAGAGATGCGGTAAGGGATATTTACGGTGTGAATATCTATGGATCGACAGTGATTGTTACTCAAAACCTATTAAAACAAATTTGATGAACGCGGCTCGAGCTGCTAATCGACAAAAAGATTACAATTATTCATTGCTTCAACAACCCAGGCGGTTATATAGGAACAAATAGTCATTTTGAAATGATCAAGGCTAAATCAAAAGTCGATTTCACCTCATCGAAGTAGAGATAAATTAAATCGTACTCGAAGTAATAGTCAGATAGCAGGGTCCCCGTTTTGCTATTACGTTTTTAAATGTGGCGTTAAATCAAGAAAATGTAGGAAGCCTTACGATTTTTAGATCTGCATTCGTCTTCCTTTACAGTAGTAATGAGAAATAAAAAATAATTTCTTTAAATGCAAAATAGTATGCAACAAAGATAGATATATAATAAAACTATGTTGTTTTGCTTTGTACTGGCCTGCAATAACAATAAAATATATTATTTTTTTGAATGCCATAGTAATATACGAAATTTATCATTCTTATGTATTTTTTCTATGGTGCTGGGAAACTAAATTAATATTTTTAATTGATTCACAGAGGCCGCGGTAGTATCTTTTCAACATTTTTCTCGTAGTAGCAAAAATCCAGATTACAGTTTAGCCATAGCTAATGGTTTTAATATTTACACGGATAATAATACTTTTACGGCTCCACAAAATTGTTATATTTGCCGATATAGAAAAAAATATAAACCGCCTGAAGATTGAAATCCAGCGTCTATGTATATGTTGATGATATGTTAACCGGTTGTCATGATTCTAACAAAGCTATACAAATTTATGAATGTATATCATCAATACACCGTAAGGGTGGGTTCAAGTGGCGAAAATGGATAAACAATGATCAATTGTTGTTAGCCTTAAACATACCAGATTCTGAAAGAGAAACCGTTTGCGTTGGAGTATAGCTGAATACACATAAGGTTTAGTTCTAGTATCTTTGAGTGTGTATGTGTGTGTGTGTGTGTGTTTCCCCGGAACTACCGTTAAGTATTACTTCGAAAGGAACGAGTTACACTGCACCAATATGTACCATCCATTTTGCTCACGCAAATAACAACCTCAACTGATGACGTTGACGTTCCAACCGTCGCAGCTCCTTAATGTTTACTGCCGCAAAATTTGCAACAGCACTCTATGCTTCTGCGGATGCTAACATGTCTTTAACGACACTACATCGTGATTGAAAACAGTCGTACCGTTGGCGCATGCAAAGTTTTTCCATGCCCATTTTTATATAAATTCTGTCGTCCTACTGCCATTAGGTCAGTTGAACACATCTCCGTTCCAGTGACTGGCCATTTTGAGCCAGTCTGTTGACGAGCTGAATATAATCAATGGTTGATCGTGCCTTGCGGAAACCATATTGATAAGTTGCAAGACCTCTAGATCTGTCAATTGCTTCTTCTAACCGGTCACACAGCAATCTTTTGAGAAGTTTTCCTGGTCCATCTAACAGACAAATTGGGCGAAACGATGATAGGTTTTCTGGTTATGCTTTGCTTTTCGGGATCAGTATCAGTCTTTGTTTCTTTCAAATATCTGGAAACTTCCCTTCTCTTAAACAAGCGTTGAATGCTTCCAAAAACTCTTCGTTCATCTCTTGTATTGCTGTTTTTAGGGCAATATTAGGTATGTAGTCTGGTCCTGGTGCTTTTTTGCTTAAAATTCTTTTAAAGCTAGACATTATCTCATCGATCGTGAATGATGGTATGTTGTTAGTTCCAAAATGACTCGTGAGGTCTGTTATCGATTGGCCCGGGAACAAGGTAGATACCATGCTATCCATCAGCATAGGGTATTATGCTGTCCATCAGGATAGGGCATGTTGTTGTTGCACCCCTCGATGGATTAAGCGTGGACATTACCATCTGTAAGGTCGGCCTCAAGATTCATGCTCAACCTCAGCACAGATGGACTTCCAGCATCATCGTTTGCTTTACTTAATGGCCACTTTCAAAGTAAGTTCTGTGTATTTCTTGAAGCGTGAAATATGAGTTCACGCTGGGAATTGCGCCTTGAAACGGCTGATTTTTTCACGCCTTAGTAACGCTCCTATTAGCTGTGTAGCCTTAGTATTAGCGTTGCCTGTCAAATCAGTGGCATGGAGCATTAACCTATAGATAACCTCGTCAAAAGCTTTTGTCTTCCATCCCGTGTTTTGGAGGTTGCTCTAGGGTATGTTCGACAAACTTCACACAGAATAGTTTGGTAATCGCTGTGCATGTAGAAATTGCAGATTTTTCCGGTGAATCCTCTTTTATAGAGAGATTCACTAACAAACGTTAGATTTTTGACATAACCATTAATGCCTCTGCTGAATGTGAATGTGTTATCAGTGTTGCACAGGACAATATCCAGAACTGAGTAGGCATCCAGTAGAGCTTGACCTCTTCTATTTGTTTGAGTACCACCCCACTCAATAGCCCACACATTGAAACTCTGGAAATTATTGTGGGACTATGGTCTCTAGCATCCAACATTAAACCGTCCAAAGTGGACGAAGTGGATGAATCACTCGATTGACTCATTTGGAGGAGCATAGCAACTTTAGATGTGTATTCCATTGACTTTTGCTCTTACATACCACTGCTACTCTGCTTGCCTCCCTGATTGGAAAAGCCTCCCAATGCCCCGATTGCAGTCTTGCCATCGATATTACTAACCCATGTGCTTTTATTCACGTTACTGTACTGTCCACATATTATTGCGACATCCGGATTCAGTTCGTATATAGTCTGCGATATAGGAGGTCTTGTGCAGTTTCACAATGATTTAGGTTTAATTATTGGGCTATCTTCATTATCTACGGTTTGTCCATATCGCCTTTTGTCATTTTGGGCACTTGATTTCGCCGATAGTGTTCTTTCTGCCAGCTTTTCCAGCTTCCGCACAGCAGAATGCACATTGTGGATCACTTATACAGTTCTTTGCCTTGTGACAAGCTTTACAATACTTGAAACAAAAATCTGAAAGGTCGGTCTCACTCTTAACATAAGCACATTCTGTGGCCAGCTTTCCTACGACTGCTGGTCCCTTAACAAACGCAATTCAATTTGAATTCCTCTGTGGGCAGGCCTCAGACTAAGTCTTAGGCCTTAGGCATACAATATACTTTTCAAAGATGTTTGCTTCTTCCACTTTCTTGGCTATTGCGTTAAAGACTTCCTCTTTGGTTGTGACCTCATTGATTCCTTTGTTGAACCCAGATCTCTAGGGTACTCTAGATGGGATCGGAAAGAGTCGTAACCTTTAAGATACGTCTCGATTTTACCCCACATTGTATCCAATTCCATAGTCCTGCTTGAGGACCTGTATTTGCAGCAGTAGGTACCCCTTCTCAGTTTTATAAACATGGGCTACGCTATCTCCAATACTCTTTAATGGAGAATTGGATTTAATTCCTTTCAAAACCTCCGCAAAAGGAGACGAGCTCGTGGTTTTGATCATAAATGCTGCTGCTCTTAATGGTCTTTCGTGGCGCTTGTTTCTTCTTAGTTTTTGGTGGCACTTACTCTTTATGACCTGTCACTCGTTGTCCTGTTGGACATTACTTGCGTCTTTACTATTTTGCTATAATAAAAGCTTTCCTACCGTGCTTTCCTTAACCATCGTAGAAGGAGTCATACTCTTTTCTGCCTGTTGGCCAACATTTGAATTCTCAGGAGGCGACCGGTAATGTCATGGCATGAAGCTTCTAGATTTATATTTTCCACTTCCACGTTCCAAGCAGTTTGAACTTCTACATCTCTCTTTCGTTGGCTTGTGAGCTGTTTGCTGATGTCTTTTATAAACTCGTTTAGTTATACGATTTGTTTACCTAAATGCACCATCGGTGTCATGATCCCTGGATCAAGATCTCTGGACTGGAAAACGCTATCAGATTAGTAAGTGATTGTGTCACTTGGTGGTCCAATGTAGGCGCACTTTTAATCGGTGAGCGTTCCAAGCACCTGCTTCTTCTAAACACTTTTTCTTTTTCCTCATGGTCTTCATAGGCAGAATTTTTACCCGGAATAGGTAATGCTGCTACTCCAGCTACACTACTACCAACCTCATCAGAACGGTAACCCACTGATGAGAAGTAACTAGTAGCTCTATTTCTATTTGCAACAAAGGCAAAGTTCGTCATGTTTGTTGTAATGCAGTCGCTAAATTTCGATCGTTGGAAGCTTGCTTTTGCACTCTCTATGGCCGCCGGTACTGGGGTTCGAGACCCCTGCACCGTACCGTCGTTTTGGTTAGTTAACCTCTCCTTGTTTTTGTTTTTGTCCATTTGTTCAGATTCCATAATTGATCCCACGAGTAGCATAGGAAGGCAACGGCTTTAAACCGATTGTCACCAAAATCGGAGTTCACATACTAACGACTAAACACCCTTTAGTCATGCAGCTATCAGCGTATGTAGTACCACTTTAGCTTGGGTTTGCTAGTTTTTAATATTTGTGAATGCTTAATGGATAATGAACCAGTTGATAGAGGATCAAAGAAATAATGAGTCGATTGCAGTATATAGTTGGAGAAAGGTAACATTTTAAATGGATTGGTGATATAACCTTAGTAATTGGTCAATGAATAAAAATACTAAACAACAGATGATGTAAAAACCCCGCAATAAAAAATTCTTATAACATAAGAAAACGATTCTACTGCGTTACATGTCGAATCGATGTTGAAGAATAATACCAAGACAAGTGGGAAAAATTGATTCTCATGTTTTTGATAACTCTTTGAAAACCGATGATTTAATCAGTGCCAGAATCTATCGAAAGGGCCACTTAAGTTGACAAAATATTATGTTACCAATTTTTTCCGGTAACATTGTGCAAAAGCTACATAAGTGACGTTTCGATTGAAATCATTAAATATCGCTTAATAGTCTCATCGTATATCTGAACGTGATTAATTGAGTTGAGCTGGAACACAATATTTCCCCCCATATTTTACCGTTTTAATAAAAATGTTAGCTTTGCAAATTGAAAATCTTTTATATTTAAATAGTGCGACATCATTTTTTTTATTGTTGTTGCCAAACAGCATTTTTATTGTAATGCAATTTCCTCCAAGAATAATAAAAAAAAATGTGCATTACCTTAAGTGCATGTCAATTGATTCTAAATTAAATTAAAGATAGTTTTTAAAAAATTCATATATAGCAGCATAAAAAAATTCAATTTCCGCTTTTATGTTATAATTTTAATCCTTTTGCCCTCTCATACTGATGGTATATGATTTTGTTCCTATATATTTGCATATTATATACGACGATGCATATACATGAATTATTGATAAAAAGTTGTGTGTTCATTCCTTCAAATACCAGTGTAACGGAAATATCCCAAATTGAAAAAAAAATATGCTTAATCTAAATGACTGTGTCCCAAATCGTATCTATCTCAAAATTGCAACAATCACATTTATTTACACAGTGAAGTATCAAACTGAACGATAATAACCAAATATGTGGTGATGGCATTAACAATCGCATAAAAAAGTGTCCAATCAAACGTAAATAGTTGACATGTTAAAACCGGGTATCGATGTACCAATTGCTGAGAAAATAAACTGAGTTCAGTCCTTATTTGGACATCACTGATGTCGTTGATGATCCGATGTATGATCACAGCCGTCTTTTTGCCCTATGAAATATGTAATAATATAATTTATTAATTCAGAACTTTACTGCTGTATACTCATATTATACTTACATGATAAGTTAGTCTACTCCCACCTACTATTATAAATATTAGTGGTGCCGAATAATAAATACTCCATAGTATATACGAAAATGCAAGTTCCGATAAATCGTAATCTTTAGCGACGTACGTACGAAAAATGGTAAAAAACGTAAAAACGACGAATAAAAATACTCCGGCCAATGTTGCCAACACTTGTAATGAAAAACACGAATTAAGATCATCGGTACACTGATTTAAACTTTCGTGCAACTTTGCAAGATGCTTAATTTTTTCACAATAGTTGTCTTGTTTAAAATCCAAATATTGAAATTTTTGTTTAAAATTACCACTTAGCTTCTTGTGCCCTATAAACAGGTTCCTGAAAATAAAAAGTTTTATTAAGTTATATCCTTAAAGTTACGATTAAAAAATTGTATCTAACTGCAATTGATCGTTAATCATTTTAATACGTCGTAAAACACTTAGCGTGTATAAAATATAGTGACTGATGAACAGTGAAAAGTTTACGCTAACGACATAGTTATTGACGCTGAAACACATTTCAAGTGTATCACATCGATCGGTATATGTGTACGATATCCAAAATAAAGCGCATGTGAATAGACCTGTGCCTGCGATGTATTTAACACAAAATATGTATTCATGCCATAAATTTAATTTTGTGTAACCTAGACGTTCCATCTAAAAATGTAAATTGGCAATGAAGACGTTAAAAAATAAATTTTGCGGATATGATCTCAGATATAATATGTTGTTACCCGCATATCAATCGAATTAATTCGATTAATGAATTTTCGAACTCGTCCACGTACTAATTGCACATATACCATTGTTGTAACTAAGTACATTGGCCCATATAGTTGAAATATACGTTTAGATCCCTTTGCCAAAATTGAATTCGACTTATGTTCGTAATAATTTTTAGTTATGTTGAAATAAATGAGCAACCCAAAACATCCCATCCAAGATGCATATTGGACAAGTTCGATGAGAAAACATAAAGATTTTGAACCTTTTAGAACCTGGACTATTGTTACACCGAATACTGTGGTTAGTATGTGAAAACATTTGTGACTTGCGTTAAAATCTCGAACTTGCTTTTTAACAATTTTTGCCATGACGGATTTACACAAACTACTAGTAGTGAATGTTACTAAGTGAGGATATTTTTTTTGCCCTTTGGCTCTTCTAGGAAAAATTTAACTGCTTTTAACGATGGGTGATTTAGGTATAATGATACCCTCATCATTTTTATATGATAATTAAAAGGATCATTATTTTAGTGGTTGATATATGATTACCCAAATTACAAACTACTAAATCAAGATTTGTATAATGATAACAACTTGAATTTACAGTTAATTGGTTTCCAACCCAATTTTTTGAAGTTCCCTATATATAGACACCCAATCCGCTAACAGAGATAGCCTTAAATTTGGTACTTGCAGTTATAGATAAAATATGAGCCATTTATCCTGAAGATCTGAAAAGTATCAGCTCAAAGTCGCATGCCTAGATTCGTCAAGTATTAAAATGGGGTAGTGACACTCGACCAACTTCGTCTGTAAATGATACGTGAGAATTCTAGACTTTCAGTTATAGATGATTTTCTCGATAGAGTAGTAAAATCCTGTATATAAATACCACTCAAACACAGTACAAAATAGCCTAAGTCTTCAAATGCAACTCAAAAACTTGAGGCAAAATGTTAAGTTAAAGCTAAGAATTGTGGTCACCTGAGCAATAGTAGTTTCGATTTAATTCTCAAAAGTTAGATCAGAAGTGAATGTGACACACAACAAATATCACAACAAATATCTGCCAATAGAAGTAGTGCCGAAGAAATTCTGCTAAAATAATGATGAGTGGGATCAACAAAATGCTATAGTTTAAGATTTATTATCGTAGAATACCTGAATCCACGGAAAAAATGAGATTCTGAATTTTTAATCTTTACAAATTGTCGACACTAAGACAGGGAAGACTGCAATCACTTGACCGGAATGAACTTAAATTTAAACAGTTAAACTTCCAGAGTGGTTTTATAAGTTTTTAATGATCCACTGCAGCGAATACCTTAGAAAGGTCGGCATACATAACGTCGATTTGCGTTTTATACCTAACATATAGGTGATGGGGTGGTGTGAGTGAGTCTCAATGGAGTAGGCAATGGTTTATGGTTGTAACTTGTTACAACTTGTTCTCCATTATTGTAGTTATGTAGAGTCCGCAAATTTTATCTAATACCAGGGCAACGACTTCGGTTGGCTAAATTTTAGATGCGCGTGCTAGCACTATAAAATAAGGGCCGGATTAAGGTGTCATGTGACCCATGCCAATGATCGTCATGACTTGTGGCCTTTTCAAACAGCCCAGTCTTTAATGGAGCCCTTGGATACCTGGTGACCTCCAGTTATTCTTAGCCTTTTCCTTGGATTGCGAACTTTGGCAAGGATGGACACCATTTTTCCCCGCTACTCGTGGAACAATCCATGGATCTAAAAATAATAAATGATGAATCCGGAAGTTTTAAAAACCGAAAAATTCAGATAAGGTTAACGGGTTTCTGAGCCCTCTCTTCCTAAAGGTGGGGAAGCGGATTTATGCAACGAAAAACCAGGTTCCTTCAACCCAACATTCAATGCTAGGATTTCAATGTCACACCTTCGTGTGCTACTAAGATTGTCAAGGTGATACCAGGAGGTTCATCTGAATGCTCTCTGACCAAAAGACAGAGATCACAGGATCTCTAAAGGCCACTTAAAGATCTAAATTGCAGGTAACTGCAGGTAGGTCTTTTAGTGAGATACTAAATGATCCACTAGTTATAGCGGTGTTTGATGGAGCTCAATAGAATGGTAGCATCACTCCTTCTAATTGAAAAAAGGTGGAAAAGGCTTTAGCCTTCTTGTTCCTAAAAGGAATGAGGAAGAACCCTGAGATGGCTTCTATGTCAAATTGACAGCCAGTGCCAATCAGAGATCTCTAGATCTCTACAAAAAGGCAATTAGTAGCCTTGGAGAGGTTTGGCCTGGAGCCAAGATTGATGTTATTGTGTTGGAGGATATTTCGAGTAGGCCGAGAGCTCAAGCGTGGATTTCGGTGGAACTGAGTAATCCAAAGGCTACTTTCTTGGAATTATTGCAGACCAGCAACCCGGATTTGTCAACTTCTAACTGGAAGATAGCCAGTGTGGAAGAAGCTAAAGAGGACAACATATCGGTTGTCAACATCATCAACGCACCGTCGTTGCCGGTACTAGCCAAGACAGGTAGTGTGGTAATCTACGGTTTTAGCGCAGTCACTTTAAAAGTCTACAAACGATGGAGCTGCTAAGTCAGCGATACCAGAACCAGATAAGAGTATTTCCGTAATGCACGGAACCTCGTCTGAGGATGGTTTCCCAATTGATACGCAGTCGCATCCTGATAGAAAAGAAGCTACGACTTTGGACAATGAGTTGTCCTTATTAATGGAGTCACTTTGCAGACTCGGTTTGGACTCTGATATTACAAAATCTGGTTCCACTGTGGTGGGGATTGAATCTAAGCATTAAAATGATTACATTTATTCAAATCAACCTTCATCACTGTAAGGCAGTGTCAGCTGCTCTGTGGCTCCAAATATTAAAAGATGACATTGATATCGTCTTGGTTCAAGAATCATTGGTCAATGAGGATCGGGTTCTTGGGGTCCCAATTACAAATTACTGTCTGTACAGTAACAAGGTAGGATTCGATCATGTATTCTTGCAAAAAGCAAACTAAATATCTTTCTGTTTGCAAATTTCAGCGATGCAAATGTAGTAGCAGCTAGCATCGAGGTCGGTAAATAAAACTTCTTGCTTATATCAGCAAACATGCTGCATGACGGAGTAAACCTCCCACCCCGAAATCCCTTCTTGTAATGGATGCTCAAAAACGGAAAGTTGGAATTATCCTAGGTTATGAGGCGAACTCACATCATATGATCTAAATACTAACCTATCAATTTGTAACGTAGGCTGTAAGCCTACTTTTATAACAAGGAATATACAGAAAGTTCTAGACATTACCCTTGTTTCGAAATTCATGTTGAATAGATTAATTAATTATAGAGTGTCTGAGGAACACTCCTTTTCTGATCATCGTTATCTTCAATACGGATTGGATATAAAATATTTTAAAACTTCAACCTTCAGAACCCGAAGGAAGACCAAATGGGATAACTTCAGAATGGTTTTAAGTAAGTCTCTACCATCATTGGTCCTTAAATTTTCGACATGAACACAGAAGCTGTATGCCATGGTAAACTGGGTTTCTGATGCTTTTAAAAAAGCTATTTCAAGTTTATGTACCTCTTAGTAGACCAAAGGATAAACCTCGTTCATATTTATACCTCGTATAAATATGAATTAAGAAGTGCCAAAAGCAATTCCTGGGAACTCTTTTATGATAAAATACAGGATCCCTCTGAGGCAGCTAGGCTACATAAGATATTGTCCACTTGTCTTGTCATTCCAAGTTATCTCCAACTACCGGATGGCAAATGAACTACAACGGGTATGGAATCCTTGGAGAAACTCATCTAGAAACTCATTTTCCGGGTTGTTCCAATTCTTCTCCTATTTTGCCAAAGGCTAATAAGGCTACTGGCCTCGCAGGGAAAATTGTCAACAGGAGAACTATCTTGTTGGCAGTGAACAGTTTCAAGCCTTTCAAGTCTGTAGGTCTGGATGGCAATATTCCTGCCGATATTCAAAAAACCATTGACTTAACTGTTCCCTGCTTGAGGTGATTTTTAAAAGTAGCCTCGAACTATTTCATATTCCAAAGAAACGGACTGAAGTAAATGTAATGTTTATACCAAAAGCGGGAAAACGCTCTCATTGACCCAAAGACCTGATGCCTATTAGCTCCTCTTTTTATTTCTTGAAAATTCTAGAAAGACAGATAGAAGCTTACCTCAAAGGCTTAATCGAGCCTGTAAGGCTATCAACGTCTTAGCATGTATATTGTAAGGGGAACTCGGTGGAAACTGCTCTTCATTCCCTCTTATGTTCTATAGAGAAGTCTCTCGAATATGAAAGGAATTCGCTTTGAGGACCTTTTGTGATATTGAGGGTGCCTTTAATAATGTCAAAACACAGACGATCACACAAGCACTTTTAAATTTGGGGGTGGATGTGGCACTTCAAATGCTGAAAGGCCCGGTCATAACGGCGAATTTAGGTGTATTTTTCTTCCGTAAATTTGTAAGATGAGGGAAACCTGGAAGGGACTGGCTTTGCTGATGATGTTGCTATTGGCGGTTTCGGTAAATATCCTTGTATCCTCAGAGATGTTATGCAGAAGGCTCTTGGCATCTTAACTCAATGGACTAATAGTTGTGGTCTTAGTGTTAATCCACTAAAAACTGAATTGGTTCTTTTTTCCAGGAAGTATAAATTTCCTCGTTTTGACTCTCAATGGAATTGTTCTGAATACCGCAGACAAAAGGAAATTCTTGGGCCTCATTTTGGACAGCAAACTAAGCTGGAAGCCAAATATTTTGAAAAGAGTAAAAAAGGCTACGATAGCACTCTATTCCTGTAAAAATGGCATTGGAAAAGGATGAAGTCTTAAGCATCTTATCGTACATTGGCTTTACACCTATGTAGTTAGACCAGTTCTAATGTATGGAGTTGCAGTTTGGTGGCCCTCCTTCAATACAGTGGCCAACCAAAAGTTGCTGATGAAAGTGCAGGGAACTGTCGTACTAGTAGTGCACTTAGGAGTACCTTTATTCGAGAACTGGGGATTCTCTTTCATCCCATTCTTCTGAATATTCTGGCCAAGCAAGTGGCTGCAAGTATAGTATAAGGCTTAAATCAATTTCTCTATGGCCTTTAACATGTGACGTTTATGGGACACTCGTCTATTCTAACGAACAAAGAAATACCCGTATCTGTCGACTATACCATCATCATCCCTCGGAGTTAAATTTCAATTTTAGAGTTTTAAAATGTTTTTCTCAATTTTTTAACTCTAGTTAAATATTACAGACACATGAAAAATCTAATTTGTTTTAATTTTAAAGTTTTATGTCAAATAAAGTGTATATAAGTTAGATTTTCAGCGATTACATGACGTATTGGTCATAAAACGGTTAATTTCTCTACGACTTGGTGAAATTAGCCCATTAATAGATTTGGTTTTAAGGGAATTTTTTTTACTGAAAAATAATGATCATGAGGTTTCTGAAACCGGATAGTTTCTATCTTGCATAGAAATATAATTATAGAAATATAAATATATGAAAATCCTTCCTATCCTACCGTTTGTTTAATGTAAAAAGGCCGTGGGAATAGGACCGGCGTTAACCGGAACACTTGAAAAGATGTTGGTCTCATATTCTCATCAATCAATCAAACAACATAAATTAAGTAATAAATGTCACAATAATCTAACAATTATTAAATCGAGTACTAAAATAATTATTGCATATATCCTTGTGGCAACAATTTTCAAGTGATCGTAACTTCTACCTTTTGACTTATTTTATATTAAATTTTAAGTTTGTTTTTAGTACTAAATTTAAAAAAATGTTTAAGCATGACTTTTGTTTCGAATATCGATTCTAATACATGAAATTTCATAAATAATTTAAAGCTCTATTAATTCCTTTAATTTCGATTTCTTAAAACGTAATTTAATTCTTAACATAATCATGATCAACATAATCATAATCAATGATCATTTAGCAAAGTTGGTACATTTACGATGGCTGAATAAAGAGGTCTTGGGCTAGAGTATCAAAAGGGAGGTTTACAGATAGTATCACTTGACAAATAAGTCGGAACTAAAACCTTAAAATAACAATTTGTTTATGATTAAAGTTTATTGATAGATATTTAAAGCTGGGTTTTAGAACAATACTTTGATAATATGAAAAATATTAGGATTATTGCTTCACTTAGGATAATTTTGAGAAGTTTATAGTTCAGCATGCTCCTTTTATGTAAGGCTTCATTGTAGTATATGAGCCCTAGCTACACAATAAAAACAATTAAAATGTTAATATTAATTAGACATAGTGATATTCTAAAATAAAAGGAAATCTAAAACTTTGGTAGTTCTGTTCTAATGCCAAAGCACTATCAATTGTTTTCTACTTGGTACATTCTTTAATTTATTTGAACTGTTTAATTAGTTTAAACAGTACTTAAGCTAAAATAAGCTTGTAGTAGTTGGAAATTAATATTAAGCTGGGTTTTAGTACACAGTATAAATTAATTTTAAACATAAATCATTCAGTTTTTCAAAAATACGGTCTAAAGGTAAAAGTTAAATGGTAAGTTTCTGTTAAAACAGTCGAGCTCCAGAAAAAATTTAAATCAAGTTCTAAAATATTTAACAAATATACCCTAGTAGAAGTTATCGTGATTGTTAAATTTAACTTAACTTTTCGTTTTACGTTTTAACCTCAGTTTATATATTACATTTTAAGCTGGATTTTAGTACACAATATAAATTAATTTAAAACTAAAATTAATCAGTTTAACGAATAGTTTTAAAAATATGTTCTTAAATATTTAAATGTTTCAATACTCTAACTGTGTAGTATATCTATAAAGTTAAGTGGTATGTTTCAGTTAAAACAATAACTAAAACTGAATTCGAGTACTAAAATATTTAATTAAAATACCCCTTAGTAGTAATTATCGTGATTGTTAAACTTAACTATCTACGAATGTATTATGAATGACTTTAGATTTAAGCTTTCGTTTAAGTTATAAATATTTAATTGTAAGCTTGATTTTAGTACACATTTTTTAAATAAATTTACTGGGGAACTTTTATCAATAATATTTAAGCTTATCTTCGTTTCAATTAAATTATGAATTATTAGTTTCATTTTAGTTTTCCGATTTGACCTTGTTTCAATTTTGTGTTGACACCAATGTTAAGATTGATTTTAGTACAAAACGTAAATTTAGGCAGAAATTATATTAAAGCTTTATTTAGAAGCGATCAAATGACAAAAATATTACCTTAACGATTCATTGATGCTTTGATATCGAAAAATTATTGCAAACGTATAGATCACCATATATCCTAGACCTAGTCCATAAACAACAGAGACGCAGTAAATTGGTAAATATGCAAAGTAAAATACATTTGACTCGTTATATTTGTCAAAGTACGTGCATGATATAGTAATGGTTAGAATATTATGTACTAAAAAGTATAAAATAAATCCGTAACATAAGGCGACATCTTTCGATTTTTTGACAGTCAATCCAAGTCGAACCAGCTGCGGAAGAATAAACGGTTTATTGTTATGCAGACAAATAGTTTGGTAATATAGAATTTTATAATATACTTCTTGATCAATGTGGTTCATTCGAATTAAAAATTTTTTGAATTGCCGATCTTTAAACTTTGTAATAATCATATCGCCCGCAGCTATATAAAAACCACCCATCAGTGTGATTCTACGTGCACCATTTGCAATTTGCGAGGTTGATATATTTTGAAAATAATCACTTTGAAAATTCATATAGGTCATTGCCATGTAGTACATGATCCACAGTAGAGTTTGTACGTTATGCCAAATATGAATGAACCAGCGGAGTTTTATCGATTGAACGTTTATTTCAACTTTAACATTACCAACGAAATTCGTTAGAATGTAATACGGAATAAAGTTGTCTTTACGGTTTTGCGTTTTTAAATTATTCATTTTTGTGTGACTTGTCGTTCAAAGTTTTACAACTAAACTAAAGCGATTCACCGATTATCATATATAGCCGCACAAATTTGTTCGATTCTGATTTGATTTAATCTCCTCATTCTGATTGAATCAATCAATTTTTAGAAAATATTTAGTGGTCGTAAAAATATTTTTGTATACTTACCCTAAACATCGGTTAATTAGCTTAAATCGACGAATAACTGCCCAATTAAATAACACTAAATAACTAATGCCAATCATATAGAAAATGGCCACACAATAGTAAGGGTAAAATCCTAAATAGCACAGTTTCTGATCGGGACAATTGTCAAAATAGTACACGGATATAGAAATGGTCACAGATGTAAAAATCACCAAAAATAACATGTACAAATAGCACATGGCAGCATCTCGATAATGTTCCACGTCAGTTCCATGTTTTTTAATCTGCGACAACGAAACATGTCAATATATTATTACACAATTGATCTTATCATAAATATTTAACTTACATGCACATCAATCTCGACCATCCGATTAATAAATCGTTTTAGCTGACTCAACTTGATTCGGGAAATTATTAAGCTATTGATACTCATAACGAAACTAGTTACCAATAAAACTCGACGTGCAGCATTCGCGATTCGAGATGATGATAAATTATGGAAATAATCATTCTCGTAGTTTACGTACACTGTAACGAGGACGTAAGCGGCCCACAGAACATCGTGTCCAATATGCCAAATTTGTATAAAAGTTTTTAATACTTTCGATTCGACTTCAACTTGAACGCGTATACTGCCGAATATATAGGCGAAAATAAAGTATGGCAAATAGCTTTGTTTAAAATTTGAGGAGTTAAAGTTTTTAAAATGTTTAAACCACTGCATTGTGTGATTGTGAGTGATTTTAAATGCCGGTTTGAACTATAGAACCTAGTACTGTTAAATTGAAGAGAAGTAGCAATTTCGTTTTTTTTTGTTTGATGTTATCTTATAATTGGACACAATAATTTAGTTTGATTGGATAATTATAGTGGTGGTTTGTTTTGTTTTAGTACATTATTTATGCATAAGTAGAACGCCATTTAGTATGAAGTGTTTGGCTACTCAAAAGCTTTCTAAATATTTTTGAAAATTTAAGAAGATTTTTTTTTACTTTGTAAGTTATTTGATGTGCCCTAAAAGATCAATTAGTTTCTGCCAAAAAGTTCTTTCTTTATTTTATTTTAACAAAATACTTGAAATCCTGAAGCGTGTAAGAATTTTGGATTTTCACCATCGAAAACCGTCTTCTAATATCTATAGTGCTTTGCAGCATTTACATCAACATACCTACTATAGCCTTTACAACGAAGGGCTCAGATTTACTAGATTTTTCAAGACAGGCTAAGCCTATCTATAATTTTGGAATGTTGTGATTTATTTATTGTAATGTTCATAGTATGCATGACAAGGTGCACCCTGTTTTTATCCATGCCCCGTAACTCTGCTTGATTGTACTTTGCTTGAATCAAGCTCCTTATTTTGAGCTTATTTTTATTTGAACAGATTATATGCATAGTTCTTCAAAAAACTTGAAGCAGTCAATTTGTGGAATTACATGTAAGAAAGAACTTTTTGAAAGGAAGTCAAAATGCGATTCTGCAATGTTGAATGATTTGGCCACTCTGTTCATAGGGTTGTTGTCTCCGTAATTAGTGGAATGATGTTCAATGTTCAAAAACCTATGATGACGTAGTCTTCTGTCCGGAACCTGAATTGAAATATTTTCCATGATGTATGGTGGGTGAGCCAAGTACGGTGTTACCCATAAAAGCGGCATCCAAAAGAATTTGTCGATTTTTGAGAGTGCAAATTTCATAACTGCGGCATCTTGTCTTGTATGGTGGTAAACGAGCCTCATTTTTGTGAAATGGAATGCCATAGTCATAGCTTCAATGGCTTTTCTTTAACAGAAACAGGAGATACTTTTTCTGAATGCTTTCAATTCTCTTGGTGTGAACTGAATAGTATGAACTCCAGATAATTGAGGCCCCTGTTTACCTTTTGACAAAACCAAATATTGAGTTGACTTTGGCAATGGTGTTGTCGATATGCCTGTTAAAGGTTACATTTTCGATGAATGTGACTCCCAAATCAATAGTCTCATAAACTCTCAGTAATTCAATGTTATTGATATCTTCTTGTAATTGGTCAGCGTCGTAAGTTTCGTTATGTCTGCATTTTTAATAATCTCTATAATGCCATCAAGGAAGACAAGAAATATCCAAGGTCAAATGTGTGACCCTTCAGGAACTCCAGAAGTGACTGTAATTGCTTTACATTTCTTATTGCCAATTGTGACATTTTGCACACGATTTAAAGTATAAGGTGAACAATTTAACAAAATTAAGTGAAAATCCAAAAGCCTACAGGCTATCAAGGGCCTTCTGGTGACAGATAGAATCAAATGCTTTGCTGAAGTCTGTATATACACTTCATATATTTGGTGGCATTTTATCTCTTTTTACATTATCTCTTTTTCCAGGTTTGAAGATTGGTGTAATTTCCGAGAATTCCCATTTAGCAAGAAACACGCCAGTTGCGAGAGAGTAGTTGAAGAGGATTAGACCTATTTTTCTCTACGGTAGAACGCTAAGGTACTACTATATTTTATTTTCGATTATTACAATTTTATTTTCAGTCGCTCGTTCGTGCGTACACAGTACACAAGTTACATAAAAAAAATTAAAAGTAAAATGTAAAATGAGTTTTCACCAAAAACAAGCTGCTAGTGCCGTTATTTTTTTACAAACAAGAAAAAAAATAAGAAAACAAAAAAAAAGAAAGTGTTGGGAGCGTGAGTGGGTCGCGAAAAGGAAGCAAAATGCCGGATTTTATCGTGGAGCAATGAATGAAATTAAGGAAAATGTTACAAACGCCTATGATAATTTTCTACGTATGTCATATAGTAATTTCTATGTTACTGCAACTGGTTATTCCGATCATTCAAAAGAAAAATACGCACTTACGAAAACCTTCAGACAAAATATTGCTTTGCCAACTAATCGAATGAGGTCGAAAAGATAATTCTACAAAGTATCCACTTCGAATATTAAGTGCTCAAGTGAACATGAACAGTACCCTGACCTACAATTATACACGCTACATCTGCAATAAAAATTTTGATTCGTAGGCAACTCCTTCCTCAATCAGAGATGTCCAGCTAAAAGCTAATTTAAAGAGAACTGCTAAAAAAGGAACCATTGTTTGGCAACATATAAAGACAACAGCCTGTGCCTTTTATCAGTAGTTGTAAGCCTAAAATTCAACTAGGATATCGTGTATCCTAATCAGACTAGGATTTCGTGATGTGAGTTTTTTCGATAAAAAAAAAGTATAGCCCAAATATCACCCGTAATTTACCATAATTCCAAGATTAAAAATTTTAGTCAATCTTTTTTAAATTCTTCTTTCTTTAAAATCTATTTCAGGCGGAGAAGAATAGGTATAGGTAAAGGTAAAAGGTATAGGTATGTTTCGAAAAAATTCAATTGGTGCCCAACCACAATATTTTAAACCTTTCAGCAATATTGAAGGCGAATGACCATCGAAATGCAAATAGAAATGTCATTAAATATTTAATTGCCAATGCACACATGCGTTCGAAAGAAATGACCAATCCAATTTTAAATAACGTGGACCTATACATTTACTTTCTCTACTACTGTAGAGCAAAAAACTTTATCAAGCATGCTAAATAGAGTGTAGAGCTAAGGTAGAGCTCTACAAAACCTAAAACAATAGCGTATACACTGTAGAGTTTTTTACGCAATAGAACTCTCACGTAGACTGCGTGTAGAGCTCTACTGTAGTGCTCTACAGGGCGTTTACACTACTCTACGCGCGAGTTTTCTCTACCTCTACGTAAAAAACTCTATAGTGGATACGCGGCTTAAGACATATTAGTCGGATACTCTTCAATTGCTCGTTTAGACCTAAAATATTTCCAAAAATGCTTTGGTTTTTTTTAAATATTTCCTGGACTCCCAGCTAGGTATGATGTATTTAAAGTAGGCATCAAAAACACCACTGTATTGCTGAAACTTGGTTTCGTTCACTTTAAGCCCACTTTTTAATATACTCGCATAAGCTTTAGATTTACGGTTTTTAAGATTTATGATTTGATCATCAAACCATGGCGGATGATTATTGATTTTTTTGATGTTAGACGGAATATTATTTTCAAAACCTCGCATCAGTATCTCATAAAATCTGTTCACTTTATCGTTTATATCTTTGGAATTTAAAGAATCATTCCAGTATTGTTGCAAACCTAAGTTGATAGCTTTTTTAAAATTGAATGATGGTTATAAGCTATTTCTTCCGGTATAAGATCTGATAAATCAAATATAATTTACATTGATTTGTGATGGACGTCATTAACGACAAATGGCGTTAGTGATTCGGTTACTTAAAAACTATCAGATCCGTTGGTAAAAATCAGGTCCAAAAATACCCCACGTCCATTAGCAGTATTGATTTGGTTTAAATTGGCACCAAGCACGATGTCAGTGAAAATTCATGCTGCGTCTGATTTGATATTATAAGGAGGAATGGAGTTCATTCTTTTGTCATATTTCCAGTTAACAACTGGTAAGTTGAAGTCATCAAGCACTCGTACAAAATCGGAAGATTTAGTTTTATTGAGACATTCCGCAAGGCATCGCAACATCTTGCATAAACATCATTTCTAGCATGAGGTGGAATGTAAGCGTTGTACATATATAGGTTACTTTTATTGATATTGATCTTTACATATACTTGTTCAATAATTTGGAGGGATAAATTTATCGGCGAACTAAAACGCGTTGAGCGCACCGCAATAAGAACACCGCAACCAGAGTTTTTTGAACTTGTCGCTTCGGAGCGGTGACAGCTATATACTACGTAGTCTTGTCCGAAAAATTCCATACTGCATAAGCCACAGTTTAACGCTGATTCGCCAATTATATAAATCAAGTAATTTGATTTTAGAACACAGTTTTAGAACGCAGAAGCTTTCGAAGACATTTAGTTTACATTTTGGTAGTAAATGGGACAAGTCCCACTTAATTTTTTTTTTTGAGTTAATATTACTCTTTCCGAGGTCTTTTACCGAGCAAGACGAATACGTTTAAGTATTTTTTTAGATGCGGTTGGGGTTGATTCTTGGGGTGTTTCTGTTTTTTGGCATGTTGCAGTGGCTTTAGTTAACGTATGCTGTTGTGATAATAATGCATTTTCCAAGATTACAGGAAGTGTGAGTTGAGAGACTACTATTGATGGCAGTTTATATGGTTTGTTGATATCGCCTTTGATATCGACCGTGTAATTCGGCGTTCTTCCCCTTTTATGGATGAAGTTGAGTTTTGATGGGTGGATAACGCATTTATTGCAGTCAACAAAGTAGCTTCCGCATGTTGAAATCTTTTGATTTCAAAATATTACTCATCAAGTTAATTATTTTTCCTCGCAAGTCAAGTGAGAGTAATTTACCTTATTTCCAATTTGCTAAACATTTTTGTATATCCATCTACCACAGTACATGCAAATAGTGCAGCAACCCATGTTCCAAATCTTTGAAAGCCTTATTCTTTGGAATATGACGTGACGCTAATTTGCACGCAGGTGCTCGAAAAGTTTAGTCATCAAACTTTCTCCTTGGTTACGGAAAGGATGATCATGCTATACAGTGGTTGTTTCAAATATTACGTCATACTCACAATCAATACGAATTGTAGCATCGGTAAATATTGTCAATAAAACGAAATATTAATTTTGTATTGCAGGATGTAATTGCATCTATATAGATGTGTACTACACTGTAATGCTTTTATGTGATTTTCCTGTATAACGATTAAAGAGGCCAAGATTTTAGAGTAGAAGTGATTTTACAAATTCCTAAACCTAAAACTGTATCGGAATTATGTACAACCGAGTACAGCCCGCAGCGTGTAATGGCTAAATCTATAGATGGCACCCCTTATATCTTGAAAACTTCTATTACTTGTAATGTAAATCAGCTGTTGACAAAATCTCAACCACCTATATTATTCGACGTATACACAGTTTTCCGCGAAGGTTTTGGTATACCACATCAGCATTTTCAATTTACGGTACGCAACCCATGTTTAATTTTACGATTACCTGATGATTTTTTTTAATCATCCTAAATTCCGGGATTTTTATTCATTCTCGGCTAAATATTTAGTAAATGCATCGACGAAATAATTATATTAATATAATACCTGGAATAATTTTAACTAGAAGGAGCCGCAGATTTAAAGAGTAAGAGGTAGCAGTGAACCCAATTCAAAAGAAGAGTCAAAATTAAACCGTATGAAACAGGAGTGCACCCAAGAAAGCAAAGAAATCCGAAGAAACAAAAACATTAAGAAATTAAATTTTGGAAACTGTAAGTACTTTTCTTAGTTCACCCAACATCCAATTTCAATTTTAAAAAATTATTAGTTTGAAATTTCAAAAATTATGATGTCATTCAATACACCCACCCCGAATACTTCCTCCCAGGTTAATGATGGGCAAACGTCACAGGCTGGCGTGGATGCTGGTCTGAGTATGTTCACTCAAGAAAATATAAGGGTGTGATGGAGGAGGGGCTTTCCTGAGATCTTTAGGTCCGTTGGAGAATCTGGAAATGTCCTCAACATTAACCCATCTGCGGATAATATCTCTTAAGTTTCATTGCCGCAGGCTCTTGCTCATGTAGGCTTCAAACCACCACAACCACTGTTCAATAAGAACCCAGCTGTGTAGTTTGTGATACTTGAGCAGCAGTTTCGAGTTTCGAATATAATAAGAGAGAAAACAATGTTGGTCGCTGGATGACAAAAAGCGATTCCAACTATTAGCGGCATTTCGACTAAATGTGAGAGTTGATTTCAACAAAAATGCAACGGCTTTGGTTGAAACGACTCCCAACACAGGTTCAAATGATGCTGACACCTTTCGAAAATGATGTTTCGTTGACCGTGTTGGCGGAGTGAGCTGACAATATTTTTGAGACCATGATACATGGTAAGGTCTCAGTTGTTACTAGTTCATATCCTGCTAACACGGAAAACATCTCAAAATTCATCTACAATTGATTTGGAAAAAATATTTGAAAATTTTCGTTCAAAATTAATAATGGAAGTGTCGACAATAGTTGAAAATCATCCAAATTTCCGACATAAATCCAGAAGTTCTTCTCGATCCAACACAAGAAACTCTACTCGAAATAATTCGCATAAAAATTTGAAAAGTCCTGATTGTCAAAATTCGAATGATAAAGCTTCTAGAGAATGCTATTATCACCGACGATTTGGCAATCAGGCTTTGAAATGTCAAACTGACTGTCCTCTTTTCGAAAATTTTATAGCCGCGCCAAAAAATTTAAACTAAAAGACCATCAGCAGGAGACGGCAGTCATTGATGGCCACTCTTCCAGCCGTCTATTGATCTACGAAATAAATTCGCGTACTAAATTTTTAATTGATACTGGTGCCGACATTTCCATTATCCCTCCAAAATTCGCTAAAATTGATTCAATTATTTCGACTTTTAATCTCTTTGCGGCAATTAGTAAGCATGTTAAAGCATTCGGCATTAAATTTCTAAGATATTGGCCTAAGGTGATCATTGGGAAGTTGTAGTTGCTGATGGGTCAATGCCTATCATCGGAGCGGATTTCCTCAAAGAGTCTGGGTTACTTGTTAACATACAGAGACAAAGGATTATAGATCCATTAACCTCTCTGTATACAACGGTGCTTTATCAAAATTTCCGGAAGTCATCCAGCGAACTAAGGGACCCCAGTACATTAAACACGACATTTCTCATCGACTTGAAACCACCAATTACCTGCAAACGTTTAGCACCGGACAAACTACTGATAGTGACGGAGGAGTTCGAGAAAATGATAGCACAAGGGATTGGCAGACCAAGTAAGAGCTCTTGGTCCAGTTCTTTACATTTGGTACTGAAGAAAAATGGTGAATGGAGACCATTAGGAGATTACCGCGGTTTAAATCGAGTCACTATTCCTGATCGATATCCAATTCCACATCATCAAGATTTTTAAAATGAACTTGATGGATGCACTATTTTTTCTACATTGGATTTTGTTCAAGCTTATTACAAAACTCCAATTGAACCATCTGATATCCCAAAAACTGCAATTTCAATTACTTTTGGTTTATTTGAATTCACTAAAATGACTTTCGGTTTCAGGAATGCTGCACAAACTTTTCAAAGATTTATGCATTCTGTACTATTGGGACTAAACTTTACATTTGTCTACTTAGACGACATATTAATAGCGTGTAAATCTTTCGAAGAACACCTAGAACATCTAGAGATAGTTCTTAAAAAATTATCAGAATATGGTTTAATTATTAATCCCAGCAAATGTGTATTCGCTTCTCACGAAATTCAATTTCTTGGACATAGAGTTAATGCGCAAGGCATTTTACCTAATTCCGAACAAATTAATGTTATTAAAAATTTTGAGCGTCTTTTAACAGTTAATCAACTCAAACGATTTTTGGGTATGATTAACTTTTACAGACGTTTCATCCCAAATGCAGCACATGACCAAATCTTTCTCAACAATTTTTTGAAAGATACGAAAAAAACAGTAAAACTCCAATAGATTGGTCGGCTGAATCTATCGGAGCCTTCAACAATTGCAATGGTCGATGCATCGGATACGGCGATTGGGGCAGCGGTGCAACAGTATGTTACGGACACATGGCAGCCACTTAGTTTTTTTTCAGTTCGTCTAAATAATACGCAGCAAAGATATAGTGCTTATGACAGAGTCTGGCATTAAACACTTTAAATATCTTTTAGAAGGTCGAGAGTTCACTCTATTCACGGATCACAAGCTACTTATTTACGCATTTTACCAGAATTCGAAAAACGCATCTTCTCGCCAATTTCACCATTTGGATTTTATCGGTCAATTCACTATCGACATCCAACACATTTCAGGCATTAACAATATTGTGGCAGATACCTTATCACGCATTAATCTAATTTCTATCCCTGAAAGCATAGATTATGCACAAATAGCAGATGCACATACGCCAATGATGCAGAACTACGAGAGAATTTAGGTGAAAACACATCCTTAAAAGCAACTCCCGATCAATTTTCATTCTAAAAAAATAATTTATTGCGACACTTCGACTGCTATACCCAGACCTTTTATTCCAACTAAATTTCGGAAAAAAGTTTTTGAAGCATTTCATAACTTATCCCACCCGGGGATAAAGGCATATACTAATTTAATGACAAAAATGTCGTCTGGCCATTATTTAAAAATGATTCGAAAACTATGGCTCAAAATTGTTTAGCATGTCAAAAGTCGAAAGTTTCGAGGCATACCATTTCCACTCTCATAAATTATTCTTGGTTCTTATAAATTAACTTCGCATCGCTTCGCAGAAATACACCTAGACATCATTGGTCCATTACCGATTTCTGATAATTAGCGATACTACGTAACTTTAATAGATCGATACACGAGATGGGTTGAGGCGATTTCTGTGCCAGATATTACTGCGGCCACTGTCGCATTCGCCGTGTACTCCATTTGGATTTCCCGTTTTGGTGTACCAAATGTTATGGTAACGGATCAGGGAGCACAATCTTTTCTCCGAACTTTCTACTTTCTTGGGTTTCAAGAGGAAGAGAACGACTAGTTATAATCCAAAATGTAATGGCATGATTGAATGAAGGCACCGAATCATCAAGTCTGCCATTATGTGTTACGATCGTGTGGATTGGAGCGTTCTACATACAATCAACTACGCCAGCTGAACTCATTTTTGGCACTTCGTTAAGAGTTCCAGGACAATTTTTTAAATCAAACAGTACTGAAATTCCGCAATCTGATTTAACAAAATCAAATTTGAAAGATCATTTTTCTGAAATTCGACCTGTTCCGGCATCCAGGCATGATTCTAGGAAAAATTTTATTAGTAAAGACCTAAATTCCTGTACTCACGTATTTCTTAGAACAGACGCACTACGTAGGTCATTACAACCACCTTATACTGGCCATTATTTGGTTTTAGAACGTACGGACAAGACTTGACATTGAAATCAACGGAAAAATACACAAAATTTAAAGAAAACAATTGGGAATAAAACTGTCAAAAATGTATTGGCTCATATATGAAAAAAAACCCAGTTTAACGAATCCAAGGAAGACCACCTGCAAGTAGACACCGTATACACAAATTTTAGTAAATCTTTTGACTCAATCGACTATGAAGTAGTAATTCCAACTTTGTCAAAATATAGTTTCTCTAAAGCATTTGTTGTCTTTTTACTTATACAACAGATAACAATATATTAGTGGCAAAAAATGATGTTCCATTATATGGTATGTTATATGGCATCCCATTATATGTCCTCTATTTTTAAATGTGGTATTGTTTGAAAACTTTTTGAAAATGAATGAAGTCTATCGCAGAGATGTAATTTTTTTCAATATTGCCAAAATGGTTTTTAAAAAATATTTCTTCTTCAGAAAATTATGTGATTGGAGAATTAATATTTTCCAGTTCCCAAAACGTCATTCGTAATACTCGTAAACGATTGAACGATGACCCGGTTGATACCATGCTCCTATCCCTCAAAATAAGGTTACTTCAAGGTGAGTTTCGGTACAGCTAAAGCTTCAGTTTGGATGAGTGATTTATCTTAACCAGATGGTGAGTGTAATCGATCCTTTTGTAAAACCTATGCCAGAACCGGTAAGTTTTGCTCGCCACATAATAATTTACTTCAGTAGTTTCTCTTCCATCGTGTGCTTATGAGATTGAGGCACACACATTTTTTGAATGTTTGAAATGAAATGTGAACCATTTCCAAACTGCTGAGGAACAGATCTGCTAATTGGCACAGTCAGTTCAATTACGAAAAAATATACTATGAAACTTTTTGGCAACTGCTTAGGTTCGTTACTTTGATTATCGATCAATCACGCATATAAATTTTTCGTTGAAAAATTTCGTTGAATTTTCCGGTTTTTCATATAAGTAACTCAAAGTTAGTTTGTCCGATTTCAATTATATTCGGCCTAGATTATATTAACTAGATTCATATAGTTTAGTGGCTGTTCTCGTGTGATATAACTTACAATTTAAATTTCCGAGCAATATTACATAAGAGATACCAACCGCACTTCCTTTCCTTTTGCCAAGTGAATTTGTAATATACTCCCTTCAATTACTTTCGCTGTAAAATCAGTTTACAAACAAACAAGTCATGGGAAGCAAGACTAGAAAATAAAACACAATGCTCCAACTCATGTGTCGATCCAAAAACATGGAAGCCTTCGGATTATAGAAAACTTAAGCCTGTTTGTATAAAACACTTTAGCAGCGGGAAGCATGCCTGGAAACCATTTGTGATTGCTGTTAATCAACTTAAGGACCAACTTCCTTTAAAGAAATAAGATCAATAAACGGTCAAATATATGTCACTTATCGTGAACCCACAATTAAATTTTCTTGTAAATAATGCACATTGGAACACTTTACTCGTTGATGCTTCAAATACTGCTTAACCACGGTAAATACGAATATTCTGCAATTGATTTTTTGAAATTATTGCATTATTGGGAACTTCGGCTTTCTTAGATTCAGCACTAAAATTTTCGTTGAATATGTAAATTATTAGACACTAAAATGTAATATTAACAAAAATTCTGGCGAATGGAAGAACCGTTCAAGGTGCTTCGTCTTACACTAAACGTTTTCATGGGAAATGGCCACCTCTTCGGTGGAAAACTCATACCAATATCCAACTTTCAAATTCTTATTCCAACTTTCAAATTCTATGGATCATCAAATATAAAAACACTTAGTATAAAATATAACATACCTCAAACAAACGTTAATCATTTTAAATCGGTACAGAGTGGCATAAATATAAATTACAAAATGACTGATGAACGCACTGTTAAAAATTCCGACCAAATAAAACGGAATAAAAATTATCGAGCACAGTTGCAAATCATCGGAACACCGATCAAAATATAAAACTGATATCCAAATCGCAGCCACAGACTTGACAATTAGTAAAATAGTATAACTGTAGCATAACCTAGCCATTCGATGGTGGTTGACATCAATTCCAAATTGTTGTATCTGCGTCAGATAAAATAATAATTTTATTAACTATGTCTATAGACTCATGCGTTTACTACCTACGTGTGCGTCAATATCCATTATTCGATCGGCAAATTTTTTAACTTTAATTTTTTGAAGCTTCGACGACACAAACGCATTGATACAAACCAAAATTGATACAAGTAAGAGAGTACGTCGCGCACTATTTACAATCCATGACGAAGCTATTACTGGAAAATAGTCCGTCAAAAAGTTGAGATAACAAATAAAAATTAAATAAAAAATCCAAAATATGGTTTGAACATTATTCCAAATCTTCAGCAATAAACTAATGGTTTCCGAACTGTGTTCGATTTCGGCTACTGGAACTCCTATTATATACGATACGATATTATAAACTCGGATACTTTCGTGGAACGATTTTGCTTTCAAATTATTGAAATGGGAGAAATACTTCATTGTAGCTGAAGTTTTTGTTTTAGACTAATGGTTTTCAATATTAGGGAATCTATCGATGACTTTATCGCACGCAGGTTTGACATTTAAATTAAACGGATTGATTTTTTTTCTATTGATGTTATCAGTATTGTTGAATAAATCAATTTTGTTTGATATCATTTTATACATAATCGTAAATTATATAGTGATTTTGATTACTAAAGTGTTATTTTGACAAACGGTGGCAATTTCGTAACCGAAATTTTTAATGAGGAATATATTTTATAAGTGTTAAGCGGCTAGTTATACTAAAATAAACGGCTCAATTATTTCGTCATTAAATCAAAAACGAATTGGGTATTTTTTCTGGCTTGTTTTTTTTTATGGTAAGGTTGCTTAACTTTAATTCCGACTTAAACGAACATTGAAGATGAAATTTATAGTTTTATAAAATAGCCTAGACAATTTAAGCGTGCCTAATTTCACCTGAAAATTATTTGAAAAATACCCAAGTTAAGGCCGCAGTCTGTAGTCTTGCATATTTATCAAAATTTGTGATCAAAATTTCTATTTTCATCTGTTAGTAAATAACGGATTTACATGCGGTCGATCAATTCTGAAATTGCGACGGTAACTTAGTAATGCGACCTGTTCTAGTGCTGGTCGTGCGAGACTTCACTAACAATTCACCAGGAGCAACAGAAACCTGCCTATTCGGCCCTCCAGTCCGCGATTCATTCTCGACTACCTTCTCACCTGTTGGAACATTCAATGTTGCTTCAGCTAAAGTCTCTTCATTGCCTTCAAATTTTTCCAATAAACATGGCTTAAGTCAATCTTACGATACCCTGTTACTTTATCATTCACTTTTATATCAAAGAATTTGTCGAATCGTTTGACAACCACATAAAGACTTGTGTATGTTGTTGTAAGGCTCTACGAACTGCATCCGTTCTCAAAAATACATGAGAACACGAATCCAACATGTCATTAACAAATATTTTCCCTTTACTGTGACGTGAAGCCACTTGCGGACTAAGATCGTTAAAATGCTGCCTAAATGACCTCACAAATCCATTCTGTGGTACCTCATTATTCTTAGGTTCCAAAAACTGTCCCAGTACCCGTAATACACCACCGTATACCAACTCAGTTGACGAAGCCTGCAACTCCTCCCGGTACGTAGTCCTAAGACCAAGCAGAATAAATGGTAAAATTTCTGTACAATCCTCCCGATTGTGACACATGACTGCAGCCTTTAATGTGTGGTGCCACCTTTCTACCAACCCATTGCATCTCATGGTGTAACTGGTAGTTCTTTTTCGAGTGAAACTTACCAAAGTAGCCAACTCTGCGAAAAGCTGCGATTCGAATTCTTTTCCCTGATTCATTACAATAAAATCGGGTACGCCAAAACGCGTAATCTACACAGAATACAATGCAAATACTATCGTGCAAGTGAAAATATCCGGTACTGGGTCCGCCTCCGTCCAACGCATATATCGATCAATCATAGTTTTACTATAACGCTGACCATTAGAAACCGGAAGTGTTCCAACGATATTCAGGTGTTCCTCCGCGAAAGATCGCTTGTACGCCCAAAATCCCCTATGGGTGATTTAGTATGCCTTGCAATCTTTGCTTTTTGACATGTGGTATACTCTTGAGCTATTGCTTGTACATCCTTTTTTATCGATGGCCAAACTACGTTTGTAGTAAACAGCCTAATAGATGCTTTATATCTCGGGTGTGAAAGATTATGAAACGACTCAAAAACCTGCTTGCGAATCCTGACTGGAATAAATGGTCTAGACTTGCCCGAAGAAACATCGCAATATAATTTCATATTAGAATTAAACGATACTGGAAATTGTTCGAACCTTAGTGTGGTGCAACAAATCTTTCAATTCCACTGTATTACGTTTGAGTCTCAGTCAAACACACTGAATAGAAACCCAGTGGCTGCCATACGTCGTTCACAAGCTGTTGCACTACCGCGCCCAACGCGGGATTTGACGCATCGACCATTATGGATAGATCTGCTGCAACTTTTGGTTGTGCCAAAATGGTTGCTTTGCACAACTTCATCTTACAACTCTCGAATGCTTCGACAGACTCAGTAGTCCATGCTACGAGGTTCCGTTGATGCCCCTTAAGAAAGTGGTTTAAAATAGCCTGATCGCGTGCAGCGCCTGGTATAAAGCGACGATAAAAATTCATCATGCCTAGGAACCTCTTAAGCCGTTGATGGTCGTTCGAACTGAGCAATTACTTGAACTCTATCAGGTGATGGCAATATACTATCAGCGTTCACTAAATGTCATAAAAATTTGACATCTGCCTGTCAAAACTTGCACTTATCTACATTAATTATTAGACCATATTCCGACAACCTTTGAAATACGACACTAAGATGCTCTATATGTTCCGGTCAAGACGCTGATGCAATTAACATATCATCTAAGTAAGCGAAACAAAATGGTACGTCGAATAAAACCTCATGCATCAACCACTGGAGCAATGAGTAGCATTTTTTAATGACGTCATTCTGCAGAACTCAGAGTCCGAATGGCGTGATGATTGCTGTCTTGGGAATGTCTTTTGCCTCAATAGGGATCTGATGGTACGCCCTTACTAAATCTTACGTCCTAAAAACAGTACCAAATGCCAACTGAAAGGAAATAGTCGCCGCAAAGCCACCATTCGCCGTTCTTTTTCAGCACTAAATGTAATGGACTGGCCCAAGAGCTCTTACTAGACCGACAAATGCTAAGAAAATGTTCCTTATCAATAGTTAGCTTATCCGGCGCTTATCTAAGTATTTTACACGAAACTGGTGGTCTGCGAGTTTCCAGGCAGTGGGTCTCATGATGTTTCAATTCAGTGTAGTTTATTGTCTCGTGAGTTATTACCTTATACTGATCAAGTAGTTTTATAACGTCTGCATGAATGACTAATTTACTCACGACCGAAAGTGCTGTAACAGGGGAGATTGTCAGTATCGCTAAATGATCAACCATCCTACGTTTCCTGATATCAACCAGCAAATTCGTACTTTGTAAAAAACTGCCCTAATAATAGGCATTAACTCTTTCGCCACCATATAAACTTCCAAACAAAATTCCTTCGCACAACCGATACCTCAGCACCTGTATTGATCAAAAACTTACGTTGACAATGGTACTCATATACTAATAGATGACTAGAACTAGCACCATCGAAGCCGGTCGTCACCTGCTGATGTGCTATTATTTTTTTGCTTTCGATGGAGTGTCCAAACTTGGGACAAACGTAGCGTTGTGTTTCATCTAACACGGACGCAATCTGAGCTAGCACCTCGGGGTTTGACTGGCTACATTCGAAGGGAACACTACCCGGAATAGATATCGAATTGATTTGCGTGTCAATTGACATGGTGTCCACTAAATTATCCGCCCTTTCGGCCAACATTGATAATGACATATCATTCTCGAACGGAGTCAAAACTAATTGTATTTGCGAAGGCAAACGCTGCAACCATAATTTCCGAATCGAATCGTTCCCGAACCTTGTACTCGCATTGTGTCTAAACAATTCCAGGAGCTGCGACGGCTTTCGATCACCTAAGGGCAGCCCGTGTAATAAATTATTTAACTTACTTTTTTCGGATTCGCCCAGTCCCTTGATAACGTCACATCTAAACACCGAGTATGGCTGATTGCCTTTATCTCGCGTGATCAAACTCGCGAATTGATTATGTAAGCGTGCATCAAGCGCACTAACTGCGTGTGAATATTTTGTATGTTGTTTTGTTATATTGGCCACCTGGAATTGCTGGTCCAATATCTCAACCCATACCTCTGGTAATTGGTTATACAATGGCTGCAGTGCCTTAAAGGCAATATGCAACATACCTGCGAGCCTACTTCGTAACTAAACACTTTAGATGAGCCCAGCCCTATTACCGACTCAAACACTGTAGCAACTGCACATGTTTTCACATCGCCGTCATTAGGAGACAAAAGTAGATTTCGCGAAAAAACACGCAATCAGCCAAAACACCAAAATTATAAATAAAACGCTCGAAAATAACATTGACACGTCTAGTTATACGGCACCAAATAAAATTAACACAAAAGGGTACTTGCAATTTAAGAATATAACAATGGAATCCCCGCTTACAAATATCACTCAGGATAATAATTGTCGCCCAATGTCCAAAATATGATTAACCGCTACACCGAATGATGATACCACACGCAATAATGTTTTAATGGACGATGTTAGTACTTTTCCAGAATGCCATATGCTCGTCCGACGTTTACGTCAATTTTTTATAAATCATAACCCGGTACAAAAATGGAACAAAAAATATTGACGATAATATTTTTTGTTCCATTTTTGTCTTATGTCCTATATTCAAAATTACAAAATAATATTTGTTGTTGGAAAATGCAACCCTTTTTGTTAACAATTGGATATCGTCATATAAATTACATATACAAAAATTAACGAAATTGTATGCACCAATATTTTTTTAAAAAGAAGGCTTTAGGCTTGAAGGACCATAATGCTATACAAATATCTCAAACTTATTAAATGTTTAACACATGTAAATGCTCATCGTAAACATTGTTTGCTTACCGATCAGCTGTTTATTAGCTAGCTATATATGCGACAATTGAATCTTGATATCATTTGTTCAGCTTAATATTGCATTTGCACAAAATATTTAGACAAACTGTATAAATTGCATGCATATAATTAAAGTGAATGAGACGGAAAATAACAAAATTAATATGCAATCAAGAAATCTTCTCTGCTCTCTTGTAGTGTTTGATTGGTTTGTTTCTTTGATGAACATTATCAGATTGTATTTAAATGATATATTAGTTCAGAATATTTTATGTAGATGTCTCTCTCTATATTTTTTTTAGGAGTTTCCCAATATTTTTATTAAGAATGTTTAAGAATGCGTATCATAGGTGGTTTTTGGCCTCCTGAAGTGCTTCGCGGAAGACCTTTCACTTTTCGGACCCAGGAATGTGAGCTATGTATATTTGGTCGATGCCCATCTCTAAACAGATCACACATAATTCTTGGGAAGAGCACATCTTTGCCTTATTATCATCACCAAGACCTTTATAACGCAGTTTACTTCTATAAGGACTGCTGGAGTTTCTAGGTGCATGGCATCTAAAACATCGTAAGGTTATCCCAACAAAGTTTTTTAGATATACCAACAAAGATTGTAAAAGGCAAGATAAGCAGTTAAAATGTTATCAACTTATGATAACTCTGGTTGCCTTTTGGCTAGCTATTTTTTCGCTAATCAGAGCAGTGTAGCAGTGTATAAAAAGAGATGGCTGGAATGGGTAAAAAAAGCATTGAATGTATTAGAGTAGGTTGGATTCCATCTGAGAAAGTACAAATCAAGACTGTCCGAAAACAAAGCAAAAAGTTATACCTGATTCCTCCAGATTTTTGATTCACTCCTTCTAATATTTCCGTCTATTTTACTATTAAAGATTTTATTCCAAAAATTAACGATTATGAATTTAAATTAGGATATAAGTTACAATCCGACAATCAACCCAACTGTCCATTTCCTGACACAATTTTTTTTCTCGATATAATCGTAATATAAGCATCAACCTTCGGTCCTTCTATATTGGTCTAAATTAATTAATTATTTTTTTTTAAATTTTTTATATAATTAAATTTCTAATCGGTTTAATAATTTTGGTAACTGTACCGATGCTATTTTTGTCAAACCTTTGGCTGATTATATAATATACAGCAAAATATATATCAAAAAATATCCTAAGCTCTTAAATAAATAATTTTTGATCCCATTTGCCTAATTGGATTATGTACAACTAAAAAAATAAAAAATAAAAAGTGTATGATCCTTGATACGGGTATATATTTGTAATTTGCTGTGCGGTTTCAAGAAAGGTAAAATCATTCACCGCACCACAAATATATTAATATTGGGTCATTTTAGGGCCATAATACAAATTAATTCAATTAAAAATGGTATAGTCCCAATTTTTTGTTTTGTTTGTCACATTGTTAATTACAAAAAAATTACAGATGTATCAATTTATCATTATCATTCCGTCACAGTAATACAATTTCTGGATGGTTTTCCGAGGATATCTTTTGTTTTTTTTTACTAAGTTTTACGATTTATTTTAAATCTTTGAATTAAATGGCCAGATTCATTCAATGTCGTACAAAAAATAATTCGAAACGTATAGCAAAAAAAAAAAAAAAAAACAAGATATAAGCATAAAAAAAATGTCTTGTAATTTCCTCTTTTGTATTCCTTAATGTCCGTCATTTGTTTTATTTTTTATATGGTTCAAACCAATCCTCTAGCATAATATGTTTACAGTATGATTTGTTCAACACTTGGCTATCATTTTTCAAAGCAGACCGTTGGATTTGACCAAGCTCTGTTTATACCTTCTTAATATTGAACGTGCATTGAAAACTGATTGCAGTAGTCAAAGTGACGACCAGACGTTTCCGACAATTTTTATTATAGAACGGACGAATGAAAACCTCACTGGGCCGGAACTCTATATGGAAGAAACTTTTGGTTTTTGGTCATAATCTATACTCCCACTTTAAAGCAAACCAATAAGGTAAAGAAGTTATTGCTATTGAAATGTTGAGACTATACAGCAAATATGCACCCTTTGAAAATTGGCAGCCAACTGTTATTTGATGTAAGCTGCATAGATTCGACATGCAAATGTTTATTGCAAAGTAATGCAAAGGGACATGTTTTGCCCCAAGCGATGTAAAAAGCTTTATGGATCTTACTGTAAATACAAATATAAATTAAAGGAAACCCTAAAAAAAAAATTCAAAATAATGCAAACGGAAAATTTGTAATTTCCATTTCTATATGTAATTAGTCGTAATTATCCTTACTAATTCACCCTGAACAGAAACAAGACAACGAAAAGTAAAATAAAACAACGAAATGAATTTCCAACCTTATCAAAACGATTAAATTGAAAAATATAATACAACAACAAAAACAAAAAACAAAAGAAAATGCAGAACTAAAGCACCCAGTAACATAAAAATAAGGAAACGCTCAACAGTAAAACAAACAAAATCTTTAACTTTTTACGATTATTTTCTTATTTTATACCAGAAGACAAAAGTTTTAACTTCCGCAGAGACGGGAAAAATGGAAGAAAAGGACAAAAAATCGTTTTTAGTCAATTTTGACCCCAAGTAAAATGCGGATTTTAATTATAGTTTTTAGATGATGAAATTTGTCTTGTATCTTGTGTGCTCTCGCGATGCTCCGTTGACATTCGTATATACCGAATATTTAAATTAATATATATATATATATATATATATATATATATATATATATATATATATATATATATATATATATATGTATATATATATATATATATATATATATATATATATATATATATATATATATATATATATATGACCTTTAACATCTTTTAAATTTCCTTTCACTTTTCAATGACTTGTAAATTTTCCGACACATTCCGGTCCGCCGTCATAATTTACTGTAGTCTAACGCCACAAATCATATTACGAGCATCAAGTATTGATTTAACGTTTATGTACGAAGATATCCTCCATACATTTTAACAAATTTCTGTTTTATGCAAATAAATCAATCAACATATTTTTATGTGTGATACTCTATTCCTCGCAAGCAAGCACACAAAAAATTTATTGCCATTTCTATTTTTCGCATTTTTCTTAAATTTATGACGATTTCCTAAATTTTGTTTCTAATTTCCGTTTTTTCAGATAGTAAAAATATTTGTTCGTTTCTCACTTTCTGGGGATAATAATTATTCATGTCGACATCTATCGTAAATAATATGACAAACCACAAAACGAGGTTGAAAGGTTGTCTGTGTCATCGTATAAGATTTGGTTTTAGTATAGTAATGACATATTCGACTTCTAAACTTTAATATAAAGAATTGGAGTAATTTAACTCGACTGACAACCAACTGTATAGTTGTACCCGAAAATATCAAAATTAGGTGGAACTTTATATATAGAGACACATGCATACATCGTTATATATAAAGATGATTACAAGACTTCTAAACGAGCATGTTATCCTTAGAATTCCAATCATTAGAATTGACAGAGACTAAAACGAAACCGTTTCCCTTCGGTTGATTGTATTAATTACAAGCTCCTGATATTTGGAGGAGATAATTTTGATCTTATTCGATTAGTAGGCAAAACGAAGTTATGTCTGATGAATGGAAGATGTCTGCGTTGTGCCCAATCCATAAAAAAAAGATCGCTCAAAATACGAAAACTATCGAGGGCTATCGATTGTGATGAATGATATCTTAATCAAAAGCTCTGGTTCTCAGTATAAATACAGCTATTAAATATACATACATTTAAACAAAAACTTTTTTTGCAAAAATATCAGCAAAGGGGTTAACCTTTGCAAATTTACGAATTTGATTTTATATTTAATCCAATACGTAATAGTGGCCCGATTGTAATGAATGATACCTTAATCAAAAGCTCTGGTTAAATATACAAACATTTAAACAAAAACTTTTTTTGCAAAAATATCAGCAAAGGGGTTAACCTTTGCAAATTTACGAATTTGATTTTATATTTAATCCAACACGTAATAGTGGCCCGATTGTGATGAATGATAACTTAATCAAAAGCTCTGACTTTCAGTATAAATACAGCTAAAATTTAAATATACAAATATTTAAACAAAAACTTTTTTTGCAAAAATATCTGCAAAGGGGTTAGCCTTTGCAAATTTACGAATTTGATTTTATATTTAATTCAACACGTAATAGTGGCCCGATTGTGATGAATGATACCTTAATCAAAAGCTCTGGTCCTCAGTATAAATTCAGATAAAATTTAAATATACAAATATTTAAACAAAATTTTTTTTGCAAAAAAATCAGCAAAGGGGTTAGCCTTTGCAAATTTACGAATTTGATTTTATATTTAATCCAACACGTAATAGTGGCCCGATTGTGATGAATGATAACTTAATCAAAAGCTCTGACCTTCAGTATAAATACAGCTAAAATTTAAATATACAAATATTTAAACAAAAACTTTTTTTGCAAAAAAATCTGCAAAGGGGTTAGCCTTTGCAAATTTACGAATTTGATTTTATATTTAATCCAACACGTAATAGTGGCCCGATTGTGATGAATAATACCTTAATCAAAAGCTCTGGTCCTCAGTATAAATACAGCTATTAAATATACATACATTTAAACAAAAACTTTTTTGCAAAAAAATCAGCAAAGGGGTTAGCCTTTGCAAATTTACGAATTCGATTTTATATTTAATCCAACACGTAATAGTGGCCCGATTGTGATGAATGATACCTTAATCAAAAGCTCTGGTCCTCAGTATAAATACAGCTATCAAATATACATACATTTAAACAAAAACTTTTTTTGCATAAAAATCACCAAAGGGGTTAGCCTTTGCAAACTTACGTATTTGATTTTATATTTAATCGAACACGTAATAGTGGCCCGATTGTGATGAATGATACCATAATCGAAAGCTCTGATATTCAGTACAAATACAGCTTTTAAATAAACAAATATTTAAACAAAAACTTTTTTTGCTAAAAAATCAGCAAAGGTGTTAGCCTTTGCAAATTTACGAATTTGATTTTATATTTAATCCAGCACGTAATAATGGCCCGATTGTGATGAATGATACCTTAATCAAAAGCTCTGATCTTTAGTATAAAAACAGCTATTAAATATACATGCAACAAGTTTTTCTGCAAAAAAAACTGCAAAAGGGTTATAATTCTACGGTTTTTAAATGCGTATGGTTCTAGTGCGATACTGCTTTTGCTGTTATAGATGTATTGCCCGCGACTTAGTGGTTTGCTCCAGCAGCTTTTTTGTACGATTACTTATCTATATAACAACTATAACTTACCGTTTTAATAATAAAGAAAAAACCTTTTTAGAATTTTCAATTCTTCCATTCTCTATTGAATTTGTTAATTCGTACCATAAAAATGGAAAACTCTTTACATAAGTATGAAATTTCCCCATATAAAAAGGAAAACATAACCAAAACATAAAATTGAGGAAAAATAAATAAATAAATTAAAAAATTTTATTAAAAAAAAATATTTTTTTATTTAATTCAAGTCACACAAAGTGTTTACAGTATTAGGCACAAGAACATGAAGAAAAAAACACTGAAGCTGGAAAATCAGGGAAAATCAGATTTGATATTATAAACAAAACCGATATTTTTATTTTATTTTTTATGTTGATATCATGTCACGATCGTAACGATAACAATCTTTGTTTGTACATATATATGTACATGTGGCTATGTGTGTGTGTGTGTGTAATTTGTGTAAGTTTACATTATTTTGATGTGCTTACTTTGAGGAAAGGAAAGCTTATATTTTTATGGATTTATCTTTTTATTTGGTAGATGTGTGTGTGTATACGTTTGTAAAAGGAAACGAACCAATGAAGGAAATAAAATTCAAAAATCTCGGTAAATCTATGTGTACGTGTATATAATATACTCTCGTAAATAATGTACTGAACACTGTCGTAGCTGTCGTATCAGATAAAACTATTCTTTGGATACAACAACACAAACCTAAATAAAGTAATTTCATCCAATTCATCAAAATGATGTTTTTGGTTGCGAATTTTCATTTTTTTTGACATTTTTGTTCGTTTGTTTTTTGCTTGGTTTAAGATATGTTTTTTAGGGGACACGTACGAATATAACAAGGAAATGAGATTTTATTTTTATTCAGGACGAATATTTGATAAATTAACCAAATTTTGTTGTTGTTCTATATACGATAAATTATATTATGGCTTTAATGCGGCCATAATTTTTACTGTACGGACCATATTGCGGTTATGGATTTGTATTTTAATTTTATGCAGATTTGTTTAGGTACACAGCTGAATTATATGCACGCATGGTTTATCTGGCATGTTGATTTTTATTACGTTTTTCCAAGGCATTTAGTTCTATAAGCCACCGGATTAATCTCAATTTTGGAAATCTACTGCCCAATTCATTTTCGATTATGTTCCGAATCGGTGTTCAACAATTTTCGATGAAAGTCGGAAAATTGGTTTGGGTTTTTTGAGCCCTAGGTGAAAGGCTGTTTTGGATTCCAATCAGAGCTTTTGATTTAGGTATCATCATAATCGGACCAATACTTCAATACTTCACTCAAAATACTTTGAACTGGTCTTTTACCTTCTTCTATAAGGCCATCCGTTTATCTATGCTATGTACTATGAAAGTTCATGTGTAACAACATGGCCTTTTCTCGTAGAGTTGATTTTTTTTCTTTGAGTTCATAAGTTTCTATATATTTCTAAGAATTATGTATGAGTCTAATTGAACACAACCAAGCCATTCCAATTGTAAAACTCCTTACACGCATTCATATGACGAGGAGTATATAGGAGGATTGTGTGTGTGTGTGCATGGATTAAATATTTTTTATTTAATTTTATGTGGAAAATAAATAAAATTTTATGATTTTCAATCTTTCCACATACATATACATATATAGAAGCTATCATACATAGATAGGTCGTATATATTTATACGATAAAAAGGAAATGGAAAATTATTTAATTTTTGATTTGGGTTTCTGGTCATGATAACAATCTAAGCTGGCATAGTTGTTCGGAGATAGATGCTCGTATACGAGTTAACTAGGAGTAAAATATATGGAGGTTTCTAACATAGGTAATCAACGTTTTTATATTTTGCGTTTATTCCAATGACGGGAGAGATGTAAAAGGATGTTTAAACAGACATTCTTAACAGACAATTTTAACATCCTACCGCCATCTCGTGAAACGAAAATCTTAACTTAAGGTCACCTCAAGCATTTAAGATAACCAAAAATGCATTTTGCATCCAGAAATATCTTTGGTCCTTATTAAAAATTTAAAAACATAGACGAAGTATAGAAGGCAATACCTGAAAGACTAACCCACAACATAATTTTTTTATGCTATGTAGTAGTAAAAAAATACAAGTGGCCGTCAAGGGTCGCCCGGGAGATGTGAAATGGAATAATAATGTTTTGTATCAAAATTATTTGTAAAATTGAAGCAATATTTTCGATCAATATTTACAATGGTGTCGAGAGCTTTGCGTTCAGCAAAATCAGTCCACTATTATGTGTATTATTACCTTTTCATCCATTTTTGAAATTTTGCAAACACTAACCTCTCCAACACATGAAAATTGTGAAATTTATGTCACAATATGAAAATTCCCAAAATCAAGAAAATCATGATGGTTAGCCCATGAAAATTGTGAAATTTATGTCGAAAATTGAAAATTCCAAAAATCAAGAAAATCATGATGGTAAGCCAATGAAAATTGTGAAATTTATGCCACAATATGAAAATTCCCGAAATCAAGAAAATCATGATGGTTAGCCCATGAAAATTGTGAAATTTATGTCGAAAATTGAAAATTCCAAAAATCAAGAAAATCATGATGGTTAGCCCATGAAAATTGTGAAATTTATGTCGAAAATTGAAAATTCCAAAAATCAAGAAAATCATGATGGTTAGCCCATGAAAATTGTGAAATTTATGTCGAAAATTGAAAATTCCAAAAATCAAGAAAATCATGATGGTTAGCCCATGAAAATTGTGAAATTTATGTCGAAAATTGAAAATTCCAAAAATCAAGAAAATCATGATGGTAAGCCCATGAAAATTGTGAAATTTATGCCACAATATGAAAATTCCCAAAATCAAGAAAATCATGATGGTTAGCCCATGAAAATTGTGAAATTTATGTCGAAAATTGAAAATTCCAAAAATCAAGAAAATCATGATGGTAAGCCAATGAAAATTGTGAAATTTATGCCACAATATGAAAATTCCCAAAATCAAGAAAATCATGATGGTTAGCCCATGAAAATTGTGAAATTTATGTCGAAAATTGAAAATTCCAAAAATCAAGAAAATCAAGTCCATGAAAATTGTGAAATTTATGTCGAAAATTGAAAATTCCCAAAATCAAGAAAATCATGATGGTAAGCCCATGAAAATTGTGAAATTTATGCCACAATATGAAAATTCCCAAAATCAAGAAAATCATGATGGTTAGCCCATGAAAATTGTGAAATTTATGTCGAATATTGAAAATTCCAAAAATCAAGAAAATCATGATGGTAAGCCCATGAAAATTGTGAAATTTATGCCACAATATGAAAATTCCCAAAATCAAGAAAATCATGATGGTTAGCCCATGAAAATTGTGAAATTTATGTCGAAAATTGAAAATTCCAAAAATCAAGAAAATCATGATGGTAAGCCAATGAAAATTGTGAAATTTATGCCACAATATGAAAATTCCCAAAATCAAGAAAATCATGATGGTTAGCCCATGAAAATTGTGAAATTTATGTCGAAAATTGAAAATTCCAAAAATCAAGAAAATCATGATGGTAAGCCAATGAAAATTGTGAAATTTATGCCACAATATGAAAATTCCCAAAATCAAGAAAATCATGATGGTTAGCCCATGAAAATTGTGAAATTTATGTCGAAAATTGAAAATTCCAAAAATCAAGAAAATCAAGTCCATGAAAATTGTGAAATTTATGTCGAAAATTGAAAATTCCCAAAATCAAGAAAATCATGATGGTAAGCCCATGAAAATTGTGAAATTTATGCCACAATATGAAAATTCCCAAAATCAAGAAAATCATGATGGTTAGCCCATGAAAATTGTGAAATTTATGTCGAATATTGAAAATTCCAAAAATCAAGAAAATCATGATGGTAAGCCAATGAAAATTGTGAAATTTATGCCACAATATGAAAATTCCCAAAATCAAGAAAATCATGATGGTTAGCCCATGAAAATTGTGAAATTTATGTCGAAAATTGAATATTTCAAAAATCAAGAAAATCAAGCCCATGAAAATTGTGAAATTTATGTCGAAAATTGAAAATTCCCAAAATCAAGAAAATCATGATGGTAAGCCCATGAAAATTGTGAAATTTATGCCACAATATGAAAATTCCCAAAATCAAGAAAATCATGATGGTTAGCGCATGAAAATTGTGAAATTTATGCCACAATATGAAAATTTCCAAAATCAGTAAAATCATGATGCCCGTGAAAATTGTAAAATATATGACAAAAATGAAAATTCCTAAAATCAACAAAATCATGATGACCATGAAAATTGTGAAATTTATGTAAGAAATTGAAAATTTCCAAAATTAGTAAAATCTGATGCCCATGAAAATTGTAAAATTTATGTCACAATTGGAAAATTCCCAAAATTAAGAAAATCATTATGGTTAGCCAATGAAAATTGTGAAATATTTGTTATAAATTGAAAATTCCGAAAATCAAGAAAATCATGATGGTTAGCACATGAAAATTGTGAAATTTTTACCACAAGTGAAAAATTCCCGAAAACACTTATCACTTATGACTTATGAAAATTGAAAAATTAATGCGCAAGATATGTTCGTAAGTAATTACGGTCTTTCAGATCTTTTGACTACCTTTACGTGCAATCCAAAATGGATAGAAATTATTTAAATGCGGCTCTTCGGACAAACATCAAGTGAGCGGCACTACATCACCGTACGTGTTTTTATACAAAATCATCTAGTCTGATGAGCAATCACCGTGCATCGCCAATGGCATGGTCAAGTGTTCCACGCGTTATCCACGAAATGTGATGGCGGAGACTATCACTGCCAATGATGGTTATCCACTCTGTTAGTGTCGATCACCCTATGATAACTGTATAAGTATCACAACGAAAGTGAAAGGGAATTATTTCATGTTCGACAACACTTGGGATATTCCGTATTCGCCACTTCTTTCCAAAATATTCAAGATGAATATTCAGTGAAGTCCATCAAATACATCAGCAAATATGCCACGAAAGGCAACAAAATACTAGTTTTGGGCATTCTAACTCCCAATACCATCGATGAAATCATGCAAATGTTAGTCAGTATGTGAGCTGTACTGTGACGATTTGGCGTAAATTCTCATTTTCCGTTCATGAAGTTCATCCCACTATTGTTCATTGGGCTGTGCATCTTGAGAATGGTAAAGAGTTTATTTCAAAGCAATTAATGTTGCTCAACGTGTTGAAAGACCTCCAGCGACAACATTGACCAGTTTCTTATCGATTTGCCAAAGTGATCCGTTATTACACGTGGAACGCTTTATCGAATACTTTTCAACGTTGGAAACAAGGCGATGTGATTCCTGATCACCCAAATGTTTGTTTTACTGATGCTCTTGGTCGCATTTATAACACAGTTCATTCGAAGAATGACAAATGCTTCTACTTGTGGTTGTTATGATGGTGAATTCTCGTGGGCCCACATTATTTAAACCACTTTGAGCCCAAAATTACGTGCTGCATGTTAACAACTCAATTTGCTTGAAAACGATACTCATCGGGACATGACAATCGCTGAATCAATTGTTTCTGCATGTCCAAGTCAGATATGCACATTATTTGCTATCATTACTACGACATACTTTCCATCAAATCCACACGAAGTATGGAACAAGTACAAGGATGTCATATAAGAAGAAATTCATCGAATTCATTTCAATTAGAGAATGCTGATCTCATAGTGAATAAGGAGATACTTTGCTAGTCTCGGTTAGTCAAGTTGGGAATGCTAAAGCCATATCGTGGAATGAACGACGCTTTCAATCGAGAATTGGAACGTGGAAGTGAATACGATCAAGATGTATTGAACCAATAAGTTCGGACGAATGTACCACTGTTGAACCCCCAAAAGAAGAAAGTGTACGATACGTTAATGAATTGAAAATAGAAATGGTTGCTTATTTTTTTCGATGCGCCTTGTGGAACTACGAAGACATTCTTTATGTCATTGATTTTGGCCACAGTTCGTGCGAGATCCGAAATTGCAGTAGTAGTTGTTTCTTCTGGGATAAAGGCCACGTTGCTAGTAGGACGCCGTACTGCTCATTCAGTGTAATAATTGCCTTTAAACCTTAAAACGACTGAAAAACTGACATTTACATTGCGAAACAATCAGCAATGGCCAAAGTTTTGGTAGCAAGTAAAATTAAACTATGAAATATCTGCGCAATGACTTAAGATGTTTTGGAGGCTTAATAATTCTTCTTTCTGGCAATTTACATTCAACACTACCCTTCATTTCTAGATCGACCGCTGCCAATGAAATAAACGCTTTCTTCAAATCATTGAATCTGTGGCCCTTTGTGAAGAAAAATGCTGACGAGAAACATGCGATTTTCTGAATCTAGAAAATTAATTTTTCTTTCACGGTCAATTGTACGTAGCATTTTCACGTGTCGGCAGATTATCTGCTTTGTTTGTTCTCGCAACTGACAACAAAACGAAAAATTTCCAATATCACACGGTGCTTCAATTAAGGAAATCGACCCGAGTGCAACCCATTTCGATTCACTTCTGTAAAGCAAATGCCTTGCTGCGTTTACGTGCATCCATATAAATAGCTGATCTATTCGTTAAACATTTTACAGACAAAACGTATTTTTGCTCTCTAATCTAATGCATCTCAATGAACTAGATTCCATAATTACTTTACTTATGACACAATAACTTCTTATAACCTGACATACAACTTTTTTTTATAGTTGAACGTTCTTTTTATATAGAACGAATCCTTCAAGGATTAATTAAACCATAATATACGCTACGTCTTTAGCTCTAGAATACTTTAAATTATCTACACGGAATAACATAAATTAAATCATTTTAATTTAATTAAATTTTCAAATGAAGAAGTAAATGACGTTGTGTTGCTTTTCTTATGGTACCGCGTGAGCTATTTAGTTTGAGACCAATTTTTTTGTACTTTATTTGCAGATTTATTTTATTTTTGACTTTCAAATTATAATTGTTTTTGTCTGAGGTATTAGGTCAAGATTTTAGAGATTGCTGACCTCTAAATGACCTTAAAATAGTTTAATACGTTTCGCTACTCTTTTTAAATACAAAACTTTTGTCTAACAGCGTTTATTGCTGATGTACCTATTTCACGACAGAATCTATATAATCTGTGGCCTTTCCAACATGAATTCTAAATAAATTTTTAAATTTTCTTCTTCTTTTCTTGTTTTTTTTTATTTGTCTGCTTCCACAGTCTAAACGCAAGTGTCATTATTTTTGCGTTAACACATCAAGCATATAGTAATAATAATTAAGAAAAAACAACGACAGCAATGTTTCGCGAAGATGATGACCATTTTGTTTGATGTTGCATTCCTAAAAGTTACTCATTAGTGCAGTGCGACCAAAAGTGATGGTCGACCAAAAGTGCTGAAGGATGCAATCGTTTTAAATATGGCACCTTTCCATTCACACTAGTTGGTTCTAAGATTGCCGTGTGATGTCATCCGACCAGGAAATGTCCTTGAGTAAGTGCTTCCAGATCATTTGGATCCGATAATAGTGGGGTTGATGGTAGCGAATTTAATTACCCTCCACTTGCTTAAATGCTGTATTCATATCTTCATATGTCAACGATGAATCCCCCATTATCCAACGTAAATGGGCTGATGCAGGACCAAAATGCCAATTTATCATGCTGCCTTGACGTTTGTGCAGATCTCGTCGTTGAAAAGTTGAGTTTTAAATATCTGGTACAACTGGTGTAGTGAAGAATTGGCACCTACAAAATTCGTACCATTATCACAAAAAATGTTTTTGAACATACCTCTCTCTGGTCGAAAGAAATCTTTTAAGAGCTCTAATAAACGCGTTGGAAGAGAGCTCTGATACAAGTTCCAAACGAACTGCCTTTATTGCCAGACATACAAATATGGCTAAATATCCCTTTGTTGGGCCCTTGTCTCGTATTTTGTGGTGTATAAGGAACGGACCCATGAAGTCGACTCCAACATTGAAAAACGGTGAAGCAGTTATTGGAAAGTCCACCATTTTAATGTGACTCGTTTTGGCTCGATATCGGAAACAGATGATACAATTTTGGCACACCTCTTTTGCTATCCTTTGTCCACTAATCGGCCAGAACTCTTGCCGTACAGCTTCCAGTAATAAAGGAGACCACTAAGAAAGGAGACAAAAAAATTAATGGGTCCTGGGACTGAGTGATTTCCTGGAACCTAGTGATAAGAGCTGGTTTCTGAAACCAGAACCCTGAATTGCCTTTATTATTAAATTCAGACGCAGGCCATTGGTCGGGTGAGGATTGCAAAAATGCCTGTCCCGAAAACCACGATGAACTCTGTATCAGTTATAATGGTGAACAATATATCTGATGAGTTCAATTTAGTACTGACATGGTGCCAATTAGATGTTGCTGTCATTCTTTGAATTTCTGCTACTCGATTTCCGACAAATGTTGTTTACTTAGCTGATTCCGAGTTCAGCCATAATAATGTAATGGCGGAATCTGCCAAGTAGTAAATTTCACGGATGTAGATATTTAAGGTTAAGATAACTTTTCTTACCAGCTCTGAAAACAGTAAAGCCGCACAAAGTTCTAGACGTGGAATGGTCGTTTTACTAAGAGGTGCCACACGAGACTTTGCGCAGATTAATTGAACGTTAACTAAACCTCCACATTGACTCCTTAAGTATACAGCAGCTCCAAATGCCTGTTTGCTGGCGTTGACCAACCTGTGCACATCGTTAACAACACCGCTTGCTGCTAATTTTATTTGCCGACTAACTTGTAGATTGTTTAAAATGGTGAGTTGATTTCAAAAATCTTGGCCGCAGTAAATAGGTCTTGTGGAAGCGACTGATCCCAATCATGCCTAAACTTCCATATTTTTGGTAAATACACTTTAGCTCGTGTAATATCTGGGGAGGTGAGCCCGAGTGGATCGAATATGCGAGCTATGTCTGAAAAAATAGTCCTTCTCGTAATGCGTCCTCCATTGACGTTAATCCGGACGATAAAACAAAAAAGTCTGATGATGGCTGCCAAAACATTTCAAGTGTCTTGATGAAAACGCCATTTTCGAGCTGCAGTAGTTTTTTGCGATGCACTTGAGGTGTGCCCTCCAAGATGTCTTGTGAATTGGTACACCACTTCCGGAGTTCCATTCCAGCCGTGCTTAGAATTTTCGTGATTTTGGCCTTTATAGTCTTAGCCTCCTACAAGTTGTTGCTGCCAGTCAGTATATCATCGAAGTATACATCACGTTTTATGATTTGCGATGCTAAAGGATACTGTTCCTGATGAATTTCAGCTAATTTCTGAACACATGGTTACTAGGTACGAGAGCACTTGCCGTACCAAAGCCACTTACCGTACTAAATTGTAATGTGAGCAATCTTAACATTTGTAGAGTTTCTGATGGAGTTTTTATCCAGAATATATGTTGTGGTTAAGCATCATCGTCAGTAACCATTATCTAATGATACATTAAGGAGATATTTGCACTGAATACGTACACATAGGTTCTAAACCTAGTCAAAATGGAGAATAAGTTTTGTTGCAATACAAACTCCACCATAAGAATGCCGTCAACGCCCTTCCGGAATCAGTCTTCATCAAAAACTACCAACATTTTTTTAGTGGAGCTATCAGATTTTCACACGCAATAATGTGGTAAGATGTAATCGTTATTGCCACTTCTTCTGCTGTGACTTGCTTCATATGGCCTAACTCTAAATATTCTTCAATGGTTTCTTGATATGCTTTTTCAGATCATCATTTTTGGTTAGACGATGTTCCAGGCCATTAAACCTTCGACGAACTACCTAAAATAGAGACCGGTTGAGACATTGGAAGTTTTGCAAAAAATTTACCTGAGGCAGTGCTCTTTACATACCCTTCTTCCTTGGACTGCGCTGGATATTCAACCTTGAGATGTTAAATTTCAAAAAAACTCCGGAGTCGCTCATCTAGACTTGTTTCTTAAATTGGTAGCGTGTTGCATACATGGTTGTTTCGTAGTGGCGAGGAACAATTTGTGGTTTTGCCAACTACAACCCAGCTTAGAAGGGTATTTTGTAAAATAGGCATGTCTGAACCTAGCTAAATATGGCCAAATTGTACAGTTAGGCTTGTTGCAATGAAATGGCGTTTTAAAGTAGTTTATTTGATGGTCAAACAATTGATACAAATCCATAGTTTATTGACCTCCTGACGTCGGTTTGGAACTGATACACAAAGAAATCATCAACAGTGAATCATTCGGCTCCCCAGTATTTGACAAAAAACGTAAGCGAATATGGATTTGTTCAAAGAAACCGCGGTTGCTGACCGCTGAAGTCGTTTATTAAGGAAAGCCAGGAGTTCTAGAGTAGAGTTCTGCTGTCAATAAATCATCCTAATGTTGTGTAGAGCATTCCATGGTTTTAAGGAACGCAAGTTTGAATTTATTTGATTGATTATCTCTGACAGCTTATCAGCAGATGTCTTGATCATAGACTGGATACCAAAAATGTTTTCCATATGATCACGACCTATTATTTTTGAAATATTGTATCTATCATTTAAAAGATTAAGAGCCTCTTGATAGTTTTTTTCGGTTAATTCTAAAGAGTTGATTAGCACCGCCTCTGCACCATCGACCGAATTGTGCAACTGTTGGAACTTGGACAATACATTTAATTGGAGATTTCTATTAATTAAACTATCAAACGTATTGTAGAAATCGAGCTATTTTGTAAAATCTCCACTAAACACGCTGATTTCTATGTGAGGTAATTTTGCTAAAACGGTACCCTGGCTAACGGGTGGCTGAGCGTCGTTTTTACATTCGGAGCTGGCGTGATTGCTGATATATGTTCGAGTATAGGTATAACGGGTTTCTCTTCAAAATACGTCTCTTTAAATTTTACGCGTATCCCTGCACTTGTCGTTTTTTCTAGCTACTGTTCCAAGGCTGATTGTGATTAACACACGAAAACCCGTTTTATCTTTAGTTTCGGCGTACTGACAAAAATAGTACAAAATGAATATTCATAACTAAACCGTATACATTTTTTTAACCCTGCCATCTTTTCTGGGGCCGAAGCTCTCCCAACTCTTTCGTGGTTAATTTTTAACGCCTTACGCCGTCACCAGCCAAATCGAGGACGCACGAATACAGGTTCGATTTTAAATCCATCTGCACATTACATTGCTCCAGCCAGCCTGTACTGACATGGACGATGGTTTGGCCCATGGATTCTGCATTCCAACGGGGGGTCATAGTTGTGTTCATCGCCATCGCCGATCGTAATCAGGTAATGAAAAATCCCTTTTTCATCCCTCCCCCGTTGGGATTCGAACCCGGTACGTCCCGTTCCAAATACCGCAGTTAATAACCACTGCGCCAAATGCTCGGTAACCGTATACATTTAAAATATAAGTTTAACTTCACTTATACTTCCCAATATGTCCGCAGCAAATAGAAAAAAAAAAATCCAAAAATGATGCACGAAATTCTAAGCACGGTAATGCTCGCTGACCTTCCAGTTTTAGTCGATGAAAATACCCTCAAGATGATTTGAGAATGTTTTTTTGTACCCCACTTCTAACACCATGTATAATCTGGGGTCGTAGTGTTTTCTTTGACAAAAACCCAAAAAAAAATCAGCAAACGTAAGCATTGAAGTTCATTTCAAATGTTGCACCCGATAAAAGTATAGATGCGACGAAATAGCTGCTATCTCAATACATTATGCATAAGTTGATAGAATAAATCCTATTAGTCAATCTTAATTGAAACATAAAGTTTAAAAAAAATTTTAATTAAAAAAAAAAAAAAAAAAAAAAAAAAAAACGACACAAGAAAATTAATTTTCTCTTATACTCCATACTATGACGTAATTAATGTACCATTGTTCCACTCGTTGGCAAGCATTTGATATGGCATTTTTTGTTAGACAAAACATAAAATTGGAAAAATTATGACATGATTTTCTATGTTGATACAATATTTCGCTTTTCACATTTTAGGTGGTGAAGTATAATCAACATAATAATAATTCGAGAGTAAACACACACACACAAAGATATATACAGTACCAAATACAGACAATTTTCTATTCGATTTTCTTTTAAAAATTTCCATTTAAATGGAAATTTTCCTTCTCTCTTCTACGATTCACAACAGTGGTTCACAAGAGTTTATGCGTTGTTATATTTTTTGAGTTGATATAAATTAAAGTTGTACATTGAGCTTTTACCAAAAAAAAATTAGTTTTCCAATTTTACAGTTTCTTATCTTAAGTTAAGTTTGTTTATTTAAAAAAAAAAAAAAAAAAAAAAAAAAAGTTTTCGAGCTTAGATATTCTTTAGTGTCGTCTTATTTTACTGTGCTAATGATGTTAGTTTTTTTTGAGTTACAATTTTTAACTTTATTTGACTAATGCAGTTTAGATATCTGTCTATAAGTTTTATGTTCCAAACTACTATACGAGTACTTTTCAAAATTTAACCGGTTATGAACCCATATTTATTTTTATTACGCTTTGACTAAGCAACTATAGAATGGTTAAAAATGCTGACAGTTTTTGGAGGAGAATGATGTAGTCGGTAGTGTCTAACTTTTTTCATTTGCTGATCATAATGAGATGTGGTCGTATAATAGTTAAGATATTTGCTTAACACACCGTGGTCCCGAGTTTACCGGTGCTTCTTGCACCAATAACTGGATTATATATAAACATACGTTCATTGGGCTAACTTCCTACAGCGTTCACCAATTCGTAAGTAGTGGTGCAAAAGGTTTCTTTAGAGGCTCCGTTTAGGGCTTACAATCAGTAAATTTTTAGTGCATGGGAGCGACCAAATCTAATTGCTACAAATAATTAGATAGTTCATGCACATTAGTATAATTCACTAGCACTACATTTAACAAGGTACAATTATATATTAAAATTTATCACGCAACTATTGCGTGTTGATCGGGAAACTATTGCGTGTTGTATTGAATAAACAATCAAATTCGTATATTTCCAAAGGCTAACCTATGATGCAAGTGCTCACACTACCTCTTCGTGGTGGTCACTATCAACTACTCCGTCAAAAGAGTAGGCTAAAGTGTGAGGGCTGTGGACCTCCTTCAGGGAATATGCAATGGGCTAACAAACAAATCTGAAAAATCTACTTGTTACAAAAACTCAACAAAAGCTTCGGATAAATTTGAATTCACAACTATGATCTCGGACACGATATATAAGGACAACGATTTAAAATTTGGAACATGGAACGTATTACGTACTTAGTCTGCATTGCCCGGAGAGCCTCTACCAACTCTTTGAACAAGCATCTAAGTATAAGCTCAATCCCATGGCACTGCAAGAAACAAGACTAATCGGCAATGAACTCGTCGATTACAGTCGCTACGGATTAACTCTATGCCAAAGCAATAACATGGATAAGCGTGAATTTGGCGTCGGTTTCTTGATTGACAATCGATGTCCTTCATTCGTCGTGATTTGCACATTCAGGTTTCATGGACGTAACTTCAATATTTACGTTTGTGAACGATCATGCCCCACAGAAGAGAAACCAGATCAAATCAAGGATACTTTGTATGACGAACTCGAAACTGTCTTGAGCCAAATACCGCAACATGACTTTAAAATCATGTTAGGTGACTTTGATGCTCAAATTGGTAGCACTGGAAGCACAATATATCGTAGAACCGTTGGCTCAAACTCCTTGTGCCCTACATCAAATAATAATGGGACACGCACCACTGAGCTATCATTACTGTACAACTAGGTAGTTGCCAGTACATTCTTCCCACATAAGCGCACATGGAAAAAGGCACATGGAAATCAAATCGACCACACCTTCTTGTCTAAAAGGCATTTTTCTGGATTAAACAACATCAGAACCAAACGTGGAAGCAACATCGATTTAGACCACCTCGAGGTAGTTGCTGATTGAAAAATTACAAGATATCCAATGAGGCGGTTTTCTGCAACGAGATTCTCAAATATGGCGGCGATCATATACTCTATCGCATGTTTGAGCTTGTAGCGACTATCTGGTCAAAAGAAAACATTCCAGAAGAGTGAAAGACGGCTTTTATCTGCCCACTACATAAAAAAGGAGATCGGTTGAACTGCAACGACTAGCGCGGTATAGATTTGTTAAACACAGGCTACTGGGTTTTGGCCAACGTATAGTTGCGACAAAGTTATCAACATTCAGCGAGATGAGTTTGAATGATTACCATGAAGGCGATTTTTGTCCAAACAGATAGATCTACGATGATTAAACTTTCACTCTGAGAGGAAGATAGAAGATAAAAGTTAGAAGATAGAAGATAGAAGATAGAAGATAGAAGTTAGAAGATAGAAGATAGAAGATAGAAGATAGAAGATAGAAGATAGAAGATAGAAGATAGAAGATAGAAGATAGAAGATAGAAGATAGAAGTGTAACGGCGTGCTTGACATGTTCAGATGAAAATAATGAAAACTATGCCGCTCGTCACTGAATTTTTTTATAATCTACAATCTAGAGCATTCGGCGTGGTCATCGTCTGCCGGCTAGAGCTCAGGAGCGTGGGAGTGGGGTTGCCGAAGATAGATTGTAGCTTGCGAGACCACAAGGAGAGGGAGGTGCGGGAAAGTGGGAAAGGGAGTGACGTCAAGGCATGGATCAACTTACCATACACGCGCCTACACACTTACCAGTTCATCACTCAGTTCAATATTAATCGCTCAACATTGGAAACACAAAAAAAAATAACAAAAAAAAAATCACTGAAAGAAAAATAAACTTGTCAAGATGATCAACGAGAGAGAAAATCAATAAAAAAAAATTACGAATTCAATTTTTAGAATTATAATGCATAAATTTATTAAAGACCATAAAAATTAATAAAAATAAAAAAAAATTTAATTATATGTACAATTATTTATGAAGCTTAGCTTACCCTTCACCAACATGTAATTTTAACATTATCATTCACACAAAGATTTCGGTTGTTGTTGTTGTTGTTGTTGATATTGGCCGTTGATTCCGTAACACGTGGTAATATATTTTTTTTATAGTTGTTGTTTAAAAATATATTTAAATTAGAAATCACATTTATAAGTAATTAGTTTAACATTTCAGTCTGTTTTATGTGGCTATTTTGATTTAGATCACTTAATTTCAATTTGTTTTATTTAATTAAATGTATTAACTTATTATTTAGTTGTAAATATTTTATTATCAATTCATATGTTTATTATTAAGGTTACAGTGTAACCGTCAATTTTTATTATGTTTTTTAGAAAATTACGTATTCCCCATTCATATTTTCGAAGGGCACTCAACCTTATATGCTACCTCACTTAATCAATGAATTGTTTTTTTTTTTTTTGTTGTTGTGATTTTTGTTATATCACATATTTTTAGGAAAACACATTTTTTCTTTTAACTGTTATCAAACATTTATAATTTATATCACAATTTATATAATTCAAAATTTTACAATTCAACTAATATTATTATTATTGTTTTTTTTTTTTTAACTATGATCGAATACTTTATTCGATCTCGCTTATCAATTCGATATCACATTATAAATTTCAGTTTATACTTTATTCTTCTCTTTTTAAATTATTTTTACTTTGTTTTATATTTATTTATTTTTTTTTTTGGTCTTGTCACCACGAATTTACAAAATACAATGCTCATTGCATCAAACGACACGCATACCTTTTTTGTTTTTCAAAAAAAATATGTATATATCATAAAAATACTGTAGTGATATACCCGTTAGCACCGAAAAAAAATTAATAAAAACACGATCAGGAACAAAAAAAAAATATTTTCTCTTTCGTTGAACGACAATTCTTTTCAGTCTTTTGAAACCTTTTACTATTTCCTTTTTTTTTTGGAATCGCAAGCGACGTTACAAATCGTGGGGACGACCTACACCCATGAGATAGTCTCAAAGAGCCAGGCATTTACAAAGAAAAAGTAAGAATATTGATCTAAATTCAAAAGCTGGGACGTAAATCATTAGAGTGATAGACTCCTAATGGTTTGTTGCTAAGATCACGGAGTTCGTAAGCAACATTCCCCACACATCTATGGATAATAGCCTTTTTGAATTTTTTACATAATTTAGCTGACACTTTATTAATGGCACTACTTAAAACGTAATTTTTTACAAAAACATTTTGGCCCACCTGGTAGGTATGGGGTCGAGATCTTAAATTGTAGCGTCTACTAGAGTTTTCATATGCTTTACGTAAGTTGTTGATAACATCCTGCTGCACCACGGACAGTTTTTCCATAGCAGTCAATTCAATATCTCTGTCAGCCAAGGAGTGAAGCTTCCGCAGGATATTATACAGAGAACCATGGTTAAGATAATTTTGACCAAATGTCAGAAAGTACGGAGAATACTTAGTACTATCGTGCACCACATTACGAAGTGCTGATCCAATAGCATGTAGCTGTTTATCCCAGTTACGTTGATTATCATGAGCATAAGCCCTGATAGCAGACAATATGGAACGATTAACGCGTTCACTGGCGTTTGCTTGAGGATGATATCTAGGGGTTAATTGATGCGTGATGCCATAGGTAGCAAGAAGATCTTTAAATTCTTTGGAATTAAATTGTTTAGCATTATCGCTTAGAATAATCTCTGGAGTCGAGAAGACACTAAACACATGGTTAGTTAAAAATTTACATACATTCTTGGAAGTAGCATCTCTCATAGGTTCCAATAACACAAATTTAGAGAATTGATCAAGAACAACAAAGATGTAACAGTTTCCGTCTTTGGAACGCGTGTAAGGACCAAGAAAGTCTATAAATAGTTTTTGAAATTGACGTTGGACCTCAAAGTAGTTTCCCATTGGCGCTCGCGATGTAAAATTGACCGGCTTGCATTCTTTGCACACATCACATTGCTGTATAAATTTGCGAATATATCTTTGCATACCTGGCCAATAATAGATGCGTTGAATGATTTCACGGGTTTTATTAAAACCAAAATGTGCAGCGTTAGGTGGACAGTGGGCATCCTCCGTGACACGCCGAACTTGATTTCGGGGAACATATAATTTCCAAATAGGAGCATCTGAAACCGCTTGATTGTTTGAAAAGTGTGATGGTTTATAATATATACGATTATCCACAACCTTCATATTTTTAGTTAATGTCGGATCGTCAGTTAATGCTTTACGAATGTTGAGGTATTTAGAATCGTTATCAAAATTATTGATGTCCGTGGTATTTAATATTTCACATATTGATCCTACTTCATCCGGTAAATTAAAAGTGTGTCGCGACAACGCATCAGGCACTATATTATCACGACCCTTTTTGTATTTAATAAGGAAGTCAAACCCTTGAAGTTTTAAGCTCCATCGTGCAAGTCTACCGGAGAGGTCTCGCTGCTCCATTAGCCACTTTAAACTGGCGTGATCTGTAGTAATAGTGAAAGGTAGCCCCTCTACGTACTGCCGAAATTTTTTCACGCTTAACACAGCTGCAAGGCATTCTAATTCGGTCACGCTATAATTGCGCTGAGCTCCATTGAGTTTCTTCGAATAAAAAGCAATAGGGTGATCCTCTCCGTCATCAGATTTTTGGTATAAAACACTTCCGACACCAACCTTGGATGCATCACACTCAATATAAAAATGCTTACTAAAGTCTGGATTACAAAGCACAGGTGCAGATGATAGAGCTGATTTTAGTTCGCAAAAGGCACGCTCTGCTTCCTCAGTCCAATGAAATTTTTGATTTTTCTTAAGCAGTCGAGTAAGAGGCTCGGCCTTTTCAGCATATTTACTGATAAATCTGCGGTACCATCCTGTGACTCCGAGCAACTGGCGCACTTGTTTAACTGATTTAGGTCTGTCATAATTTGTAATCGCCGAGACTTTTCCAGGGTCTACCTTTAAGACTCCATCAGCGACAATATAACCCAAGTAGGAAATTTCTTTTAGCAAAAATTTACTTTTCTCGATATTAATTGTTAAATTGGCCTGACGCAACAACCGCGCCACTAGAGACAGTAAATCGATATGTTCGTTGAAAGTCGCACTGGTAACCAACAAATCATCTAAATAAACGAATATCCGATGGTGCAGTTCATGGGGTATTACTCTATGCATTAGCCTGCACATTGTTTGTGGTGAGTTGCACAAGCCAAATGGCATAACCGTGAATTGATACAGCGGTCGACCAGGCACTGAGAAGGCGGTCTTATCCCTTGACCTCTCATCGAGAGGGATTTGCCAGAAAGCGTCCTTCAGATCTAGGCTCGAAATGAATCTAGTATCATTAAGACGCCCTAGCAATCCATCGATGATTGGCAAGGGGTAAGCATCCTTCACCGTAACCTGGTTGACTTTTCGAGCATCAAGACACATCCTTACTTTACCATTTGACTTGCGCACTAACGTAACTGGGGAACTCCACGAACTACAACTCTCTTCAATCACGCCTAACGCTAACATGCGGTCCAACTCCGTATAAAGTTGCGTTTGCACAGCAGGTGAAACTGCATAATGCCGTTGCTTTATAGGTTTCGCGATACCCACGTCTATGGTATGAGTCAATAATTGAGTATGCCCGAGGCCTGCAATAGCAGACGAAGGGAATTCCTTGATTATATTGTTCAGAATATCCTGTTGCATCTCAGATAAATCGTGTTTGGCATTTGGCACGTCATTAGATAGTTCACCCTCATGGTTTACGGAGCATATCGAAGTTGTATCGTTGTGTATAGGTACTGTCATTGTTCGAGTTATTAACGGATTTGGCACGTTAATAGTAATATCAAATGCCTGAAAAAAATCAATCCCTAGGTACATTTCCTGAGATAAGTTAGGAGCAAGATAAAATGTAATTAGATTTGATATACCAGCGATTGTGATCGTTTGTTTTAGATATCCTAGTATGCGTTCCTTTTGCCCATTTGCTGTCTTTACCGAAGATGGAAAATAATGAAATTCAATGAATGGATTAGTTAGGAATTGTTCGCAGCCTTTGCCTAGTAAGGAAACATTGGCACCACTATCTAGCAAACCCATATAACTCTTGCCTAACAACGTTACCTGTAAATAGGGACGGTTGTCTCCGGTAATAGAAAGTAATGAGTCAGTGATTTTCTTTTTATTAATCTTATGAGCTTTCCAGTATTGTCTGATGCGATTTGCCTGTTTGAAGTGATAGGTATTTCTTTTAGATGATAAAGTAAGTGGTGAAGTATTAGATTGATTAAAATAATTATTTACATTTGTCGTTTGGCTAGTTCGGGATCGGTGTTCGAAGCAGCTTCCACGAGATTGATGTTTGATCGCTGGGGGTTTGACAAATGTGGGTGTCTCACCCCCACCCTCCAGTTTTCCGAAGGCGGATTACATTTATAGCAATGCTCTCGGTGATAACCTTTGGAACCACAACCCGAACACGTGATAGACCAATTAGGACGACGATTCTCATTAGTATCTCGTGAGAAGTTTTGATAAGGACCCGTTGGACGCGGATTGGGATTATGATTTGGGTATGCGAAACGAGAATCATGACTACCTCGCGTCAAAATAGACACTTGCTTAGGAACTGGTGAAGCGTCCTGGCACTGCATATTTGAATTTTGGTTGTATTCGTGATTAGAATGATAAAATTTGGAACCATAATTTGGTTGGGTGGAAGCTTGATAATTTTGATTTAGTGCAGGCAAATGATTATAATTTTGAAACGATTCATTATATTGTATTGTTGGTTGGTTTACAGATGGTAATGAAGGTAGAATCTCCGACTTTGAAAATGGTTCCCAATCAGCTTTAGAAACATCAATTGTGTGAACAAACTTACGAGGTTGACACATCAATTCCGGAAGATAACCTGTTCGATTCCATGTATCTTCATAAGCAAGGCATTTTCTGTATAGTTCGTCAACACTTTCGAAGTTCATATCAGTTACCTTATCTTGCAAACCTGGTCGCATATTTCGTCGCATTATGCGTATAATTTCTGCCTCAGAAAGTGGATTTTCTAATTGCAGCGTCAATGAGATTTGATCGTGATAAAAATCATTAAAATTTTCTCTATATTTCTGTTTTCTGAGTTCCATTTGCGCTCGTATGTCGTCATCTGTGCGTGGACCTTGGAAGCATTTTTTTAATTCCTGTTTAAGCTTATCCCACGTTAGTTGTGGATTTCGTTCTATGAACGTCCAATACCATTCGTTAGCATTGCCTTTCAATATATAATGCAGATCAGTCACAAGTTTTTGGGTGTTGATGTTTTCTGATTTGGCCATATGCTCTACTCGTGTTAAAAAGCGTTTGATATGAATTCCATTTGGAGTGCCATTGTAAGAAATATCCCATTTGGAAAGTGATTTATTTGATCCTTTATACAAATTTGTAGATTCAGGCGGATCTGTTAGCACCGGGAACTGATCTAATGGAATAATTGTAGGTCTACTAGCGTGCTTGGTTGGATTCTGAATATTATCCGTTTTGGGTCTAACAGTGCTATTAAGGTTCTTATTTGACCTGGATAATGACGGCGCATGAACTGACTTTGGATGTTCTTTGCGGGTTGATTCCATGTCACTTGAAGCCGTAGATTTACTAGAAGAATCTGATTCACAAGGTTCTTCGTCATTAATGTCTTCATTGGTGTTTGGTTTAATTTGTTCAAGATCATGTAGGCTTTCATTTAGTTTGGCTGCATCTTTAGTACTAGCGGTGGCTACAAAATCAAGTATTTGATTTATTTTATCTAACGTAATTGCTACTTGAGTGCTTACTGCGTTTGAATATTTTAAGCGAATTAATCTATCGCGAATGTGAAGAAGTCGAGAATTCAATTTTGCGACTATATCATTATTTCCGTCTTTTACTGCTCCTTGCAGTTCATTATAAAGAAAATTAAGTTTTATGGATACTTTTGCGACTTCTCGCCTGGGATTTTTTTTTGCTGCGTTATGAGGACGATTGGGGATTAATACTGCATGCGTTTTTTCTAATTCTATTCTGGCTTTTAACAAAGCCAGTTTCTCGCTAAGATCTTGTGATTCTACATTACGAACAGCACATTCGAGCGTAAACTCATCAAATTCCAAATGTTCGAGATTCATTGCTATGAGTTTATAAAAATAACTTTAAAAAAATAAATTTAACTATTTCAACAAGATAATAATAAAAAAAATAATGTTTACGCTGTTAGCAGCTTTGCAATCTACACTACACTAACTTAACTATCGGTGGAATTCAAAGCAACAACGCAAAACGATCTAATTTATGTAATATTAATGAGACTTTGTCGCATAAATTCAAATCAATAGTCTTACGAGTAGATATGATACTAAATTGTGAATTATCAAATGTGAGTGTACACATGAACAACAAAACTAAATGTGATACGTAGTATGACACTTAATGGAGTACAATTCAATTTACGTAATGATTAATAGATAATTGAAAAAAAAAAAAAATATTATGTAGTCAATTTAATTTAGAGGATGAGCTTGGTAAGTGTGATCAAGAATTTTTTTATATAATGTAATTAAAGTTTGTATATAAGTTGATCCAGCCTTGGGGAGAAAGGAAAGGGAACAAAAATTAGATTAAAAATAGTAATAAAACAAAATATAACACTCTAACATGATGATTCTACAACAAACAAAAAAAAGTTGGATGCATCTGTTGTGAAATATTGAAGAAGAAATAAATGCTTTGTTCTACTCCGTAGTATTAGTCATCATAGTCTACACTGTATGCCAGTGGAAAATGATGTCATAAATACAACAAAACATTTATTTAGTATTTGACTAGACCCGGCTATATACTAACATTAAAATCAATAAACACCGTCTAGAAATAATGCGATTACAGGGTGAAATCAAATACCGACCGGAAAAAAAAATGGAATAAAAACTGTACTGGATGAATGAATTATTTAAATAAATTATTGTTCAAAACGTCACAGAAACTCAACTGATTCGATTAAAACAAAATTAAGAAGACAGTTGCAAGTGACGAAAAAAAACTATAGCTGTAACAAAAAAAAACTTGAAGAGAACAAAAATTGCATGGATTAGAATAGGAAAAAGAAAGGAGAGCCAATTGTGTTTGGGCGCCATCTGTAACAGCGTGCTTGACATGTTCAGATGAAAATAATGAAAACTATGCCGCTCGTCACTGAATTTTTTTATAATCTACAATCTAGAGCATTCGGCGTGGTCATCGTCTGCCGGCTAGAGCTCAGGAGCGTGGGAGTGGGGTTGCCGAAGATAGATTGTAGCTTGCGAGACCACAAGGAGAGGGAGGTGCGGGAAAGTGGGAAAGGGAGTGACGTCAAGGCATGGATCAACTTACCATACACGCGCCTACACACTTACCAGTTCATCACTCAGTTCAATATTAATCGCTCAACATTGGAAACACAAAAAAAAATAACAAAAAAAAAATCACTGAAAGAAAAATAAACTTGTCAAGATGATCAACGAGAGAGAAAATCAATAAAAAAAAATTACGAATTCAATTTTTAGAATTATAATGCATAAATTTATTAAAGACCATAAAAATTAATAAAAATAAAAAAAAATTTAATTATATGTACAATTATTTATGAAGCTTAGCTTACCCTTCACCAACATGTAATTTTAACATTATCATTCACACAAAGATTTCGGTTGTTGTTGTTGTTGTTGTTGATATTGGCCGTTGATTCCGTAACACGTGGTAATATATTTTTTTTATAGTTGTTGTTTAAAAATATATTTAAATTAGAAATCACATTTATAAGTAATTAGTTTAACATTTCAGTCTGTTTTATGTGGCTATTTTGATTTAGATCACTTAATTTCAATTTGTTTTATTTAATTAAATGTATTAACTTATTATTTAGTTGTAAATATTTTATTATCAATTCATATGTTTATTATTAAGGTTACAGTGTAACCGTCAATTTTTATTATGTTTTTTAGAAAATTACGTATTCCCCATTCATATTTTCGAAGGGCACTCAACCTTATATGCTACCTCACTTAATCAATGAATTGTTTTTTTTTTTTTTGTTGTTGTGATTTTTGTTATATCACATATTTTTAGGAAAACACATTTTTTCTTTTAACTGTTATCAAACATTTATAATTTATATCACAATTTATATAATTCAAAATTTTACAATTCAACTAATATTATTATTATTGTTTTTTTTTTTTTAACTATGATCGAATACTTTATTCGATCTCGCTTATCAATTCGATATCACATTATAAATTTCAGTTTATACTTTATTCTTCTCTTTTTAAATTATTTTTACTTTGTTTTATATTTATTTATTTTTTTTTTGGTCTTGTCACCACGAATTTACAAAATACAATGCTCATTGCATCAAACGACACGCATACCTTTTTTTTTTTCAAAAAAAATATGTATATATCATAAAAATACTGTAGTGATATACCCGTTAGCACCGAAAAAAAATTAATAAAAACACGATCAGGAACAAAAAAAAATATTTTCTCTTTCGTTGAACGACAATTCTTTTCAGTCTTTTGAAACCTTTTACTATTTCCTTTTTTTTTTGGAATCGCAAGCGACGTTACAGAAGATAGAAGATAGAAGATAGAAGATAGAAGATAGAAGATAGAAGATAGAAGATAGAAGATAGAAGATAGAAGATAGAAGATAGAAGATAGAAGATAGAAGATAGAAGATAGAAGATAGAAGATAGAAGATAGAAGATAGAAGATAGAAAATAGAAGATAGAAGATAGAATATGGTTAGAATCTTTCTTAACGTTTTGTATTCTTTTCTAAGATACTCAAAGATTTTGTAATGGGCCTTTTCAAGACAGGCAATTGGTTTAAACTTAATCGTAAACTGTTCTGTTATCTTTAAATAATTTCTTAATTACTTCTAATTTTCAAAACTGATTTTAAAGTTAAATTTTTTGTATCTAAGTCAAAAAACTTAACCCTCCTATTTATTTAATTCAAAGTATTTTGCTAACCAAAATAAAAACTGGCTCATTAATTTTGACGGCAAACACTTTTCTTTTATCACCCTTTCTCGAAAAATATGTTACGTAATTTTTTTTGGTCTTATTAATTAAATTAAATTTTAATTTTAATTTGTTAAATGAATAATTTTCTTATTTCCCCAATTACATATTCAAAAATATTTAAAAAGTTTTGAGTCAATGATAAAAATAAAATAAAATTGCTACCGCAAATCATATTTAAACGATTAAAATTGTATTTCGCATTTTCATTGCTAGTAAGGAATGAGGGAAAAATATTTTTCCAGATTTTAATTTTTTTTTTATTTTCGCTCGCTCCGAAACAAAATATTTGAAAAGTCGAAAAATTATACACATAATTTTTGTTGATCGTTTTTGTACGATATAAATTTTGTGGTTTGCTTATTTTTCCTCAATTTCCTTCTGGAGAACAGTAATTAAATCACCGATTCTTTCTATCAATTTAAGTCAATTGGTGATTATTGCAAACCAAATGTTGAAGTTTACTTTCAATAGATATTCAAAATTACTACCGTTAGTCCGTACATCAGCGATTATCGGATATGTCGCCATCCTTCTACAAGCGGATGTCATACAAGTTCATTTCATCATCTTCGACTTACATTCGCTGTGCTACAAAACTTCTTTATATAGAAATCAAAATTTGATGTCGTTTTGCAGTTGTCGAGATAGGTCTCGCCTTGAATGAAGTTCAACTGCAATTTTGTTAACTTTCTGATTATTGTAGTTCATTTAAACCGAATTTGCTTCGTTTAGCTTAATTTCTTGATTGTTAAGCTATTTCGTGATTATGTTGTTGCTCTGTTAGCCGTAGTTTTATGGCTTCAAGGCTTTAATATATCGCTTCAAAATCGTTACCAATACGTGAATGCTGAATAATTTTTGGGTAACTTTCTCTCTTTGAACCGGTAACAAATTATTTTGACTCCGTTTGGATTTCAGTTGGTTTCTCTTTTGTTAACTTAACTTGCTATTTCGCATCTTCTTTATGTTGTAAGGTTGTGGGCCTTACTCAGTTTATGCTTTCTGCAGGGTGGTTTCTACTTTCTGTACATTCTATTCTATTCTCATATTGAGACAAGTTTTTATGTTAAAGAATTTTGTTAAGCCGTTTAATTAAAATTAACATTTTGAAATGCTATCTCCGATGGTTGTTTGTATGCCACAGTTAGCATTATATGTTTCTCAGTACATTTTCCGTTTGCAAAAATATGGCTTTACTCTTTACAAATATGGACTCAAATTGGTCTAACCGCTTAAGGTTTTTTTCAATGGTTTTAGTTCACTTTTGGATGTTGAATTAACTGCAGCTTTGCTATGATACTTTACCCGATCAAAATTATACAGCCATCATCCTAATGCCTCATGTCCTAAAAATAAATAAAACCCATTATAAAAATTTTCCAAAAATGGTTTCCTTAGCAAACTAAAACGATATATTTCAACTTTCCCGCAGGTTGGAAATTTTTTCATGTAATAAAATATTTTACTAGCTTAGTTCTCGTTTGATTTCAGTTTCATTGAAAATGGACAGTGTTATACTTTAATGAGTATCCGCTGTAGTATATTGATTTCAAGTCCTATATAAAATATATTTTTTCTATTATTGTTTAAGTCAAAGTAATAACAAAAAATTTCCAAGTTTTTCGCGGAATTTCTTTTAGCCGATTGTTATTTTCCTTCAGTTTGTGTGCAGTGGAATGAGTATGGTTTGCAATTTAATACGGTTAAACAGTTCTATTTATATGGTTTTATTTGTTATTTGTTTATGGTTTATGGAATTATTTGGTTTGTTGTAAATAATCGTCGATTGTCGCTGCGGTAATAAGAGATTTATTCTTAGAAAATATGTTATTTTGATATAATATTAATAAATATTTGATTCTGAGGTTTAAGGCCATGTTTTCTATTTTTTTGATGGGTCAAAGAACTTGTAGATTTTACTGAGTCCTCCTATCAAATTTTAATTTTAACCTGCCGAAAATATGAGTAGAAGTGATGCAGGAAACGCCGTGCTACCACAATGACAATCAAAACATTGGGGTAAACTAAGAACGGGGTTTATCAATAGGTTGATACATTCCAAAAGGGAAAATAAGTTTTACTGTAACAAATCAGTAATAACTGAGAGAGTACTCTCTAACGTAAATAAATAATTTTCTTATTTTTCAGACTCACTAAACAAGTAAAGGTATTTTAAAATCTAGGTTGTTTAAAGTCTAATCTAAATAAACAGCAACATTAATAATTCTAAAAGAATTTTGGAAAATGGAAAAACGAAAATTTAATAAATAATTAAAAGTTTTCAAAATAAGAAAATTGTTTTATTATTTTTCTAAATAAATATTAAATATTAATAAATTTAATGGAAAATAAATTTTAAGCTCAAACAAATTAAGTTGTTAATTTTAATTAAATTATTTAGAAAAACGAGAGTCGTATGATAAGTACCTGCTATCGAGATGCAAAAAAAAATTGTAAGCAAAAGTATATAATTTTTCTAGTTTTTTAAATATTTCCAAATATTTCGATTGCAGGGATCCTGTAATACAGAATTTTGTTTTAGCAATAGAACCATCATTTCAGTCAAATATCTTGCATATTAATTACAATTGAAAACAGGAAAAAAACAAACGGTCTTAAAGATGAAGAATAATAGATCCAAAGCTATCAACTAAATCATTATCAATCACCACAAACCATAAAAGGACGAATTTGCAAGACCACTATTAAAGATATAAATTTTTTTGATTTTGTAGCATCTCGAATTTAAGCAAAAACTGAACACATATTAGCCTCAGCAGCTAAGAAATAATTGAGAGATTTAAATGAAATTTGGACCAGTTAATGTACTCCAGAAAACCTATTCTCAGAGGTATCATTGAGCCCAATTAAACCACTATTACAGATTTAATTTTGTTATCATTATCTTCGGAAGCAACTGATGCCATGTACGTCAGTCACATCTTAACTGGAACCGACACTAAAAATAAACATTTGCAATTACTAAGAAATCTCAATACGCATGGAATTACCACGAACCGACTCAATGTTTTGCACAAATATAGATAGTTTAACAAAGTGTTTTTGAATTGTTGAACCTTTTGAGGTGGATATTTCCTACGGCAATTAAATTATTTCATTCCTAGATCTAGCACTTATATGATATATTCCCAGCAGATCCTTTTGTCTGATAATTATTTCATTACATTTTTTTTTATTAAGGTATTAATTTAGAACAATTATTTGTTGACCACATGTAAACAACTAAACAAACTTCAATCCGTCAAATAATTGACGCGCGAAAATGACAACTACATAAATGACAGCAGAGTGAAGTCAGTTACATTTGGTCTCAGCCACCCTGTATAAACTTAGAAATTTGGTATCTTGGTTCTCATGGACTAAGAAGCACCAATGAACATAAAAATTCTATCAAAAAATAAATTAGCCTATCAATTGATTACCCGTAAAAAATATCATACCAATATGCATGTCGGTAACAAACTAACTCTGAGCATTATGCGAAGTTAATATTGGATAATGGTAAATTTGCTTAAACATTGGATAAGATTTTGTGTCGTGTGTATTCCTTACCGTTGTCTTAAAACTGAGCAGAAAATCATATTGAACTAAACTAGACTCATTTATATTATAACTAAACGTAGAAATTATCCAGTCGAGAAGGCATATCTCGCTGTCTTTTGTTTGTCAGGCTATTAAAGCTTTCAATTGCAAAGTAGTCAGCAGATTAAATTCTTATTCGTTGTTGGTAAAATTTTCTGCGCACCAATGAAGAACTACATCAACTAAATTAAATCATAATCTGTTTGTAAAATAAAATTAGAAAAGATTTAACTACATACACTATTAGACTTAAAATAATACAGGAACAATTAAATCATTGTACTTCAAGTTCTTATATGTATATAGCTTTATATCTCACAAACAGTAGAGTATTTCCTTACTGTTAGATCAAAAATAATTCCAAAATACTCAAATGGAAGGTAACCCTACATGGAAGTTACATTTTTACTATAAAGTTATTGTTAAAACTATTCCAACTTTTGTAAAAAAATACAATAAATATTCAACTTTAAATTTCGATTCTATTTATTGAAATAATTTGTGTAGTAATTACTGAAAATTTAGTGTAAGCCAGGTCATATGTAAAAATAAAAATTTCCAATTTTCAATTGTAATGCAAAACATTGTATTTTCCGATACAAGTGAACTTTTTAAAACTATTGTAAAAACTTTAATGTTTATTTGTCGAAGTCCATATAGTTAAAAAATTCTATCAACAAATTTACATTTCCCAATTATTTATTTATGTTGTTCCAAAGTTATACAAACAAAAAAAAATTTATTCAATTATAAAAATTACAACAAAAGATACAAGAAAAATGGTACAGGAGAAGGAGAACTCTAAAACGCAGGATCTTAATGATTTCAAGTTATGGTCTAACAATTTTTTTTCTATACAGATTTTTTAAAAAATATACGGCAGACAGTTGGGGATGATGAAAATTATGCTGCTAATTAAAATTAAAGAAAATTAATTATAGCTTTATGAGTCTAGCGAAAAAGTTGTGCTTTTTATTACAACTTTTTTTTTGGAAACTTGAATTTATTTGCATTTTATAATTTATTTATGATTGCTTTGTTAAATGGGCAAAAAATGGTGGAAACCTATAAATTATGATATAAAATATAACTTAAGCCACGAAATCGGGCAGTACTAATTAAATGTAGGGAAGGATGATAAATCTGTATGTTACCGTTAATACGATGTAAGTTTTTCATTCATCGTGTAGGTGCAATATTTAAAAATACATAGATTTGCATATAAGATACATCTTCCATTCTGGTATTCTCAATCAAAGGCTAACCCCTGATCAAAGGCTAACCTCTGGCAAAAACCAGAACTTTTAAGCTTTTACCAGAGGTAAATTACCTTCTTCACCAAAGATCTCGCTTGTAGTATTTGGAATTTTTATCGTATGCGACTCAATAATTGAAAGGGTTCATTATAGCAGCTTAATGTGAAGGTAAGTAACCATTTTCTTGATCATACTTAGATGGTCTTCCGGCAAAACAATTGGTCATTTGTGGTGAATTTTTTTTTTCTCCGATCACGTGGTACATATTTTCTATTCGGGATTGGCTCGCCTGTTGGAGAGTTCAGCTAGTTTTTGATCGGACTAATTTAATAAATTCAACCAACGATTATTGTACCACAAAAAAAAATAAAAGTAATGAATAATTCCACAAACTTCATCTCACACACCCACACTAACCAACACTCCCTTAATTAAAAAAACTTATACTTCCATTGCTATAATATTTCCTTTATTTACAATTCAAATTTTATTCATTTTTAACTATGCATGAACTAGCTATTAAAAAAAAATTATGTTCTCAAAAAATAAATAAAAAAAATAACTTTATACTTGCGTTTTTTTTTGGTAGAATGTAGGGCCCTGCAGTCTCCAACAACGACGTAGGTATATCGCTTAAAAAAAATTAATTAATATGTGTTTTTTATATATATAAAAAAAACACACAAAAAAAACCAATTCGTTTACACAGTTAAAAAAAATTATCAATTCATTAATAAAAAAAAACTTATTAATAAAAACAAAAACATTTAAGTTACTAAAACTTTTAAAAACAAATTATAAAAATCAAATAAAAATGCTTAATCCAATCAAATATAACTCTAATAAAATATCCAATATAACCAGTGGCACTGCAATAGTTATCCCAATTATTCACTATTTTGTTCCAGTATATAAATATATAATATAGTATATAATTTGATGTTCTGATGATGAAGAGGGTAGTAGTAATGCAGTAGTTTCCGTTATTTTATAATTTTATTTTTTTTTTTATTTTTTTTTTTTTATGAACAATAATGGCCTACTCCGACCTGGCCATTTTGAATTCTAAAATATATGTATATATATCTATTTTTATTATTTTTTTCCTTTGTTTGGTGACGATTAGGTCTTTACTATAATAATTTTATATATACTTTTATATATATCTATATGTAAAATCTATACGTATATATGTACATATATATATATATTTTTACGTTTTACTATACGATTTTTATTTTAATTTAATTTATTTTATTTTTATTTTTATTTTTATTTTTTTTTTTTACTATTCACTGGTACTTTTAATTATTAGTATATCGATATGCTGTATAACTTCTTGGCACAGCTTCCAGAGAACAATTAAAGTAAAATTAACTTTTTGATAGTACATGTAATGAACAACAATAACAATCGATAACAATCGATAACAATCGTTATTTTTTTATTTATTATTATTTTTTTTTTTTGATAATGCTAATTGGGCAACTACACCACCATCGCTGCCATAGTCGTGTACGAAGTACCAACGCGAAACCCTACAACACAGATTCCATGACTATTAACGCTAGTTTTACAACTAAAACTAGAGTAATTTAGGGATGGAAACTGAAAAAGGTTGAGTACAGTGTAAATTAAAATAATAACTAACACAACACAAATGCGACCCTGTTAGCTATAGCTTAATATCTTTCGCATGATAAACTCCCAAAATTTTTCCGTTTACGTTTGCAACCGTATAGGTTACACTGCCGGTTTGGTTAATAATAACTCCTGGGATATAGACAGGTGCTAGTTTGGCTGAAAAGTTTCTGTTTTTCTCACTTAGGAAGTGTGTTTTTACAAAGACTTGTTGACCTTTGGTATACGAAATGGGTCTTGTACGTAAGTTGTAAGTTTTAGAGTACTCGTTGAAAGCTTTCTGTAAATTTGATTTAATTTTGTCATGTAGTATGGGTAATTTCACATTAGCAGGTAATGTTTCTAAATCTGATTCATTAAGACATTCTGTTTCATGGAGCAATTTATAAGTTGCAGCATGATTGATCATTTGGTATCCAAACAGAGAAAAAAAAGGTGAGTACTGGGTAGAACGATGAACAGCTCCACGTAAGGCTGCAGCTATTTCATTCAAATGTTCATCCCAAAGGCGGTGATCATTCTTAATGTAACTCCGTATTGCACTTAAAACGGATCGGTTTACCCGCTCTGAAGCATTTGATTGAGGACTATATACAGGAGTACGTTCATGATGAATTGCATACTTGGCCAAAAAATCAGAAAATTCTTTACTTTTGAATTGAGGACCATTGTCTGAAAAAATAATTTCAGGACACCCAAATAAAGTAATTACGTCATTTTTAAGAAAATTAATAATGTTGGTTGTGGTGCCTTTACTCAAAGATTTTAATAGAGGGAATTTGGTGAGCTGGTCTAATACTACAAAAACAACTGTTTTACCAGTTTTAGATCTTGGGTATGGGCCTAGTAAATCTATATATATTTTTTGAAAGGGTCTCTCAACAAACTTGGTAGTTCCCATATTTGGTCGCGTTATATTATTTGATGCTTTGGTTGTCTTACAAACATTACATTTTGTCACATATTCATATACATCCTTATTCATTTTAGGCCAGTAGAATAGTTTTCTGACTCTAGATAACGTTTTCTTGATACCACCGTGAGCAGCAGTGGGGGCATCATGTTCTTCTTTAAATATTTCTGGTACTAATTTTTCGGGCACCCATAACTTCCAAACTGGTGCATCTGATATGGGTTCGCTAGTTCGAGGTTCTATACGTATATACAAGCGACCATTTAGTACACGAAGGTTAGGATATTCGAATGGACTGGCAGAAACGTTTGATTTAACCAATTTGTATTTTTCATCTTCAAACGCTTCTGAGGAAAGATCTAAATAATCCACTAAAAGTTTAGTATTTTCAACTAATTCCGAGATTGTATCGCAATAAATTCGGGACAATGTGTCGGCTACTACGTTTTCTTTTCCTTTAGTGTGCACAATATTAAAGTCAAAAGTCTGAAGATAAAGGCTCCAACGCGCAAGTTTACTGGTCAAATCACGCATTCCCATCAACCATTTTAGGCTCGCATGATCAGTTATAACTGTAAATTTGTACCCTTCGACATATTGTCGGAATTTTTTTATCGAAAGAACAGCTGCAAGGCACTCTAGTTCTGTGGTCGTATAGTTCTTTTGTGCTGAGTTCAGTTTTTGAGAGAAAAACGAAATTGGCCTTTCAACCTCTTCTGTATCTTTTTGAAATAAAACTCCACCAAGTCCTTCCGTGCTTGCGTCACATCGAATATAAAAGTGACTTTTATAATCGGGATTAATAAGCACTGGTGCAGTAGAAAGCAAATTTTTGAGCTTTACAAATGACAAGTCGGCTTCAGGTGTCCACTTAAATTTGGCATTCTTTTTTAATAAGTCTGTTATTGATGCGGTTACTTGGGCGTAGTTTGGTATGAATCTCCGATACCACCCTGCCATTCCAAGGAATCGTCTTATTTGTTTAATAGATTTTGGAGGTGGAAAGCTAATTATTGATTCGACTTTTGAAGGATCTGTACAAAGTCCACCCTCACCAACGACGTATCCAAGATACCGAATTTCCTTCATACAGAAATGACTTTTCTCTACGTTAATGGTCAATCCAGCATTAGACAAATGATTAGCAACTGTTGAGAGAAGCGTGAGGTGACTTTCAAGATTAGGGGACACAACTAAAAGATCATCTAGATAGACGAAAACTCGATCGTGTAGTTCTGTTGGGATTACTTTGTGCATTAATCTACACATTGCTTGAGCAGCATTACAGAGCCCAAATGGCATCACTTTAAACTGGTAAAGTGGTCTACCTGGGACTGTAAAAGCCGTCTTATCTCGTGACATTTCCTCTAGCGGGATTTGCCAAAAGGCATCCTTTAAGTCTATACTAGATATATATTTAGTGTCTTTTAGTCGTGAAACAAGTCCATCTATAATCGGCAGAGGATAAGAATCTTTAACCGTCACATGATTAACTTTTCGAGAATCTAGACATATTCGAGATTTTCCGTTAGGCTTCTTAACTAATACTACTGGTGAAGACCACGAACTTTGGCTGACTTCTATTACATTGAGTGAAAGCATTCTATCGATTTCCGTATATAACTTTTCTTGTACTATCGGTGAGACAGGAAAATAACGTTGCTTAATTGGTAAAGCGGTTCCTACATCAATTTTGTGTTCGTGAAGATGAGTTGAACCTAACCCTAACTTATTGAATGATGGAAATGTGGAAATTACTTTTTGTAAGTGTATTTGATCTTCGCTGGATAAAATATGTTTTTTTTCGTCGATATTATCGGTTAATTTTAACTCTTCTAACATGATTGGAGCAATACTAAAAGATTCCCAGAAATTTATTCCTAAGTATAAGATTCCTTGAAGCGATGGAACAATGTAAAATCTTACGAATTTAGTTTTATTGCGAAATAACACTGGAAGTTTAACATAACCAATAATAGAATTAGATGTGCCATCGCCCGTTTTAACTGAAGAATTTATGGGATGAAATTTTGTATTGATATCGTTTAGAAATTCAATTGAGTTTTTTCCTAGTATACTTATGCTAGCACCACTATCAAGAAGACCAGTTAACGTTTTACCAAGAATATTTATATCTATGTGTGGTCTAATGTCAAGTTTTGATAAGGGTTGTTGTAATGTAGTAGAGGAACATTCTCTATAAATTCGTTTTTTTGTATTGAAATATTTTCTAACTCGTGTACTGTTATTTATTGTGATAGGCTTACTGTGTAAATTCACAAGTGATGCATTGGTGTAGGAATTATTGTTAGAAATTGTTTTGAATAATTCAGGTTGAGTGTCTTGTCCGGTGGAGTTTGTCGTATAATGGTTAGTTTGTGGAATTACTTCTTCACATCCGATGGATTTGTTTGTCTGGGAATGTTCAAATGGTTCGAACTTTGTAGCCCAGGTCTGAAAAAGTTCGATCTGTGGTTTTCCGAATATGTTTTATTGCAATTTAAGCAATTGTATTTTTTTACATTTACTTTTCCGCAGCCGAAACAAAATACACGTAATATATCTTGAGCGCAATCTTGATAATAGTGCCCCATGTCTTTACAATTCCAGCACACTACCAATTGTCCTCTATTGGGCGTGGAATTGTTTATCGCATCTACTGAATAACGAGAATCATATTCTACTGAACTATTCTGTTGATTAGAAGTATGTTCAAGATTTACTTCATTTACGGTGAAGCGACGTGTAGAAGAATGAGTTCTTGGGTCATAACCACTATGGTTCCATAAATTCTCATATGCCTGAGTAAGTATGCGAAGCTGATTAATTGATGATATTTTTACTGTCATAATTTTGTCTCGGAATACGGGCAACAAATTACTTTTTATCACGTCTAGTAGTTCTGATTCGCTTAATCTATTCCGCAACCGATTATTGTGAATTTCAACATCGAGTATAAAACTTTGAACTGTATCGCGCATATTTTGGACTCTTCGATAAATATACCGGCGGTTTTCGGCTTCTTCCTCTGGACTAGTAAACCACGATATCAATGCCTCTTTTATTTGTTCCCAATTTGCGTACGGGTTTCCTCTAACAAAGTTCCAAAGAAACGTATCTGCATCGCCTGATACATAATCGAAAATGAATCTATCTAGGTTACTATTTTTATATCCAAAACGTCTTGCCATTGTCTCAAATCTAAAAATAAATTCGCCAACATTACTATTTTTGGATCCATCAAACTTCAAGTTTTTCCATTTAGGGAACTTATCTTGTTGAGTAAACGCATTTGAATCTCTTTCAGGAGAATTGTTGTTACCAACTGAGGGATGCAAACTTGGACGATTTAATGATACCTGCTCTAATGTTGCTTTATTTAACGCCTCTATAATCTCTTCAAATTCAGTTGTTTTCTCAGAATGACGGGAGTGAGGTGGTGAATGATTATTTTCGAATTCATTATAAGAAAAATGATTTTGACTTCTCAGTTCTAAATTATCATTTAAAGGAGTGCGAGACTCTTTAAGTGGTTTATCAATGTTATCACTGTTAGGATTGGGGTTAGAAAACTCTACACTAGATTTTCGAATAGCTCCACTTTGAGATTGTAAAGCGTCAGATGGAGTTGTATCATTGACTGATTCAATTTTGGACGAAACGAATTTCACTGTTTTAGGAGCTTTACCTTTATTGATTTTTGAATCCGAAGATTTAGATCTCGGTAGAGTATCTTGCACTTCTTTTTCATTATCATCAATGTATGTTTTCAGTAGCTGTATTGTTCTTCTAAAAGATCCTAATATTTTAGTTACCTCGCCTACTTCTCCGAAGGTATTTTTCACTCTAGTAGTGCGATCGTTCCAGTGATTTGCCTGAATTAAAAGTTTATGTAATATTTCTGGTGGAGACTTTACAGATAGCCTATTGAATTCATATCCTATTGAACTTGCTACCTCATGACAATTTCTAAGCTCTAACTCAGGTGCAATAGGTATATGAGCTTTTTTTGGTTTCTGAAAAGTGCCATTGTTTTCTCCAATTATTTGGTCTAGCAGAGTAGTTTTGGAATTTGGAATAGTTGGATCTATGTCACGTACTCTAAATTCAACATCTAATTCTTCATCATTAAGAACATCAAATATATTCAATTGGGCCATCTTTATAATACTAAATATATATAGATGCCACTAAAAAAAATTTATTAATTCAACAATAGTATATATACGCAATTAAAAAAATTAAATTATTAGTAATATGTATTACTTCAATTATGAGTGATATCAAAAAAAAAATTAAATAAAAACTTAAATATGTAAATACTTTGTAGATAGTATCGAATTCTTATCTGAATTAATTACTTGATTAAATCTTAATATTTATAATAATAATAATATGTATAATTCGTTTATATGGCTTTATAACTATAATAAAGTAATAAGGGAGTGTGTTCGATAAATATGTGTGTGTGTGTGTGTGTGTGTGTGTGTGTGTGTGTGATGTAAATTGCAAAAATATATGTTGAATTTTGAAATTTGTTGTCTCTAAATTTGATTACTCTAAATGTTATCAAAAAAAATATTTGCTTTGTTAGCTATCACAGTTACATTAGGAAAAACCGAGTCACGATTAAAATCAAAACCAATGTTAGTGACAACCAAACAAATCATAACTTTTGTTATATACACATATACATATGTATGCATACATAAATATATACATTTTTTTTTTTTTTTTTTTTTTTCACTTATTTATATTTAATCTCATAGAAAATACTTGCGATCATAAAAGAAAAACGGAATCACCGTTAAAATCAAAATTTCATGATCACAAAGTAAATAATCATAAGGCACAAGGCCGCATATACAACGAAAAAATAACAATAAGTGGGACATTTATAAAATGTTCAGAAACAAAAATTAATTAAATGTAACGGTACAGTTATCAATTAAAACACTTATCGCGTAAATCTAAAAATTTACAAGAGCTCCAGAATCACTGAAAGTTCAAAATTATAAATTCACAGAAATACAAAAAAAAATATTTTAAGACATGCACTCGTTACAGATTTATTTAAAGTTGAAAGTTTGAATTATAAGAAGAGTAGTCATCCGCTAAAAAAAAATATTAAGCGGACTTTATGACTATCTGTAGATGAGGAGTGAAGCTCCTTGGATGTCTTTTTAGGACCACCTTAATAATTATTCACAAAAAACAATTACCTTCCGATCATATTATTGAATGACCTTCAGGTCCCTGTTTCGGCGCCATGTGGTGAATTTTTTTTTTCTCCGATCACGTGGTACATATTTTCTATTCGGGATTGGCTCGCCTGTTGGAGAGTTCAGCTAGTTTTTGATCGGACTAATTTAATAAATTCAACCAACGATTATTGTACCACAAAAAAAAATAAAAGTAATGAATAATTCCACAAACTTCATCTCACACACCCACACTAACCAACACTCCCTTAATTAAAAAAACTTATACTTCCATTGCTATAATATTTCCTTTATTTACAATTCAAATTTTATTCATTTTTAACTATGCATGAACTAGCTATTAAAAAAAAATTATGTTCTCAAAAAATAAATAAAAAAAATAACTTTATACTTGCGTTTTTTTTTGGTAGAATGTAGGGCCCTGCAGTCTCCAACAACGACGTAGGTATATCGCTTAAAAAAAATTAATTAATATGTGTTTTTTATATATATAAAAAAAACACACAAAAAAAACCAATTCGTTTACACAGTTAAAAAAAATTATCAATTCATTAATAAAAAAAAACTTATTAATAAAAACAAAAACATTTAAGTTACTAAAACTTTTAAAAACAAATTATAAAAATCAAATAAAAATGCTTAATCCAATCAAATATAACTCTAATAAAATATCCAATATAACCAGTGGCACTGCAATAGTTATCCCAATTATTCACTATTTTGTTCCAGTATATAAATATATAATATAGTATATAATTTGATGTTCTGATGATGAAGAGGGTAGTAGTAATGCAGTAGTTTCCGTTATTTTATAATTTTATTTTTTTTTTTATTTTTTTTTTTTTATGAACAATAATGGCCTACTCCGACCTGGCCATTTTGAATTCTAAAATATATGTATATATATCTATTTTTATTATTTTTTTCCTTTGTTTGGTGACGATTAGGTCTTTACTATAATAATTTTATATATACTTTTATATATATCTATATGTAAAATCTATACGTATATATGTACATATATATATATATTTTTACGTTTTACTATACGATTTTTATTTTAATTTAATTTATTTTATTTTTATTTTTATTTTTATTTTTTTTTTTTACTATTCACTGGTACTTTTAATTATTAGTATATCGATATGCTGTATAACTTCTTGGCACAGCTTCCAGAGAACAATTAAAGTAAAATTAACTTTTTGATAGTACATGTAATGAACAACAATAACAATCGATAACAATCGATAACAATCGTTATTTTTTTATTTTTTATTTTTTATTTTTTGATAATGCTAATTGGGCAACTACACCACCATCGCTGCCATAGTCGTGTACGAAGTACCAACGCGAAACCCTACACATTTAATATCGTTTAGAATTTGTACATTGCTATGTCACCTTACACTTAAAAGGCCATTTGTATCTAGAAAAACTAAATCGTTGAGATGGGACAAATGAGAATAATTTTGTCTCAGCCCACTGCAGTTAATCTAAAAGATTGCAGAATACTGAACATACTGCAGAATTTGTAAATGTGACTGTTTTGTGCTATTATAGTAGTTTGAATATTGATTACCGGGAAACCAGACCAATTTGATCATTACTGATAAATGGCAATATATCAGCCATGACAAAGTTTCGCTTGAAACTCGGTGCTCTCCATGAAACTCGATGGGCAAAAAGTAGAGACCATGTCTTCCAAGGCTTTACATTGCTTTACTAAGGTCAATAAGTTAGTGTCAAATGTTGTATTTGAAATTTGGTAAATACAGACTGCAATAATGTACATAAAGGACCTATACTACGAGAAATTCACTTTGGCCATGCAGATTGGTTGATTGATTTAGATTGTACGGCCAATTCTTAAGTAGAATATCCCGGAAAGCACCGAGTCCACCGTACACCCGTTTTTACATATACTTGGAAAGATAAGCAGAATATTAGTTAAATAATAGAAATCAACATGGTTACAGACACCATGTCAGCCAATAGTTAGTAATTTTTATGTGGGATAGGGAAAAGAAAGGTATGTCAGTAATTACAGAATTGGTCCAGTTTCCCGGAAGCAAATATTCAAATTTACTGTTAGTACAAGACAATCACACATATAATGAACTTCTTTGCCATCTCTTATCAGAAACTCCAGTATGTCACCATTCAAGTGAAATCTGCAAAAAAAATGTTTAATTTTAGTTCAGAACTAGTACAGTAGGCTTGAAATTTACATTTAAATTATAAAAATATAAAATATAAATCATATGAAAAATATAATAATATAACAAATATAAAAAATATAATAATATAACAAATATAAAAAAAATTAAAGGTACATAAACATAAAAAATATAAAAAATATAAAAAATATAAAAAATATAAAAAATAAAAAAAATATAAAAAATATAAAAAATATTAAAAATATAAAAAATATTAAAAATATAAAAAATATAAAAAATATAAAAAATATAAAAAATATAAAAAATATAAAAAATATAAAAAATATAAAAAATATAAAAAATATAAAAAATATAAAAAATATAAAAAATATAAAATATATAAAATATATAAAAAATATGAAAAATATAAAAAATATAAAAAATATAAAAAAATAAAAAATATAAAAAATATAAAAATATAAAAAATACAAAAAATATAAAAAATATAAAAAATATAAAAAATATAAAAAATATAAAAAATATAAAAAATATAATAATATAAAAAATATAAATATAAAAAATATAAAAAATATAAAAAATATAAAAAATATAAAAAATATAAAAAATATAAAAAATATAATAATATAAAAAATATAAAAAATACAAAAAATATAAAGAGCCTCTCATTCTTTATCCAAGCTATCTTGAAAAATATTTGAAAAGCATTGAGGGGTGGTTTGATATACTATCCAAGTCCCATTCCTAAAGTAAAACCTCTAAAACATCCCAATGATTATCGTCGCATAACATTATGTAATTTGGGATATATAATCTATGCGAAGCTCATTCTAGACAGATTAGACGATTATCTAGATTTGCTGCCAACCTATCAAGCTGCTTTTCCGGCTAATCGTTCAACCGATGACTATATGTTTGCCCTCTGGTTGGTTAATCGTATAATCAAAACTAGTTTTTGGGAGCGCGCCACTATTAATATGATGGTATAACATCTGTGCAGCCCGAGTTCGCAAAAACAGAAGGGTTAAGCAAGGATGTCCCATTTCTCCAAGAATGTTTAACTTTATGAATGAAGTGTTGATAACAGTAGGTGATCAATTTTTCGAGATCAGACAATTAATCAATGTGGGGTCTTGCAGCTTCCTCTCATTCTGGCTTATGCAAATGATGTTGTGCTTAACACTGGTCATTTGAATAACTTAGAACCTAGAACCTAGTATCATTGAACTAGTGAAATATTTAGATGACGTAAGGTTAAAAATAAATATACTTAAATTTGGTCCACACATTTGGTCCACACAGCACCAACCATCTCCGCTTTCTTTATTCGATCTATTTAATCTTTCTCCACATTTGCTTTCCTTCCCCTTAAAACTACCTGGTTCTATCCCCTTGACTTGTTACTAATTCGCTGTTTATACATTTCTTATTAATTTGTTTTGTTTTTTCTGTTTTTATTCCCGATTTAATTTTACTTTATATTTTCTTCTTAACTTGGCACTTTCTGCACTTTACCACATTTTATTTTCTTTACCACTGCAGTAATCGGCCAAAAACGAATTTAAAATCAGAAGAATTTAAAATTTAATGACCAGGAATTCACTTTGGCCATGCAAAGACTAACAATTAACCATTCCCCTGGGTTTGATTGCACTAACTCCGAGTTCTTGTTGACTTCATTTGATTAGTATGGCGAAGCAAAGTTATGCCCTATGAATGGAAGGTGGTCGTGTGGCGCCTTATCCTTAAAAAAAAAGAAATATCTCTAAATACGATAACTATTGCGGGATGGCTCTCTTTTGCACAACAAACAAACTGTTGTCTTACAAAATAATTGGAGAGAATGACACCTCTTCTGGAGGAAATTGTAGAAGTCTACCAAGAAGGATTTCATGCAAATCGTTCAATCACTGATCAAGTTTTTTTTGCAGAGGATGATTCTTTCGAAATATAACAAAACATAGCTTGTAACGTATATCAGTGTTCTTGAATTTTCAACAAGCCTACTTTTGACTAGGTACGGGCCATTAAACCCTGTAAAAACCGTTTTATTATTATTACTAGTGTATAGAATTATTTGATCTTAAATGGTCTCTGAGGATCAGGATAACAGGTACGAATTATTTGCAAGTAAAGTCATACCTGCATATAAAAGGAGCAATTAAAGGTCTGTGATGTCATTAGATGTCCCGGACTATACGAGCGCTACAATGAAAGTGTATTAACGTGTCCTTCTAGTCTAAAAATACCGAGTAAACTACTGAACACTCTTTATGGTCGGAATATTACATAAATCTGTTCAAATAAATCTGGAATTCCGAGTAAGGTTGCAGTGATTTCGTCCCTGCCCTTTGTTCACACAACCTATGTCGTTAAAAAAGAGATTTATCGGACTTCTAGGTTTGTGAAGCCATTTTTAAATTTATGTTTTACAATTGTCATTGCTTACATCTATGACTCATATATTTGGTTTTGAGATTACACCGATTTGAGGCAGAGTTTCTTTTTGCCGCACATATACATATACATACATATAGATACATATACATATGTACATACATATGTACATATATATATATATGTACATATATGTACATACATATATTTACATACATATGTAAATACATATACATACATGTATTATTTTTATGTAGAACAAAATTTGTTCATCGCATTTACTTGGGAACTTAGCATCAATGAATTTCAACTAACCACTGTATCCACTGTATCGACGCCAATATAGCACCAAAAAAAGGGATGAATCTCAATCATAATCATAAAAAAGTACCAAAAAAATAAGATGACTACGTTTTACGTGCTATAATTTTTCTTATTCTTTTTCGCATTCTTTATTTTATGGTCATACTTCCTGGTCCATCTCAATACTTATATGTACTCATATTTTACACTAAACACCATACTTTTTGCAACATTTTGAAACGAACACAAACAATTTGGATACATAGACCAGGGAACAGACAAAAAGATTTTTTTCGGGCGGTTACTAATAATAATAATCATAATAAAAAACAACAACAGCAATTCTTTATGATAAGATTTTCTCGCATATCTAGATTATTATAAGTGTATTCTAGGGATTTTCTTTTAAGAATGTATGTGTTTGCTATACATAATATACATTCGTATATACGTGGAAATTGTGCAGAACACCAAATTGTGATGGAATTTTTGGTTTCGTTTAAATTCTTTTCAATTTTCGTAACAGACCAAAAATATTTGAATGAACTTCACAAGGTGGGAAAATGTAATATGTAAATTGTTCATTTTACCCAGTATACAGTTTTTTTAATGCCAATTCAAGTAATTCGATGAAAATGTAATAGTTTTCTGTCTGACTGTTGACTGAGTCATGAAAAAAAAATCTATGTGGAAAGTTGAGGTTAAATAACAGATTAATTTAAAAGGGATAATACATCGAAATATTGGATTAAGGTTTGGCTGTTTAAAAAAAGTTGTAAATAAGGTTTACTGTAACTGTACTTGCTACTTGATTATCTTCATAAATAGATTAGCACAGAACAAAATACCGCTCTTAATAAGAAGTTTCGAAACAAGTACCACTGCACAGTATATCAAACGAGCCTGGTTTTCTAAGCGACAGCAGAAATCACATACAAATCATTAACTGCGCGTCGGTTAACATAAGTGGGGGTCTGGTTAAATTTTGGCGGTATCTATATTTTGTTTTGTTAAACTTTTTCCTACGACAAGCCAAGAAGGCTGTAGTGGGATTCAAAGGAAAGCATGCTCGCTTAGAAGTATTTTACGAGAGCCTCCCAACCAACGAGGAATCATGTCTTATTCAAAAAGATAAAAGAGAGTCAGATGGAGGTTTTTTGAGATCATAGAACAATTTGCCAGGTAAATCGTTCTGGTTGGGCAATGGAATTTTTATTTTATTTTTATTTTTATTACAACTAAGTTGTATAACTCAATTAGCAATTTTTCTTTCTTATTTTAATTCTCTGTTAGTTGGGCTATAACACAGTAGTTACTCCCAGTGGGCTCAGTTCTTAAGGTTACACCAGCAATTTGAAGTCCTGATGAACTAAATCAAGCGGCTTCGTTCTCTTTAACAATCTTGTTCTCTTTAGCAACATCAGCATTATTTTATTAAGTGATTCATGCTGATTACCTGAGATACCCCGCGGATAATAAACCGAACAATTTTGTTGAATACTATATATATAGGTAGGAATTCAGGGCAATATTATTCAGTGTAATTTTAATTTTCAAAAAGTAAAGTTATTAGAATAAGTGTAAATTTTGTAATGCTGGAAAACAAAGATATTTGTATTATTTGTAATAAGTGTATGCAGAAAAATGACTCTACAGTGGTGAAAAAGGAAATTGTTAGCTTAATCGAAGCTGCAAAATCATGAAATGATGACTTGTGGAAAAAGTTAGAGAACGTCGAAGAAATTTTATTGCATACAGAAAGTCGGAAGCAAGAGCGTGAGCAAGGTAAGACTAATTAATTAATATAAATGCAAATATCAGATACTTATAGTAATTACCTATAATAGGACTATCATCATCAGATTGCAGCCGAAATGCAACAAAATATCCTGGATCTTTGTTGTAAACGCAATGACGCATGGGGAAGTATCGTCAGTACACGGATTGATCGGTCAATTAATTTGTGAATAGAAAATGCGTGATATTATCTGAAATGCTACTGCCAATTTAGAGAAGTGACCACTAATCTGTCCAGAGGAAACCCCATAAATGACAACTGTTGTGCAGGTTTTGAAGCTCTGTGTGAGCTCCTGCATAAAACAAAATAATGAATGCCATTTTATATTGCGCGATCTTAATGAAAAACTAAGGGAACTCAGTGGCAAAGATGTAGATTTGTATGGTGACTACTACTTGAGGGACCTGCTTATAAATCATTTTAACCAAATTTCGTTGCAACTTACTTATGTGACAAAACCATAATTTTAACTTTAAAGGACATGCGTTAGTTTTATTGAAGAAAAACGCGTTAGAACTGTTAAAGCAGCAGCAGCAGCAATTATCACAGAAGACATCTAGTCTCAAATGTATGATACAACAGAATATCCTACATTCGATGATATCAAAAATGGTGGTGAAGAGTTTTACCAGTGACTTTAAAATATTTACGGAAAATCTTAAAAAAAAACGAAACGCATAGCTCTTCAACGGAAACAAATAAAAAGATGCAGTTTCTCAATCAATGTATGATATACGGATGCAGACCAAAATCATTTATATCACCAGTGCTGTTTGGTTTATCAGTTTACCTCGATCGTAAAGTTGGTTTGAGGCATATAATCAATAGAACTATTGAATTGAATATCCCTATTTAATTCAATAGTCCTATTGATTATATTATCATACAATAAGGCTGCCAATTACATCAAATGCGCAAAAGAGTTTGCGTGGAAAAAAATGGATTTACGCAATTAGTATTTGACAATGCTGATGATAATGTATGCACTTTAGATGGATTAGACAAATTTCATGCTCTAGGTGGCATTAAATGAATTGCACCTGCTACAGCGGTTCAATTTAAAAATTTTGCTTTGCGAGTACATGTACTGATGGTATAAACATTAAATTATTTGATTGTGGACAACCCAGAAGATTTGAAATCTGTAATGAAATCTGCTGAAGTCATGGAAACGTTTCAGCAACTGATAGAAAACAGCATGTCACCGAATATGTGTCATGATTCGGAAGTAGTATTTTGAGCAAGTTATGATTGTGCTGCTCTATATCCGAGCTGAGAGGAATGGCAACTGACAGATGCTTATGAAATCTGTTCAAAAAATGTTGCCATATTTTTATTCTGTTGGTCATAACTTATATGCAAAATCTGCTAATTTTTATTTACAATAAATGAAGGAGTTGCGAGCCAAGCTGACCGATGATGAGTACAAAAAATTTCCAGAGAAATACTTTTCGATAAGAAAAAAAAGTGAGCAATGGAGCGGTGTTTGGATGGACATGTGCATAGAACAATCACCTATGCGATCAATGAAGTTTCTATACCCGTTAGCATGCGTTTAGCTCCGTGGCAGTAGGAAAGCAAGAGACAATCTGGACAAAAACAAATTTATTTCATGGTTTCAACAATATAACCCATTTGGGAATCACCATTTGGCTGGTGATCTTGTCAGTTGGTCAACTGAACTTATTCTGATTCTAACATCACATGTGATAGTGTTTTGGATAAAGGTGAAATGCTGCTGCATAATACATTAGGTACGAGTTTTGCAGGCGTCGTTTGCACCCGCAAAACACAAAGTTATTCCAATTGCAGTTCAGGTTCAGGGAATAAAAATAAATAACGAAACTTTCGTTATAAACTCGCTACAGTTATTTCATCGAATTGTTTGTGTTTTCAAAAGTCCGAATGAGTTGGAGTCCCATCTTAAATATGAATTGGCTTCAACGCCACCTTCCCTTTTTAACGACGGTCTTTTACGAAAGGGAACAAAATCGAGCATCAAAACCTTATTTAAAAGCACTAGCATCGGTAGGGACAATTTTCCTACAAATTGTAAATATGTTGTAGAAGGAGGCCATCTGCTTTACTCGGCATTAGGACCAAAGTCAGCGATATATGGCACGATTCTAAAAAAGTATGGTGATTATATTTTAAAACATTATGGCAGGAACACAACGATAGTGTTTGATGGTTATCCGGACTACGCCACCACGAAAGGAGAAGCGCAAAAGAGAAGAGCCATTGCCAGAATTTCAGTAAACTGCGAAGTAGAGAGTAATATGGCGTGCACAATTTCTCAAAGCGAATTTCTTTCAAGCACCCATAATAAATCGAAATTCATCGGCAAACTGAAGGTACACCTACGTTGTTTGAACATACTAACACATAAGGCGGAAGATGTCACAGATAGGTCTATCGCAAATATAGCTGTGAGCTTAGTAAATTGTGGGGATCAGGTGGTGTTTGCTAAAGAGGATTTGGACATCCTAATGTTGCTTGTGTTTTTAGTTCACCAACATGTCAAATAATTTGGCTTCTTTGCCCCAAATCGAAGACTGTGTATGATATAGCAGCAGAGAGGATATGGCTGTCTTCATTAAGCAGCTTGTTTCCAGTTCTTCATGCTTTTACCGGATGCGATACAACCTGAGCATTGTACAGGATAGAAAAACTAAAAGCATTCAAGCTTTTGCAGGCCAAGGCACAACTGAGGACCGACGTATAAGTGTTCTTGCAAACGAGTGCCACGAAAGACAATATTGCAGCCAGTAGAGCGCGTTTAATATGTGGACTATAAAACATCACTCAAAGAGAGCATGGCTGGGAAATGCTTTGCTACCAACAGATTGAAGATGGAAATTTGTCAAAAGTAGTTTGTTGCCCACTCCAACTGACCTGTCACCGGCTTCAGTACATCTGCTCTAGATTGATATCTGGTAATTATCGTACGCAATGCACAACAAGATGTGAATGTAAGCGGTCATGAATGCTGTGCTCAGTAATGTGTGGAACCTGTCAGAGTATATCATGCAATAACACTACAAGCGAAGAAGACCTTAATGATATTGATAGTTAAAGTTAATAGTTTGAAGTATAGTAAGTCCTCGAGTTACGTGATTAATTCGTTCCAAAGGTTTTCGCGTAAGTCAAAAAATCGCGTAAGTCGAAAAATCGCGTTAGTCGAACAAACCTTAATTTCGTGAAATTGTTGGTAGCTATAAAGAATAAGTGAAAAAAGAATGGCCCTACACAAACAAACATTTAATAAAACATTATTATTTATGTTATTTTTAAGAATTATTATTAAATAAAAATACTACTAATTTCAACAAAAAAAAAATAAATATCGATCACGAAAGTGCTAAGTCGAGTTCGCGGAAGTCTAGGACTTACTGTAATAAAATATTGATATTAATTTTTAAATTTTTTTAACATGGATTTTTTTAAGGTTAGCTTCTTAATACAATTAAATTATTTCGTAAACAGTATATTGCATAAGCCTGCAAATTAGCTCAAACGACGACAGATTCAGTCTCGCATAATGTTATGGAATATCGTTTGTTTTACTAACTGACGTGTTATTTTTGGGAACCGCTCAGAACTGGATATTTTAAAACTGGATATTTCAAAATAGGATTTGACAAAACAAGATAAGGTACAACACTGGATGTTTCAAAATTGGTTAATTCAAAACGAGATAAGGTACAAAACGAGATATGGTACAACACTGGATATTTCAAAACAGGATATTTCGACATGTGATTTAAACTTAAAATGATTTTTTGGAAAATTTCTGGAATATGACCAGTTAGGAAGGAACTCGGCGAGTTCTTAACCGATTATGATGAAATTCGATATGTAGGATACAAATGAGATTTTAAAATGATTTGTTGGGAAAGTTCTGGAATAAGGCCAGTAAGGTTACTTAAATATTTCTAAGGAGAGAAATAGAATTTTCCTTCACTTAATGTTTTTTTTTTAATTGCTGCTTTTCTCATCTTATTAAAATAATCATTGACTTGATCGAGTTTACTGTCAGTAAAATAAATCTTCATCTATTTTTTATTCTTCTACTTAATATAACTTTTCTTCACTTTAGAGAATCTATGTGAACAAAATTATATAATTTTCATCAACATTTTCATCCTACTTATCGAATTTCATCATAATCGGTTAAGAACTCACCAAGTTCCTTCCTATTTGGCCATATTCCAGAACTTTTCAAAAAAATCATTTTAAAATCCCAATCTCACCCTACATATAGAATTTTATCATAATCGGTTAAGAATCACCGAGTTCCGCCCTATTTGGCCATATTCCAGAACTTTCCTAAAAACTTATTTTAAGTTTAAATCACATGTCAAAATATCCTGTTTTGAAATATCCAGTGTTGTACCATATCTCGTTATGTACCTTGTCTCGTTATGAATTATCCAATTTTGAAATATCCAGTTTTGTACCATATCTAGTTTTGTGCCTTATTTTGTATTAAAATATCCAGTTTTAAAATATCCTGTTTCGTCAAATTCAGTTGTAAAATAACCACTTTCGACCTATACCCGTTATTTTTACAGGTAAACTCCAAAAATTTACTATATATTTAATTTAGCTCAAGCTTTTATGATTGGTGGCATTTGATCTCTTTTGATCTTTTCAGTCCTTTTGTAGCTTTTCATAAAGAGTAATCACTTTGTTTGTGGCCAGAAAAACTTATTAAATATTTGTTGAATCTTACCGCTTTGGTTTCTTGTATTAGTTTCTGCACCTTGTTTTGGAGCTGATTGAAAATAGTTTTGCTCTCTAGTGCTCGATTTCCATACCAGACTTTGCCCACTTTCCATTTTTTTTGACGAGATTTTTTATTTCCTGTGTAAATGTTTCATTATTGCGAGGTTTAGTTTTGGCACAAGGAGTGCTTTTCCATGCTACCATCAGACTATTGTTTATTAGCAGTTCTACTTCTTTCAAGTTGTGTTTGGTTTTTGATTGGAATTTGAAGATCAATACTTAAACTTTCCTCTTTTAACAGTGCAAAGGTTTTCCAATTGGTATTCCCGCTTGTTAACCTTGTTGGATTTTTTTATTATTGCTTCACTGATAGATTTCACTGTCTGTTTGGAGAATGATCCGAGGATAAACCTTCATTATTTTCGAGGGGGTGTAGTTTTCTGAAATACCTTTAGCTATGAAAAAGTCAATCACGAATGCCATTTGAATGAAACCAGTTTACATGATGTCCAGCTTCTAATAGTTCTCTACCTTTAAGTGATATTAGTTTTGAACCTCAATGCGTATGTTTGGCGTTGAAGTCTCCATCTATAACAAAATTTGAGCCCAGAATTTTGAGCATTGAGAGGAAATCATCCTTTTTAAGTTGATGCTTTGGTGGACAATATAGTGATATGGTGCTCTGCTATTAAGCTTATATCAATTTTTTTACGATTCAAAAAGATTTTTTAGCTCTGGAAGATGCTGTAAAAGCCCATTAGCATTGTAAGTATATGGAAAAATAAGTGTTCATTAAACAAAAGAAGTAACGGTAACGGTAATGGTACTACGAATATTGCAAAAGGCAATGCTTTAATTTGTTAAATCGGTAAGACATTCGATGATCAATTTAATTGGTATCTTGATTCTAGAGCTATTGATCATATGACCAAGGATAATAAATGGTTTTTGTAATACCAGGCTAACATTGGAGTCTTGAGCAAATTATGACCTATGATTACGATGACATAAACATTCTTGCCTTTAATAGTATATCATGCCCAAGTATTTATCGCATGTTTTATACGTACCAGTTTTGCAACACATTGGTCCCAAATCAGAAAGGAGGATTTTTGTTGGTTATCCAGAAGATATAAAGAGTTTTTGAGTTAGAAACAATGTTTTCAGTTTTGAACAATGCATGAAAAAATTCGTATAACTTGTGACGTGAAGTTCAAAAAATTGGGTAATGAAATATTTATCACAATGAAGAATAATAGACACAATAAGGAAAAAGAATCAGATATTAGAATTAAAATCAATGCAAAAATCAGTGATCATGATGAGGCTGAGGTTTTCCAAGATGTACAATGGAATTAGGATGAAAATGCTACTTTAAATAACAGCAAGGCGAAGAATATAACCAACATGACTACTCTATCAAAAATAGATCGAGAAGTAGCACTTAAGTCAATAAAGTCATCGTAATACAATAATTCTCTAAGAGGAATAGAATGCTTTGGGCCACAAGAAAACGTAGGAAAAATAATTTTCATTACATCAGCTACAGTACGCGGAGAAAAACCTTGACATTACAATGTGGAGAATTGCATAACTTAGTCGTTTTATGTAAAATCTGAGAGCAAAGTATCAATTCAGTCATGAGGGTTCTTAAATTTACCAAAGAGACACCTGATTTTGGTCCTCTTTTTAAAATGTGTATATCGAAGATGCTCTGTATTTTTTGTGTTGTGAAATATTAGAATGGTACTGAAAAATCTACTCAATATATTTCTACCCCCAAGTTTGTTTTATTATGCCATTCATAAGGACATCATGGGACATTCGAGAAGTTATTTTTACTACTGATATTTTACTAACATCCTTTTTTGTTGTTGTTCTAGATCATCATCGTCATAATATAGTATAGTGTATCCTTTTTCCATATTTTTATCTGCTTCAAAGTATAGTTACAGACCACCCCTATATACATTGCAAAAATATGTGTAAGGAAAACTTTGACAATTTCCCCAAACTTTTTAGTATTTGTCTTCATCATTATCATGCTTTTTGTTAACATTTTGTAAATATTTTGATTTGGTTTCGATGATAATTTTAAGTTTGGAATTGGTTTCGTCAACCCACATTGCCTAAATTTTTGTATTATGCAAAAGGAACAGGAAACAAATTTTTCACTTTTTTTTTGTCAATCGAATGCAGAAACAAACGTGTAAATGGTGTTGGTAGACATAATAAAGGATACACACACGCAAACACAAACACATTCCCGTATATATATTGGAAAATTATATGATAAATCCCTTAAGGATTTTTTTGTCGTTGTTGTTGTTTTAGTCTGTGTTATATAATATTACATTTTCTCCATTGTTAAATACAACAACAAATAGCCCGAAATTTTGTTGGATCAAAATATGCTCTTAAGCTGTATTAAATAGATATGCGGAGCACAGCAGTACACCATACGATAAACATAAGAGATAATTTTGTTATAAAACAAATTTTTTATTTTTCCAAAATGAATGTGAAATGAAAATTTTTAATTTCCGGTTGTAACTTTTAGGTATAGATGTGTCGAAATTATATAAAATGAAATGAAATCATTTAGGATGTATTATCATGTTTATCCTCTTGTTTGCGATCATCGAATGACAGTCGAGTGTCGATTAAATTATTTACACCTTAAGGGGGATTTTCTATTTGAGTTTTAATTTTATTACTTTGGGTTTCGTTTGACATTTTTTGTTTTTGGGAAAGTATAATAATCATAATGTGTAGCACTAATTTAGTGAATATTTCGAGTGCTCTTCATATAAAGGTAGATTTTTTATTTTTACAGTTTTCACAGTTGGTATGATTTTATCATTTTATCCGGATGTGTTTTTATTTGTCGACAGGCTTATCCAATATCTTAAAAATACAGCAGTATTCACTGCATTGACAATCCTGTTGATTTGCTTTAGTGCCAAGCTATAGTGAAATGCTGTTTTTCTAGTTATGAGGTCAGTTTTCTTAATAAGAGTCTTACGAATAGTTTTGGATTGTAGGGCATATGCTTACTGTACAATATAACAAGATACCCGTTTCATCTTTTTTTTTTGTTTGAACCCTGTATTTTTTTCTGGGGCCGAAGCTCTTCCAACTATTTCGCGGTTAATTTTGAGCGTCTTACCTTACGCTGTCACCAGCTCAAAATCGAAGACGTACGAATACAGGTTAGCTTTAAATCCATATGCACATTGCAATGCTCCAGCCAACTATCTGACATGGACGATGGTTCGGCCCATGAGATCATGCACACTCCTATGAGATGTATGTTTGGGTTGTATCTTCTATTTCCCAGAACTTTTTGTTTGCTTATCGATTGTCAGTCAAGGTAAATAACGATTCGATCCTGGAAAGCTCATTGTTAGAAGTAATTCCAAATATAATCTATTCAATCTCGGTCTGTTGGGCTATTGGTTTTTCTTGATACTCTTTTACGATCAATGGTTCCTCAAAATAATTTGAATAGTTTCCGACACCCAATAACATGTCGGTTTCAATTACCGAAATATTAGTCAGACAGAGGCCATGGACATTATATACCTTTCATGGAAGTGTTAGAACCAGGATCAATAATTGGTCAATGGTATGTCTGTTACCTGGCCGTATTAGTTAGGCTATTTTTGGTTAGTATCTTGCGTTTCTGCTGATTATTGGACTGCGGTAATGTGTTATCGTGTCAATTACTTACAACTCAACATAAAATTATGAACAGGGATATAGGTTTTCCTAATTGAAACACATGTTGCAAAGTTTCGTTTGAGTGATGAATCTGGAACGCTTTAAAGGGGCTTATGTTTTAAATTTTACGAAATGCTTTAGTTCCTTTTCCTTGTTTACACAACAAACATCTTTGCTGTTAGTGCTAGAAATGTGTTATCCCGTGCTATCTATGAAGCGGTAGTTTACAGCGCTCTTAGCGGTATTAGCTTTAGTCTATTGAATATTTTGGTAATTCTGATCTTGATGCCTCGAATTTTTATATCAATACTATTGGTTTCACCCTCATTTGTTAAACTAATATCCTACATTGTTATCTCTAGTTTCATTTGTCTTTGACTCGCTTCTCATTATTGAACACAGTGTGGTTGCAAGACTTGTTAAGCCACATACGTTGGTCGAATCCAGTTGGAACTCTAGCAAACAACAAATATGTGTGGTTTATACCTATATAGGTAATTACCATCATTTGCTAGTACCTCCGATACTGATTTCAGGCTCTGTTCTAACTGATGTTGATAATTTGCGTAGAAAGGTTCAACCGTCTTCCGTTGGTTATAATATGGACGGGTTTGATTTTCACCAAAATGTATATTCTTCAGTTCCTGGTCGGTGTTGATGAATTATTTACATATTGTTTTGATTTTGCGGTAGTTTTATCTGCAGGTATGCTCCTTCGTTTTTCTGTCCTCACCATGTTTGCTTCAATTTCATCAAAAAAGAGCTTTTGGTTGACTCTCCATTGCCAAGTTTTTGTTAGCGGTTATTTTGACAATTTTGCTAACTTAGTAAAACAGTTGTACTAGTTTTTTTGTTGTTGTGGCGTTCGAATTCATTTCTACCAATTTGGATTGATTTTCAGAAAGAATTTGTTCCATATGTCTTTTGTATACCGTTACTATGATGGTTCTTCACCGAGTGAGTTAAAGTTTTCAAATTAATATTTTGGAATTTAAAAATTGCATTTAATCTTAATTTCATCATGCTCGTTCCTTGATTTCAATATCTTTTACAAAGACCGATTGGTTGTCATTGCGCGGAAGCAAAAAACAATTCTGGACATTTAAGAGCCTTATGCCTTTGCTTTTTGCATTTAAATTTATCCATAGTATTCTTTTTTAATTCAACTAAAATGTTATGTAAATTTTAATTAAACCATTGTTTATATCAACGAATTTGAATTTAATTTACGATTGCACAATTTATTTATAACCTGTTTGTATTTTATTCCTATCGTTTTCACGTTCTGAATGCGACTGGTTCATCGTCTGTTGACAACAATTTACATGATAATTCCACCAGCTATCTTTATTGTCACGTCACGAACTAAATCATCTCTACCGGGATGAAGTGTAACAATATGACCCAGTTACCATTATGTTGGAGGCAATTGTTATTCTTTGATAATTACCAGATCACCAGTTTTGAGCTTTTCTTTTTCATGATTCCTTTTCCAACGCTGCTGCAACGTGAACTTAGACACGTGTATTTTCCATTGTTTCCAAAAACTCTGCATTTTTCCTTGTACATTTTGCCATCTTGATAACCGGTTACTGATGGTCCAGTGAAGGTTCTGGGATAGTGGTAAATGGTCCACCGATTAAAAAATGCACATAAATCATTGACTTCATCTGTCATGGGACACAAAGACCTAGACATTAAAAAGCTCCCCCAATAGTCATTTTGCCCCAACAAAATTTTTGCCATTATCAGAAATTATTTCGATAAGGACACCTCCTCGAGCTGTGAACCACCTAAAGGCTGCAATAAAGGCTTCAACTGTAATGTCGTGGTGAAACAAATAAATACGCAGATATACTCCTTTGGTTATAGGTAATCGGCCCTTTTTTGACGTCGACTCTACACATTTATTGATTTGTTATCGCACTGCGTTTCGACAGTTTAGAATTCAATATTTTTGCCAAAGAATACTTATTTGAAGCGTGGGTGTAAGTACCTTATATGTGTTTCTCGTATGATTTTATCACTTAGAATGTGTGATTTTGGTAAAATCATTGGATGTCCCGCATCAAATGACACATCTAAATATTTTAATCGTCCCCCTACTCTTAATACTCTTTCGTAATCGAGAAATTGGGATAATGAAACCAATTTGCTTTTTGCAGCATTTTTTTTATTTTGTTTTAATGAATGGTTTTAATGATATCATCCTGAAATTCTTCCGATTGTGCCCATTTCACACATATTTTTTCCGCCTTTTTCAGGCGGTTGATCACATCTATTTGTTGATGCAAGTTTTTGATTTCGTTTTCTGTCCATTGAGAAGTCAAGGAAATCGCACGTTCTTCTAATCTGGTTTGTTTTATCTCCTTTTCTGTGTGCCAGGTTTCCATTGAACAGTTAATAAATTGAATAAATAAGTGACAGTTAATAAGTTGAATAGAGGAGACACTATGTGACGTGAGATCTGCTGGATTCTCCTTTGATTTGACATGGCTCCAGCTTCATCGGGGAATTGTTTCTAAAATTTCTAATGTCATATTTCCGATGAAGCATTTCCAGCGTCTTGGAACTTCTGATAGCCACGATAAGGCTATTTCCGAATCTGTTCAAGCCTAACATAGCAAATTCTCAATTTCCAGCGCCTTTTTTGTGTACTGGATCAGCCTACTCAATAACACAGCACCACATAGCTCCAGCCTAGGCAGAGATACCTGTTTTAACGGTGCCACCTTAGTCTTCGATATTACAAGTCTTGTGTTTATATTTCCGGTGGTATTAGTAGTACGGATATAAATGACAGCCCATAAGCCTGCTCGGACGCGTCTCAAAAACCGTGAAGTTGTACTTCGGTCGTATAATTGTATGTTAATAAAAACCATCGTCTTCCAATGTAGTATTAAATCTTCTGGAAGTGGATCATCCCATTTCAGTTTGCGAAGCCACAGTTCCTGCAACATTAGTTTAAATACAATCACCACTGGTGAAATCCAGCCTAATGGATCAAAGATTCGAGCAATTTGGGATAACATCGTTTGGATGACGCAAGTTTGGATTCAACATTGATCTTCTAAGAAAAGGTATCCTTTTTGGGGTTCCATTGAAGCTCTAATATTTGCACGGTTCCAGAATCATCATCAATGTGCAGCATTTCTTCATCTTTTAAATCTCGTGGAATTAACATCATAAATTCCGTAGAATTGGATTTCCATTTTCTCTTTATTAAACCGGCTTTACTGAGCATCTTTGAGATTTGTTACATAGCTCGTACTGCTTCGTTTAAGGAATCAGCCCCATATAAGCCATCGTCCACGTAAAAATTCCGTTTAGCAATTAAGAAACCTATTGGAAATGTACTTTTATTATCTTCAGCTACTGGGATAATGTCCGAATAGCAAAAATAGCGCACACTAAGGACCGTATGTTATGGTAGTTAGCCGAAATATTTGTATAGGTTCAGACCCTATAGATCTCTATACTATTCGTTGAAAATCGTGATCTAATCGGTTGACTTTAACTTGCCTGTACATTTTCTTCACACCGGAGGAAAACGCTACATAATGTTTTCGAAACATCATTAAAATCGAGACTAAATTCTTTTGTATGGTAGGCCCAGTTAACAGTTCATCGTTGAGTGAGATTCCGGATGCTGATTTGCACGAACCATCGACAGGACACGCAATTTTGTAGTTGTACTATCCATCTTTACTACCGCGTGGTGTGGTAGATAAAAGCATTTCGTGTCAATTAGTGTTATTTCTGATGGTGGTACTCTTTCCATGTGCCCCAGCTGAAGATATTCCTGCACAAATGCAGTGTATTGACTGTGCAAGCTGGCGGTTTTAATAAATTTACGTTCTATTGGCATTAACCGTTTCACTGCCGCTGTTTTTGAATACCCCAGCTTGCCGGAATCCACTTTGAATGGTAGTCTCACAACGTACCTGCCTTCTGAGTTCCGTGTTTAGTTGCTGGCATAATGGCTTTCACTCTCCTTTTCGAATGGAGACAGCTACAATGCTCTGGGAATCTCTTGCAATCTCCAAAATTGCTCTAGTGTTCGGGATATGTCATCATCTTGTATGATTGCGAAGTATAAATTCATTGTACCTTCTTTAGAGATCCGGCAGCTACCCAACCAAACCTGGTAGATTGCATGGTAAATTGATTTTTTAATTTGAACTTTTTTGCTATCAAAACTACAAAAAATATATCCGCACCAAGCAGAATATCAATCTTTTGTTTGGTACATTTTATGATGAATCAGCCAACTGCAAATCATATTTAAAGATTTCATCAACCACTCTTGCATCTACATGGGTTTGAGGCATTGTAGATGTCAACTTTGATAATATTAATGCATCAATGTTTAAATATTTGTTCTTTTCAAACATCGATTGCAACTGCTGCATTGCTCTCAGAAATACCAGATACTAGCACAATTGCGGGTGATTGCTTGAGTTTTTATTTTTGCACCAAATTTTCATTTAAAAATGAGGACTGTGATCCCGAGTCGAACAAAACACGGGCTAACTGGTTAGTTCCGGTGGAGTCATGAACATATACCAATGCTTTTGGTAATAATGCCAGACGCGAGGTCACAGTGTATGTTAAGCTGTACTAACTAGAACCTTCTTCTGAGCAATGAGATGTATTATTTTAAGCTACTTGATCAACAGTTGATAGATCAGTTTGAATCACTGAAGTTACTGTTGATGATTGCTTAGATGCGGAAGGCCCTAAATGTAAATAAATGTTGTGTTTTAGGTTGCAAACACGTCAGAAATATTCAACAGGGCATGAACGGTTATTTAAAAACTTCAAGAACTGGTAAATTGTTGGAAATCCGTCGTTGAGGTTTTCGGTTGCCCATACAGTCCGTGTTTCCTCGTCAACCTTATTAAGCAATATGCGAATTAGTCAAAGATCTCGGTTTTTAGCCTCTTGACCTAATGCTTTTATACTCCTAATGATTTCGTCTAACGTATCATTAATTGAACGAAGGCATGTAAATAAACCATTAATCGTGGACGGTTGGTCACAAAATCGATCGAAGTACGTATTAAGTATATGTCTCTTTTTATTATACCGCTTGACTTTCCCATGCTTCACAATAATTGGCATCAGTGACCAAAAAATTTCTGATTATATGAATTAGAGGACCTCCAAGCAAACCTTTCAAAATTGCAAATTTGTGCACATTTGAAATAGTATCAACCTGATGGACATATGAATTATATAAGTCAAAAATGTCGGCAACGCTTCATACTCTTCCGTAAACATGTCAATATGCATATAGATGTCAATATGCATATAAAGGATACGAATTCAAGCTCATGATTAAATCCGATTGATCCACATTCTTGATAGGGTACGAGCTCTATCGTATACATTTTTTTGCAAAATAGATTTTCGTCTTGTCTAGTTGAACTTGTGGTTATTATCTCGATTTATGAAATAATCTCGTAGGATCTCGGAAATTTAATATTAAGGATCAGTGTGTTAACTTTTACTTGAACCACACTCGAAACCTCGTTAAAATACTAATTAGGTTACCGTACAAATGGTTAAATTAAATAAAACGGTTAAGCACACCTTTAGATGTTGCTTATCTTGAATTATAATTTTCATTATATGCGGATATACAGTACGGGTATACTTCATTAAAATATCGCTTAAGATATACACAATAAACACAACCCTCGTAATTCAATTTTTCTTTATCCTTTCTTATCTCCGGCATTAATTTTAGCCATAAAATTTCTTCCTGTTGGTTCTGTGTCTATGTATATGTATATACGATTCTGTATTATAATATAACTTTTATCTTAATTTTTTTTTTGTTACTTTGTTTCATTATCAACAATCTACATCACCATTAACCATCATCTTTTGTAATGCAAAATTATATAATAAGACGAAGAGGAAGAAAATTACCTTTGATACAATAACTTTTCCAAATTTTGATGGCTATTCTTATGCGTGTATATAGTAAATACCCAAAAAAATGATTTTGACGGCGGGTGTGCGGGAACAATGCGATAGCAAACAATAAAAATTCTGATGTGCGCATCACATGACTTTACCAATATGGGACATTACCATGTTATAAAATCTGCACCAGACAAAAATATTAAAAGTAGTTTGACGATGACATTGTGTATCGGCAAACCATTTTATCACGGTATGGACTTTAAAATTTACAAAATACTTTCTCCTTACAACTTAAGTACGATAAAGGAAGAGAAAAAGGATTAGAATTTAATTTTTTTGTTGCTACTTTTCTTCATTTTCATTGGGCGTGAAAGTCGTTTTGGTTGATTAATTTGAAGCTTTTATAAAAAATGAAATGTCCTTATCAGCGGAAGATTAGTTGTTGTTGTTCGTGTTGAGTAATGAGGTTGTTGCGATTGTTATATAGCGGAGGTAAGAAATACCAAAATGAGTTGGTTTGCCAATTTTATGTAAGGATTATCGTGCGGATTGATATTTTATATTTGCTTTCAACTAAAACACCAACCAGGTTAGCAATAAACATTTATCATAACATGTTACGTTATGTTCGCAGAAATTTGAACAAAATGTGTTATATCACATTCATCAGGTTGTGCTTTATGTTTCCGGTCAACTATATGTTTGGCCGCCATTTTGTTTTTGACGACCATTTTGTTTCTCAGTTTGCATCGAATAGCCACTATTGAGATACTGAAACCCTTAATTGAATCACTAAATAGCATTACTTACACCGTCTTCGAGTAACTGCATTTAGTTTGTATAATGACGATGCTAGAGGTTACTCTGAAACAGTTACTGGTGACTAGACTAAAATTAAATAGGGTTAAAGAACAACCAGTTCCAACAAAATGGTGGCCAATCACACACAATTCAATCTACCCTTAAAATTTTGTGGGCAAATTTTTCTATGAATAATTTCAGAAAAAGGTGATAACGACTAAAGAGACTACGATACCATAAATTTGGACTTTATATATTTTTTTTATGCGGTTAATTTCATGAAAAAGCGTACACTAATCAACCAATCACAATCTCAATGCGAAATAACACCAGAAATATGTGAAAATGTTAAGAAAAATGTGGTTAACAGGTTTTTTGAGTGGTTTTTGAAGGGATGCCTGTGATTTGGGTGTTTCTATGCTGCTAGTTGATTTGTTGGGAACGAAATGTCGTTGTTTGTGGTTCTGGTGTTGTTGGGAACGGCTCAGTTACGGGGCTTTGCAGATTTTCTCTTGGTGGTTTGGTGGAAATGTTGTGACTAGCTGCATTGGATGACTTTGGTTTATAGCTATAAAACTGCGGTGGCTCTTTTAGTTTTGCTTGGTAGAATGGGTGTAAATGGTTTGTTTTGGGTGATTTGTCCATTTGTGTTATATTATCGGTATAGTGAAGTACTGTGTGTCCGTGTGTGTAATGTCTGGATATGGTTATGTTTTTTTCCCTTTATCTCCAATTTAGGAGCATAGGGCGTCCACTGTTCTGAACCATCTTACTCTATTTGGGGCTATAGCTTTTATTTCCGCCCATGATTTTCTCAGGTGTTTTGCTTCTGCTAGCATCGTTCTCTTCCATGTCATTGCTGGTCTTCCAACCGTTTTCCTTGTGGATTCCAGTCTAATGACATCCTCGTTATATCACTTGATCCCTTCCTCAGTGTGTGGCCAATCCATCTCCATTTTCGTCGCTTTATTTCGGTCTCAATGTCTGACTGACATGTTGTTATGTGCAGATTGATTTTACTAATCGTGTTAGGCCAGAAGCACTTAAGTATTCGTCGAAGGCATTTGTTTACGAATACCTGTAGCTTCTGTATGATTTTCCTGTATGCTTCCATGTCTCACACCCATACAGTAGTACCAATTTCACACATGAGTTGAACATTCGTATTTTGGTCTTGCGCGACAGGACAGAAGCATTCCAGACTTTGTGTAGCATGTTGAATGTATATATCTGGCTTTATTTATACGCTTGTGTATGTCTTCTTCTGTTCCACCTGTTTTCGTTACTGTGCAACCAAGATATACGAATTCATTTACATCTTCAATTTGTATATTGTTGATGTGCATCGGTGTGGTTATATTTATGTGAGTCTCATCGTCTTGGTTTTCTTGATATTAATTTTGAGACCAACTTCATTAGCTGGATCTGATAGCTGTTGCACTTTCTGCTGCATGTCGGAGTGTTTGTGTGAGAGCAAGCATATGTCGTCTGCATAGTCCAAATCATTGAGTTTACCAGTTAACCCCCATTGAATGCCATTAGGGGACTTGTTATTTAGTTTCCGCATTGCACTGTCTAATACGATTAGGAGCAGCATTGGTGAGATAACGCAACCTTGCCTTACTCCTCGAGTGTTGTAGCATTGAATTCGGTTCTCAGCATCCCGATACATTTCTTGTATGAGTTCAATTAATTTCTTTGGGATGCCCATTTCACAAAGTGTCTGCCATATTGCGTTCCTGTTTATCGTATCGAATGCGCGTTCGAAATCGACGAAGAGCATTTACAATGGTGAATTCTATTCATTAGATTGCTCAGTGATGATACGGATTGTGTTGATGTGATCAGTGCAACTTCTTCCTGGTCTAAACCCAGCTTGTTCGTTTCTTAATTTTGCATTGATCGTAGGTGAGATTCTGTCAAGGATGATCATTGCGAGTACCTTTACTGTTGTGTTGAGGAGGAAGATACCTCGCCAGTTCCTACATTCTCTTAGGTTAACTTTCTTGGGTATCGTAATTATCAAGCCTTTTTTCCATTTCAGTGGGATTCTCCCAGAATTTCAGATTTCTTGGATTATTGGTGTTAATATGTTTGCAGTCGTAGATGGATCTCCTTTGAATATTTTGGAGGTTATATTGTCTGTTCCAGCGGCTTTATTGTTCCTCAGTCTATTAATGACATCTTTAACTTCCCGTTCCGTTGGTGGATGGGTGTTGCTAGTTTCGTTATTGATGTCAATTGTTGACTGGAGATTTTCAGGGTCGGCGACGATGTCTTCTTCGAAATATTCCTTCCATCTCTTTAACTGTGCTTCATCTGTTGTTAGTACTTGACCATTAGCGTCCCTTATTTGTAATTTTACCAGTGAACTTTCTTACACACTGGTGTAGTGCTCGCATATTTTGGATTGCTGCTGCCTCTTCAGCAGCTTTGAGAATGCTTTCTGTATATTTTCTTCGATCATTCCTTGCCATCTTCTGTACTTAACGCGCTGTTTCTTCGTTTCACCTCTTCCGTGTTATGTTGGCACATTTGCAACTTAAATTGACGGCGTTCCTCAACTTTTTGCCATATATCATCACTGATCCAAGGTTTCCGATTGTATTCTCTGTAGCCGAGTACATCCGTGGCAGTCTTGATGTAGGCTTTTTTTTGCTTGGTTCCATCTTTCTTCTATACGGGTGGCTTCAGACTGGAGATTGAGTTGGAGCGTTTCATTGAAAGTGTTTCTTGTTTCAGTGTCTCTCAATCTATTTGTGTTAAATTTCCTCCTATTTGTCTTCGAATGTTTTACAGCTGCTGGCTTGATCTTGAATTGTGCTATTACCAGTTGATGATCGCTGTGTACATCTGCGCCCCTCATTGTTCTTATGATGATCGCTGTGTACATCTGCGCCCCTCATTGTTCTTACATCTTGTAGTGATGTGAGGAATTTCTTATTGATCATTACGTGATCTATCTGATTTTTAGTTCTGCCATCCGGTGATGTCCATGTGTATTTATGTATATTTGTGTGTGGAAACCTACTACCGCCTATGAACAATTGATTTGTGCTACAGAAGTCGACAAGTCTTTCTCCATTGTTATTTCGCACAGAATCCAATGCATTTTTTCCCAAGATAGTGGTTAGGTTGATGTTGTCTGTACCAATTTTTGCATTGAAATTTCCTTGTATGATTTTGACGTCATTTCTGTGCGTTCTTGCTATTGTGGCTTGTAACTGCTTGTCTTTGGTTGTATCTTCTGCATCTTCTGTTGGGGCATAGCACTAAATGATAGTTGTGTTTGACTTTACTGAGGCCAAGAATCTCGATGTTATAACGTTTCATTTCCTTCTCTAGATTCAGATTAATAAATGATTGGTCCATTGAATCCTAGCCAGTTTCCAGGGCTGCTGGATAAGGTATACTGGTATACCGGGGGGGGGGGGAGGTTCTCATTCTTCTTCATGTTTTGTACTTTTTCTTCTTAGATGTTCCATATGCAACCATATGCGAGGTTAGTACATATTTGGTTAACCGCTTGGTTAACCAAATATGTACTAACCTCGCATACGGTTGCTTGACGTTGTTCATGAGTGGTGTGACGTCTCTTCTGCCTCCTCTACTCACCCCCTCATAAGCAAGGTAGCTCTTGGAATTGTCAATGTTATTGTTTTCTATCATCATGAAGTGGCGATATTTATTATATTATTATATTATTATATTATTATATTATTTTATTATTATATTATTATATTATTATATTATTATATTATTATATTATTATATTATTATATTATTATATTATTATATTATTATATTATTATATTATTATATTATTATATTATTATATTATTATATTATTATATTATTATATTATTATATTATTATATTATTATATTATTATATTATTATATTATTATATTATTATATTATTATATTATTATATTATTATATTATTATATTATTATATTATTATATTATTATATTATTATATTATTATATTATTATATTATTATATTATTATATTATTATATTATTATATTATTATATTATTATATTATTATATTATTATATTATTATATTATTATATTATTATATTATTATATTATTATATTATTATATTATTATATTATTATATTATTATATTATTATATTATTATATTATTATATTATTATATTATTATATTATTATATTATTATATTATTATATTATTATATTATTATATTATTATATTATTATATTATTATATTATTATATTATTATATTATTATATTATTATATTATTATATTATTATATTATTATATTATTATATTATTATATTATTATATTATTATATTATTATATTATTATATTATTATATTATTATATTATTATATTATTATATTATTATATTATTATATTATTATATTATTATATTATTATATTATTATATTATTATATTATTATATTATTATATTATTATATTATTATATTATTATATTATTATATTATTATATTATTATATTATTATATTATTATATTATTATATTATTATATTATTATATTATTATATTATTATATTATTATATTATTATATTATTATATTATTATATTATTATATTATTATATTATTATATTATTATATTATTATATTATTATATTATTATATTATTATATTATTATATTATTATATTATTATATTATTATATTATTATATTATTATATTATTATATTATTATATTATTATATTATTATATTATTATATTATTATATTATTATATTATTATATTATTATATTATTATATTATTATATTATTATATTATTATATTATTATATTATTATATTATTATATTATTATATTATTATATTATTATATTATTATATTATTATATTATTATATTATTATATTATTATATTATTATATTATTATATTATTATATTATTATATTATTATATTATTATATTATTATATTATTATATTATTATATTATTATATTATTATATTATTATATTATTATATTATTATATTATTATATTATTATATTATTATATTATTATATTATTATATTATTATATTATTATATTATTATATTATTATATTATTATATTATTATATTATTATATTATTATATTATTATATTATTATATTATTATATTATTATATTATTATATTATTATATTATTATATTATTATATTATTATATTATTATATTATTATATTATTATATTATTATATTATTATATTATTATATTATTATATTATTATATTATTATATTATTATATTATTATATTATTATATTATTATATTATTATATTATTATATTATTATATTATTATATTATTATATTATTATATTATTATATTATTATATTATTATATTATTATATTATTATATTATTATATTATTATATTATTATATTATTATATTATTATATTATTATATTATTATATTATTATATTATTATATTATTATATTATTATATTATTATATTATTATATTATTATATTATTATATTATTATATTATTATATTATTATATTATTATATTATTATATTATTATATTATTATATTATTATATTATTATATTATTATATTATTATATTATTATATTATTATATTATTATATTATTATATTATTATATTATTATATTATTATATTATTATATTATTATATTATTATATTATTATATTATTATATTATTATATTATTATATTATTATATTATTATATTATTATATTATTATATTATTATATTATTATATTATTATATTATTATATTATTATATTATTATATTATTATATTATTATATTATTATATTATTATATTATTATATTATTATATTATTATATTATTATATTATTATATTATTATATTATTATATTATTATATTATTATATTATTATATTATTATATTATTATATTATTATATTATTATATTATTATATTATTATATTATTATATTATTATATTATTATATTATTATATTATTATATTATTATATTATTATATTATTATATTATTATATTATTATATTATTATATTATTATATTATTATATTATTATATTATTATATTATTATATTATTATATTATTATATTATTATATTATTATATTATTATATTATTATATTATTATATTATTATATTATTATATTATTATATTATTATATTATTATATTATTATATTATTATATTATTATATTATTATATTATTATATTATTATATTATTATATTATTATATTATTATATTATTATATTATTATATTATTATATTATTATATTATTATATTATTATATTATTATATTATTATATTATTATATTATTATATTATTATATTATTATATTATTATATTATTATATTATTATATTATTATATTATTATATTATTATATTATTATATTATTATATTATTATATTATTATATTATTATATTATTATATTATTATATTATTATATTATTATATTATTATATTATTATATTATTATATTATTATATTATTATATTATTATATTATTATATTATTATATTATTATATTATTATATTATTATATTATTATATTATTATATTATTATATTATTATATTATTATATTATTATATTATTATATTATTATATTATTATATTATTATATTATTATATTATTATATTATTATATTATTATATTATTATATTATTATATTATTATATTATTATATTATTATATTATTATATTATTATATTATTATATTATTATATTATTATATTATTATATTATTATCTTTTTGAAATGAACCACTAGTAGGTCATTGCATTTAATCGCTTAAGCTATTTATATTTCAGCCTTCTAAAATACGTGTAAATATTTGACTGAAAAGGTATAATGGTCAACAAGTTTATTAGGTTTGTCATGGATTAACCACAATCCTACCAAGTAACGCGAGTCTTTGAGTTTCGATCATAGGGAGGCTGTAATGAATCATCAATCACTCTTATAATATCAACCATTAAATATTTCACCAGTGCAAATTTTTAGATCGATCATTTACTACGCCCCAACAATCTATGTTCATCTACAAATCCTGCTGATTTTAAATTAATAAGAGCCATGATCCCCTAAAAGCTAGCTAGAGTATTTTTCGGTAAACATTAAAAAAATATTCGTAACAGCATCCTAAAAAACAATTGATTAAGTCAAAAATGGTCTTTCTGGGACGGGAGTAAATGAAATAAATTTATTCTAAATTTAAATAGTTTTATGGCGTTCAAGAAGTACTTACGAATTTTAGCAGAACATTTACCAAAACTAATCTCTGGTTTCTGGTGTATCTTATAACTTTTGAAAGAAATGTGAGGGTCGTTAAACTTTTAACCAAGCTAATTGAAACTATTAAAACAGAAACAAGCCCTAGAAATTAACTTCATCTATACACATAGACGAATTTCAAAATCGTACAAGATTGGCTTGCTAAGGACCTTGTAGAGTGTCAACATTTATAACCAATCGCACTTTGGAAATTTTAGAAACATCACCATTTTACAAAAATGGTATCTACCCTAATTACAGTCTAAATCGTTTGATTATGGAGGGTTGTGGTCTTTTGCAGCGTTTTCGATAGACCAGAAACTAGAACAGAAACCAGAAAAGTAACAAATGCAATTCTTTTATCCTCCTAACATGAAGACTATTTTCACTTTTCTTTACTTTTTCCATATTTACTCACTGTTCCATACCTTTGCCCTTGGAACAATAATATTTGACCAAAATAAAAATTGTAGCCTTTGAATTATGTGTTAGGAAAATATTTTTGGCTGCAATAAATTTCAAAGGGATTTACAAAAAATTTCGTTCACAAACCAAGGGATTTCGTAATTTGGGATTTTAAAGTTGCGGATTTTGAATATTTGTCTTTATGTGATTTTTATTTTGATCAGATTAATGATGTTTTAATATTTGCTGATACACCATATAATACTGGTTTACTGAGCAAAATAACATCCAACTTCACACCGAAATATCTGTCAAAGCAATCATGACAGAGCGCTTAAATTATACTAATGGTAGTTACTTTATAAATTATACTAATGGCAGTTAGTGATGGTTTGAATAAAACGAAATTTGCTAAATTGTTTTGAGCACATAAGAACATGCGAATTATATTTGATATACAATTTAAAAATTTGGTCGGCTGCAACAACCAAACTACAAACATTTCATGGTTTCGTCCCTAATGAAACAATCGCTAAGTTCCGTTAACCGATAGGTTAACTTTTTAATATTTAAAAAAATGAAACGTATCTAAGGTGTAATACACGAAATTTTCTTTGTTTCCATCATATAATTCACTAGAACAACGTGATCATACTTAGTGTAAAAAACCATGCAATTTGTGTAGTTTGGTCGCTGCAGCCTGATGAGAGGCCAAATTTTTAATTTGTTTATCAAATATAATTTGCACGTTCTCGGCAGCTAGAAACCGAACTACAATGAAGCGAAGCAAATTTCGTCTCAATTGTTTATTACTGTTAAAGCAATTGCGTCTAAGTTCAAACGAAAATAATAAATGGAGTTCAAATACAACAGGGTATTGTTCGAGATCATTATATGACAACAACACTCATTAATTATATAATAATATAATTATAACAATTATAGTTGTTTACTTACCTAGCACCTAATTTAACCTAAAAAATTGTAATTTTCAAAATAATTGACATATGTATATCAACACTAAAACCAATTGGCAATATTGCACAATAGATAGTATTGTGAATGATCATTATACCATTTAAATTCGGATTGCAAAATGCAAATTATTTATACTTACTTCATATACTTGTGTTATCGTTTATACTTATACATCGGTATTAATATTTTTGGGAGATATAATTTCATTTTTGACTGTCAGTAAGTTTTGGACATCGTAACGCTACACATCGAAAAATACAACAATTTAGAATTTTATACAATAAAATTAATACCAGGAACATCACATTGTGTTTTTTATTAAATACATCGAGTCAGAAACAGGAATCACCAACCACAACAAATATACAGTCCACTCAGTTTGCTCGATCTGAGACAGGTATTGCGATATATTTGGCTAAAAAGCCACAAGATCGAAGTGTTCTAGAGATCAACCATCTTGATGTGCATAAATATTTTGTGTCACAAACAATTTCTTACTACAACAAAATTGACAGCATTGCCAGATGGAAAGAAAGTGGTCGTAACCGATAATTAACGTAAAAAAAAAATTGTTCGAAAGGTAAAGGAATTGAACTCAAAATTTGAGCTCTACTTGATCTCCAACTTAATCCATGAAAAAGGCAAGAAGACACAAATCTTTCGCTAGGAAGTTTTTGAAGCTTAAACTATTCAGTTGTGTAACCTTAAATGATGCACTCGGTATATTACGAGCTAACAACTTACTTTGGATGTTTTTTTCTTTAACCATTCAAACACACACACACACAAACCAATTTCTCAAAACTACATTGTATTTATGTAAAAGACGAATACAAAACTTTTTTTTTTATTGCTGTCGATCTTTTTGTTGTTAGTATTTATGGTCCTTTCAAAATAATAAAAAGGAAGCAGAAAATAAATAAGCTTATTATAAACAGAAGTAAAGCTTCTATATATAAAATGTTTTTTTATGATATTTGTGTGTATGTATGTATTCGTTTGTGCGTTTATTTGTTTGCATGTATTTTATGACTAAAGAGTAAATTTGGTAAATAATTACACAAAAACAATCCTGGATTCGAATGAAAATTCAAAAAAAAAAAATAAAATTTGAAAAGTTTTTTGCCACACGATTTGTCATCAGTGAATTGAGTGTAAAAGATACATTTTGATATATCAAAATTTTATTGTGTTAGGATTTTTTTTTATGTTTTTTGCTTAGGTCCCTTTTGAAAATCCCACTTCAATTTTAAGAAAATCTAATTTTTCTTGTTTATTACAATTCGTATTCCCATTTTAGTATTTACTCATCCTTTTTTTTGGTATTTGGTATACATCGGCTGAAAACGAAACGATATAGATGAATAAAATTTAATCCATTTTAGGTATATATAGTAGCGGAGGAAATCAACGAGCCTGTAGTGGAAATCTTTGGTATGAGTTCAGTAGAATTGATATTATGTTATTTGTTTATTGCAACAAACGATAGGCTGAACACAATTGTGTTTACTTTGGTTTAGGAAATAAAACTGCCAGTACCATCGTTAGATATTGCGCATATTAATTGAAAATAATTGGTCGGCATTTCGAATTGAAATTTTCCCTAGACATTTTCAGGTAAACTAACTTTCATATTAATGTGCTGTTCCTTTAAAAATTTTACCAAATCAATAGTTTCTTCGTATTGTTATAAACAACCCAAAAAAAATCAAGTCGGTCTCTAACGTCTCCATAGGAACAATTAAATTAAGCTCAAATTTCACCCTTGATATGTCTACATATGGGAACTACTTGTGGAATTTGATGAAGATACAAATAGTACCAAGGTGCATCTTTAAGTACAAAATAGGTAGAAAAATCTTACAGAGGCTGTATAACTTTTATGTAAGAGCTGGGCCTTGGCGAGCATTTAGAAGATGTGGCTACAACTGAACATTAAATCAACAGTATCGATGACTTTAAACTACATAAGGTGGTATTATTTCAAATTTTATAGTCAAGTTGGTGGTATTCATATATAGAAAAGTTTGGAGAAAATTATAACAAAAAGAAAGCAAAATAAGTAGATTGACGTAAGTATCCAATTCCACGTTTAAGCAAAGATGTTGGTATGGCGTCATCTGAAAAATGGCATCAGGTGATGCCACTGCAATGAATTTGGCCATTTTTAAAAAACAAGATGTTAGAAGAGCGAGAAGGTCTGTTCACCTTTAAATTAAGTGGAAAAGTTCAAACGTATTTTAGAGACAAGACGGCGACGTGTTTAAACAGTGTTATCAAAAAGGCTGATAATTTTTTAAAATAAGGTGTCTCACATAATTCCGGAAGATGTTTTGCCAGTTGACTTAACCCTTGATGAGGAAGTTTATTCTCAAATATTGTAACATGAAAGTGCAGACAAATAAAATTGATTGAAGTTTATCTTACATTAAGAACCAGTCGAGATCCAGAAAATGGTCGTCACTATAAGAACTACCCGGTGGCAACCAAACCAATACATATCGAAATGATAAACGTATAGTAGACGTTAGTATAATTAAAACAGAATTAGCAACTTTATACTTTAACGGAAAAACTGAGACATGTGGCAAGAGATGTAGTGGTGGCAATTCAGGTGAAGAACCGTTTAAAGTATATTCGAAAGGTAAAGGTCTCTATGATAATGTGAGAGACATTGTGGCCATAAGACGGACACAGTTTGACACACTTATAAAATTATAATAAAAGTACTAAGGTCCTTACGAGGAAACAAGGATCCAAGAAAATGGTCGTTACGACGTTCAAAATATAGATTCAATTAAAGGATTATTCAAAGGTGATATTGACGGGTGTTAAATAATGTGGTATATATATATATATATATATATATATATATATATATATATACATACATATATATATATATATATATATATATATATATATATATATATATATATATTTATATATATATTTATAAAATTTGATATTACAAATCAATTGGTTAACGCTTTTAGGACAAAAAAGTCATATAATCGCCGAAAATCTAATTTATATACACTTTATTTGATACAAAACTTTAAAGTGGAGTTAGGCAAAAGGGGTTAGGCAAAAGAGGTTAAGCAAAAAGGGTTAAACAAAAGGGATTAAGCAAAAAGCGGATAAGCAAAAGGGATTAAGCAAAAGGGGTTTGGCAGAAGGGGTTTGTTGGCAGAAGGAGTTTGGCAAAAGAGGTTTGACAAAAGTGGTTAGGAAAAAGGAGTTAAACAAAAGGGGTTTAGCAAAAAGGATTAAGGGGTTAAGCAAAAGGGGTTAAGCAAACAAGGGTTAAGCAAAAGGGGTTAAGCAAAAGAGGTTTAGCAAAAAGGAGTTAAGCAAAAGTTCTCAAGCAAAAGAGGTTAACCAAAAGGGGTTAAACAAAAAGGAGTTAAGCAAAAGGGCGTTAAGCAAAAGGGGTTAAGCAAAAGGGGTTAAGCAAAAGGGCTTAAGTTAAGGGGGTTAAGTAAAACGAGTTTAGCAAATGGATTTTAGCAAAAGGGGTTTGGCTAAATTAGTTTGGCAAAAGGAGTTTGGCTAAAGGAGTTTGGCAAAAGGGGTTAAACAAAAGGAGTTAAGCAAAAAGGGTTAAACAGAGGGAGGTTAAGCAAGGGGTTTAGAAAAAGGGGTTAAGCAAATGGAATCCTCAACATGAGAGTCAGAATAGAAGCGTTATGAAAATAAACTGGCCAAATCCCTTAATGTAAAAAATACCTAAGCTATAACTGCACCCAGCGATATTAAAGACGCGAGCCTGTATGCGTCAGTTGTGCAGGGAAATACTTCGCTAAAGCATGTCTTTTAAGTAAATAAATAAACTAAAAAGGACAGCATCCAGCTAATTATAGAGGATGCGAAGTACAAAGAATATGAAACAGAGTGTTTCAATAAAATCAAAGAATACCTGTTGAAAGGAAGCCTACTATAAATTAAGAGAAAAGTGAATCTCAAGCAAATACGATAAAAAATAGAAAAACATACTCACAGATCATACCTACAACGCGACTCGGTGGAAAATAAAGATGGTATTAATACACCAATTCTTCAATAGATTCTAAAATACATAGAAACCTTAAACATTCGGCTTGTAAAAAAAGAAAAAAGCAAGTCCTAAATAGGCGCGTAAATAATCAAGGTACAGTTAATGAAATCACTTCCATGATTTACAAGAATATGGAAATGAATCACACTAGTAAAGCAACATATTCCAGGTCTAGAAATATTTTTAAATCCAGAACAAATAGATAAATGCCTAATATCTAAAAGGCCCTTTTACTAAAACTTCAATTACTAAAATACGTGGGTAATGTTGTTATCACGTAATCCATCCAGCAGGAAAAACGAGAGGAGGATTAACTATGTTTGTAAAAGAAAACATCAAACACCACAATGGAATAAAAGTTGAAGAGGAAACTATGCAAGTAGCAACTATCAATGTTCAACTAAATGTTGGAAAAGAATACTATGTTTCCTCAATCTATTGCTCTACGTGGCATAATTTAAATAAAGAGGACTATATCTCGTTGTTTAAATCATTAGGATTTAATTTCATTATTGGCGGTGATTTTAACGCCAAAATACGTTTTTGGGGTCAAGACCCCCAAAAGAAAAGAGCTACTCACCGCAAGTCAACTAACAAAAGGCTCTGGAGGTAAACAAACATACTGGCCTATGGATAGAATAAAATTCTAGATCTCATAGATTTTTATGTAACAAATGGAATATCAGAAAACTAAATATTCATAGAAGGCAGTGAAGGACTATCGTCAGATCACTCTCCTGTTATCATAACTCTCTGTGCAATGATTGTTAAAAAAGAGTCGTTGCCCTAATTAACAAACAATAAAACAAATTGGAAACTTGCAGAAACTAATCAGTGACAATGCCAATCTTCAAGTACCAATTAAGCATTCGGCACAATTGGAGGACCAATTAGATTTACTTAACAATATTATACAATAAGCAGCTTGCGAACTATCCCTACGCGTAACGCGACACAGTTCAAAAGAAACACGAATATTTAACTTTTCTTTGAAAGTTAGAAAATTGGTTAATGAAAAACGTAATGCACGAAAAACATAGCAGAGAAATCGGGCTCAACAAAGTAAAACGATATACTGAACTATCATAGTGGCAAACTAAAACTTTAAGTAAACAATAAAAAAAGAATGAATCGATTACTTACTGGCCTTATTGGTCAAAAGATACTGTTTATTCCCTCTGGAAAGCAACAAAAAATCTAAAAAGACCAAAACCGCAATTACATGCAATTAAATGTGATGATGGAACATGCGATAGAAGCGCAAAGGAAAAAGCTGATTTGTTTGCATCATGTATTGGAGATACATTCAGGCCTCGGCCAAGCCAAACTGCAGATGAAAACATAACACTAGTTAACAAAATCGACAGCCAAAGCATAAAGCCTCAAATAATTCAAATAATTAATGCAGCGTTCAGACTTAAGTATGTTACACATCAATTGAAAGTAGCAGAAATGATAATGATACCCAAACCAAGCAGAACACCTAACGACAAAAATCGTATAGGATGATTTCTTTAATTCCAAGTATTTCTAAATTATTCGAAACATTGCTGCTTGAGTCTCAAATTCATCATAGAACAAATAGATATTTTCCTTCCCACCAATTCGGTATCAGAGAAAAAAATCGACTATAAAACACGTCCACAAAATCAAAGAAATAATTAAAGATGCGCTGGAAAGCAAAAAAAATATGTTCAAGTATCTTCTTAAAAAGCCTTTAATAAAGTATGGCACAGAGGACTAGCATATAAAATGCATCGAGATCTACCAATGCAGTGTTATCAGATTCTAAAATCCTACTTAGCTGACCGACGTTTTTGGAGTAAAATATGAAGATCAATTCTTTTCATTGAACAAAATACCAGCAGGAGTACAACAATAAAAAATTTAACTGGGTACCAGTGGAAATCAACGTACAGCAAGCTCCACATACAAATACAGCTACAAATCTACACATGACCCTTGACGCTAAGCTTAAGTTGAAAGAGCATGTCAAAAAGAAAAGAGAAGAGCTTAACACCAAATACAGAAAAATGGACTGGTTTATAGGTAAGAATTCCGAGCTTTCACAAAGAAAGAGATCTCTGGAACTAGGACAACCAGAATAAAATAAACTAAATTGGGGCTAACACAAATAGGGAACACCAGATATTAAACACCAATTACTAGTTGAAATGTAATTCAGTTGAAATAGGACTAAATAAAATATCGATCACGTTAGGAGCTCAAGGAAATATGCCACAAATATTGCTGACGTTCGATCTTTTATAGGTGCAACATTTCCTGCGCTATAATTTCGATGAATTAAAACAATCTGATTCACGGAAAATCTGCCAGGCGGCTGTAACATAATACTTAAAATGACAAGCGGGCCCTTATCGTCTATTCAATATCTAGGAGCTGTGGGAAATATTACAGTAAGCTTTTACAACACAAAAACTGCGTAAAAATGGCTAACATGGAACACCAGAAAAGAAACCAGTAAAAGTTTTTTACAAAACAAAACACAAATTTATGAGGAGCTGGATCGAAAACATCAACGACTATGAGCGAAATGGAAACTTCAGAGATTGCTTTATGGCAACGCCCGAAATCTTAGAGAACCAATTAAACTGATGTTATTTCGGTAAGCTAGCCATACTTTTAAAACCCACTAAAAAGGAATGACTATGTTACTCTGATCAGAGCCATCGCACTGTTAGGTGTGACGAATTAAGTTCAGAAGAAAAGAACAGTGAAGGATGCAGATGCAGCTATCGATAAGTTAAAGAATGACAAAGCCAATTTCCGCAGAGCTCGTTATAAAAAGAGGAGACTTGCAACTGAGCTTACGAACTATTTTACGTAATTTTGAATTAAGGAGAACTACCTCCTACATTAAGCAAAATGAGACCGCCTAAATTGTGGGAATCACAACATCCGTGGTATGTTGGGAGTACACCATCAGCTCTACTTCGATTTCCGACAAGCATATGATAGCAACAACCGCGAATCCTTTGGTCTGTGCTCTGATGTCATGGAGCAACTCTTCTATTTACAAATAAAAGTGTGCAACAGGGGTTGAACTAGGGCCTAACTTATTCAATCGGGCGCTTAATTTCTTGTTTAAGAAAAGCCGTATTGATACACAGAATTATTTTTTAAATCAATCTAGTCAAATCGTTGGCTATGCAGATAATATAGTTCGACACCTAGGAGCATCTCCAGGGAAAATCTTAGAACCGATGACCATGCTTTTTGGAAGACTAAATAATTTGGATCAAAATTTAACATCAAAATACGATTTGCAGGCAGATATAAAAGCCCATATTGCTGCCTCGCTTTATAAAACACTACAGCGACCGGTGCTAACTTATGAAAGCGAAAGCTGGATCGTGACCTCCAACTACAGCAAAAAGATCTCTACATTTCCATGGAAGGATGGTCCCTTAAAACAAAAGCTGCTGAGAATCAGTATCGGAATCATTAATTGAATATATATATATATATATATATATATATATATATATATATATATATATATATATATATATATATATATTTATATATATTTATATATTTATATATATATATATATATATATATATATATATATATATATATATATATATATATATATATATATATATGTATATATATATATATATAAATATATATATAAATATATATATATATATATATATATATATATATATATATATATATATATATATATATATATATATATATATATATATATATATATATATATATATATATATATATATATATATATATATATATATATATATATATATATATATATATATATATATATATATATATATATATATATATATATATATATATATATATATATATATATATATATATATTTATATAAATATATATATATATATATATATATATATATATATATATATATATATATATATATATATATATATATTTACTACATAATTAAAAATATTTGAATTACATTTTTGGTGTGTGTCAAAACCACAAAACTTTTTTTGTTATTATTTGAAATTAAACATAAAAATTTGCATGAATAAATAAATCTCATAAGCATGATGTATGTTGGTTTGGTTGGCAGATCGTTACATATTAATATTTTTTGCTTAATAATACATTGGTACATAAATTTCAAGAACTGGCTGAACATTTGAATTATAAAACTGACATATGTATATACGTGTATCATTATTATATTGATATGTATAGTAAAATAATAAAATTAAAACTTTATTTGAACTAAATTTAAATTAAAAATATGACGAAGCCATATTTTTACATATTCAGATTTAGTAAAAAAAAAATTATATTTGTATTATTTTTCTTCCGAGTTACCACGCAGTTTGGTAACATTTTTAATTGTCCTAGAGACAACTTTAAGGATAAATATAAATCCAAGGTGTGAACAGGTTATTCATTGGAAAAGGTTATCCTATAATTAGTCTTTGTTTTTCTTTAGTACAAATTTTTATTTACATTTTCCTAACGAGCTAATTATAATTTCTATTAGTAGTTTCAATAAAGGTATCCATATTAATTATAAAAAAGTATCTTAGCAGTCATAGGCAATAAAAGCTTTTCATATAGAAGGAGTAGGCCACTTGTCATCAATAGAAACTTCAAAATGCGTTATAGTACGTGAAAGGATTGGCTCAAACCTTTATATAGTGACTCCAATTTTATAGTAACTCCCAAAATTTATCGAGAAAACTATAGGCAGAAGAGCTAGCAAAATATGGTTTACAATGGTAGTAATGTACCACCAAGAGCGCACTTTCTCCATTTAACGGTTGATGAACCACTTTCCATACTATATATTATTTTGGAAATAAGGGAATATTTGGATGAATCTTCAGGATATTATAATTAACCAATTTATTATTTTGTTGCATACTGCAATGAAAATTATGAAAATCATGTTCCAGTCTTCAGTCTAGAATTCACCATTGCAATTGGCCATAACTAAAGCTAGGAGGGAAATAGGGAAATAGCAAAAGCTAGGAGGGAAATAGGTCAATGACTCGGCTAATAAAATTGGCCGATGCAATGGAAAAAGTGTCCAGTATAGAAATTGCAACCTAACTGGAGGATTTTGAGCGAGCATCCATGGATTTTGTGGCTTGAACAGTTAACCAGATTCGTTGAAGTTTTCGAACCTTCTACTATATAAACAGAAATATCTTAACTTGAAAGATAAATTTAAACAACGTCTGTCAATCCCAGGCCCAGCCCAAACTGAGAACGCAAGCCAAATGGAAAATTAATGGCACAAATAATACGAAAACAAAATGAATTCTTGACCACGTTATCTACCGGTTTTGCTAGTTCAAAACAAACGTGGGTTATAAAACAAACGTGGGCCCTTCACATTGTAGGAAAAGAATTCCTAACATTTGACGAGCTACTAACCTTTATCAGTGAACGATTCGGTACATTAGAGACATGTGATCCAAGGAAACCAACCACAACCGAACTATTTAGTGTCAAGGAAGATTAGGTAAATACCGAACAAGTTCTGAGTTCTCAAGAATATTGCACCTGTTGCAAAGCGAACAGTCCACAAATTTACTATTTCGGATGATTTAGACGCAGTTGTCGGTGGGTGATATAAGTGAATTCAAGCATAACAATTTTAAATTTGGGGTTTAATTGCTTAGCAAACAATCAATCCGTTACTCATTGCTACAGTAAACGGCAATGTGTAAAATGCCGATGAACCCATCATGCACTATTTCATTTAGGAATGCAATGAAATAGTAGTGCATGAAGAAGAAGACCAAAGTAGCACAACTCATCGTAATCTAGTAACCAAGTCAACAAACCTCGTTAATAATAATTTTTGCTGAATAGGTACTGCTTTAGTACCAACAGCAGTAGTATAGGCCAAAACAAGAAATGGTCAATATCAAACTAGGCTCACAATTGTCATCACTGAGAAATGCATAATCGTTTCAATAATAACGATCGTTATGAAACCCAATCATTGAACTAAAGCATACATTTTCCCCACAACCACAACCATATCAGCAAGTGTCACATGGACGTAGTTATGGAATTGTAAAATGTCAAGTGAACGCAGTAAACGAATAAAGAGTTAGTAGTGGACGGATACTCAACAATACACCACGTGTATTATTATTGTATGTATGTTACACCAAGTGATGAGGTGAATCGAAAATAAATTTACGATTGTCACGGGCAAATCTTAATTTTCAACGGAATAAAAGTATCGATATTTTATTACATGTCGACTATTTTTTCTATATATGTAATGGGTAATTTGCAACACGTCTTAGCATATGATCAGCTTAGCAAATGATCAGCTCAAGGAACCTAGTTTGGGTTTGTCATCTCAAGGAAACCACCCGATTCGATTGACAATGAATGTAAGGTACTGCTTTACAAAATTTGCAATATTTCCATTCCAATTTCCATCAAGAAATTCTACATTCAAATCCATGGTCAGAGAAAGAGTGATTATGCAAAAAACATTTTGCGTTATACTACGCGGAGATCCATGGCCGCTTTATGGTGCCTAGGCCATATGAGAAGGTTGAGTTTAGACGAAATTACCAAGGATATGAATGTTTCCTATATTTTCCATATTATGATGTTCTGCGAAAAGTAACACTTTATAATGACATTTTAATGCACTATCCTACAGAACTCATTCTGGACAATCACAAAAGCAATGTGGCTCCAATTAAGCAAGTGAACTTACCACGAAAAAGATCTTTCTGGAGTCCACTTGCTATCGAAGTTACTAAAATGAAAAAGAAATGTGGCAAATAGGTTATCTTTAAATTGGTACCTAATGCAATTTGGTGCCATTTTAAGGGCGCAGATAACCCCGCAGACCCGCAGTACTTTAGGAATAACTACAAACAAGCTTATTCGTGTCAGTTATGGTGGAATGGCGACCAGAATGATAACATCGAAGTGAATAAGACTTGCCATTAAAACGAAGTGCTTTCAAATCATCACAAGAAATGAGACAAATCGTTACCCAATCACGTCACAATTTGGTAAACCAGTTTATTTTTCAACCGGTGCTTGATCATTGGGAACGAGTCTTCATCAATGTCTTACGTGTTGAGATTTAGAAACAACGTAAGATAGCATAATTTCGACAAAAACTTTACGAATTATATTACCGTAGACGCGCTTTATGAAGCCAAAGAAATCATTATTAAGGTCGTTCAAGAAATGGAATTTAATGAAGACCATAACTCATTAAAAATGTTCACGAGTATTATCAACTTCTAGAATCGCAGCATCGATCATTGATAATAGTGGTATTTCATAAGTTGGTATATTAACCAGAATGATTATTCATCAGAATGATGCTGAACCATCTTTATTATTCGCTCTTTCTCGTCATAAATACTTGGTACTGGGTAAAAGAGAAGGATGCAGAGTATTAACCACAGATGTATCATGTTTTACAGATGTGTCAGTCTTGCTGAAACAGGAACCACACCACGCTGATCATTTTTTAGGAGTTGCCAGAAAAAAAAAATTAATTGTTCCAACAATCATCACTCGTCGGCAGTGTATGAAAAGCTGAATTGGAAAAATAAATGACTGGACAAGTTAAACAAAAGACAAAGCAAATTATAAGCAAGTATCCTGACTTTAAATGCTGTCAACGTAAAAGAGCAGTATTTTGAGGTAATAACTTACAATAGCTAATAACCTGCTGCTGAAGTACAATATCTATTACATCAAGGTTGAAATATGCACGTAGATCAGCTTCGACTTCTCTCCAAATGTGGCAGTATCTGTCGGTAAAAATCAGCTGCTACTTGTTCAGCTAAATTACAGCTAGTGAATCAATATGGTCATGATGATCATATGGGTCATCTTCTATAGAACCTATAAGCAAAGTTTGGTTCACGGATGGATCAAAAATGGAGAGTGGAGTTAGTGTTTTTGGATCCAACTACAAAATATCGAAATCACTGGAAATTTATCCCAGTATTTTTCTAGCCAAATTTCACGCCAACGAAACCCGCGTTACTTAAGATCTTAAAAGCGCCTCTATCCACATTTTCCCCGACAGCCAAGCAACATGGAAAGAACTGGTTTCTAACTGCCTGAATTCTAATTAGGTTAAAAGTTGTTATAAACTGCTACAATGTCCCTCTTGCCATAACAAAATACAATGCTTGACCTATTCGAACTGCATCCCTGGCTTTAAACAGGCCAAACCTTTGATCAAACCAATTCACCATAAGGACTTGACGGCCAATGTCAGTAAATGAAATATTAGGAAACTTGTGAGTTTTGTTTCAGGTCACTGAAACCTGATATATCTTTTAAATAAAAAGAACCTGTCCACAGAGACAGAGTGCCGACTCTGTTTGGAAGAGGTAAAAACCGCAGAACACATACTATGTGAATGTGTTGCTCTGTGTACACTGAGGTGGCTTCATTTTTAAGAGAGGTATTTGACCCTGGATAATTTTAAATTGGCCTCTGCAATCAGCATTCTTGCCTTTATTAGAAAGGTGGAAAAGCTTTTGGACTAAGAAATTCCAATAGCATAAAATTTCTTTTAGGTTGTAGTGCTGGCCGTTTAGGGCAGGGGAAAAAGATCTGTTGGAAACCAAAAACCAGAAGCAGAAATATGACGAGTTTACCGATTTTTTTAAAGGCTCATATGAGAGTGCTCGTAAGGCTCACTTCCGTTTACATTTTTTTTTACTTTTGTTACCGTTTATTTTTGAACTACCCTCTTCTCAAAGAAACGCCTAAGCAGAGAATGTATTTTTCGGTAAAAGCACAGAAAGAATTTCCAGTGCTGCGTAAGGAAAATTTTAGATACATTGATCTTTGGCTTCGTGAGACTATGAAAAATGATTGGCCATTCGGGGGTAAAGAGCTAATTCCTGGCGGTGATTTTCAATTTGACACTATTTTTGAACTTTTGGCACTGTCAGCCAACATGAAAAGTGAAAGTCAACAAAATCATTGCGAATCGCTGCTTAAAACCAGTAAAGAAAATTGTTGCTGATAAAAGTTAAAGTTTATAACTTTTTGAATGCGTTTCGGAATTGGTTGGTACCTTCGTAAGCTAGGATGAGGGAAACTTGTAAAAAATCAATTTTAGGTTCTTAACAAATATAAAACAATGTAAACCAATAATACACACCTAAAAAATAAACCAACGTGATAATAAATCTGGTTTATATACCGCAGCAACAAATTGCTGTCACGAACAAAACAATTTTAATGGCGTTATTTTATTGTCTTAAGGATCATAAAAATATACCAACAATTTTTTTATCGTTGTTGATGGTATCCAAATATCTAAAGGTATATTAACGTTTCTAACATTATTGAAAAGAAGGGGCTCACAGTTTTCGCAATTTATTTTTGCCCCCTCCCCCCCAAAATGGAAAATTATTATTTTTAATTTTTTCATTTAATTATGTAATTTTCCCAAATAAATAGACAACAAAAGATGTTGAGCGAGTAACAATTAAATTATTCGTGAACAATTTTCTATTCTATCCAATAAAGGCATACCCATCAATAGAGGATGAATTATTTATTGGTATGAGTCAAAGCACGAAACACCTTTAATTATTTTTATTGGTTGGATAGATTTTCCATTATGATTTTACTGTTTATTGCCTGGGTCAATCGACTGTAATTATTTTTTGATATATATATATATATATATATATATATATATATATATATATATATATATATATATATATAAATACACAGGGTGAGTTATATATTCAAGATTACTTAACTTTCGTATTAAAATCGGTATAATATAGGACAAAATGGCTTTGGAAAAATAACGTACTGTATTTTTTCATATTTCCCAGAAAAAACCAAGATATTTTTTTAAAAAATGCACCCGGTAGAATATCAAATATATAAAACGAATACCTAGTTAACGACATTTCCATTTTTTTCCCAAATAGTATTTCCAGCTCTCAATTTTATTACATTATTTTGTCTATATATATATATATGTCCCTCGGTAAAAATGGTTTCTCATGGTAAATTAAAATTTTATTACACAACGTTTAACAACAATGGCTGGAATCGTCTATAAATTTGTCAGCATCTCCGCATGTACCAACAACAACAACCAAACAATTTAACTACTATTATCACTTCTACGTACTACAACCATATATACATTTTGGGACAGTGGATATGTTGATGGTATAGAAGTCATAAAAATAAAACTACGAGGGAAAATCACGAAACACAATCACAAAAAAAGGTACTAAATTTTCAAATTGTGGTAATTGAAGTGCTTCAATTGGGTGTCAAAAATTAGTTTTATATAGCCCAATTTTACGTTGGGTGATTGAATGTGGCTTTAGTTTAGAAAATAGTTTTAATTGCTTAGTAAAAATTATAGTGTAAATACAAAAAAAGTCATAGATATTATACTATTGCCATTAAAATTAGTTTTAGTACAAATAACTTTTGGTACTGTTGTAGTGCCAATTAACCAAGTTTTTACTAACATACACTGTTGTAAATAAATTACAGGAGGAATAGTTTAAAGGACAGTTTCACAAACTATATACCTTCCGCAAAATGTATAAGCTCCAAAGAATAACCAACGCTACCAGAACTACTTTTCTTTTGTTATTGTATGGCCTGGGTGAATTTTCTAATTTTCTTCTACATTGAATTACTTAGTAAAGTGTCTGCAACAAGAATGTTTTCTTTGATTCAAATTCTTCTTTTACTAAAGCAGGTTTACTCTACTTACTTGTCAATAACTCTTTCCGTTTCGAAATTGTTTTTCTTGGTTTCCTGCCACAGTTTTTTGGGTTTTACGAAATATCAGAACTCTCCATCTGCATTAAAACATTATAAGTCGAATATACAGGGTAACAAAATACAAATAGATTAAGAGATACTTGTGCAAGAAATACATTCATAAGACGGTTCAACTAAATCTTTAATCACAGATATATACATAGATACACAGATACACAGATATATACATATATACAACAATGATGGTATGTGGAAAAAAATTGAGGAAAACTTGAAATTAAAGTAACAAATTTTTCAACATGGCAGTAGTGAAATGCAAATTTGTCAATACAGAGCGTCAGGTAAGAAGATGCCAAGGAATGATCAAAAAATATACGCAGATACAATTTCAAAAAACATGCAAGCACTATAGCAATGTAAAAGAAAGATTACTGGCAAAAATTACTAACATACCACCTATAAGGCATGAAGAAACGTGCTCACAAAAATTGAAAAAGGTCTATATTATGATCCCTAAAAGCGATGACGATCTGGAAGAAGTCCGAATCATCATTGAACAGCCTAACTGATGGAATTCTCTATACTTTACCTCCTCTTCGTTGGTTTTTAATTTTGAATGACTTTAGTCGAAACAAAATTTCTTATAGTAAGCTTAATTATAGTAAGTAAGATCAAAACTGCCTAATTGTAGTTGCAATGGTTAAATAATTGATTGGAAACCATTACAAACAAAGTGCAAACAAAGCATACATACAAATATTTTGACTTTGATTTTATTTGAATCGCGAAACTTAATTGTCCGCACAAGTGCTCTAGTAGTAACATAATTGGCCGAGCATATCATGTGCTTATGGTGTGTTGATTTGAATGATTGGTTTCAAAATGATTGGCGGGCGCCATAAACAACGAACATATTTCATGTTGGTAATTACCTTGAACAACAACAAATGAAAAACAAAAAAAAAATCATTGCTAACTATCGTTTTTATTTAAAAATTCTTGTGGCAATGATTGGTACTACATACTTAGATCATGCTGACTCTTTCGAAAAACATGATATACAAGATACTTTGATCGTGCTGCCTCTTGCGAATAACACCATAAACTAAATACTTACATCGAGGCGTCTCTTTCGGAAAACATGATTTATTGACTTACGGGGAGTACTAAAATGTGAAATTTTTTCTCAGTCGTTCAATTAGAATCGATAATAAACGGATAGCGATCGATATCAATAGTAGGTGCGCTGTTTAGAAAAATCAACAACTTAAAGCTTATTATGTGACTTAAATTACAAAAATTAATGAAAATGCGACTTAAACGTTTATAGGCAGATTTAAGTTAATAGTAATGGGCTTATGTCAATAAATAAATTATATGATTGAGCATTTTCTAAAAGCCAACGTAAAAACTATAAATTACTGCAAATATATTTGACTAAGTTAAAAGTTCGACTTAAGTTAAGTTTAACTTTTCGATTAAAATGAAAAATTTTTTCAGAAAGATGTCTAAAAGTTGTAATCAGCTTTGTTTTAATAAATTATTTTTTAGAGATACAAGTTTCATTCTTAGATCTAGTTGAAGTCAATAAAGGTAATAAAGCCCAAGTAAAATCAGGTCAAAATACTATAATTACTTTAAAATAAGAGTGCTTTGAGATGAATTTTTAGTAAAACCAATTATATGACTTAAGTTGGAAAAATGTAAATTTTATAATAAATGTAATTGAGTTTAAAGTTCAAAAACTATTCAAGCTAAATAAGTTTCAATGTAAGATAGTGGAAGATAACAATTGTATACTTGCAAAAAATTACTTAAGAGATCAGTTGTCATTTTTAATCAATTACTCATATATTTGTATCTAGTAATTCTGGTTTTTGTGACTTAAGTCGCAAAGATGTAAGTTTTAAAATAATATTAATAGCTTAAATTGAAATAAACAGTTTCAAACAAAATTTGGCTTAAGTCATTTAATAAAATGCATAGTTAAAATGTTTTCTAAATTTGACTTAAGTCAAAGAGAATTGTGAGTAATATTATAGTTTTTAAATGTACATTTAATTTGCATATTAAATTTTAAAGATATTAAATTTTATCGCTAATCCCTTAGACTTAAGCCTTTTTAATCGTCTAAATTAAGTCAGATTTTTTGATTGAATCATTAATTAGATTTGGATTAACACAAGAAAATTGTTTAAATTGAAGCTAATTTTGTGACTTAAGTCAGATACTTAAGATATAAAATTATTTAAACGGCGGCTTAAATGTAAATAAACAAATTCAAACTGGATCTTAGATATAGTTGAAAATAATTTTTATTTATTTAAGTCAGTTAATAAAATACAAAACATAAATGTTTCTCAAATGTGACTTAAGCTAAAATGAATATTGGCTCAAAATATTAAGTTTGAATGTAGTTTTGACTAATATAACCATTTTTAAAGAAATGAGAAACGCAAAAATATATCATTTTACTGCAAATACGTTTCAATTGAGCTGAAAGTTTTTTCTAAATTAGGTGGCATTTTTCGAACAAAAACGATTTAATTCTTACGTTAATTTTGGCTTAAAGATTAACTTTTAGTAACGTTAATTATGTGACTTAAGTAAGATTGAAGTTTCAAAACAGATTTTAAATAAACTGTTGTAGGCGATTTAAATAAAAATCTTAGATACTTGAAGATGATAATGATTGGCTTAAGTTAATTAAAATAATATATGTCAATTCGAAATATTGTGATTCAATTTAAGATAGCAATTTTAGCAAAAGGAACTCAGCTGGCTTATATCGACAAAAAGACGGGCGCTTTGTAATTAAAATTTATTTATTTTTTTAAATCGCCAACTTTATTTGGTAAACTTGGTACATCAGTGCAAAAGCTTAAGCGAATGAATTGCTGGATTTGACACAACAGAAAGTTTTACCATAAAGCATTTAAGTTGAATATCTAGTATTTATTTATTTGAAATGAATGACGGCTAAGACGAAATATCCCAACTAGCCTCTCAAATCTTACTAGTTTAGAATCTGTGGTTACTTATTAGTTTCATTTATAGCCACTTGTGTGCTATCTTACCATACCAAAATAATTGAAATCGATATAAATGATCTTACGGCAGTTATAAACACAATATCGGAAGCGCTTTAAACGCAATTTTCAATTAACCACATCATGTCATCCTATGGATTATTGGGTGTGGAGTTGGGTGTAAAACACAATGACAAACCACCTTGCGAAAAAACTCGAACAGTATTTAAAACCTCCAAAGAATTTTAGGACTCCAATACAATCAAAATGAGGACACAATAAGATTTTAAGAAAAAAATCAAACAACGGTGTGGAATCAACGAAACATGATATATTTTCCAAAACATTTTAATAAAGGGTCCTGCTGACTGTACAATGCTTGGAACTTTGCTTAGTATGAAAAATTATTCATGAGTCATGATGTATTCGAATAATTGATATTGCGATTGGTTTCGTTTTCCAAACCCGAGTCATTTCTAATTCTCGAAATCGGGTTAAGCCCGATGCCATATCTATGTGAGCCTGAAACAAAACCATGACTGGAACTCACACAAATAATCAAGCCCTAAATAATTTGCGTTTACATGGAATACTCAACTTTATCGAATTTGTAATGAGGAAATTTAGTGGATCTAGTATATTATCTAGTATTACAATATTTTTACTGTTGCCACATAAGAACATGGAATATGTCCTACTGAAAGTTAAACAATTATCAAAAATTTACACAGGCATATCGAACACGTTTTAAAACTGATAGTTGGCGTGCCAACTCCGAAAAATAAACTCTAAGCGAATAAGACAAATCCAAAATCAGAGAAAAATCTAGAAGTCATCGTATCTCATTTAACTTTAAAATCCCATTTAACGTCATCAGGATTTGCAATTTTACCGATCACTTTTGTAAACAATCCTGATTGCTATGGTCGCTTACACAACTGTAATGTTTTATTGGACTCTGGCTCTCAAATTTTGTTCATTGCCAAATCCTGTTTGAAAATTCTACAATTGAAGCGATATAATGCGAACATGTCGGAGGGCTTGCAACATCAAATATTACAACCCAAGAGAGAGCGACTATTGAAGAATGAAAAACTTCGTCTTAATGTTTTCGTTCTCGATAAGATAACGATAGCTTAACAATACAACCGCGATGAAACAAAAAATTCGAAAATCTAAAGCTGCCCGATCCAGTACCAGACACAGGAGGAAGAACTGAAATTAAGGCAGCAAAAAAATCTAAAGAAAAATCTGACCATGGTATTACAAAAACATAGGTTTCCTCAAAGAAAATGAAAATCGAACGCCAATTTCTTTCGAAACAAAAGTATTACTAGTATTAGGGGTTCTTTGGGGTTCAACTCAAAATATCTTCCAATTTATAATCAATTTTCCAACTAAGGAAGCATACACTGAAAGTATAAGATCTTAAGATCTTAAGATAAGATATTTTATCTATTATTTTTAAGTTATTCGATCGATTTTGGTGGTTCTCCCCATTTGTAATACAAACTAAGATATTTGTGCAATATTTGCGACTGGCCAAAATTACTTGGGATGAACGATTACCTGATAAGTTTCTATTCGATTAAATAAAGGTAACCAAAATTCCAAGATGTGCTCTTCTCCCAGAATCAGGTTCTATCAAATTACTTGGTTTTATGATGCAAGTGAGGGAGCATATGCAGCATGTATCTATCTACGAGTTGTATGCAATGAAAAGATTACCACCAATATTCTGGCCAGCAAATCAAAAGTCGACCAATCTATCCAAAAATGTACTGGTGCTCACTTATACTAGCTAAGCTCCCTATTAATATATGTGAGCAGTCGATCTGTCAGAGTTTCTCATTTATTTGTAGACCGATTCAGCTGCTGTATTGTCTTGGCTTAAATCTGCTCAACCAAAATGTGAAAGGTCTATATTGCCAACCGCACGGCCGATATACAAAAACTAGTACCAACTGCTATGTAAGGCATCACGTAAGAATTGGAGACAGTCCAGCAGACTTTGCCACCTGAGGGGTTAAATTCAATAAGCTTCAATCGAATGGGTTATAGTGAAATGGAGCAAAATGGTTACAAATCGCGGCCAGGTTTGGCCAAAACTATTTTCCACATGAAAGATTAAAATGTTAGCTAAAAGGACGGATGGATTCACGGGGATTCCAAAAAACAACAAAAAGATTTAAAAACGTTTCCATTTGGTAAAATGGTCCAGAATATTAGTTATTACCTGAAGATTTTCTGAAATGTCAACTTGGTCCAATGAGGATTAAAAAGTAAAAAACAAATTTAAAAATTATTTTATTTTTCTTCGAAATGTTATGGCATATGTTCTTCGTTATTTATTTAATTCACAGAACAACAGTAGAGGATACTGAAAAACGACTGCTAAATAAAGAAGAGCTGTCCAACGGACTTAAAACTAGTAAAAAAAGACCAATTTTCAATATAGCTATAGCGTTGCTAAACATTTTAAACTCTTAGCGACTCCTTGAGATACCAAACATATATGTTACAATTCGAACATGTGCTTTCCTTCACCCTCCTTAAATAAGAAGATGGCTTGATCAAAGTGTGTTCCAGAACTGTTTTCGATGTTTAAAAGTTGAGCCAATTTACTTTCATCAAACCATGGAAAAGGTTTGCCTCCAGAGTAGTTCAAATATTTTCAGTATATTCAAACCTTGATGTGAACTTCTTGTTCACATTGTTGAAATGCATTTCAAAGTATTGTGGTATTCTTAATGCAATCAGGAATAAGATCACTGCCAATACATATACTCCATTAGAGTCGCCTCTGAACTGGAAAAAAATCTCAAGATGTTTGACACCTCATCATGTCGATAAACAAAATATGTACATTGTAATATTAAATGATCTCCCTAGTACAAAGGATAAATTCGATACCGGAATTTTACCAACAAGTTTATCACCATTTGTCACTGATATTGAAAATAACGAAAACTAGCTGAATCAATTAATGTAATGATTCAAACGTATCGAGATAGGACACCGGATACCTTTTTTCAAGATCTCGAAAAAAAATCTCCCAAGATTGATGAGTATGAGAGGTCCATTAAAGTTGCCTGAGGCACTATATTTATGCTTAAAACCTGAAATGTTGCTTAAAACTGGAAATGTTCAATATCGAGAGCAACATAGCGAGGAATTGGGTTGAACGGCCATTTAGGCATGTGCATGTTGCCAAACACATGCCTGAATGCTAGTTCAACTCAATTCCTCCAATTCCATCTAAGAGAACAATTCCATTCCATCAACATAATCCAATACAACCACATTATAGTTTTATTCTGAATTAGTAAATGGCTTACAAACCGCACCGCACTTCGTGGAACCTTAATCAATATGGCTAATAAAATACTAATTTCAAACCCAACACGTGATATCTTAGTTGTAGATTGTCAAATTTTAATTTGGAGAGTTTATCAATTGCGATTAGAACTATGTTTGTTTTTCGGTTGAATTGATATCTATGTGAAGTGTTCGCTCTAGACAGTTCAGGATAAGAAGTGCATTTGACATAGGTTTGTTTAGTAATGGTATAGCCTTTATTTTTCTGGCATGCAATCGTTTAACTAGTAATCGAAGTTTTTCTCCCATTCTTGTTGTTTTTATTACTAGGTACATAGGTTCCGCAAAAATGTTATCCTTTTTTTGATCCATAAAGGAAATTTCTCGTTTGCTGTAAAACTCTTTTGAAAAGAGTTTGAAACTGTTTTTCAAAGTTGGAAATGTTTAGTAATATTTCATTGGAAACAAGTGATTCTTTTATTTTATTGAAGGCTGTTATTTCTTCCTTTATAGTGACTGGTTTCTTTTTTAACAGGGGTTTAGGCACGACTCCGTTTCCCTCTCTTAAAAGTAAGGTTAGGTTTTTAGCTAATTAACATATAATCTCTGACAAATCTTCGATAGAAACCTGCCATGCCAAAGAATGAACTGAGTTCTTTGACTGTCGTGATTGAGTTAAGTTCTTAATAATCTATCATCATTCTAAATTTTTTATCTCCAAAACATCCTCTTTTTTGGGAACGATCCAAACGGAAGAGTTATATGCTGATCTGGTCGGTCTAACTATTCGATTTTACAGTTCAAATTTGTCCTTCTGTTGATCGTATAAGTAAATTTTTCCTCAGGGTAAAAAGAAGGAAAGTTTCGGACATTTCTTTGAAATAATTTGAAATAATGAGATATTTAAGGACTGACAAAGTAAAAAAGATGTTCGGTGAATTATTATAGAGATTGGTGACTGAAAATAACCATTATATTCATTAAACGATCGGTAAAAGGTCAGATAATTTTTACTATAAAAATTTACTATTTTATGACTCCAAATGCATTTCCAGGACACTTCAAAGAAATTAGGGCTAGTAAAAGAGCTACTCTAAAACAAAACCAAGCATACGACTTGGAGTACCATAATAAAAAATGTAAGCCTGTAGATATCTACAGACCAGGACAAATCATTTATGAAACACATAACAAAGGCTTGGTTTAAAATTAACAACAAGTTAGTAGCCCGAAGTAGTAGAGGGAAACCGTAATTTTACAATCCTGATAGAATATGGAAGGATAATCCATAATATAAATATCCAAAAATCAATTTTTTAATTACAGGGTATGCCGAAGGCTACATATTTGCAGAAGTCCAAATACTCGAAATTCCCAAATTGATGGACAGATGGACTACTTTTACTCAACCAACTCGACGATAATATCAACATCGGAAATAAAACTCAAAGGTTAAAGTTAAAGGCTGGGGTTGCCTCTAGTGGTCTTCATCGTGGGTGCAGATTTAATCATTAGCAGATATAAAGCAATAAAATAATCTTCTGAGTTCAAATGAGGACATTTAAATGTTAGATTTGACAAATCGAGGACTCATGAATACAGGTTCGCTTTGAACATTCATCTACACATTGCATTGATTCAGCCATGAATGCATGAAACATGCATGTTCTGCACTGAAACAGGGGATCAAAGTTGTGTTCATCGTCATCACCAATGTTAATCAAGAGATGAAAAACTCCATTTTCAACCCCTCACCCTTTGGGATTCGATTCCGGTACTTCCCGGCCCAAACATTGTAGCTTTAACCTCTGCACCCTCAGTTTATAAAACAAATTTTCTTTAACATCAAAACCATGGACGAATAATTAAAAAAATTCAAACTGCCTCATCCTTATAACAATTGCAATCTCAACCATTTTATAACCATATAACAATTAGAATTTAATTTTTTTTATAGTGCTGTTGTTGTTTGGACACGAAGAGGTAATAAAACCAGTACAAAAAAATCAAATTGTAATTGCCTTGTTATCCCATTACACCGTCCTTATTTTTACACATACGAGTATCTCTTTAAATATAGCCACACCATCCACATCGATATATTGGCAGGTAACAATTTAGTTTTATGTCTGATAATTAACACTTTGATTTTTTTCCCGGCAACATGCAATTATATGTTCTTTATGTAATTTACATACGTTGGTACAACGGCGATGACAGCAACAATGTAGCCGACACAACACTAAATGATGATGAGCACGCAATCGTGAAATAATTTTGTTCGTTTTATCGCCAAGCTGAAATTACGACTTATTTTATCCTCGCAGATTTCAATCAACAATAACATGAAAAACTTTTTTACGCTAAGCCTTATCCCGAACGATGGAAATTTATTATTCGTTTAAATAAGAAATGAAAATACCGTAAATTTTAAAGTTTAAATTGGAGGCTGAATGTTTTTGCTTTTGTTCAAGAGGATCGTAAATATTATGTTTTGGCATTACAAATTTGAGTTGGTAAGAATAAAAAAAAAAAAAAAAAAACCAAAAACCAAACCAATAACAAGAAAAGTTTGTTTTTTTTTTTTTAAATTTATTTTCGTTTATGAAAATTTATTTAAAATTTCTTTGAAAACTCCTAAAACCAAATGAGGTGTTTTATTGACTTGTCTCAACTCTCAACAAATAAAATTATATTTTTCTTTTATATTGCTATGCAAAAGAAAAACTTTTTCCAATGAAAATAAATCAAAATAAAATAAAATTCAAAAATATAAACTTTTACATGTACTATATAGATTGTAGAACACACTCATAAAGTGGAAAAAAATTTACAATTTTAATTTAATTTATGACATACTTAACGTATTTTACATTAAGCTCGTTCTGTCTCACTTTAAAATACATTTTTAAAGGTTGTTTTCTTTAAATTCACAATCCACTTGGGAAAACAGCAAATAGCAAACACAAAAAAAAAAAATCATAAATTTTCCATTCATAACATGCTCCCAAACTATTAACCTTTATCATGTTAAATATATCCAAAACTAACATTTGAATAAAAATGCTATAAAAAAAAAGCTTTCATCCCTTGCTCTTCTATGAATATTTTTTAAAGGGTGCCCAATAAGTGTAGAGTTATGTGACGAAGTCGTGTGGGAGGTTCGATTAAATTAATCCTAAATTACCAGAAACAAGTTTTAACGAATTATTGGTGGTAAAAAATATCAAAACCATTATCTGAAATGCCTTGACAAAGTGTATATGGCGAACATGTTATCATCGGTTTTTGTCTGCATGTCGGATTACACTTCCAACCCGTAATATATTGTGGTTATTTCTGTGGTCTTTACCACTTTGATATTGGTTCTATTTGAATGAATTTGTAATAGTCACTCCATGATTTTTATTTTGGCCGATTTCTTATTGGTAAATGCATTGGTACGAAAAATGTTGTTTTGCCTAAGCCAACATTTTTAATTTTTTTGAAACCGTGTTGGTCCGCTCGACCAAAAGTCAAAATTTTGTAACTTTAAAGGTAAAGCCCAATCAGGAAGTTTTTTTTTGTTGCTAGATACCCCAGGTTTTATTTTGACGTAGATTCCAATATTTTAACCATAAACGTGGATAGTGACAGCCAAAAGAGAGGGTCGAATATTTTGAATGTTTCTGACAGCCATTCTGGTGGGTAGTGGTAACTTCTGGGTTGATCAAAAAATGTCCAAACTTTGAAATAAAAAGGATAATTTATTTGGCATTCCGATAACCTAGCATCTTCATTAAAAGTTTGCCTTTAAAGATCTAATTTTATGTTGAGACTTAAATATTTGAGAATAAATTTCCTTTTAATCTGACATCTTCTTTCAAGCTGGTGAGTTTCAACATTGAGGTGATTTTAGCCTGAAGCTAGAATGTTTCTTTTTCGGTATTAGCTCCTGACATTTGATCGTCGACATACAGATCAATTTTAACAATTTTGAAAGCTGTTGGAAATTTGTAGGAATTTTCATTTGCAAATTTGAGGTAAAATAGAGTTAGGTAGCTTTACTTTATGAAACTGTTAGCAGTTTTAAGTCCTCAACTGATAATATAACCACCGGATTCAACCGCCGGATAGCCTTATCCAACGAGTTTCCCATTTCTTTATTGGTATATATGTTTAAAAGTTACATGAAATATATATCTGCCGTGTTCTTTTAGTTGCAAAGTAGTTTCAAAAAGGCGGCCTCGGTAACCATGATGATCATACTCAGAATTCCAAAACTAGGTATGTTGGGTGATGGTTCATTGGATGTTAACGTGCTTGTTGTTAATGCGATGGTTGCCAGTGGTGACAATAGTGACAAATTGGTTTGGGTGTTTTACGAAAATTGAAATGTATTTTCCAGTTGCCAAATATTTGTTAAAGGTATAGAGGCACGGTTTGAGTTGGAATTTCTCTAAGTTCTGGGACGAACGTTTCGTTCTACAGGCCTTGGTATACTATTGGTTTGATAATATTAGTTTCTATCACAATTTATTTGACCATTGTGGTAAAGATATAACACAACTTGGTCCATGGTTAACCAGACCCGGCATCGATTGCTAATAATTTATCTCTTTTTTTTTAAATATTGTTTTTGATATAAAAACGACCAACATGAATACTCTGTCCTGTTCCAATCTAAATCATGTTCACTTGGATGCTATCATTTTATTTACCTGTGTTGATGAGTTTCTAAAAACTTATTACTTAATCTTTATCTTATTGCATTACAAAAATGATGGAGAAAGCACAAAAAGCAAGAATTAATCCTTTCCCTTTTAAATTTAATGTTTCCAATTTCGTTTTGAATTTGTGTGTATTGAAAGTGTTACTAAGTTATTTTACTGTTACTTTTTATGATTAACTCTCCAAAATAATATAAATTATATTGATATCTAATTACAATGACGTATTTTTTCTGTTAAACGGTTATTTCATTTAATTTTCGTGGTAATTTTTTTCGAACCTGTAATTCACATACATTTTAAAATTTTGTGTGTATTGTAGCACTTGAATTTTAGATGATTTTAATGTATTGTAGCTCTTGAATTCAAGATGAATTTTATGAGCAGTTGCATCCGGCAAAATCGTCTAGATATATTTTAACGAAAAAATTGGAACCGATAACTCAGGCAAGACGTCAATAATCGGTAAAGAAGCATTAGAGTCAACAATAATAACGGAGATCGAATTTATCGATTACAGTGTAACAAATTAATTATTTAAAAAAGTACCCACACAAAACATACACAAGTACACTTGGATATCGCCGGATGGCAGAACAACAAATCAAATATATCATGTGCTAGTAAACAAAAAATTTCTATTATCTCTTCAAGATGAGAATGGGAAGATCTGACATGAACAGAGATCACCAACTAATACCGTCGCAACCTACAACTTAACTTTATCAATGACAAAACTAGCACGTTACTGATCAATGGTCACAAACAAAACAAACCTACGCCAAGACAGCTATAATATTGTGCATAGTCGGAAGCTAAAACAATGCAAGGGAACCGTGGATAAGAGAATATCTGGAAGAAATTTTAGGAATACCTTTAATTTAAGCGACAGTTGTGTCTTTAAAAATGACACACTGAGGATATTCTCGCGAAACAGCTGAAAAATCAGCATAGAACAGAAACATGCTCATGTTTCTCTATACAATATAATCAGCAACAGCTAAACAGGTGGAAATAGTTCTTCGAAGATAACCGCAAAGACATTGAAAAAAATGCCGCACTTCCTGATGGAAACTGTAACGAAACAATCTACACCCATCTACAAACGGAGAAAGAAGTATCGAGTGCCATACGAAAGATAAACAACAACAACAAAGTTGCTGGGTCAGACAACATCCCATAGCTAATCTACTAAATGATGATATATCTACAGCAACACTCGTTCTAACATCACTATTATCGGAAGTTTGGAGTACAGGTAGAATACGAGAGGGATATAAAAAGGCATATCTATAACAATCCCGAAGAAAGGCATCTTAAAAAATGCAAAGATGATCATCCTAGAGCCTATCTTCTCAGTAACCAGCAATCAAATATGAAATTAACAGATTGCTTTCAGAGCTGTAAAAAAATGCACCGATCACATCAATACAATTTCGGATTATAATTGAACAAACTAACGAATGGAATTCACCGCTGTATCCACTCTTTGCCTCAGGTAAATGTCCCAGGTAATTAATAAGATGACATGAAATATAACTATGCTTGCTGAAACGAAACTACTAAGTAAGACATTTGTAAGTATAAGGCATAAGCTCCTAATAGAGTGGAACGCCCTGTCTTGTAGACTCGCCAAGCTCCTAATTTAGAGATAAAGTTACAAAAATACGCACGTACACTTAATCTATAAAAAAGCAACGATCGTATACTGTGAGTGAATGGAAATCTTTCTTATCCGAAGGCATAATATAAATACACATATAGTACTTCAATGGTATGTTAGCCCATTAACGTGCTAGATGTCGCTACTGGTTTCGTTTTAAAATAATCAATATATTTTAATATGTATAATCGCCTAAATGTCATATATTTATATTAAAATTTGACGATATTCTATCGACTCGACATCTAGAAAAGCAATTGGTTAACTGTTTTTTTCTTATGACGGTGGGTTAACTGTTCTTACTGACGAAGGTTAGGTTTGACATTCTACCTGCACTAATTATTTCTTATAATGGTATGAGACTAACCACCCAGATGCTAAAGCACATTGTGTTATAGATGGTTTGATCAAACAAAGAAAAACTCATTCGAGATACATGACAAAGACCATATTCAAGCAACAATTGAATAAAAACACAATTGAATGTTTGAAGGAGTGGACTGGAAAATGAGTCGTATTGAGAAACACTTTGATGATACTAGCTAGTTGAAGTAAGCGGTTCATAGATTTTAAACTGCATTTGGGTAATAGTTCACTGCAGCTGAATGTGATTAAAAATCCAAAAATGTTCAAACTAGTTTCTCATTGATGACTCCGAAATGAAAGCAACTAAATGAAAATGTGGAGGAACTGTGTTTGGATAATACTACCACGGGATTAACTCCTTACTCACTGTTTTAAGGAACAAAAGAAAGTGCTTGATTGGAAAAGCAAAGATATAGCTCTGAGAGTAGCTCGAAAATAAAAAATAAAAATGTCAACAATTTTTTATGTAAACTTAGCAATAGAGAAAAAACAGTATTCTTTGTTAGGGAGCAACTAGACATTTTAAGGGTCAGCAAATTTGTGTCGGTTGTATTATCGGCAAAATTATTAAAAAATACTGCAAATTGTGTTCTTTTCTCAAAAATCTGAATTTCTTAGAAATCTGAAACCAGTATTAGCAAGACCGTATATTAAACTAGATCATCAATTTGTATTCCAAAGTCAGTAGGGCACTAACTAGTTGGTCATAGCATAAACAAAAATTGCTTTTTGTTTGCATCTTACAAACTAACATGTTCCGGTATCTTTCAAGGTCACCACCGCGTAGATATCTAATCGAAATTTAACTATTGGTAATAAATATTTTTTGTTAGTCACTCTGTATTTCGAGTAAATATGTATAATAGTCAAAGAAAAAAAAAAGCTTTTTGCATCTACCGATTCATATCGTTTCGTATTATGAAACCAAAAAAAAAAATAATAATATTATTGAGCTTTTTTATTTAGTTTCCAAAACTTAAATAATTCATAGAATTATAAATTTATTACAAAAAATAAAAATAAAAAAGTTATATTTTATGTACAGTAGTTTTTTTTTGTTGAGGTGATATTTTTGTATAATTTTTTATTTTTAATTACTAAAGTTTTCTGTTTATATAGAGAGCTTTTTTATGTATGTGGAGGTATGAAACAGTAGATTTATTTATAAACATTGCCTAAATTTTCTTGTTTTGCGATTTTTTTGTTTGTGCTTCTGGATGTTCGATTCACCTGAGATTAAATAAATTATTCATAAACTTTGATTGGACAAGTATATTAATGTGTTCTGTTGGTGTTATTTTGACATTGAACACGCTCTATATACATAAACCATATAATTATTAGTTTTGGACTTAATCCATAATTTGATTTTATAACAAACTATGGGAAAAACTAATAATTTATTTCAGAGGGATTATTGTGTTGCCAGAATAGTCCAAAGTTTGAAAAAAAATCGATTCAAATATTAAAAGCTATCATGAAAGCAAGAATATTAAAAAAATTATCTGGAAATGAGTTATCAGGTTGGAAATTACGGAAATCATAAATAAAAATTAAAACGCGTATAAATCAACACGGCTACGTTCAAAGAAAAAATTAATCTAGAGTTAGATAAATTAATTACCCAATTAAATCATTTACAAATCAGACAAAATAATATAATCAAAATGGCAGTAGAAACCGTAATAAAATACGCAAACCCCAAAAATTCAATCTATACCGACCAGTACATAAAAAAGCGTTAAAAGTAAAATAACCGGCAATGCAGGAAGCACCAGAGTAGGAGACACCAGGAGAGAAATAAAAACCAGTTAAGTAAATAAATTCGCTGACAGAGCATATTTATTTCAACAGTTGTACGGTGCATACTAAGGAAGAGACATTCTATCTAAAAATTCAGGACATCGCAAATTTTTGAAATAATTGGGCAGTCTTAAATTATCTAAAACCAGATGGAATCAAAGACGAAAACGAAATCAAATTCACACAAAGACAATACGACAAAACAGTGTTAACTATATTTGTTTCACACATGAAAGATCCTTTAGGAACTATGTTGAGAAATCGACAATCCGACTCAACAATCACCAACCAGTACATAAATAACCAATTCCTCGACAAAATTTTACTTTCCAACCGAATCAATACATACTACCGCCACAATTCAGTAATAATCAAATGCAACCAAAACCAGCATTGCCATCTAGACCTACACGGTTACCGATAACAAATCAAAATCAGGGATAGTTAGATTATTATATATCATAGACCATTCCCACAATATCGAAAGGTTCCTTCTATTAAACATGATCCAATGGATATTTAATCCGCTCCCCAAACTATAAACCCCGTATTCAAAAGACTAGCGTCAATCGAACCCAGTCGACCGACTTAACGTCAACGACTCTACAATATCGAAGGAAACGAAATCGGTCAAACCAATTACGAAATTCAAATACAAGAATTACCATACGAACATGAGAACATGCCTCAAATAATTAATCGAAGTAGAACTCGACGAAGAGCAAGATTTTCATTCAGACGCATACGAGACGCCGGAATCATAGTTTTAAATAATACAAACTCAAATCTCTAGGGAGCAAATTGTTCATTTATAAACTAGCAGTTTACGAAACTCAAGTCGAAACCATAGAAGACTTTAAAATCTCTACTTTTTTTAATCACACGATATTAGATAAAGAAGCAATATTAGATAAAGTGACACTAGACGATATCTATAGAGATATCAAACAGGAACCTATATATACAAAGACATATAGATATCCCGAAATCCATTAAAAGAGGGGGAAAGAACAAATACAGCAAATGTTCCCCATGGAATTCACCCGTCTAGATAGTCCCAAGGCCGACGCATCCGGAAACCAAAAATAACGTATGGTGATTGATTATCGAAAACTCAACGAGAAGACTATCGATGATAAATATCTCATCCTAAATGTAACGGACATCCTGGATAAACTAAGCAGATGCTAATATTTTACAACATTGGATCTAGCCAGCGTTTTTTACCAAATACAAATCGAAGCTTGAGATCGAGCTAAAACGGTATTTAATGTAGAACATGGTCATTACGAATTCGTTCGAATGCCTTTTGGGCACAAAAATGCACCAAGCACGTTTTAACGTGTTATGCAGAAGGTTTTAGGAGAGTTACAGGAGAGGATACGCCTATGTTACATGAAAGAAATTAGCGTCTTCGTGACATCACTCCAGGAACATTTGGAAAACCTACAGAAAGTATTTAAAAAACCAATAACAGATAAAATAGAAGCGATAAAAAAATATCCCATCCCTAAAACTGAAAAGTACATAAAGCATTTTTAGGACTAGTAGGATATTATCGAAAGTTTATACCAAATTTCGCATCAATAACCAAACCCCTAACCAAAGCACTAAGAAAAAAATGAAAAACTTAATACAGACGATATTGAATTCATAAAAAGTTTTGGAGAAAGTGAAAAGATAATATCGCAATCACCGATATTACAATATTCAGATTTTGAAAAGAAATTCCTTCTAACCGCCGATGCAAGCAAGTTTGCTATAGGACCAATGCTCTCACAAGGAGAAATAGGTAGAGATTTACCAATTGCTTACGTATCCAGGACCTTAACGGATCACTAAACAAATATATAGTAAGATCAAGAAAGAATAAGCTATTGTATGGGCAACTAAGTACTTTCGTCCATATCTCTTTGGAAGAAAATGTATGATGATTACTGATCATATACCACTTACATGGTTAATGAATCTAAGTGAACCAAATTCAAAACTAATCAGATGGCGATTGAAACTCGAAGAATACGACTATAATATCACATATAAAACAAGCACTCTCATTAAACTCTAATGCCGATGCATTACCACGAGTCGAAATTAATAATTCAAAAGACGATAGCACATCAAACGATTTACCCCTATCCATATATGTAAACCATCCCTTCACGAAATACCCAACACTAGATTCAGAAGAAGATGACTTCTCACATTTAAATACGGAACCTACAAAAATCCTGTATACCTGCTAGAATAGAGAAAGGAAAAGCATGATGCAACTACACCAGCTCCTCATGGACACCGGAGATAAAATAAATCGATACAAATAAAATATTTATCGAACCCGGACGAACACCTATGTAGTTTACATCAACATGTGAAAGACAAACAAACCACAAGCCACATACAAACATCATCCATAATAAACATACACAATTGCTCCTGTATTCAAATAAATGAACCTTCAACTACCATGGAACGAAGTAATCACAGAAATCAAGACTCTAAAAGTAAACCTACACACCTTACACAATTGGACTGCGATCAACATAAAAGAGACAAAACTATCGCAATATCCAAACGCACTCTCGAATCACACAATCCATAACCTCAATTATAATATTGGCCGTAGTAATCTTTGTCTTTTATTATTATAGACACAAAATACCACCTTTTAGACATTTATGGTCCCAAAGAAATTGAAGCTCTTATCATACAGGGGAGAAAATACGGAATCTACCGTTATCCAAAGATATCTAATGATGATCTCATTTAATTAAACATCACGTATGAACTCGATGAATAGCACGTACATCAAAATGATATCGTCATCAATATGATATCGGAGTATGCATCCGAGACCTATGATGTAAGCCAACTGATGTAAGCCAAATCAAAGTTAAAGACTCATTTTACAACAATTCGGATGATCTGATGTAATCCATACTGGAGCTCGACATCATAATAGTGGTAGGTGATTTTAATACTAGAGCTGGTACAAATCAGACTGACTTATATCTGAAAAATAGGTCCGCACAACCGACACGATGTAGCGACCGATAATGGGGAAAGAATGATGTACTTTGTCATCGCACATTCTTTCCTCATAAAAATATCCACTTGGACACATGGACGCACGAAGATGAGAAAGCACAATGTCAGAATTTTGATAGCATTAGTATTATGGAATCTAACCACCATTTTGATGATGTGAGGTATTAAAAACTTCAATTTTCAGTGCTGACCAGGTGACTCTAGGTGTGCTAAAAATTAGACCAACAAATTGTGGTTTGATGCGGAGTGTTATATTTTACAATACATGAATAATACGTTTTACAATCGCACGGAGGAACAAAGCGGTCCTTGCTAGCAGAACCGTTAAGCTAATTTGAAGACCAAAAAGCGTGAACGGTGAATGGCTGAACTCTTAAGCGTACAACTACTCAGCCATTATGACAGTTCTCGTAACTTCTTTAAAAGAGTCACCGGACTTCAGACTTAGGTCTTTGTTATTCGAGACGGAAGTACGGACCATTCCGTGTCCATGAGCTATTGAAATTCCAGTTGCATGACAAATAACAGCAGCAGGAGGAGAATTCCTTCAAAATGTGGTACGGAAAATAACGAAACTCACGCAACAAACATTCTGTAAGGGTCCCGTCGTCATCTTGTATGTATTTTTAACGCCATGGATACCTTAATCAACGCCATAAACTATAATTGGAAAGCTTTTTCTTAAAACTACTACGAAGAGAAAATCAATGATCGTAGTGTTAATATCTTCTTTTCCTGTTAAACTGTTTTAAATGTCAAAGGACTGGCCACATTATCAGAGACTGTAAAGAACCAAGAACTTGTTAAACAATGAAAGAGCTATCAAGAATAAACAATGACCTTGGAGGAAACAAAATGAGAATATTGAAACCCACCAACATGATGAAATATGGTTAACTATGCGAAACAACCTTGGTAAAACTCTTGACAAAAATTTTAGTGGGACTTATGTACGTGAATCTGGCTCTAAGTGTGTTCAAGAAAGGGTTTAGTGATTGAATACGCTGAATGGATACATTGCAAATTGAGAGCGATGTGGACAAAATGGCAATTCACTACATCTTGAAAGGAAGCAAATTATTCGTTAACTATGCAATCATCTCCGTAAACAGGAGAAGCAAAACAGCAACGAAGGCGCTATAAGGTTGAGCCGACTTTTTTGACATTTTTGCAATATAAAGCAAATTGATAACGTTCAAAACCATTTCCACACAAGAAACGCTGTTTCTGTTCAACAAGCGCCAAGATAAATAAATACACTAGCGAAACAGCAAGTGGCTGGAAAATTAAACGTGGAGAAATAATCGACGAGTCTAACAGCCATTGTAATTTACCAGATTTACTTGTTAAAACGATGAATGGTTTGACAATAAGGTTCCTTTAAATTTCTTTGGCTTAAACTAGAAAAAACAAGATGATTAGCCCATGAAAATTGTCAAATTTATTCCACAAATTGAAAATTCTCAAACCAAGAAAATCGTGATGGTTGGCCGATGAAAATTAGGAAATTTGTTACTCAATGATGTGATTTAAAAGGACTGTTACCCGTTAACATGAATTGAATCTCTGCAAACCATAAATAGGAATCGGTTGATGGCATCAACACCAAACAACAAATCGTACCACCAGCAAACCGAGTCAAATGGATCCTGCAAGTGATGCATAATGGAAAATCTGGATCACATGTGAGCATCAAAGTTAATGAGTCTCGTTGGTATTGTTAGGAGAAAAAGATTTTAATACAAAATAAGAACTCATCTAGATTACAAAAATTGAATCTTATATACTAAAATGTTGCTTAGAAACTATTCATCCGGTCAGCACTCTCGGTGTAGTGTTGCTTTACCGACATTTTGATGACTCGACATTCCACATGTTATGTTGTTGTTGTTTATCACACCACATGTTACATTGTTGTCCTAACTCTTCCCTCTTTAAAGACCCTCGTCTCGTGGGTCAAGATTTTATCTTAATTGGTTGGATTCCTTGTTGCTTTCCGGAATTTTCTTCTTCGTGAGTTGGTTAGACGTAATCATTGTGTTAGATTTTTGATGTGAGCTTTATGGATCCGTTTCCCCGTTGCTGTCGTGATTGTAACTTTATTATCTTCAGCTTCTGTTCCTTTTGAAATTTCGGTTTCACAGCCAGGCTTGTAAACAATTTTGTAATTACAGACCTCCAAGCGCGCCTTCCATGTTTTCAATTTAGCATTATGACCTCTGTTACTAAGACCAAAAGTCAGTGATAGATGGTCTGTAAGGATTTTAACTTTCTTCGCTCCATATAAGTAATTCCTTAGGATGTCCAAGGCCCAAATTATTGCCAACATCTTTTTTTCATTTAAAGCATAATTTTCACCTGTCTCGCTCAGATGTCTGGAAATATAAGTAATTGGTCTCTTCTTACCGATGTCTCCTTGCGATAGTACGACTCCTATTGCTAAGTTCGCGGCACCAGTAGTCAGATTGAATGGTTTATCGAAGTTAGGAAATATTATATTTCCGATGATGTTAGAAGTTGTTTAATATGTATGATGAAATGATTGAATTTGTTTCAACCTGATTTTTTTCGATTGGTTCGCTTTGATTTAAGCGTTTTTGCCCCTCGTGAGGTTGGTCAAGGGTTTCGCTTTCTTTGCAAAATACCAATCCGAGAAATGATTTAAGTTCCTTCAGGTTTTCAGGATTTTTTAGATTCTGAATAGCAGATACTTTCTTTGGATCGGCGCTAATCTCCTGGTTGGTGATGATATAGCCCAGGAATTCTGTTTCCACTTTTAAGAATTCCGTTTTATCCAAGTTAATCAGGAAATTGCCTTTTCCAAGTTTAGCGAATATTTTCTCGGAGTTTAATAAATGTTTAACCTCGGTTTCCCCTCCGAAAACAATTATTTCACCAATGTAGACATAGCAGGTTTTACCAATAAATTCTCTGGAAGGTAGTTGGCAAATTTTTAAGACCAAAGCTAAGTCTCAAAAATTCATACAAGATTCGCGATCGTGTTAGAGATGTCCGGAATCGAGTAAGTATCTGAGGTGGTGACGGCATTTTGTCGCTTGAAATTAATGACTATCCTGTATTTTTGTGTATCGGAGGCATCCCGTTTTCATTCACTATCCAGATCGGTGAATTATATCATTATAAGGGCTCTTTGAAGGCTGTATGATCCCATTTTTTTAGAAGTTTCTCAATTTATTCTTCTACTTGATTCCTCATATTGACTAGGTAGGGGTACGATATTGAGTATACTGCTTCATCCGTCGTTGTTCTGATTTAAACCCTTACAGTAGTATCTATTGGTATCACGTTGTCTACTGGTCTAATAGGGCTATCTCGAACTTCTGACCTATTTACTTGTGAAGCTTGTTTTTCATGAAGTGGTATCTCAATCTCTGAGGCAAAAGTCAGGATGTTGTTTTTTCGATCAATGGCTGCATCAAGTTGTTTCATAGTATCATCGCCAATTATGCCATCGAATGTTTTCAGTCCTGGTAAAACTAAAAGTCTATGACTGTGTCAATCCCAATGCTTTTAAAAAATTGTCCGCGGATTTTCTGACTGATTTCGTCAGGGTCGACAAAATTTTTATTGGCACCCGTATCAATTAGGAACTTATGGGTGTTGCCGTTATTTGTTCGATGTATGCGGTATGCTAGAGAGGCACTGATCATAAAATATAATTTCGTTTCCTCTTCTAATTCATCTTCGTCTCCAAATTCCTCAATATCCGATTTTTCATTACATAACTGCGAATATTCATCATTACCCACTTCCTCTTGAGTCTCTAAGTGGTAAATTCTTTGCTGTTTTCGCGGCTCATTATAATATGAGTTTTTTCGTTTAAAGGCTTGTTGTCTTTAATGAGCTTGCTGCTGTGGGTGGTTCATGAAGTTGATTTGTCTGCTCTGCAACGATGAATCGATTTCCATTAGTTCCGATGGTTTAGGATATATTGGCCTGGGCTTTATTTTTAAGTTTTGGTGTTGAATAGTGTATGCCATGTTTCTCTGTGGTAAAGTCATTGTGTTATGATCTCTCCGAAAATCGATGGATTTATGTTTGGTCGTGAAAAAATTTGATTTATTGGAGCAGTTACCGAATTGTTAATTTTTTTTAAGTATACTGCAAAATTACGAAAGTTTAAATTTTGGATCTCATGATGCATAAGCGTTTAGTAATGTTTGTGGCTTCTTGATGATCAGCATTTTCGATAAATCTCAGTCCGCTGATAAAAACGTCAAGGGCTCAGTTCCGATATTTTTCGATGAGAACGTTGATTGTGTCGGATGAGTATTCTTCCGTTTTAATTTTGTTGACAATTAAAGAAAATTGATGGTTAACGTTCGCGTAGAACTCGTCCAATGACATACACCTTTGAGATAAATTACTGAGTTGATTTTCCAGCGTCCTGAGTCAGGTCCTTCTTGTTTGTATAATGGAGGGAGAGACATTTGTATACTGCCGTCCATTCATCGTCGAATATATTGTACCAAATTAGAGCAGAATCGGTGTTTCCTCTAACCTTTTGTCTGATATTCTGAAGAATTGCCTAATAGATGATGTTATAATCCACGCATGATGTTATAATCTGTCAGTATGTTTCAATACTGTGGATCCAGGATATGTATTGGGTCAGGTTACCATCAAATGCGTGTAACTTCTTCACACAGTCTGGCAACTTACTGCTTTCTCCTAAATCCTCTGCGTTTTTAGGTGTTACTAAGTTTCCAGCTGTTTCCGCCATTAAACTTTTTGGATCTTCTTGTTTTTAAAATCTTCGCTCGATCGGTCTTGGTTGCTTTATTTGATCATTCAGTGCTCCTGTCAGTTGTCTTATTTGGCGAGGATTTCTTCTATTGTTAAAGATGATTCGAGGATTAAAATTTCCTCTAGGGTTTTTCGAGTGCACTCTGAGGATGTGTTCACTTGAGAAAGTAAATAAATTCCTGGTGATTCGCATTCTCCCGTTTTGCCATGAGCGGTTCTAACCTCCTTATCAGCTTACTAATGGTATGAACTTTACTTAAGGTATTTGCGAAAGGTGGTCGTACTATGATCTACTGGGTATTGCAACTTTTAGTTTTAGCACTATCCACTTTAATTTAATTTTTATCGTGTCCCGATTTATTTCGGCGCCAGTTAATGAGTCTCGTTGGTATTTTTAGGAAAAAGAGCTCCTCGTTATTTGTTGACTCTTCTTTATTTGTTGAATTGGATTACTCGAAATGCTATGTCGTTTTCTAACTAATTTGATGACTCGACATTCCACATGTTATGTGGTAGTTGTTTAACCCACCACATTTTACATTGTTGTCTTAACTTCAAAACTTCGTCTTAACTTTAACTTCGCCAAAGTGTGGTGTATAAAGTGTGACGCTTGCGTTACTAGCCAAGAACCTCAAACAAGAACTGGAAACTTTGAGTCACTTATATATTAGCAACATTGCCCAATTTTTTACATCAAGCTAACAAGACTACACTATTGCACTTACAACCAGATGAAATGGATCAAAAATTCAACAGAACAAGTCACGCTTCAGTAAGGAACAATAAAGTAAAGGCCAGCAATTGAATAAGGACAAGTATAATGACTTGCGGTCAAATACAGTAAAGGGTTTGTGGAGGTAGCGAGCTAGGAAAGACCATTCAACGTTTTAAAATGGTCAAATTACGTATCAAATTTTAACATAGCCCTAAGATAAACATAAACCTAGTCTAAATCAACAAGAAGACACTTTACAACGCTGGAAGAGAAGATGAATCTATTCGAGATGATCAAAATTCAGGTGAGGTTAATGTAACGATTATCTAAGTCAATTCAAAATATAAACGTGTCAATGATGAATTTCCTTTTACAAAAATGAATCCTGTAAACCAATTCCTAATACATTCGATACGATTTATTTTTTTTTGCTCGATATTCGTTTATTCCCCAAAACAATTATCCCTTTTCCATTAAATTTTGTGACAAAAATCCACTTTATATAAATGACAACTGAGCTGAAATATAATCTTAAATCAACTTTATAAATTGGTTGTTGGTTGTATACTCAATCGTTTACGATACCAAACGTAAATCACGAGAGAAGAAACAAATGAATTCGTTTCGAGCACACATACATACAAAAAAGGAGAAAATATTTATTGATCCTTAAACTAAAACTTAAAACAAATATGGATACAATAATCTTACCTATACGCACATTAAAATTAATACACGCAGAGATCAAAATATTTGTAGCATGTTGACGATTAATGATGGTGAGCAGGTTTATCGATACAATTAGTTTTGGTAAGTTTTTGCCTGATTATTTCCAAATGTAATATAATATAGATTTCCAGATTTTCTATTTGTACGATTAAATATTTTCTATTTGACATTTTTTCATCTTATAAACAAAAAACCTTTTTTTTTTTTGCTATTGTTACGGTTTACAGATGAATGAACCGGATCATAATATAATAATACGTTGTCATTAGACATTCTTGGATTTGTGTTTTCCATTTTCCTCGAATTCCACATCATCCATATCAACCTAAATTTTACTTGAGTAAATTGATCAATGATACGGAAGAACTTTATTAGATCGAAAGAATAATTTTTGTTTGATTTCTGATTCCGTTTCCATTTGATTACATTTAAATCTTGGAATATATATTGGCATCTTATTACGTCCTTGTATATTATATTATATTCACTGAAAGTGAAAGGTATGGCACATAAATATTAGGTCCTATAATACATAAGTAGCTTAACAATTCTTCATAAAACTACACAAACAGACATTCGCTTCAGTCAATTTGGATATTATATTATTAATGGGTTTAAATCAAGGACAAATCTCTAAAATAAAATTAAACCCAACATATGGTGCCATCTGCCATTGGTTAATCGAAACAAAGGTTGGTTGTCTCCTTTGCAGCAACATATTTTATGTTCTGGACCATTAAAAACCATTGAAAATTGGTTTTCTTTTGTGTTGTGTGTTTTTTTGCCAAACTCAGTAAATGGAAAAAGAAAATTAAAAAGAAAAATGTCAATTGAAAATGGTGGTGTAGTGTAAATGTTGTTGGAAAATTTCTGAGTTTTTTTTTAATGATATTTTAGTTGATTAAAAATAAATTTGAATAATTTTTTTTGCAATGGCCATGTTGAATTTTCTTTTTATGTTTTATTACCAAATTTTCATTTCGAAAGGAAATGAGAAATTACGTAATTACTTTTGGTTTCAACATTTTGTTTAGAATGTCAAAGTTTTTTTTTTGTCGTTTTGTTTCAAAATTTTATTTGTTATGATAATGAAGGGTAGAATTTGATGACAAATTATTTAGTCCGTTCTTTGATCTTGTAAGTAAAAAGAAAGTTGTATACATTTAAGATTACATTTTGATTAAGTTTTTTTTTGTGCTTTTGGTCTGGTCTAATTGAAAATGAGTTTATTGTGCAATCATATTTCTTAATTGCGTCTAGAGTGTATACAATTTTTTAACAGTGTTTTTTGGGTTGAAAATTTGGACAATAATCCAAAACAATGAATTTGAGTTTTTGGTTTTTCAATGCTTTATAAAACAGCCGTCTTCATGATAAAATTTATTACGCAGTTCAGTAAAGACACAAACTCACTCTTTTAGTAGATACGTGAAGCTGAACATTATTCAGACCATAAGTCACATGTTTTTAGTTGTAATAATATTTACTAAAAAAACTCGCTATACTAGTGAATTTTATTTTTAAAGCAACTGTATGCAACTGTATATTTAAGATAAATGAAATTATCAATTGAACAATTTATTAAGTCCATTTTTTATTTACAGCAAATAATTATTCTTTGTTTACCTTTTTTATTTGTTTTTATTGTAGAATCAATATGAGGTGTCAAATAAAGAGTATATAAATTAGATTTTCGGCAGTTACAGGACGTATTGGTCATAAAACGGTTAATTCAATTAATTTGAAATGTTTAATCAATTTTATTAAAATCTAATTTATATTAATTTTAAAGTTAAGTGCCAATTAAAGTGTACATAAATTAGATTTTCGGCAGTTACATGACGGTCAAAAAAATGTTAATTAAATTGATTTTTAATGTTTAATCCAATTTTATAAAATTTACATTAAATTTTTATAATTTTTTATTTGTAATTATGTAATAAATTAATTAATTATAAATTTCAGGAAAAACTAATCCATTTTATTGCAACTTACGGTTTACAGAAATTAGCCCATTAAAAGATTGTTTTCTAAGAGAAATATTGCAGATTACAATTGAATGATGGCACACTAGAGATGATGAGAAAAGATGACAGAATGCAGAGCAGTTTATTATCATTGTGATTGTTTTAAGCTATCAGTAGTTTGAATATTGACTCCAGAGAAACCGGTTCAATTCTGTCAATACTGACATACCTTCGGGGAATAGAGGGAGTCAATTTGCTACGGCCATGAAATATATTGGGAAACATTTAGATCATTTTTTTAAAAATGTCGGGTTCTTCGTGAAGTTGAAAAATCAACATTGAAAACGGTGAGTGCGATCTCAAATTCACGTCCCAAATATTTGACTGGTATCAGTTTCAAACATTCAAAAAACAGAACTTTTGGTAAACGGGAGTCTTCCGTCTTAGTTAACAAAAAAATGCAAATTGTACATGTGCGACCTCTGCAGTAAATCACTGCATCCATACTTTTTGTGTTCATTGTTTAATGATCTGACACCAAAAGAACGAAATGAAGAAATTAAAGAAAAATAAAGCTTGTGTCAACTGTCTCAAACCGAATACATCCGAATACATCCGATTGCCGATCAACTCGATACAGAATTTGTAACTATCCCCATCATACGCTTTTACATTTTGAGTATTTAAAACGAATTTTACCTAACATAAACATGAATCATTTTGTAACCGAAGTTCCGTCTTCTTCTCAATCGATCGTTCTGTTTTCTAATTCCCAGCAATTGCAGATAAATTAAATTATCACTTAACGTTAAATTCATTCTCTATATAGAGCATAACTTGATTTCGGTAGTCACATAAATTTTGTAAGTGAATCATTTGGTAAAAATATAAACTTAAAATATTGCATAGATCATCACATTACAGTAACTTAAACAATTCAACATTGCAATGTTTCGCAGAGTGTTATAACTAAAATCCATTCAACTTAAAGACCATTTTCAATTCAACTTGGATTTTCAATAATAAACCAAATTTCAAATCGAATTCGTTTCAATAATTTCAACATTTCCCGATGGCAAATTCCAAAACATAACGAAAATTACCTCTTCACTAGAAGAAAAATTTGGCGAGACGTATTTTTCGCAAACCACAACTGAAAAATTTGATGTTAGATATGTTGTTTCAATTTCATTTCATGATAACTTACAAGTTCTTAGCGAATCAACAGTCTTAAAACGGTTTAATTATTTAGAACGGATATTAAATTATAATTCTAATCTTACACAATCATACGGAGAATTTATCAATGAATATTTACATCTAGGACATAGGAAACTCGTTAACAACAACAATGATTCTGAACGGATAGCGTACTGAACGGATAGCGTAACTGTTGAACGTCCGTCTAGTCATTTTAAAGCTACGGGTTGTATTCGATGATTCGGCTAAAAACTTCAAAAAAAATCTCATGAAATGAGAAAATGCTAGTAGGCCTCGTTTTAGAAATTCCAGTACGTCATTTTCAGTGATATCTCAAAAATGCATCGACAAATAAAAGTAAACAAAAATCCAACCTCACTACAGAGAATTCTTTGGCTAGAGAGTTTAAAATAACCTATTCAGACGTACGAATTAGAAACTCACTTACGAAACAACTTTAGGGTCATATTTGGCTATTCGGGTTCCAAATCAACTTGCCTACGATGATCGCAAAGACTTTCCATTAGCCTCTAATATCACAACATAAAAATTTTACGTTGACAATTTGATTACTGGTTCAAATAATTTGGAAATAGCCAAAAATATAAAACTCGAAATGATAAGTGGTCACTCACATAAGTGGTGCTCTAATAACAAATAACTTCTTAGGGATATCCCTAAAAAGATTGCGAAGAACTAAAATACAACGAATTTTACTTCGGAAACTGCATTAAAGCTCTTGGCTTATTGTGGCGCCATAACAAACAATCAGTTACAAAGCGTTAATTCTATGATCCTGTAGGGCTCTTTTCTCCCATTACAATTTAGGGTAAAATAATAATTCAAACACTATGGGGAAATCAGGTTGACTGGAATGAAAAAATTTCGTAAGATATTTTTGAACTTTGGGCAAACTTTTTTTTGCTGGCATTAATTGTTTTCAAACAAAACCATAATAATTTCTCAATAGATCATGGATAGCCTACCTATCGAGCTCCTTTCATCAATTAAAACATTTTAATTCACGTATCGATTTCCTTGGACCTTTTTCATAAAACTTGGCAACACTCGAAAGATACTTTGAGCAAAAATGTACGTGGCATCGTTCGTTTGTCTGGCTACTAAGACAATTTACCTTGAAATTATTCAAAACTTGACAACTGAGTCGTTTATATCATGTCTTAAAAGATTTATTAGTCGACGAGGAAGAATTTCCACCTTTTGGTCAGACAATGCTTCAACATTTCATGGGTCTAACAATCAACTACAAGAATTCTATAATTTATTGCACGTACAAGCTAAGCAGCCGAAATCAACTGACTTTTGTACTTTAGAGCAAATTTCGAGGAAATCATTCCACCACGCGCAATAAACTTTGGAGGTATATGGGAGTCGTCCGTTAAATCTTTTAATACCCATCTTAAGCGTGTAACAATAAATAGGATTTTATATTTTGAATAATTTAATACGCTCGTTGTACAAATTGAAGGTATACTAAATTCTCGACCTATTTCTGTTATGTCGGTTGATCCAAATAATCCGGAGCCATTAATTTCAAGTCATTTTTTAACAAGAACTGCAACATAATTTTTACATGAACCTTCCTATAATCACCTTCCAGAAAATCGCCTTTCTAGGTTGCAGCTAACTACCAAGCTTTTTGAGACATTTCTGATTATTCATTATGTCCTTAGTACAGGTTAAGTCATTGAATGGCAATATTAAAACGCAATTTACTGCCCGTACCTTTTTGAACTCTGTCTCAAAGTTGTATTTTATGAGCATAGTTTTAACATAAATATTTAATGAAGTCTGCATTTTTCAAATACCATTCAAATTAAAAATGGCAGCTTATCAACACAAGTAACACAATCCAGTCCTTTTTCTAACTGGAGCTGGTGGTTTAGGCAAGACGGTTCAATACAAAGACCTAATGTTCTTTGAGAAGAGACCGAGGTAAAGCTGTTTTGATAATGCCAACACTATTGGTTTGTTCGATAATTGACCGATTGATTATCGATGGTAACAACGACAATAAAGAACAAGGCCAGCAATTCAAGATTGAACGAGAGCAACAGTCATCATTAGCAAAGATAAATGTAAGCCAGAGAAATCTCTTCAAACACATCATGCAAACAATCGAAAACCACCTGGCCAGATCATTGGAGCGTTTGAAAATGTTCATCAGTGCCAATGTTGAAAGTGGCAAGACGCTAACTCTAAGCTCAACCAAGGAGCAGATTTGGCCCTGATATAATTATGGACAAAAGATTTGGAGGAGGCCAGTGCGTTTACTGTTGTTGCAGCTAAACTGATTTTTGTCTGCACGATGGAAAGCAGCTGATCCTGTTAACTCTCATTGGAACTTTCTTTAAATAGTTGCGACTGCAACGGCACAATACCAAGTTTCATATCGTCGATGATTTTTCTATGGTTCCGTACAATATGCTCAAACATCTTAACTTCAGTTTGCATAATAGTTGAAAGACCAACGGAAGAGCACAGCACCATCACCTCCTAAATAACTTGAGTTGGTAAATTAAAGTCGGATAACATCAAACTTCATCTTAACAACTGCAATTGTCAGAATTTTCGACGATACCAAGGACATCAGCAAAGGTGATACTGAGAATATCATCCCATAAGATATCAACAAGACTGAAGAATTGCCAAATGTTGCAAAGATAGCTTTTCTTGAGATGTGCAAGCACATATTCAGTGACCCGCGAATAATTGAATAATTGAAAAAAGCAGATTTATTATTTTACCGTGCCAACATGGGTGTGCTAATTTACCAAGAGAAAATTACTTTCAGAAAAGAGACAAATATTCGATTCTTTGCTCCTGTTATCTTCGGTAATATCATAAATTATTTATCAGATGCTTTCGCTGACCTCAATAAATTGGAATGATCACTGCCCCAGTTTCTGGTTTAGATATCGAATTACCTGGGCTCCGTGATGCAAGGGGGCAGACGCTGACGTTGGTTAAATGCGGCAAAAACATCAACTCAGATAGGTACTATACTGTATAGTGTATGGGAAAGAAGCTCAAGTGACAAGATTGGAACTTAGTGCAGCTCATCTCAAGCAACATTTGTTAAGTTAGTCGTGAAAATGGTGGACCTTGAAGCAATAAACACAGCTTGTTGGGTCGATTCTACTTTCGTATTATATTGGTTGGTGGATGTGCCTTTGAGTTGGCGAACGTTCGGTGGAAGTAGAACAACGCAATCATTTTCTATGGATTTCATTGAGAGACTATCGTCTTATAAATAATATATTAAGGCGGTCACCATGGTTCAGCGTTTCTTATTAAACGTAAAAAGACTACAGCAAAACGCTAAGAGAAAATTACAGTAACATAGATAAGAGACGCGGTAAAACTATACTATGAAACATTGCAAACGTTGGTTATAACAGGAGAAATTCTAGAAGATTCCTACAGTCGATATTATCATGCGGAACTTTAATTAATGCTTCTCATGATGAGACATATTTTTGGGTACTAAACAGGAAAAAAGAAAAACGAAATTGTTTGAACTGCTTTAAAGCGAAATCGGAAACCTAGAGCTAATTAATTGGCACTTAAACACATGCTCCTGATTTAAGACAATTATGGGAGGCAGCCATTAAATTGATGCAACATCACCTAAAAAATGGTCGGCCAAATGATTCTAACCATCGAAGAACTGCAAGCATTATTCACCGAGATTGAAGTCATCTACCATTTAAGGCACTTCTGCGGGCCAGTTAAAAACTGGTGCGGGTCAGTTTTCAATGAATGAGAAACTGAACAAACAGATAAACAGATAACAGATTGCTTCTTTACATGTTACATTAAATGAATGTAAAATAAAACTTATGCCAGGTATGATATTGTTCTACAAGTTGATAAAAATAACCGAACGGTTATTTGGCCGCATCATCGAGGTGTTTAGTAAATCAGACGAATTAGTACGAATAACCTCCGTAAAGACAAAATTGCATATTTCGCAGAGTATTTTGATTGGGATAAATACTAAATATGCACAAGCTCCCGTTTAAAGAAATGTAAAAGAAATTCGCTGTCATAATAACGTCGTTAAAAAATTAAAACATGTTACTTTATATAATGTTTTCACTTTGACGGATGTTTCCAGACTAGCAGCAAAATATTTTATTGTTTTTTATTTTTCCAAATTTTAATTAGTACAGTGACATCTAACTTTTGGTATTTCAACTGATCGATTTGTAATACTATTTAGTACGACATTTGTTCATGGTTATAGTGTTGCTGTTCTATTACATACAAAAAATTGTTTATGGAGTTATTTTTAGCTGAAGAATTATAACTGAGATGATCTTGACGTATTTATGAAGCTACAGACGTTTCAATTGGACGATTGACTAATCGCGTAACAGGTCGTTTCAGCGTAATTAGCCTCATTTGGATCGTGATCACGCGAACCATTTCATCTTAACCAGGATGAACTTTTATAATTTGTTCCAATAAAGTGGTGCAGTACCTTCGAATCGATTTTGAATATTTTGCCATCGATTTAGCAGGATTTCTGGCACACCGTATAAGTTTTCATCAGCTATTGACTGCAGTGGACCCATAAGTAAGCAGGTGTTAGTGGCAATTGGTCGTTGGGATCGATTGATAATTGGGTCTGTGGGCGCGAATTTAGAATCGTTTTAATTCCCTTAAAAAAGTTGAAAATTCATCATAACGGAACTTTATATTTCCAGTGACTCTTATTAGGTGGTGCTTCATAAAATATACGTCGAATGACAAATCTGCGCAATGCCGAAATAAAGGTTACAGTAGATAAGTCCAGGACTGGTTCTGCCACGTATGCTTTCATCGACACATTTCCTCTGCTTCGTTTTACCTACAATCCAATATTTTTGACGTGATAGATGGAATAAAGCTGATTCAATGGAATGTAGGTATTGTTAATATATGGCCGTGAGTATAACTGAGCTAAGGCGATGAGGTTTCGGTATTATTACCGGATATTTTGAATTGACAGAACAGCTAGTGTTGTTTAGCCGCCCACCCACACGAAACACTGATTGATTATCGAGGAAAGGCGATAGTGATACTATGGTGCTGTTTCTGATTAATCCACTTGATTTTAATGTGTTCATTTGTTGCTTGAATCCAAACATTTGAGCCCGCACTTCCATGTATATTATTTGGCTGCATTTAATTCATCGCAAGTATATTTTGTCGAACAGCATCGTAAATGGAGTCATATGGAATCATTTGATGAATCTGGATTGCCCAATAGCTGTTTTATATTTTGTTTTGGCCATTTTGTTTGCTCGTGATAATGCCAATCAGGTCCTTTCCACCAAATTAAGTGATGCAGTAATTGTTTAGGCATGAGACCACGTGAGGTTCAATCACATAGATTTGAGGTCGTCTTGACATGATGCCATTTAGATTGAGGTATCCATTCATATATTTGCGATGTTCGATTGGCAATAAAGGTTGGCCATGATGAAGGATGTTTAGCTTATTAGTGGAGGACGATTTCCGAATCTGTCCATGAATATGATGGTATATCGCCTATTTTTAAAATCTTCATAATTTGGATAATTTAGCCAATAAATGAGCGGCTAACAGTTTCAATCTCCAATCTATTTGATATATTTGGGGTTCGCCTGACGTGTTTTTCTACTGTAAATGCTCTTTTGCGAGCGTCGCAAATTCATGTAGTTCAGTAAGATGATCGCTGAGTTTGATGTAACGTGGTATTTTAATTTACTCAACTTGTTTAATCTCCCGTTTGATATCATTCCATGTATCGATAATTTCCTTTGGTAATTCAGTATCCTATCCTGTTAAGAGTAGCCATAGTTGTTGGAATAGGATGTTTATTGTGGTTGTTATAGGAGACAGCAATCCGAGCGGATTGAATAACCGAGAGGTATTCGAAAAAATTGGCGCTTGGTTATTTGCGGATTATCGAGAGTCATGTTGACCTTAAACATGAACTGGTTCTTTTTGCAATTCCATTGTAAGCTTAATTCCTTTTGGTTACTGCCTTTCGTCATCCGCGTGACAACAATAGGGTTTTTAGCTTCGATGGCGTTGAGGTATTCATTAGAATTGGATCCCCACTTACGCAGATCAAATCCAGCACACTTTAACACTTCTTGCAAATGTTGAATTAATTTTATTGCATCATTCGGCTGACTTATTTTGACATCTTTAGCTAACTGTAACAGTGATCGAGTTGCAAGGAACGCAGCTGGTGCAGTTCCGTAAACTGAACTGTTGTTACTGAAGTTCGACTATAGTGCTTCAGTTTTTCGACAGGAGACTTTCTTCAGAGATTCAGAGATCTTAATGAGGCGAACCGTCAAATACAACGCATACTTTGGTTGATTCAAGATGAAAATGGGGGGATAAATTAATCATTGTTAATCCTCACGTTGTGCTTTTGGAGGCTATTCCTTTAACTGGGTGTCGTGCATTCTTGGTAAGTTGAGCCGTTGATCACATGACTCTTTATAATAGAGCTATTGGAACCAGAATCTCGGTAGGTAATAATGGTAGTAGCACATATGTATATGTAGGTTGGTGCGGCTTTATCATTCGTGCTTGAAATTGATTTTGATTGAGAGGAGCTAGGTTGATTTGTTGATACGTTGGTTGCTATGTTCTCTTTGGCTTGATATGATTTGCATTTGATCGCTTCTGATTGCATTGGATGAATTTCACTGATGGAATGTAGACTAGTGTTATGCTTTTTTCGACACAACTGACATTTCCTAATTGATCGAAATGCGTTAGAATTGGGTCCCGTAGCCAAACAATTCCCTCATATGGTTTCAGAGACAAAACCAAAAAAAAAAAAAAATTCGTGTAATAGAATTAAAATCAAAATCTTAAAAAATTGTGTGCATACATTTTTCAATGAAAAGTTAAAAAAAAAAACAAAATAAAAATTAAACGAATTTTCCACAAACTCACACTTTTAAGCCACTGTGTTTATGTAATATTCGTATAATGTCTGATAATTTTTTAAATTGGCTATATATAATAAACTCGTGTTCTACACCAGACAAGATAAAAATAAATTATATGAAATTTGTATGTACCGAAAACAAAAGAAACCATGATGGCGTTTCTTATATGCTCCGCAAATACATAAATATATTCAAGGATTTTTTGGTGTATGAAAAATTTAACGAAAAACTTCTAATAATAATTAAACAAATATGTTGTGAATGTATGTATGTATATAATATATGCACAATGTACATTGTAAAACACAAAACATATTTTACAACATAAAAATTCCATAAAATAATCATAATATAACGAACGATCGTAAAAAATAAAATTTCACCAACGTATACACAAAACACAACAATTTTGTGGAGATGATACATAAACCCAAAAATATGAGATGTACATAGTCGTACGTGTATGCAAATTACAAAGTCTTAAATAATTCTAAGGATGTTTTCTTTATGTGATGATATGCTTGTAAATATTTTATCTTTAATTTATGGTGAGCCGAAGAATTAAATTGGTTTAATTGCGCTATGTTGAATGTACCATTATGTAAAATATACGGGGATGGATCAAATTGATTTATTGATTGATGAGACTGTGATAGCAAGCGCTTTGTCAAGTATTCCGGGTAACACCGGTCCTATTTCCACAGCCTTTTTACATTTAACAAACGGTAGGATAGGAAGGATTTTCATTTATGTATATTTCTATAAATATATTTCCGTGCATGATAGAAACGACCCGGTTTCAGAAACCTTATGCTGATTACGGCACAATTTTATTCAATTTGTGGAATAGGGGAAGGGATGGTATGTCAGTAATGACTGAATTGGTCTGGTAGCCAATATTCAAACTAATGTTAGCATAAGACAATCACAATTTTATTAAACTGCTCCACATTCTGTGTTTTGTATTCATTCCCTAAAAACAAAATTTATTAATGGCCTAAGTTCTCCAAACTGTAGAAGTTTACATGTAGAAATTTTTTTTCTACACTTTTTTTGACATAAAACTTTAAAATTAATACAAATACGCCTTTTTGAAGGTATTGATCATCTTTGGATAAAGTTTAGTTCGCGTTCCTATTGAGCTAGGCACACAAGCTTCATTTATCACCAAAGAAGTAGCAAACAAACTAAAACTAATAAAACCCCGATTCATGCAAACTGCCAGCATGTGATCAAAAAAGGCTGAAATAGACCGCTCAACAGTAAATTTCACCTACAAACCAAGGTTGTCATTTAATTTCAAACTAAATATTAAATTTTTGGACTTTAAAAATATAATCTGGAACCTGCCTGTAAAAATTAAGTCATCATCACCAACACAACAACAGCAAATGCAACTGGAGTCATCTTTCAGGGCAAATACGGAAATTTTTATGAAATGTTGGATTATATCAAAGCATTTGAGAGGAGAAGTCGAAAGGCTGAACATTTTAATTAACCGTACCAGGCTATAATCAAAGATGGAAGCTTCACTATACCAAAGTCAGAGTTGCCCTTGATGCAGTGGCCAAAAAGTTTACAAGGACATCACTAAATAATGTGAAGCTGAATAGGCCTACACTTTAACAAAAAAAATGGATTCAGTTGCTCAAACATAGCTGCCAATATTATGCAAATCTGGTGGATCTGGTGGAACCATCACGCCCTCATCCAGGATATAATACCAATAGAACTACATAATAGTGGTATTCTTGAGTTCATATTTGATGAAATAGTTAAAATACTAGAACTACATTGGAGTCCAGCAACAGACAATTTTACATTTTGCATCTCACTATACCAATTTTTAACAACAAGTATTTGACCAAACGCAACTTGTTGCCCGAAAAATATTAGATCTCCTTGGATAGCTTGAACCACGGGTAACAGTAGCTAAATTATTGATACAGAAACTCTGGAAAGCAGGATTCTCCTGGGATCAATCACTAGCTCCGACTTTATATGTAATGGGAGGACTTCAAAATGCCTCAGTGGAGACATATAAGTTCTAAAGAAATCCTGCAGATTTCGCTACTAGACAAATTAGTACAAACAAACTAAAGAACCACATCATATGATGAACTGAGCCAGCGTGGCTTAAATAAGATACACAAAACTGGCCGCAATAACCGCGTCTATATGGATGAGAAAAAAAAGGCTAAGAATTGACTTATGTATTTTTAGCCACAAGCTCTACACTAGTTAATCCCTTTGAACAGTTGAATTTTAGCCTGTTTACAAACGGAATTTTGATTTCCAAGAGCCAAACACAGAGTTCGTTCTAAGATCAACATATGCAAAGAATGTCATCGTTTCCACGATACCACCAACGACAACTATGGTTTAACCTAACAAAGGAAATGATGGTTGCCTCACATCCTTTTACGCAAACTGGATTAGACTTTGCAGGCCCCATTCACACGAGAGTCTCAAAAGAGTATCAAAATTATACAAAGGAGATAATACCAGTATTCAGGCCCATATTTTGAAGGACCTTAGGAAGCAGCATTAAAATCAATGAAGCACCGTCTCAAGCAAATAGTAAAGAAAAGTAAATTAACATACGGGGAGATAGTCACATTTGCATTACAATTCAAAGCATGCCTCAATTCGAGACCTCCAACAACAACATCTGCAGATCCACAGTAGATGATATTGACACTAGGCCACTTTCTAATTCGAGACTCGCTAGTGGCTCGGGCAGAGTCACACATAATAAAGAAAACATATATCTCCCCTTTAGCGCTGGAGGTAAGTAGAAATACTGTTTTAACTTTTTAGAAAGCGTTGGTCAACCAACTTCTTAAATACCCTTAAATGAAGAAGAAAATGGAACTTTTCGGGGTGAAAAAAATAACATCGTCCTGACCAAAGAAGATAGTGGTCTCTTGGACGAATTGTAGAGCTCCATGCTGGTTACCATAATTAAACGAGAGTAGTAACAATTAAAAATTGCAGTGATAGCATGTTTAAGCGTCATTTTATCAAAGTATGGCTTCTTTCTATTTACGACACAGCTACTAAAGAACATACGCCAGCAGTATTGGCATTAAAAAAACCGCATAAGGACGACTTTAACTTATGAAATCGCTCGTCATATTTTGGTTACGAATTTGTAAAAGCTGATTCAACAGTATGATAGACAATGGTACCCCTTAAACGTTTTCATAAAAACGTACCATATATATCACAACCAAAAGCTACCTACATTCGAAAATTGTGTTAATTTCTAAGGGAATGTCTCGGGTCATCCAAGATGTAAAATTTAATCGGTCGATTGCCAAATTTGTAGGCAGTGATTATAAATTGATTTTCTCCAGTTTTCGTAAAAGTCAAGGATCGCAGAAAAACGAAACTTACGTTTCAACTGTGAAGGTCTGATAAACGAAGGTGAAAAATCTCAATATCAGAATCTTGTGAGAAGTAGCATTATGAAAACCACTCCTCATTCCTAATAGTCATAGCTAGGAGCGTGAATCGTAAAAGGCTTAAGTCTTAAGAGTACAACCACTCAGCAATGACAACAGTTCACGTAACTTCTTTGAAGAAGTCACCGGACTGTACCATACTTTTAGATCTAGGTCAATCGCCATTTTGGACCATGTTTAGAACGATACAATGCTCGATATTGGAAGAAACATTTCTCTGATTTACTAAATTTTCAACTTATTGTCAAATGTTGTATTTTAAAGCTGTATAATGTAGACTGCTGAGATGTAAATAGAGTACCCGTCCTAAAAGGAATTCACAGTGACCATGCAGAGATTGAAACAAAACTTTCTCGATGTCGTTTATTGATACTCTCGTTAAGGATTTTACAGATGTTTCAAATACAACCCGAAGTTCTGGGTGCTAGTTTTCTCCAATAAGCCATGATGTGGAAGATAATATTTGCTTGGATTGCCGAACCCGCTGACTTTTTAAAATGATTATGAACATGTTAACGAATAAACGATTAAGAGAGGCACAAACTCGATGAAATTGAATTGGACACGGCTAAGATGATGGAGATAGATTTTGATGCTGATGAGAGAATGCATTAATAGAAGAGGCAGTTGCTTCATTACAAATGTTTGAAATGTCGCAGTTGATGGTTGTCATGAAACAAATGGTGAAGCAACAGTTACACTCAGTCTTCACTATTAAAAATGAAGTAGATAAATTACAAGAGGAATTCAAAATCAAATCTCCAACAAGTTGATCGAAACCTAGAAAACATAATTGAACATGTTGAACAAAAATTGCATACAGACAGTCTAACCTGTTGAAAATGAGTTATTTGTCGTCAACTTCAATGTAAACAAAACAACGTCGCAAATAGTTCAACATGATCAGTCCGATTAAAGCCTCCAACCTTTGATGGAACAACATAATTTAACATGTTCAAGCTACAATTTAAAATAGAAACCACCAGAAAATGTTGAAGTAAAAGAAACGTGTCGCAAACCGACGAAAGAAGTTGCATGATTGGTCGAGGAGCAAGGCCAAAGAGATGGCTTAGAATGGCAAAGAAATAGAACGAGAACACATCGTCTATGTACCGCAGGTCAAGGAAAAAAGTTGACGGATAGGCCATAAAAGAGAGGCAGGTAACGACGGAGTCGTTTAACTAAAGCAAGTTAGTTCCAAGGAACAGAAATTGACTCCCACAACTAAATTCTGTATAACTACCACTCCTATGCCAAGTTTAGCAAACGGTTAAGTTAGTTTAACCACCGCAGGAGACATTGATGGACGGAACTGTCTTATCACGCTGAATACAGAGGTAACCAGAAAAATCGGATGCGGTGACGTAATAGCAAGTGGGATCTAGCCAGTTAGAAGGTTAATGTTATATACAGCTAATTTAGCAATTGCTATTTGGCAAAAGCTAATTTGGTTTATTGTTTATTGTTTATTGTTTTACGTTTATTGTTTACACCGAAGCGAATGATAGTCGAATAGGAGATGTTTTATCACAAGTGATCAAAAAGTAGGAGCGACTGATTGCATTCTACTCTAATTTACTGTTAACTCTAATTGCACTCTAGTCCACTCTAATGAATTTATTCGTCACTAGAAAATAATAATTGGCTGAATGAATGTGCGTCTAACACTTCCATAAATATGCTTTTCGTCCGAACATTCCAGTTTTAAAACCTGGAATAAATAGCTCGTTGGGTCGAGCGACTGCAAAGCTTATACGATTTTAAGATTAAACATCGTAAAGGAACCTCATACGGGAACGCCGATGCTTTAACAAAACGACCATTCCAAGTAGATTGCAAGCACTATGGCTAAGTGGAAGATAACAAAATCATCAGCAATGAAACTCATGAAAATTCTACCAACAAAAATATGGACTCCTGATAGGACATTACAAAAGGGCAATCGTACGACTCGGATTTATCAAAAATAATGAAATTCATTAATTATGTGGCCAGGAGTATGAGGGCGTAACGTGAAAGATGAATTTCACGAAATACATCAATTTGTGCGAGAGAAGAAACGACTCTTTCGTCATAAGATGAAGGTTCAATACGATGTAAGAGCCAATAGCAGAGGGTTAGGAGGGACAACTGATATGGACAACTGATATTAGATATGGACAATAGAGGGTTAGGAGGAACAACTGATATGGGTTCACAACAAACAAAAACAGAAGGGTTTATCGCCAAAGTTAGTGCCGAAATTGTTTGGAACGAACAAGGAGAAGGGTAGTGTTACGATTTTTCTAGGGTTACATCTATAGACCTCTATAAAGTATTGTTCGCATTAGCAGAAATTGAGCAAATATCATTCAATTATCATACCACTGATGTAATTATCATTTTTTAAATTTTCTGCTTGTACTGAAACTTTCAAATACCAAGGCCGTGACGAAAAGTGCAGGTTAGAAAAAAAATATTCAACAAATATTTTGCTGCAAAATCAAAAATCTTTCTGTATAATTTATATACGAGTATTCAATTACATCTTCGAACTACCATACGGAGTGGTATTATGATGATATTTTTTTTTCAGGTACATATTATTTTCTCTTTTCACACGTATCTAAACGTTTTATTACACTTGACTATAAAATTCACGTCGCCTTTTTTCTAACCACATGATATATAGTATCGTTGTTCCAATAGAAAAATATTTCTACTCGTTGCACAATAAAATAGAAAATTCATTTACCATAAAACAAACCGAGTTAAGTTCAGAGTTTAAAACACAATCACTTGAATTTCTACTTGTCACCATATATACTAGACAACTTTCATCTCATAAAGTTGATATATTTTTATAACAGTCATAAAACAAAATTAAAATTCTCCGAACAATTTTCTGTTGCACTCTGTGGTACTAGATTAATATATATGATTACTATATCACTATTATCATTACTATTATTATTATTGTATATAGTTAGTTATGCTCAATAGAATTACTATCGAAATCGTCATAAGAATCAACATCACTATCGAATCTCTTGACATTTTTCCTATCTTCTAGTTATTCATTAAATTAAATTGTAAATTTATTTTTTACTCTGTATAACGACAACGATGATGATGATGGCGATGAAATTCAATGATAGACAGTAGATGTGAATGGTAGAAAAACCAATAGTATTGATACAAGCTGAAAAAAACCCCATTTGGAAAATTTAAATGCAATCATTATTGATTTCCTTGAATACGTTTACTGTTTTCCTTCTTCTCCGAACTAACAAGTTGAAGTCAAACACTTTAAAATTATTCTGTTTGTTCTGTAGTATGAATAAAATAATGGGGTGGTATTTGGTTACATGATCTGATTAGTTAGAGTATATTACATTTTTTTAAATAACATAGATATGCATTCAAACTTGGGTTCAAAACTATAAATGAAAAGGTTAGGTTACAATATATGATTTTCTCTGGGATTAAATATATAGGAAATCCAATGTGTGTTGTAAATGTTGGTTTACACAGTTTTTGAAATGTACCATCTATATAGCAGTGGGTACCTGGTTTGAATACCAACGGAGGAGAGTTATAAAAAGGATTTTTCATCACTAGATTGCGATCGGTGATTATGAACATAACTATGATATCCTGTTGGAATGCAGAATCATGGGGCCGGGCCATCATCCATGCCAGGCTGGCTCAAGCGATTAAATGTGCAAATGGATATTTAAAGCGATAATCGTGTAACCTTGTTCTCTAGCTGACAACAGCATAAATAGGACGTTTCATATTAGCCCTTAAAATATCAAGCACGATCCTAAAATATAATAATAGTTCTAAGGATAGAGCGGCCTTCTTCCAATAGAGCTACATTCCATACAAATATTTTAGTCAGTTCCATTTTTATTTATATGCTTAATCCTTTGGAGTAAAGTAGTATTTTTTTGTCATGAATGCCGCCTTTGCCTGTGCTATTCTGCTCTTTATATCCCTTATGCTACTTCCTTCACTTGTAACTATGCTTCCCAGTCATTTGTATTCCAATACATTTTAGGTACATTGTAGGTAGAGTCCTCTATCTGCACTTCCATGGGTATTTCCCTTCGTTTACTGGAGGCCACGACCTTTGTTTTGTTTTACGCAGTTCATATCTTCCAAGGCTGTATCCAGATCTCTCTTATTAGTTGCTGATAGCACGATATCATCTGTGAATTTGATCATGAAAATTATCATTCCTCCTATCTTTATCTCTACATCTTTTCTTTCCAACTTAGCTTTCAGTTCCTTAATTTGTTCTTCCATATAAATATTAAATGATGTTGGCGACAATGTGCACCTCTGTCTGGTACATCTTTTTATTTTGGCTGAGGCTTTTGTATTATTAATCTGGATTTCAGCTTCCGGTAGCCTGTACATATTAGATATTAGCTGTTTGTCTTTTTGGTCAATACCTATCAGATCTATAATAGGAAAACATTTTTCCAGCTTACTGGTTTTGACTCATGTGATCCCCTATTTTTCATTTCATTCTTATGTGAATAATTCTTGTTAATATATTCGAAGCGTGTGTCAGGAGGCATAAAATCCTGTATTGTGAGCATTGATCTGCATTGGCCCTATTTGACTCAGTTATTATTATGTTTCTTACGAAGTCATCTGGCAGCTCTATAAAGTTTTTCTAGGTATTCTTGCCATTTCAGGACTATATCCTTCTCATTTATCATCAAAAAAATGGTTCACAGTCGGGTATTTGTAGATTCAGTCGGTTTTTTCAATAAGTTCTTCGATTTTTTTGCATCTATCCTCTAGCCATCTGTTTTTTGCTTGCTTCGCATCTCTTTTGATTTTATTCCGCAGCTCTTTATATCTTTCTTGACTTACAGGGTCATTACTATTTTTATATTGTCTCCCCTCCTCAATGTTTTTCACTATTCTTTTGTGATCCATACATTTCTTGGTTCTTCCTTCTCTGGTTTTAGGCTATTATTAGCCGTTTGTTGGATCATTTGCTTTATTCCGATCCATCTTTCATTCAATGTTTTTCTCTTTCATGTTCGGGTGATCATATCACTGCCTCTCTCACCTCTTTGGAAGCTGTTGTAGTCGAGGGGTTGTTTAATTTTCTAGTATCATATCTTCTTATAACTTTAATATCTTAGTTTTTTTAAATTAAGGTTGCATCTCATTAATACTAAATTATGGTCACTGTTTGCATCCACTTCTGGATAGGCTTTGCAGCTATGCAGCTATTACCTTGATTTTTTAATCTATTTTTAACCAAAATAAAATCAATCTGGTTTCTTCATCTCGTTTCGTCGAAACGTTAGAAATAAAACGCATGTCTTATTCCATGCGTTTTATTTCTAGTTTGATATTTTCTAGTTTTCCAGCTCTAAGCATGGTCCTTATATTCCATGTGCCAATCCTCCTTATCTTACTCGATCTCTCTACCACACAATCATTTGCTCTATTTATTGTCTCCTGCATTGCAGAAATGTACTATATATATTTTCTATGCTGTTATCTTAGGATTCTAATGTGGTGGTCTTTCGTTGTTTCAGACCCTTAGGTATTTTCCAGTGCTATCTGTGGTTGAGCCCTTAGATAATGTTGTACATTTTATGGCCTCTTCCCACTATTGGCAGTTGCTGTTTGCCTCTTTTATCTCTTTCTTAGGACAAATATTTTATTTTTTAAACTATCTGTAACCATCACTGTTAATACGAGCTACACCAATTAATGATGTACGATTTGTTGCTTTGAAATACTGCAGCAGACCAATATAACAATGGCTAACTCTCTTTAAAATGCCAAATAATGCATAGTATATCAATTATGAATTCAAAAATATTTTTAATAGAATTCCATTCGGGTAAAATTTAGCAACAATTCAACATTGCTCCTCAATTGATGTGATATTCCATCGGATGCTTGAGTTATTTCTTTTAGTTACAAAAAAATTTAGGTCTTACTTAAGGAAATGCTCTAAAAATCTCTAAATCAAATCTTTAAAAAAATATTTTTTTCGATGGTTCTTTAGACAGTTGCCTTGGTCTTCAATTCTTATCGGAGGCTGATCCTTTGAATCATGGGAAAGACCAAACAATGCATGACATAAAAAATGAATCTATAATGAAATAACTAAGCACCTATAAAAATATGGACCACTAAGGAAGATACCTCGAATGGAGTAATCATTTGCTAAGATAGTCAAAAACTCCAGTTCGTAAAGCGAGAAAATATAAAAATTTTATTGATTCGAGATATCAAAGAAATTTAACTATTACACTGATTAGGATAAACTATAGATGGAGAATGTCTGGATCTGATAAATGAAAGCCATGAAGAGTTAGAAAAAATAAATAAATCGCCACCTGCATAAAAATGTCAGAAAAATATTTTTTAAAAGAAAAATCACCATAGTAAACAGTGTGGGAATAACCAGTTGCCCAGAAATTCAGTCCCAGATGAATTTTATTACTGACAAAAATTATAAGGTAACAGCGCTTACCAACGACATCTGGATAATTAATTCCCCGTGTGTTAAGATAAACATCTTCACAATGAAAGGTACTCCAAACAGAATAGAGCTGCATTGCTTATATAACAAATTTCAGGAATCGTTTTAGCCACAAGATTCGTTTAGACTGGAAAGACAGAAATCTCGTTCGCACCATTTCCACTGCAAGGGAGTTTGTGAAGGAACATCAGGAAATTTTGGTTATTAAAGAGGATAAAGGTAAACACAGTGGTAGTAAATCGTGCCGATTATATAGAAAAATTATAGTTGATGTTGGCAGACACTAATGTCTTGAAATTGGTGAAAAGAGACAATACTTTGTCTGTACAAAATAAGCTTAACGTTATGGTGACGTGATTGCAGAATGAAGGTGGGATTTCTAAGAATGTGGGTAGGGTATTAAGATGTTTTCACGGTGTGGTTGCTCAACTTTATGGTCTGCCAAAGATACATAATCCAATTGTTAGTTCAATTGGGACACCTTTATAAGCCTTATCTCCATTTTTATCCGATATTTTAAATTGTACTGATGGTAAATCTAACTAGTCAGTTATAAAATTCTTTTGATTTTAAAGGAAAGGTCCACCATATCGTTTGGCCATATGATCACGTAGTTATATCACTAGATGTAGTGTCCTTTTTTACTAATATAGATAGTAATTTAGCTTTAACTTTGTTGAGTGGGAGATGGCAAGAAATCAAGCAAAATTCAAAAACTAAATTAAAAAAATCACAATTTATAGAAGGGATGAAATTTGTACTTCTTAATTGAATTTTCTTTCAATACTTTAATATATAAACAACTTTTTGGTTCTCCCGTGGGTTCCCTTGTCAGTCCAGCTGTTGCTTGGTTTGAATTGGTGATGGAATTTGCTGAAACAAATGTCTTACCTTCCCTTGATTGTACCGCCTCTTTTTATTTCCGATATATCGATGATATTGACCGCAATGCCAAAACATAAGCTTTATGTTCTTTTTCTGACATTTAATGCCTTTAATGATCATATTAAATTTTCAATGGAGATAACAAATTGTCGTTTTTGGATTTACTGATAATTCGAAATTATGATGGCCCCCTTTCCACAGACTGTGCGTATTTCATAATACTTACAACCATTTGCTTCAAAATACATAAGCGACAGTTTATAGTTTGTTTTGGCATTCTACGTACATATTTTAAATTTTTTTTTTTCTATTACTCCATCTTTTGACGGGAATTTTAATATTATTTTTACATGTAAATTTTCGTTTTGTTGTGTTGTTTTACTTGTTTTATTTTCTATAACCACAATTTCAACGGCTTCTAACTGTTTTTCATTAATTTTTTAATGTAATTGTTTTTTTTTATTTTATACTTTTTATTTTGATTTTTCTGATGTTGGATGTGACTACCATCCGAAACGTTTAAATAATTTTGTATTCTACCTTTAAAAGTTTCACCTTTGTATAATATTGCTGAATTTTTTTCTAGTTCTTATACACCCATAATCCCTCACATAAATAGGAACACAAATTGCGGCATATACTCAAACAAAGGCGCCAATAAACAGTCAACAATTTGTAAAGGCTCCCTCAGCCACGGAACCTATTAAACAATAAAAGAAACTAAATAACGAGCCGTTGATATTTTTTATTAAAATAATTAATAGTGTAATTAAAAAAATCAAAATTATTCTATACCACTTTGCAGAATTTAAATTAAATTTGAATATATATATATATATATATATATATATATATATATATATATATATATATATATATATATATATATATATATTTATGTATATAATATATATTTATATACATAAATATATATATATATATATATATATATATATATATATATATATATATATATATATATATATATATATATATAAATATTCAAATTTAATTTAAATTCTGCAAAGTGGTATAGAATAATTTTGATATATTTATATATATATATATATATATATATATATATATATATATATATATATATATATATATATATATATATATACATATTTATAAAATGTAATTTACATTTTCATCATAAAAATTAATTTCTTTTTTAAATTTAATTTCAATCAAATATTATATACGTGTATATAAAAAACAAAAATTAAAAATTAAATAAAACAAATAAGTTAACATTTTTATTTTTAAATTTAAGAAAATTAAAATAAAATTTTTAATACAAAATAAAAATGAAATAAAATTAAATTAATTTTGTTGTATGTTTATTAAAAAAAATAATTTTTAAATAAGGAGGAAAATACATAAAAATTTTCCTTAAAAAGAAAATTGAAAATTGGAAAAACATTATAAAATGTATAAAAGAAATTAAATTTAAAGCAATATAATTATTTATTTTATTATTATTGGTGTAATTTGTTTTACATTTTCAACTTTATATATATTTTTATAAAGGGTGCCCTAGCAAATTACGTGGAAGTTTTTAGAAATTAATACACATACACCAATCACTCGATCTACACGGTAAATACATGGTGTTGAGAAAGAATCATCGACCATACCAACAATCCGTTAGCACGATAACGACCAAAATCGTAAGCCAAATAGTTGTGAAAACTTTTAGGCTATATGTTTGCATCGTCTGCGCAATTTAATAATAATTAACTTCTTCCTAGACAATAACTTTTAAAAAATTTTACTTCAGTTTTGTAGTTAGATTAGCATAATACAACACTTAGGGTAACATTTCCTCTTTCAAAATGTAAATTTGTGTTTCGAGTAATCTACGATCATAAAAGAAAATGGATGTCACTCTAGAAAATGGGTAAGTATGTTTGGTGTTTCCAACAGTGTATTGAATATGGGGTTATTATTTCTGGAGACCAATGTTTTTTTGGAGAACACCGTTTTATACGAATTAGTTTACACTTATTGTCAAAAATTTAGTAAGGACCTTATTCTCTTCATATTTTGCATGAACAGCTAAAAACCTTCAGATCTAATGATTTGGCTTCTAATAATGTCTTTGTTTATCTATAGTGGTGTTTCCTCTTTCTGTTCAATGATCAATGACATAACTGGTACTCTGCTGGGTTTTCGATCCACTAAGCCAAGTGGGTGGCTTAAAACTAGCTAAGCCATTCCTTGTTTGACCACTAAAATATTAACTCTATATAACATCGTACTTTCTTCAGTCTTCACCCCACAAAGCTGGTAACAGTTACTTTAAATCTTGCTGAACGCCTAAGGTTAGAGAATTAATTTTTAATATATGAGCAGCTTGTCCAAATTCGCCTATCACTTAAAATTATAAGATATTCAACCAATCTTTACCATATCTTGAAGCAAAACAAGTTATTCATTGCTGACCCAGGGAAAGACCACCTTAAAATACAAATACCCTTAACTAAAAAAAAATAATTAAACCTGATTCTAATTTTAAAGTTATAGGTTAGCAAAATATAAGGCCAGTGAAGTTGCACAAATCGGAAGTGAAAATAAAACCTACTTGAAAGGGTCTTATGGCACATATAGGTTAACATTTTCTTTCAAATAAATAAAAAAGGAAAGTACTCTAGGAAATATGGAACTAGAATATTCAACAGTAAACACACATTAAAAAAAACGTTTCGTCGATTTTATACTTTCTCGTAGCGTCGAGAAGATAACTGATGGGTACATATACGATTAGGCACTTCAAACCGTGGAATTGATAGTTTCGTAACAGTTCGTGTCACAAGTGGGATTACACTAAGTAGACAACACAACTCGTGAAAAACAAGCTAGCCACATGAAATTTTGTGTGGTCTGGTAATAAATCAGAGCTGGTACCGAGATTACAACAGGCTACGTGGCAAGAGTAAGATTATGATGCACTTTCACTCGCAACAGCCTCTTTGACGGAGTCATTGAGCTAAGTTATCAGACCTGAATAATGAGTATGGAGCAAGTAATTTTGTATCCATTTAAGTATCATGAGAACCAGGGTACCAAGGTACTAGGGAAAACATCACTTTTCAGGTTCACTGAGCAGGCAGAAGATAACCACATATCGACTTCACTCAATGCGAGCTAGCATTAATGCCAAGTTTAACTAACCAGCCGCAAAATTGATTAGATTTATGAAACTTAGAACAAACAAATGTTAGAGAATACATGAAAGAGCTCGAGAACTTAGTGAAATGTCACGTTTACGGCCCTTGACAGGAGTTAGAGACAAAAATTAATGAAATTAAAATACCAGTCAAAAGTTGTAACTTTTGGAATCGGTACAACAGAATGCTACAAAAGTCATTGTAAGATAACTATAGTCCTCGGAAGTGCAAAAATATTCTTAAAACCACCTACATTCGATGGCGATAAACCATTTAAAAATTATAAAATGCACTTCCATGCTGCAGTTCAACACAATTGGTGGATTAGCGAATAAAAACTCTATGCACTAGTTCTGGCCGTTCGAAGAAAAGCAGCAAATGTATTGCAAAACACAACCATCATAGGAATGAGCTGAGAAAAAAAATAAAAAACGACAAACACGTGGTATAATAAACGACAAACGTGGAAAAAGCCTTCAGAGCCTGGAGCAGGAAATCACAAAGTTAGCGGGAACTTCTGCCAAAGTTCCAATTGATTGACGGTGGATGATTTCATTAGTACAGTGAGAAATGGCCATATTAAATTTCACTTCAGAACTAATCTAAAATGAAATTCAATGAATGAAGTATTGAAATCAGTATAGGAGCACAAAGCAGCTAAGGCGAGCTTGTCCATGAATGCCATCAAAATTCAGAAGTTGGACCATAAAGATATTTGTTATTAGAAAAATCTCTGCGAAATAATAAAATCCAAAGATCTCACTATTGGTTCAGATATTTTGGAAACTTGGGCACTACACCCGGGATTGTAATGAACCAGCAATTGAGAAACCAATGACGAAACCGTAACCAGACAACTTTAGAAGTGCAGCAGATGGCTTACACATTTAAAGTATCAGATAGCAATACTGCACAACAATGCAGATGGAATGTCCAGTAGGCCCTGTGCTTTTCAATATAAGCAATGAAGCTAATATAAGTACAAAATATCTTATTTGAAATTACATGGATATAAGCCAACGTTGAGGAACGCTGGACCAAAGAGCAGTTAAAAGGAAATCAAAGGCATGATGTGTCAATTTCTCCAATAATATTTTGGATACGAAGCAAGGTAGAAAACCAAACTATCATGAAAAAGCGGCTGAAAGCGTGATGGTTAAAAAATGTTGGGGTCAGTGGTAATCATTAGGTCTGAAGTATGGGCAGTTCATATAAATCTGAAAATCAGCTGCATATCAATCTGGAAAACTGGAAACCTGAGGTCCTGAAGAAATTATATACACAAAGATAGATCTGGAGCACACTTAGATGTCAACAAGATTCTGTAAAAAGTTAGTAGCCAGTTAAACTAGATTGACTGGTGCAGAAAGGGTGACATTTGTGTTGACAGCAAGGCATTTTAAACCAGAACATGATGTAAAATGTAGTAGTACATCGTCGAAACACTGTATTTGAACGAATAGCGATGGATATTCACATATTCGTCAACGCAGCTTGAAATGAAGATTCAGTGGGCCTTTAGAACTGTATTTTGACCAGGGACTAAATTTTATATAAGCTGCGTGCTCCAAAGCACGATTTAACTGGAACTTTACCAGAAATAATCATATTAAGTGGAGAATTTCTTTCACGTGATTTTAGATTTGGAATATTAAAAATTGAGCTAGTTGCCACAAAAGATTATGTTGCCAATTTCCGACAAAAAATTATTGAAGTTCACACTACAGTAAAGCGCAATATTACAAAGCTCAATGATAAAATGAAGACAAGATACAAGATTATCGAGCGGACAACAAGAAAAGAAGAAAAAATTCCTAAATTGTAAAAGAGTTCGGAGGAACCATACATGATTATTAACAGGATTAACGAGTTGGTGTATCGGATACAACAAAGCACAATAGAAGTAAGATGATGATAATCCGCGTCGACTGATTAACAAGATTTAATGAAAAAACACGTGAGTCTGTTCGCGACCAAATTAAGAAGGTGGTAGTGTTATGTTTCAACCAATCCTTAGACAAAATGAAAATGAATTTTGTATACACAGAGCAAACAAGGCTGAAATACAAACTGGAACGCTCCTTTGGGGAAAATAATAAATTCAATTTTTAAATAGGAAACAAATTTCTGGTTATGATTTAATAACTAGGCAAATTATTAATGGAACTACCAAAAAAATTACCCGCCAACTTCTACAAATAATCAATGTAGTATTTAGATTAAGAAACGTTCCAGAGCAGTAAACGTTACCAGAAAAGAACATGGATTATTCTGACCAATGTCATAGCTTGAGACTGTGAGACCAAGCGCTTGCCAAGTGTTCCAGTTAACACCGGTCCAATTCCCATAACCTTTTTACATTTAATAAATTTTCATGCATGATAGAAACGACCCGGTTTGAGACTTCTCATGATCAATACGGCACAATTCTATTCTATTTTTGTAGTGCAGGAAAAGGAATCATATGTCAGTAATGACAGAATTGGTTCGGTTTCCTGATAGCCAATATTCAAACTAATGTTAGCATAAGATAATCACATTTTTATTGAACTGATCTGCATTTCGTTTTCTGTATTCTGTCATCTCTTATCAGAAACTTTAGTGTGCCACCATTCAACTGTAACAAAAATTTCCTAAAAACCAAATCTAATAATGGGATAATTTCTAAAAGCCGAAAACTGTAATAAATTAAATTAATTTTCACCTGAAAATTATAAATAATTAATCCTTAATATAATAATATAATTTCTACAAGCCGTAAGCCGTATTAAATTTGATTAGTTTCTGCATAAAATTTAACACTAATTAATTTATTACATCATTAAAAATACAAAATTATAAAACTATAATACTAATAATAAAAACTATTAAAATAATAATAGTATAATAATAAATACTAATATAATAATAAAATAAATAAGGTTTTAAAACTATTTATTAAACATTACAAATCAATTAAATTAACCGTTTTATGATAAATGCGTCATGTAATCGCCGTAAATCTAATTTATATACACTTTAATTTGCACAAAACTTTAAAATTAATATAAATTAGATTTAAAAACAAAAATTGATTAAATCAAATCAATTGCATTAGCCGTGTTATGACCAATACGACATGTAATCGCCGAAAATTTAAATTATCTATACTTTATTTGACACAAAACATTAAAATTAATATACGAGTAAATTAAATTTTAAAAAAATTCGATTAAAAATTACAAATCAATTGAATTAACCGTATTATTACCAATACCAACTTCTAACAATATCAAAAATATTTTAATAGTACTTTTGAAGAGAATGAAGCAATGTTATAATTGAGATTCTCTACTAATCAATTTAGGTTTAGATATACTTTAACCTTGAGGAAGTTCACAGAATCACGGATGTTTTAGTACGTAATCTAGAAAAGAAAATGTATGTTTAACTTCTTAGATGTAGCGCAAGCATTTGATGGTGTGTAGAATAATGGAAAGAGTACAAGTTCTTCGTACAAAGAGAATTTCTAATGCTATATTATAGAATTCTGCGAATTCTATAAACTGTGTGGACATAATAAATACAGATTTTGAGCTGTACTAAGAGGTTAATACATAAGATAAAATACATCAGAATACTGTACATTTAAAATGAAGACCTGCACCAGGACTTAAAGTTGAATGACATCAATGAAGTTATTGTATATTTTATGCTGCTAAGCATGAACATTCTGATGGCAATAAGACGCCATCAAAATCGAAGGTTGCATCCTTATTGTAATAATGATAACCACGAACCAGAGTATCTGTTGAATCACCCTTTAAATGATATATTATATATTTATATATATATATATATATATATATATATATATATATATATATATATAATGTATATTTTTAGATATAGAGGGAAGAATTTTTAATGTGGTGCCACACAGCTAAAGACCAACCAGGCACACACACACACACACAAAAAAAAAATATGTAAAATGTTAAATTTATTTTTATTACAATTTTATATTTGGTTTATTAAATAAAATTCTATTTGTGGTTAATTTGAAAAATACGAAAAATTTAATTTAATAACAATTTAATTGTTATACCGAATAGAAATAAATGCTGGAGGTTTGAGATTTTTGTGTTTTAAGGAAACATTGTATTATTTCTGTATGGAGAATGAGCTGGTGGCAGACTTTATAAAAATGTGAGATTTCTTTATCTTCGAATATGAAACAGTTCGTGGTTGATTTGTTTAAAATTTGTTTTTTTTTTGTTGATTAAAATGTTAACATTTATTTTGGGTAGATGTAGAATGGTTGAGTTAGAGTAATCGGATGGTAGCCATAGAAAGTTTTAGAAACGGTTTGGTTGAGGTGAACCCACCGAAAGGTTAAAGTTTAACCTGCATAGTAATAATTGTAAAAAATCGTTTTACAATTATTACTATGCAGAACTCAGAAAATGCTAGTAGTGAAAGAGACGTAAATTATTGGAAATTATCTGAAAAGAGTTACAACTAAAAGAAACCAAAACTTCAAAGACGCGGTAATTTTCGATATTCGTTTTCTGTGTTCAAGAAGACAGCAATAGCTAAATAAGACAAGTTACATTAGTAATTATAGTTGAAAACCAAAATAATTTATTGACTAATTTAGAATTAATGTATCTGATGATAAGTTGATGTAATGATAGCTTATGGTTTGTTGGTTGTTTTTATGTATTAAGGTTGTTGTCCAATTTGTATTATATAACATTGAATAGTGTTACCAGAAGTATTTATTTATTACCATATAACTGTTTATGTACACGTTACGACAAGAAATATTATATCATTAAAACGTTTATTCAAGCTTACATTGATCAGACCCCAATCAGCAAAGCCATTGGTCTTAAAGCTATTGTATCCCAAGCTGAAAGCACGAGACCCCTGGCTAATATATTTAGCGCTTAAAAAGTTAATTATTTGATTCAGCAAATGTCGCAAGTTGAAACGGCTGAAAAGGATTATTCGAAGCTTCATGAGTTTTTTGATTTCCTCATCATTTGCATGGACTCTTTTAAGGCGTCAAACCTGAAATATAATGAAGGAGCATTGATAGGAAGGTTTCCAAGGTGCTACATAGTGGTACAGTTCCAAATTGTGTCTGCTGCAATTAAGTTACCGATTTATCAACATATTATTTCCTGGCTGTACTAAGGCTTTTTCAATCCTGGCGTGGTGTTTGTAAACATTTTACATCGACAATGGGTCAAATTTTATCAAAGCGACTGGCAAGTTGAACGAAATAACAAAAATCATATGGCATTACTGAAGATACAACAATACTTAGCAGAAACGGGTACATTTTGGTACTTCATTCCACCAGCTTCCTCTGACTTTGGTCGTGTTTGAGAAGCTGCCATAAAATCAATTAAGTATCATTTAAAAAGGTGATTGGTACGAAGAACTAATGATAATTCTGGTGCAAATCAAAGGGATGATGAATTTAAGACCATTGTGTCAGTCCAACGAAGAGCTTGATCTATTGACCCCTAGTAATTTTTTAGTGGGCCGTCCCTTAACACTGATGTCAGAACCAAATTTAACACATCTCAAATCTTCACTACTATCTCGATGGCAACATCTTTAACAGCTTTAAAGGCAAACTCTAAAAATATGGACTTACGGTATTAAACTTTAAGGAGCAACCAAGCAAACTAATGTTAAAAAAGGACAATCATTCTAAAACAAATTTTTTTTTGGTATTGTAAATGCATCATGGTTACGTACGAAATGACAATCTCCATCGGGAGTGTTGGTTATGTAGTTAATTTGCTGTAGATGTTGTTAAAACATTGGAAAGCTTATCGAAGGAGTTCTGTAATTTTTAGAACACTGTACAAACTCACGAACTGGAACATCATCCAAGCAAATTGATGGATTTTATGCTTTAAAAAATAGTTTTTCTGGAAAACTGAGTTTGAAACTACAAAAAAAAAATAGCATTAGTTAAAATCCACTGGATCTCAATGCTGAACCTTTTTACATATAAATTACATTTTTTGTTCAGATGTTGTTGAATCAAACAAAAGATTGACGTAAAATTGCCTCATCTTAGGCACAGATGTTGACACAGATAAGATCGACAAGGCAGCATCCTTATTGTTTTTTGACATAACCCACTTTTTCCCACTGAAAAATAAATAAATTAGAAATAATTAAGCAACTAATAAATAAATAAGGATTATAATTAGCAAAAACGTTGTGTAACATGAAGTGGAATAACCATAACACTCTTAAATTTGATAAAATTGTAATAAATAATTTCTGTTACAATAATTTCCAAAAACATGCCCTTACAACCATTTCCAGGAGTTTATTTAAAAATTGATCAGCCACTCCAACCGATCAACCATTTAATTAATACTTTCCTAAAAAAAATGGCCAGTTAAATTTAATTCAGGAAAATAAATTAGCACATAACGCTTACACTGCCAAAGCGCACATGTTACCCATCAAAATTTAGAAATTAAATTTAGATTTACCGGACCGCACTCAAAACAGAAAAAATTCATAATTAAACAAGATAAAACGTGCCCGCCAAACGCATGTTTTTAGTCTTGAATGCTGCTGGAAATCTTTCGTACTCATCCGTCAGGGTACAGACTCTTCAATATGCACATGACAAGTAATTTGCTGTTGACGATTTCCAGCAATAAAAAATTAAAATGCATGTAAACTGGATTAAGATCGTGAAGAAGATGCACAAATCACATCAACCTAATCTGTATCACCACTATAGGTAATTTAATAAAGAAAATCCCGTACCAGTTTTGCTACAAATATTTATAAAAAGTCAGTACGGTACATGTGTTTCTCACCGAACACTATACAAAACTTCAATCTGCAACAAAATTTGAAGCATTTAGATGAGCAAAGAATATATAAAGGAGTACGAAAATGAATTTAATTCACTGAAAAAATCACCAAGATATTGAACGTGTATGTTGTTGGCCTCCAGCAATGATTTGGAGAAGAAATATGTTAGAGGAAGCCATTCAAAAAAATTAGTAAATGGTTGGTAATAAAACCCTTAGTTCCCAATAGACTAAAATATAGCCTAGTAGATTCCTAAATTTGTAAAAAGTCCCAAGTTGATTTTAAAAATCTGTTTTTTATAAATCAGGATTAGAAAAGTTTTATAAAATTGTCACATAACTCATCAAAATTGTATTACTGAACGATTTAATACGAACCATAGTTTAAAAAATAACAAAAATTGGTACGGTACCGTTATAATTATTTCGATGAACAGCTTCGTTGTTATATTAAAATTGTAGGAACGTCATCACAAATTTATGATCACAAACACTATAATACCATCACACATCTGATTATTAACACAACACTTTACTTTTTTATCATGTTTTGGGCTTAATTTTAGGCTTTATGATAATATCACAGCTAAAATAATTTCCACAAATTTTTTCGAACTAATCACTAAAAGGTTAGGATTGTGAAAATAATTTATAAAATAAAAAACCGGATATGGACCATACATTTTCAACAACCACCACAAGCACAATTAGTATTAATTATTAAGAGTTTCCAAGTGAACAAGAAAAAAATTTTGCGTACTTAGGCTAGAACATTTTCGTACGGTTAACGGAAATCTAAGATTTGGTCCGATGACTCAATCTATCACGAAGATTATGATTAACTTTGAGGCGTCTAGAAACACATCAGAAATATGTGCTTTCTGTCAAATGCATAGAACGAGATACGTACGTCGTGTATAGTCATTCTGGTATTAGTTTACTTACAAGTTTGATAAGAAGCAGATTTTGAATCATCAAAGCTAAGGTGGTGTCAACGGAAATAATAAGAAAATGCATCAATTGTATAAAACAAAACCCCACACCAGAAAATCAACTCATGGGAAATTTACAAGCCGCTCGAGTTCAGTACGTGTATCCATTTCATAGAGTGGGCGTAGATTATTGTGGACCATTCAGAGTCAGTTCAGTCCAAAAGAGGGGTCAATCAACAATGAAAGTGTACGTCTGCATTTTCGTATGTTTAAGTACAAAGGCTGTGCACATTGAAACTGTGTGTAATCTCACAACGGAGAGCGTTCTCGGAGCATTAAACAGATTTACGGTGCGAAGAGGAATTAGCCACGCCATACACAATGGAACAAACTTCGTTGGGGCCAATAATCTGAAAGAATTATTCCAGTTTATTGAGGCAAATACTTCCGACATAGCTTCAGCACTGCTGCAATTCAAAATTACATGGAAGTTCATTCCACCAGGAGCACCACATATGGGTGGAATATGGGAGGCAGCAGTAAAACAAGCGAAAATACATCTGAATTTTCAACGTTGCTAACAAAGGTAGAGGCCATTATGAATTCAAGACCAATTGCAACTACCCAATATGAAGAAATTGATTGCCTCACACCAGCTCATTTCTTAATCGGGCGCGTATTCACTGACACAGTAGACGAAATCGTCGGAGAAAGAATCGTATCACCGATGGCCAGATGGAGATTAATTTTAGGGAAAAACGAATTAAATTTGTTACAGCATAGCTGGTTTAGAAATTATATTATTATATTATTATGTTATTATATTATGGATTATTAATTATAATTTTCAGGTGGAAATTAATTTTATTTTTTACAGTCTACGGCTTGGAAAAATTAGCCTATTAATACATAATCATTAATTTTGGTTCAGATATCCGTTGAATAGTTGCACACTGGAGTTGCTGATAAGAGATAAGAGAGTACAGGAAACATGATTGTCTTATTCTAACATTATTTTGAGTATTGGGTATCAGGAAACCATACCAATTCTGTAATTACTGACATATCTTTTCTTTTCCCACACCACACAAATCGAATAGGATTGACCATTATGACCATGAAGTCATAGGATTGTGTCATTATGACCATGTGTCTCAAACCGGTCCGTTTCTATCATGCATGGATATTTATAGAAAATTTAAATATATGAAAAATCCTCCTATCCTACCGTTTATTAATTGTTAAAAGGCTCTGAGAATAGGACTGGCGTTAACCGGAATACTTGACAAGCGCTTGGTCTCGTAGACTCACCAATTAATCAACCAACCAACAATTAACTTTATATAAAAAGAATTGTTACTAATTTCACCATAAAAATATATTTTTAGAACAATTTTTATAGCCAGATGAATGTTTTTAGTTTATGTAAAGTTTCGGTAGATGGCAGGCCTCATATTCGAGGAGACTATTTTTTTAGAAAAATTGCAACTAAAATTCATTCAGCCATCTTCAGAGCAAACTTCGCGTGGTGATCACTGTGAAACTAATTTTGTTTGGTTTAATAAGAAAGCACAAAATTGACGTCTACTCTAAAGTGAAATAGTAAATATATTGTATCACTCAGGTAATTTAGCCAACCATTTTAAGTAATTCGTTTTATACGGTTTACTGTATGTTGGCACGACGCCATATACCACAAAATTTATTACATTTTAACTGAAAATATTTATTTTCCTTAAAAAAAAAATTTAAGTGTTTTCCGAGCAAAATAAAATTTTGCAAAAAAAAAAAAAAACTTACATTAATTCAATTTTCTTCCTTATATTTTAATCATAAATTTTCGTCAGATATATACGATGATTGTATAATTGAAATTTGTAATTTATTACAAACCAGCAAAAAACACATTTTACGAGATGAGGAAAAATTGAAGAAAATTTCATTTCAAAACATTAATTTTTATTAAACTTTTCATCTTCAACACAAAAACACACATACACACACCAAAGCTAAATTCTCCAGTGTAATTTACATTTAAATGAAAATATTATGAAATTAAAATAAAAAAAAATGAAAATTACTGACTTATCTTTGTCATCTTCAACTAAAAAAAAATAAAAATAAAATAAAAGAGGAAAAGTTATAAAAGCGCTAGTAAAAAAAAAAGCCAAGTGAAAAATTATTTAAACCATAACATCTCTTGCAAATTATAAAGCACACAAGACGCTTTTTTGGCTTTTTAATTTTTATAAATTTATTTATCCAAATAATAAGATACTATAACACACAAAATATTATGTCCTCTGTAGTAGTTGGGAAAATTTTAACAATTTTCCCGTTGTTATAAAAGACGCAATAAAATTAAAAAAAAAAAACAGGATGAAAAACATGAATTATGACAACATTAAAATGAAAATGCTCTTTACTGTGTATACCTGTGAACGACCTATACGTATGTATGTAATGTACCAATTTTTTTTTTTGGGTAGATCTTTCTGTTTTCCTAATGAATTTTTATTTTACCGTTTCGTTATTGTTCTTGTCTTGAGAACATAACGTTGTTAATTGAAAATGTATATAAGGTGATTTAATGGAGAAAAAGGTTTGGTACATAATATTTTCAGTTTTTTTTTTTTTATGAAATTCTTGGAAACATTTAATGGATTTCACAAAATTTTGGATGAAAATAAATGGTGCGAGAAAAATACTTTACTAAAATCTATATATACCTATTTGAGTTCACTGTCTACAATATATAGTCCTGGTGGTGCATAGACACCATAAATGCTACCGTTATACAATATCTTTGGCTAAAGCTTTTTAAAGAAAATGTTTTGTGGTTCTAAGATTATATTGCTAGACTAATCTGCCCAGCAGATCATCGTCCTGCACAAACACATATCATACTGACCATGTGCAGATATTCTCATGGAATAAAAAATAAAAAGTCCTGCAGGGTAGAGTTAAACCATTTTTCTTCTGAATTTTGACACATAATACATTTTATGTTTACTAAAAATAATGGTTTGGTATAAAGAAAAGAAAACTAATTTAAAGTTTTTTATTTTCAGTTAGCATTTTAGTTTTAGCAATAAAGGAAGTAATCAAAGCTCAAGCCGAGTATAAACAAGAAAATACAGAATTAAATTGAGCAATTTAATGGATGCAGCAACATATTCCACTTCTTGAAGAAGAAGTTAAAAATCTTAGAAATAGCCGAAAGATGGACTATCAAACTGGTCCTGAAATTCCGTGCCAGGAAATCAATAAAAAAGAAAGAAAAGATGATATCCCAATCGAGTGCCAAATGAGGAAGACATAGAAAGAGAAACCAATTGGATAATGAGAAAATCAAAAAGAGCTTTAAAAAATCAAAAAATACAATAAGTAAATTCTTCCAGTAAAAGGTAAACTGAGTCGTCTCCTGAAATGACCATCTTTGTGAACATATCGGGAGCAAAGGTTAAACCAATTACCAACTATCAGCAAGACCAAAAATGAAAAACCACCACCACCAATCAATATCACACATTTCAATAAATTTAGCGTTATCCAAGCATTAATGAAAGATGTGACAGAAAAGGACCTTGCGTGGCTAATCAATTACGACTGGAGGGTAAGTATGCCTGATACAGACGGTTATAGACAATTTTAAACTTTACTGAATGTTAAAGGTCTCCCTTGGTGTACATATGAAAACAAAAATTCCAGACCCATTAGAGCAGTTGCTAAGGTTCTACATCAAACATGCATGCCAGATGGAATAATTGAAGACCTCAAAAGATAAAATTTAATGGTCTTAGATGCAGTTAATATGTTGAAAACTGAAAGGAAGCCTACCGAAAACGGAGGGAGTACTGTTAACAAAATATAGGTACAACTATTCACTCTGGGATCATACCGCAATGCAAAAAGTGTCAGGCATACACCCACACGCAAAAATACTGCAATCGTGAAACCAAAAGTATGCAAAATGTGTGGAAAAGCGCGGTACAAAAAATGCGTGATAGATAAGAACACTCTAGCAAAATGTGCTAACTGTCAAAGAATCCACCTTGCTAGCTAGAGGGTGTAAAGTAAACAACTGCATAACATGCAAAATAGGGTAAACAAAAACCAGCCAATGAGGTGAAAAGTTAATCTTGAACAGCAAATAGGACATCAAGAAAAAATTGACCAGATTTGTAGCAAAAAGTTGATTTATCTGATCTCTCACACAAAATGAACAAAACCCTAAGAATACTAACCTGGAATGCTAATGGACTTCTACCGCATCTTCCAGAGCTACAAATTTTTTTGAATACAGAAAAAATTGGTATATGCTTAATAGCAGAGAGACATTTCACTAGAAAATCTTATGCAATAATAAAAGGTTATACTTGTTACCAATTCTATACATCCAGCAGAGGGATGGAGCACCAATCTTCAACAATTTTCATCAGAGAAAACATCAAACACTTCGAAGATGTTAAACTCGAAATAGAGACAATGCAAATCGTATCACTTAGCTAGCAATTAAATAAGTACAAGAATTGCTGCGAAGGTCATCCAAATCAGTATTCTTAAATCAGTGGGCGCATGAACAGAAATGATTGACATGTTGGCTAGTTGCATGCGTAAACGTAGCTTACACATACGATTATTAATTGCTTTGAAATTCAGAACAGTCTTTTTCACCTGAGGTCAAGAAAAAATCCAATACCAAGCTTGCCGGGGTGATCTTTACTATAAAGCAATGCATATAACTTTGGGACATATGGTCTTCTTTTTTTGGCCATCATGTTTCCTGTAGAGCAACAAGGTCCAAGCTGTACTCTTCCAATGCTGATAAAGTCATCAAATACTCTTGGTTTTCTTCGTGACTGAACGGTCCACGTACCAATACTATACTGCGGGTCCGTTATCATAATCGTGGATCTAATATAATTTTGGTGGCATTAATATTTCCTTTTATCTGATAACCATACCAGCACCTTTTTATAATCTGTCCATGCGAACACTTCAAATTGATGGTTGTGGAAAATCTTTAGGACGTACTTGACGGGTTTTAATGAAATGCAAGCTACACTTAACTACAATCGTGGAATTGAAATCTATTTGATAGGTGCGACTCGTGTTTTTGAGATTATTAGAGCCGTTTTGAATTTGTTTACTGAATCTTTAGATCGAATGTGAGCGGTGGCAGCATACCCCATTTCCGACGCATCGCAGACAACATGAACTTGCAGAGTTTTTGCTGAAGCTGACATAGAAATGTGCCGAGAAGTTTGAAAAACTTCAAGCATTCGGATAATTTCATTAAATGGCATCCCAGGCTTGAATTGATATCAATTGGTATTTCATCATCCCAACCACTCTTTCGTATCCACAGTTTCTGGAATATAGTTTTTATGGAAATTGTTGATAGAGAGACCCACCCCAAAGGATCAAAAATTCTAGTAATTTCTGACAGCAAATTTTATTTAGAATGTACGGTACTTGCAGGTATGTTGATTACGAATTAAAACACGTTTCGAACTGGATTACATAGTATCCCGAGGGTTTTAATTGTTGTGGTATTGTGGTATCACCCTCAAACGTAAACATGGAAGGATCCTCATATCGTTGGGGACAATAGTTCTGATGAGTTGGATTCCCATTTCCTCAAATAAAACTCTGCCCCCTCCAGATCTCGACAAAGATCTGCGATTGCTTAAATCTTCAACCCAGATAGCAAGTCATCAAAATAAAAATCTCTTTTAATGATTTTTGCGATGGTTGGATGCTATTTTTCATTATCTTGGGCGATTTTTGAAGGGTTCGAACTGTACACTTTGTGTGCGGTACGACAACCAAAGCATCACTAATGAAACAGTTCTCGAGCTTACAGACAGTAGTCACAGAGTGTGCTAAATCAATGCGACGTGGAATATGCAATATGTCTGATGAGGTCATCAGAAGGTTGAAAGCATTGCGTGAAGAACCAGCAAAACGAGACTCATGAAAGTCATAAACCAAATAGACTGCAGGACTGCGTGAAACACAGCGACCTAAATTTAGAACAAAAGTGGATATTTTTTGCCGACGCTCGAGTATTTAATTGTCTATTATCACATCTCTCTCCATTCATCGCAAGCACCCATATTAAATATATCACTCAAGGGAGATGACTCCTCGGAGAAGTCAAATCTGGTAAAATCGTTGAAACTACCTACAAATGCTGCAGTGTAAGCATGGTACTAGTTATGGCCAACTACTCAGGTCATGAAAGATGCAACTGAATAATATCATTATTGTAGAGCATTGCTCGACTCAGGATTAGAGACTTCATTAATTACCGAAGCACCGAAAGTTGAACAACAATTACCGTGCCTTATAACATGATCGGCACATTTCACGATTACCTAAACTTCAGAACGTGGCATGAGCTAACCTCTTTACACATCCTCAGGACCATCAACTTGAGCAACTTGACTTTCCAGCTGAACACTGTTACACTGTTGTTAGCAGGAAGGTCAGAGTGGTATTAAAAGGTTCAGCTACCACATCATCAATCATTTTGCTTAACCCCAAGTTGCGGGTGGGACCAATGGTGCAACCCCACTTGGTCGGTATCCTAATGAGCTTTCGTTTTCATCCAGCATCATACACTGGGAACATAGAGCGAATCTATCGCCAAATACCAGTCGACATCCGAGACTACGTTTATTAGCGCATAGTTTGGTGTGTAAATTTCACTGATCAGATGAAGCACTTTTGACTGTAACTATCACATATGGCGCATCTGCTGCTTTTGAACCACTGCCACAAGCAATTTTAGGCACCTGAGCTCCTTGCTTAATAAATATCACAACGTCAACGAGTGAACTTTGCAGGTTCGCAGATGCAAGTAGAGCTGCTTGCGATGAGGTGCTCAATTGTAGATCACCCTAACTAAATCTGTCATTGAATTCATGAAGTTATTTTCTATTCTTGTTTATTGTTGGACGGATTCAGTGACAGTTCTGCACTGGCATCCAACCTTCCAAGTGGTAACAATTCATCTCAAATCAAACTACAAAAATAATTGATCTGTTACCGACAACAAAATGAAATCTTATGCCCTCATGTGACAACCCTGCCAACAGTGCCTCTCGAGGATACAATCCAACCCACCTGCTTGCGTATCATCTTTGTAGGATGGACTTGACTGGCTCAAACAACATAAACATCCAAGGAAAGCACCATGTTGTAACATCTCTAAAAAGTGACGTTTTAGAAGAACTCGCTACAACCGTACACAGAGCCACACTGGATTAAGCTTTGATTTCTATTATTGCTGATCGAAAGTCATTGACCCAAATGAAACGGATCTTGGTTTACATGAAAATATTATTAACCCTATGCAAAACCAAGAAGCTAACAGCTTTGAATGATGTATTAACTGCGGGTCAAGTCACACCGGCCAATTATAAGTGGGCGGACCACGAACTGTGAAAACTAGTTCAGCAAGTCCATTTTGCCGAAAAAATTCGATTTCTCACCTTAGAACAACCAACTTTGAAAAGAAAATCTCACTTATCTCTCTTTCACCGTATTTAGATGAAATTGGTATATTGCCAGTGGAAGGGCACCTTAAACATGCAGAATGCTCTTTTGAGAAAAAATATTCAATCATTATACCTATAATACTTATATTCTAAAAAGAATAATATTATGTTACTTCGACAAAGGGTCAGTGCAAATGCCAAGTCGTGTATCTTTTCAGGTCTCCCAAAATCAAATCGTTGGTTAAATCACCGGCCAACTCCAAGTGGATAGTTTTCGTGCTCAATAATTTGAATAAACATAAAAAGGCCTTACATTCTCTCTCTTTTCTATTTTTTCTTCTCTCTTTGTTAATTGAATTGAAAAGGGGCCAGCGTAATCCACGCCCCAGTTTTTAAAAAAGAGCGGATTCCTTCTACTCGTGAATTTGGTAAACTCTCCTTAAACTGTTGTTGGCATTGCGCTTTAAATTTGGTACAGATGATGCATTTACGAATGGTTGCTTTGGCCTTGTATTTGCTTTTTTAAATTCAATACATTTGCTATGTGACAGCCAGTAATAGCGATGGATTAGCATGTTTGTTGCTAAGATATTTACCATGGGGGATTAGTAGAGCGATTCTGGATATGGGCTGCTCCAACGCGTAGTAGACCAAACTAACCAAAAATCTACTGGATTAAACGTGTCTTGCAATTTTCTACAAAGGTACTCTAGCGTCTTGGAGAAGTTTCTAGCCAGTCCATATAATTTGGGCGTCGACCCAGGCATATTATGTTTTTCTTATGGTTGTAATTATTTTTTACTTGATAGCTTTCATCAATTGCGTACATTATCAGTGCAACACTAAGTCTTTGCAGAAATGAGCCACCACGAAAACCTATCAATGTGGGTTGTTTTAACATACACAACATCATCGTAAGCAGATTGATTTGCGTAGCAAAACTGGTGCATTTCGGCCTTAGAACTGTCAGAAGTCTAGGAATAAAAATGTTAAACCTAAATGCTAAATGCTTGTGACTATTCAGAGCCAAAAATGACGAATAGGTCTAGAAGGATCTGATCTCCAAACTAGTTTTTGGTAATAACAGAATTGGTCCAGTTTCCCGGTAGCCAATATTCAAACTACTGTTAGCATGGTGAACTCGAATTGTATAAAATATCTGGTTAGGATGTTAGTTGAGACTCTTAAGTCGTTACCTCTTTTATTATTTCTAGTTATTGCAATGAAATATTTAGTACCAAAAATGCCAACTTGACTGTCTTTAATTAATAGGTTCTGTCCTCTACTATTTACTCATAAGAAATTCTGGTAACTGGTCCATTCCAGTGTGTAATGTAAATAACCAAGGTAAGATAAGTTGTTACTTGTTAGCATCTACAATTTGCAAATGATCAACTACTAATTGGATCATAATACTTAAGCTACGAAATTAAAAGCTTTTTCGAAAATTTTTGATGAGTTATAGATCAAGGCTAAAATTAAAAGTACGCCACTGCATATCATTTTTATTTTTATAATACATAAACGATCTACAAACAGAACCAACCACCATAACAAACAAACTTTACAAACCGCTAGGAGCATCAATAAATAAAAATATCAGCACTATAATTACACATACCAGCAGTGCTAATTGAAACGTGAAAATGAAAGATTGTGATTGTGCGTGTGAGTGAACATAATTTATTTGTTTGACGTAAATTTAGTATAGTGACCTTGAGTTTGTGACTGTTGACACTATCGATTGACTTTTGCCCAAATGAAAGGTATGTGTGTGTATTTTTATTAAACGAATTTAAGTTGTGTTGTGTGACTCGAAATATTTTTTCTACGCGTTACTTTACCGAACAGTAAAAATCATTTGGTTACATTTAATTGTTTGTTGCGTTGTATAAAAATTACTGTCCGCCAATTTTGCGTACTGCCAGTAAGTTTTTTGCAAGTGTGCATAGATTTTATACATTTCGTCATTTTTTAATTGGATTTGGTTTCATAAACTTTTTTGCGATTAACTTAACGTGAGACTTTGAGCACCCTAATCATCTTTGCCACTGGCATGAACGCTGGTTCGGCACATTTGATGTAGTATACATGGTTTTATTGTTGGACAATGTCATGACTTGAAACGGGAAGAAGACACAACTAATGTATCGGTCGCTTAATTTGGTTGTAGTTCACTGCCGTAAATATGTCACGTATTCAACGTGCCATCTTTTCCAAAAGTGTTAACTCATTTATTGAACTACGAGTATTTGCCAGCGAGTGAGAAAGAAAAATTAATATTGGTAATTAGATGCCTTTTTAAAAAAATGGGATAGTGTCAGCTGGCCAACCTCTAGATCGTTAATAATGCTCAATGGCCGAGTTTAGAAATTCCTCTTTTTGGCTACAATTGTATTAATTTCTTTGAGTGTCAAAACAATATTAGTTGATTAGTACCACTCCATCGGCTTTGTACACTTTAGAGTGACCAAGTTTTGGAAGATATATTCAACCAAGCTGCTCCATTCCAGTATGTTGCTTCATCGTCTTGGATGGCTGGCTAGCCATTTTAATACAATTTAAGAGTCAGCCCATGATATTATTTCGTTAATATTGTAACGTGACTCAAGTTTGACATAACCTATTTTTTATTTATTGTTCGACCTTCTAGTAAGAAGTATTGCTGCACATAATTTGAGCCGTGGAATTAACTGTCGTACATATTCTCCAAACTGTGGCAGTTATTCGAAAGAATACGAAAGTTTAATAGGCAAATTGGCTGAAATTGCAGATGCCGTGTATATCAATTTTGGGTTCTTGAACCGTCTGAATGAACCTGGGAATAGAAATGGTGTCTAATAATTTTAGATTATCCCGTTATTTTCATTCTATTCAATATTGTCTACCCAAAGCACCTGCAAAAATATTTCCAAATTTGTAATGATGATAGCTAACCAACTCAATGTATTAAAGAAACAAATTCTGATAGCACTTTTATTTTCATGAAATTTGTGGAATCTCGTATCGACGAGGTGAAAATAAAATTATCTATATCTGGACTCCCAACACCTTTGTGGGTACATTGGATTGTTATGTATGTGATCCATTACATGAGACACTAGTGAAGATGTGGTTTTGATTTCTTCAGCAATTTGCTTTATTATACTCTAGTAACTAAAAATGACGCAGGTGTGCGAGACCATTAGTGACCAGTAATATATGAAAATGATGAATTAATGGTAATGGATGAGATTGCCATTCTATTTTCTGAAATTTGTATCGTTTAGAGAAATGTCGACTTGGATCATCATTTCTATATCGGCAGAAATTAATATTTTATGTTCCCTGAATCACAAAGTGATGGCATAGAGGCTTGATTGAGCAGTTGGACTTGTTACTAAACAATCATTAAGGAGGGTACCTGTGCTTGATGTGGCCGATTCATTGAATACGACTCTTATTTTACAAGTGGAGTTGGCATTTTTGAGCACGCCAGTAGGTAAAATTAATTTTGTGGCACTTTGGCAGCAAGCATTTCAACCATGTCGTTGAGTGTTTCATATTCCATCATAAAGTCGTGATACAAGTCGATAATGAATCAACTATGCCATTGGGTAATTTTTAAAAAGGCAGTTTAATGATGAAGATGCTTTTGGCATTTTTTGTTAGATGTTTCATAAAATGGTCCTCACAAAATGTTTCTTATGGCGACATAATACTTTCTGCATTCTAAATTGCTTCAAGTTTCAAAAATTTCATTGGTTGACTCAATATTGAATACAGGCACCATCCAACCGAACATAGTACTTTGAAGTGAAGGCTCGTCTGGGCTATTATTAATATGGCCATTTTGAAGAAGCTCGAAGAATATTCAGCACTAAGAGAACTAAACCAAGATTTTATTTGTTGCACGCTTCGATGTGGGAAAAAGTAATTCGAGAGTGTCTTTATGTGTTTTACTAAGGATTTTAGAATATCAGAAAATTCAGGTTTGATGATGTCTACTGACTGTTCCACATAAAGGGTTCTTGATTTATCATCTAACTTTTGTAGCAATATATTGTAGTGCAATTCGCGAATGACATCATTGAAAGTACCTATGACTTGCTTTATATTCGCGTCAGTATATTAATGAATCGCCAGCTGCTCGATAATCATCCGAATAAAGGTCGTTATTATGTATTTTTGCGATTGTACCTCTGGTGCAATTTACATAGAGCTCCAATATAATTACTTTCTATCACAGTAATACGGCAAAAAACAACAGCCACTTATCCTCGAAGAAGGTCTTTCAAATATTGATATTTCAGTACCGGATTGAGGTTTGGTGAATCATTAATGGTCGACGTAAACATATCGTTAAACGATCGCTATTTTAAGTACTCTTCTGAGATCGAAGGAATGTGATTTTTGCAACTTAATCTGTGAGTTCTCAGCATTTTGAATTGCATTATGAAACAATGTTTAAATTTTTGGTGCGAATCCAATTGTTCTAAGTACTTGTGGCTAAATTAATATTAAATAAACAAATAATTTTTCAAGACATTTCGAGCGTATGTGGACATTGGTCGGGGTGACAATGCCTCTTATTGGTAGACTTTCTTCCGCCAAACGTTTCACATTACCGAAGATTATTTTTTTAAGATCACTGCTATTTTGATTTGCGATCATTTGTTTCGGAATCTGAATGGTATACAATCATCATAGATTCTTGGGGCCAGAGGTAGACTTCCCATTCTGTAAAGCTGTATTAGTTCCTGCAATGTTGGTTGATTTAATGATGGCTTTCATTATGCATATTTGCTGTAGGTGGTACCGATGCACTATACCTCCTAAGTCAATTATTCTTTTCTACTATTAAAACATTATCTCCAAATGGTCGATTATCACCTATTTTCTCACGTGAGAATTTATCGATTATCCGAAGTTCAGTTTTTGACCATTTTGATTTCATCAATAATAATAATACACATTTCTTGACGCAAGAATTCAGTTTCGATTTAGATAAATCATATACAAGATACCAAAGTGCCAAATAAAGGCACTGGAACTTTAACTCCACTTTACACCGTGCGACATCCTTTTAGTATAGCGTTGAAGCAATGCCGGTTGTTGCAAAATACAATGCAACTTGGCCTCGACCTTGAATAAATGAAAATAAGTGTCATGTAAGAAAAGGTTTTTCTTGAACCATCAGACCCATCAATTTGATAGTAACGACTAGTTACATCATCATGGTTTAATGCAAAAATAATTTTGCTGAATGCATCCAGCTGGATTTTGTTGATCATTATAAACGTCTCTCGCTTTCACGTGCTCCCGAATTCCGATCGTATGTTTTTTCTTCTGGTGCATTTCTTGTAGTGTTACATCCGCCCTTCGATCGGCCGTTTCAACGTACGTGGTGATAGGTGTTGCACACCTGAAATATTATTATTTTTTTTCTCTAACAATGATTGGTCCAGAATCCAGTTTTAACGTACGGGATTGTTTTTTTTTATCATTGAATTGTCAGCATATGAAAAAAATAAAAAAATAAAACATTGAAGTTTTGATCTCTGAAGTAGCAGGATAAAAAAACCGAGAAAAAATTTTTTTTGTGCGCTCTTGATTATTTTTTGTTGTATTGAGTTTTAATTTTTTTTTTAAATGGTGGTATTAAATTCAATAAGAATTTTTAATATAAAATAAAAATAAAATAAGATTATTATTATAATATTCCTATTCTTAAAATAAAAAACAAAAGAACTTTGTGGCTTTCGGCCACGTGAAAAAAAAAGAAAAGAACTTTGTGGCTTTCGGCCACGTGAAAAAAAAAGAAAAGAACTTTGTGGCTTTTAGCCACGTGTGAAAAAAAAAGAACAATTATTTATGAAGTTAAAATGGTTAAGTTATCAATTAATTAATGATAGTGATTATAAGATAACTATTTGTATTGTATGGCTTAATACAAAAACGGCATGATACAAAATTATAAAAAAGATTATAAAAAAAGTGAACATAAGTGAATTATTAGACAATAACTATATGAAAAATGTTCAAGTGATAAAATATTAGAAAAAAAATACAATTAAATTAATATTAAATAAAAAAAAAATCTGAATTTTAAAAATTTAATAAAATTAATAAGATAAAATTATAATTAAATTATTTGGTATACCCAACAACAACAACAATAACAACATCAACACCAACAACAACAAGAAAAAAATTGAAAATAAAAATTATAGTGGTTAAAAATTATAATTTAGATATTAAGGCTTGTGTTGGTCGCGGGAGGTGGTGGGTAAGTTTAGCATAAGTAAGTTTTATGATTATTTTTTTTTAGTAATTGGGTTTAATTAAGTATTGTATTTAAAATTTTTTTTCTATTTATACTATTTTTTTTATATATATATATAATATACAACCGAGTGGTTTTAGTAGATACGTTTTTTTTTCTCTTGTAAACTTTTCGGAAATTTTTTTTTGTGATGCTGATAATTCGATGATGAGATAAATATTGCAACGGTAGGCTTGAGTGTGACATGAAGCATGGAGTCGGGTTAAGTTGTTTTCCTGTTTTTTTAGGAGATTATCTACGAAAACACTCACGACCAAAATTACCTCCACCAGACTGAGCTCGGGTAATGAAATAAACAGCTGTTCGTAGATAATCATCATAATACGAAAGTGTTTTTGTTACGGGAAAATGGTTCTACTCGCTGTTTCATATACATGCCACCCGTAACAGTAGGGGTAAGCAAATCAATAATAACGCAATTCAATTCAGCTGCTTCAAAATTGCATTTATATCATGAAGGGCCAATTATTGTTTTTGGCTAAGGTAAAAACCACCGTCTGTGAGGCATTGATTGCATTCTAGGTCTGAATCAAGTAGCCCGCGTATTATTGTACGTACCATTAAATCGGGTTGACCTCCAGAAAATTGACAAAGCATCACAACAACACTCTTTAATATATTTCATGGCGATCTTCCACAATGAATGCATTTCAGATTACGATTACTATGCTCGCCGGTTATTGTGGACTCTATTTAATTGTGCTCCTTCATTTGTTTCACATTGCCAATTTGGGTGCCAACCGGGCTCACCATAAAATTGCGTACGACATTGGATCCATGTTATAGCTTAAAATACGCAAATTGATGAACTAGTTGGTTAGATACCATAAATTTTTACCATCTGGGTTCGATAATTAAATTTTTCCTTTATATCAGTAGGTCGCACGTCATGGAAATTTTGTGATCCAGAGAATTAACAAATGGTGGTAAGGAAGGCCGCTACTTTGAGCTTTGATTAGCAATTCATTGTAATTGATTGCTTCTTGCAATTCATTGTAATTGTTTAACTTTATCGTTCTCGCGGTATGTGATAACCTTCGATGTGGTTTTTCAGGTTTAGGTATCATTAATATTTCTGTAATTGGGTACACATTTGATTCTAAATGCTATTTTTTACTGGCCCATGAATTCTGCATTTCAACAGGGGATCATAGTTGTGTTCATCGTCATCACCGATCGAAATCAAATGATCAAAAATCTTTGAAAATCACTTTTCAAAGATCAAAAATGAAATCACTTTTTCAGCCCTCTCCCGTTGCGATTTGAACCCGGAAACCTTCCGACCCAAACTTCTTTTATATAAAAATATATTCATTGGTCTGTAACGTTGGATTATGACCGAACATATTTCAAATAAAAGAAACAACACTGAATCCGTATTATTTTACTCGATCATAACTGTGTTGTCCTAGATTACACCCGCTATTGCATTAAAATCAAGTACAGTATTGGGAATTAACCCTAAGATATTTTGAACGTTAAAAATGAGCTCACGCAGTAATCATGCAAGTTGAGCACTTTTCACCAGAAAAAAGGGCCAGCGACACTAATATAAATGGTTATATTGTAAAATCTCTCACTATGAAGGGCCGTAGATTTGGTAAATCGCATTAGCCGATAATTGGTAACAGCGAAAAAAAGTGAATTGATAAACTTAGCCTTGTTAAAACTAAGCTAGAAAATAATGTAGTTGTTTGCTAGTCTAGCTTTAGCTAACAGAACCTGGTACAATTGCGTATCAAACTTAATTTGGGACCTTGTTTCATTACCTCCTGAGTTTTCTTAAGTACGTGCCAAGCAATATTACCTGCCAAAAACCAACCATAAGCTCGGATTGTTTCTGTTTCAATTGAATTTTGTTGGCCTACTTTATGAAATCTTTAGATCAGTCCTGTTTAAGGCTATTTAAAATCTAATTTTCCGGAGCATTATAATACAATTTTTGAAAAAGGCTTATCATGAGCTAGCCACAGAATATCACAAATCAGGACACTTGAAACAATTCAAATGATAGTTATTTTTAACGCAGAAAACCATAGTCCAAAAGATCATTCAATTGTTGTCTCGTTTCTTAGATAGCAGTAAAATTCTGCAAGTTGGTGGACGACTTAAACAATTGTCAACTTTTATACTCAAATAAAAATCCTATTTTATTACAATCGGCACATAATTAACTTATTTATAGTTTACACTGTACCGGAGAATTACAAGATCATAAATTTGGTAGGTTTTAAAAAAACATAGGTTATATTCAAAAATCATACATTAAGTGTTTATACGATCCTTAAGTAATGTGATAACGACACTACTGTAATATGATGACGTCAAAGAAATAACCTCATTAATTCACTCTCAATTCACTTAGCAATATACATTTTTTTAGCCATACATAAAACAAAAGCCACTAAACATATTGACGTCTTACGTATACTTCGCAAAAAAAGATGTTTCTCGAACAAATTATTCTACAACAAATTGAGACAACCGCACGTAAAGTTTTTATGCAAAACTTTTTCAATTTCTTGTTCAACTTCAAAGACGTTCTGCTCGAAGAGAAAAGTAAACATTACCACTTTTTATTTTTTAGACAATGAAATTAGCGAACGACGAAAACCAAAAACCGAAAACTAAACCATAAACTATAAAATGAGAAAATTGAAAATAAATTGGAAATTATTTTTTTGTTAGGAAAATACATTTTGTTTTTTCCCGCTAAAGAAATTGAATTCCTGAAACAATTACTAAGATAAAGTAGATTTTTTCACTTTGATTCAATAAAAAACAAAAAAGAAAACTTGCAATAACAATACTTGGGAAAAATAGTGTTCAGTGAAAAATAATAAGTTTTCTGGAAAAGGGAAAATTACATTCAAGTTTTATAATTTTCAATTGAAAATTCCTTACGTACAATTTTATTACAGTTGATCTAGATATGTGTGGATCCAAATACAAATTTTATACGTTGCAAAGGTGCTTCCTTTAAGGGAAGTGAAACGTCAATCATTTAGTGCTAACCAAGGATCTAAAATGTTGCTGACATTTTAGATCCTTGGTTAGCACTAACTGCCCAATTTCATAGTTGGCTCTCGGTACAGTCTACTTGGATCTCTGTTGTAAACTTGTTAAGTACCCCTTAGACAAAAATTTCAAAAATTTTTGATGTTTAACAAAACGATTTTATCTTAAGAACACTAGTGTCGTTGGTTTTGTTTGATTCTGGCAACGAAATTGGATTTCTCTCGTTTAAAAAGTGGCTTGGTAATAAGGCATCGTAACCGTTCAAATTGCTTGACATTGGGAGTACCGGTCTGGAGATGAGGAATGCCTCAATTTGTGTAAAGACAGTAATGAATTCTTCAGAAGCCAATGTTGTGGCACCGATTAAGTGATTGATTGATTGAAGAGCTGTGTAAGCATGCTCTTGTCAAGTGTTCCGGTTAACGCCACTTCTATTCCCACAGCCTTTTCACATTTCCGATAGGAGAAGAGGGATTATCATATATTCATATTTCTACAAATATATTTCCATGCATGATATAAACGACGCGGTTTCGGACACCCCATGATCATTACGGCACAATTCTATTCTATTTTTGTGGGGTAGGGAAAGAAAGGGTATGTCAGTAATAACAGAATTGGTCCGATTTCCCGAGAGCCAATAAAACTACTGTTAGCATAAGAAAATCACAAATTTATTGAACTGCTCAGACTTCTGTTTTCTGTATTCTGTGAATGTGAGTGTGTTCATCTAACTGTAATCTGAAAAATAATTTCCTAAATCAAAATCTATTAATTTATTAGATTTATTTATTAGATTTTAAAATAAATGATTAAACATTACAAATCAATTAAATTTATCGTTTAATGACAAATGCGTCATCTAATCACCAAAAATCTAATTTATTTACACTTTATTTGACATAAAAGTTTAAAATTAATATAAATTAGATTTTATAAAGTTTGGTTAAACATTACAAAAGTAAATCTTTACGATTTGTTTACTTTCTCTTTGAAAACGCATATTCAAAATTGGCCTGTAAAGTCGATGCCTGTTTTGGTGACTGGAGGAAAAGGAGTTACTCTTGGTTCTAGTAATATATCTATACTAGAAACTGTTTTCAAACTTTATAACTGTTCTGATGCCGCTTTCCTGAACCTAAAACATCTTACGCAGTTATGAATCGTTTAATTGACTATAGTTGTTTAATATTTGGGAAATAATATTTTATACGTAGTTGTGCTAACGTCACCTGTCCATACGTAAGTTGAGGTTAATGTAATCAAACTATCCTCAACCTTAATATACGTCAATGTAATGTATGTCAATAAACGGCGTCAATGTAATTTTGTTTGAGATTTTTAGAGATCTGATATCTTCAGTAAATTGTAGGCGCTCTAGAATTTGCACCCTTCTGGTGTTGGACAGAAAGTCTTAATATTTGTTTGTTGGTTGCTGATGTTAAATTTGGTTTCTAATGGACTAGGTGTTTGGCTATGGTCACCAATATGGTTGTTTGTGGTCTATAGGTATTTGTTGATACCCATGCATCTCATGGCACCATTGAAGTGGATAAATGTTTCTGGTCCCGGAAGATTTGTTGGATACGCCTGAGTTCGAAAATTATTCTTTTCTACTTTTTTTATTTTTTGCCAAATCAGTTTGGCACTTTCTATGATGCGTTTAGCCCTGAATTACCTATTCAGATCGAATAATATTCGAAATGCTTTTATTAGTTTTATGTTGATGTATTCGTTCATATAGCATAATCGGTCGTAGTTCAACCCAAGGTTTTTAACTATTACCACCTGCATGAGCTGCATGTGATTTTTATGTTTCGTAATATTATTCCCGTTGCGTCGAGTATCGTGCCATGCACACTGCAACGGGTTACGAAATAGGATCGTTTCAATTTGGCTTCATTGACCCTCATCCGCAAAGTGTGTAGATAACCCAAAGCAATGCCGATTGGTTTCTTAACGTTTGTCACTTGTCATTGTTATTGGCGTATGCTATTGTTTGTACCAGGTTACTGTTTAACAGTGGACTGCTTATTATGCAATTTTTTTTCACAGTTTCCTTTAATGCTGGGATGCACTTTCGTTTGTGCTTGTCAATTATTTCGATGATGCGCTTCGTATAAAGCACTCCATGTTATTTTTACCTTAAATCACATGACTGCTATGGCTAATGTTATGTTTGATAAGCTGGGCGATTGTAATGAAATTTTTGCTTAAGTTATAATCGATGCTGTGTGTGGTTGGAACTGTGTTGTCTTTCAAGTATTTGTTATATGAATTCTGCACCAATTGGCTAATTCACATTTCGCGCAATATACTTTTTGTGGGAATTTGCCGACTGGGTTATTGGTTTCTAGTTGCCCGAATTGCGACATACTGGTTCTATGGCTTTATGATTACTGTCAAACGTGTGGGACCGAATTTTTACTTTTTCATTTTGTGTCAATTTATAATCGTCCATTGGTTAAGGTTATGTAAAAAATTTCGCACGTCCTGGTGGATGTTGAAACGTCTGTGTAATAGAGTTGTGTTTGGAATGATTGTATTGTCATTCAGATGTAATTATTTACTTTGAAGGTTTGATAAACGTTAGCAGTTACATTTTGGAATCTTCCGTGATCCATGATGAGGCGATCGCTCTAAGTGATCAGCAGCCCATGTGACCCTCGAAGTGGTATAATAATATGGGGCTTTTGATTTTCGAATGGGATAGTTTGTGAAACTGTCATTTTAAACTTATTGGTTTAGTTTAGAAAGACGTTAATATTTTCATTGAACGTAAAGCAGCTCAGCCGTGCCTGTATTAAAAAAAAGATCGCTCAAATGCCTTATTTTTTGTTTTTGGTATCAAAGTTATGCCATTTTTAAGAACACATTCCAAGAACACATCATACAGCGCATGTTCTCAAATCAAATTTCGTTTGCCATGTGTGTCGAACTAAAACATCACTTCCTGTCGGATTGAAAATCCGAAATCACACAATACAGACACCAACATATAAACACACTGCACAAAAGAGTGCCATTTCTTAGACCAGAATCATGGTTTTGAGCATTTACTGCTTATCACCTTAGTAAATGTAGCTGATATTCATGACAATCTACTGCAATGCAGAACTCTGCTTGATTGTGGATTCCAAAATTACAACTTCCAGAATTGATCCAAAGCAATCCATTACACAGTACAATTAATATTATAAATGCATGGACAGTCCTTGGTACACTATTATTGGGTACTATTAAATAAGTTAACACATCAGTCACAACGCAAAACACTAGTGTTGGCAGGGTATTAAAAACAGAACTCAACAATGGTCCCAATATCATTACTGCATTGCTTGAAACATGCAAAGATGTTGTTATTTTTCTACGATTATGCTGAAAAGCCAAACTTCTCACAAATCAATTGTGCCAAGACTGATGCAGCAATCGAACAACTCAAGTTGTCAAGAAGATGATTCTGATACGGAAACGTGCCCAGCTCCAAAATCCAAAACTTGAACAAAATAAGTCAATGTTCGAATTGAAATGAAATGAAATTGAAATGGAAATCAATTTCTGTCAATCACCCTAATCCCTTCAAATTCGAATCGGTCAATGATCGCAAAGAACCCAATCCGGAACTCAAAACGGAATCGAGATCCGTCAATATTGCGGATTTAGTTCCGGAAATGGATCCGGCTTCGGAACTAAATCTGGAACTCAAAACCGAACTTGAACAAGATCCTTAAATGGTTCAAATTTAGTCTTAGAAAAGCATACGGTTCTAGGATCAAATACGTAACTTATAATGTAACTCAAACAAGATCCATTAATGTTCTGGAAACGGATCCGGTTCCAGAACCAAATATGGAACTCAACATGGATTTCGATCCAGATCCGTTAATGTTTCAGATTAATTTCTGGAAACGGATCCGTTTCCGTAACTATATACAGAACATTGACAGTTTTTGTTCGAGTCCCTTATTTTGAGGTTAGACACGTTAACATATCACAATACAAAACATTTTCGAACCGGGTTCTTATTTCGATTTACGGATCCAGCTTCAGCAAAATTTCTGAACTCGAAAAAAATATTTCAATGTTCCAGATCTAATGCTAACAAAACTGGAACCAGGCTCTAAATATTCCGGAAACAAAAAAAGAATTCTCAAAACATATCCGTTTACGGGAAAAAAACGAGAAAATCGACCAGTTCATTTTGATTTTCTGTCTGATCCAGAAATTTTTCGGACTTAGTACCGTAAACGTTTCGAACTCTGAAAGTAAAATTAATCCTAAAAAGAGAACTGGAATTAGTTCCGAAAATATTCTACATTCTGATGCAAAAATATGTTCAGCTCTAAAAACATCTAATTTTAAGCATGATATTTACAACTGGGACACAGAGAGAATACCATTGGAGCAACTTATAATTAAAGGAGCAGAAGGTTTATACCGTTATTCAGAGGTTTTACTTGCACAACTTATTGTTTCCTACAACATATGTAATTCCTAGAGCAACCCTGCGGATTGGTTCCTTTACAATTTGTTGTATTTTTTCCTTTTTCCTTTATGTTCAATTATTGAGCATGGGGCCTCTACTAGACTGAACCATCCTACTCTTTTGAGGGCTATTGCCTTTTACTTACCCCATGTCTTACCTAGTTGCTTCGGCTTAGGTAGCGTAGTTCTTTTCCATGTCATCAGTGGTCTTTCGACTTTGTACTTTCCTTTTGGGTTCCATTCTAATGATATCATGGCAATTTCTCTCCATTCCTATTTCCTTTTTTTCCTATATCATTTTATCTTGTTTGTAGGGAGAGCTCCTCGTTAGTTTGGCCAGAAGCATTTTATTAATCGCCTGTGGCATTTATTTACAAATACTTGGAGTTTTCCTGTGATTTTCTGCCTGCTTTTCCATGTGTCACAACCATTCAGTAGTACTGATTCGTACCTTTGTATTTCTTGACAATGCTCCAGGTCTTGTGGAGCGTGTAGAATATATTTGTGGCTTTGTTACTATTATGCCTTATACCCTCTTCAGGGCCGCTTGTTTTGCAACTGTATATCGTAGATGTACAAATTTCCCGACCTTTTCAATGTTTTCTTGATTGGTGTGAATTGGTGTATACCAATGCTTGAGTTCAGTATTATCACCTTGATCGTTCTGATGTTGATTATGAGACCAACTTCGTATGATAAATCTATTAATATTACAGTTTTTTTAAATTGTTTTTATAAACCATGAAAATAATGTAGAGCAGTTAGTTCCATTTGTTAGATTGTTCAATTTTGTTGTGAATTGTAAGGACGTAGTTCGGGCAGCTCCTTTCAGGTTTAAAGCCAGCCTGCTCATTCGGTATGTCATTGGTGGTTGCAGTTAAGATTCGTTTTAGAACGATCATGGTGAATACTTTTATTATGCTGTTGAGGAGGGAGATTCCTCTCTTGGATTCTCTTAAGTTGCCTTTCCTCGGAATTGTTAGATTTATTACTTTTTCCACCACTCTAGTATTTAACTGTACTAAAAACTTCCAATAATGGTGGGGCTTAGCTGTTGATTTTTTTAGGTTAGAGTTTAACCTGTTTTCAATTTCAATTTCTAATTCAAATTTTTGAAAACTTTCAAAAATTGCCATTCCTAAATTTTATGAACTGCCTTCTTTTGATATACACTAGTGTTGCCACTGTAAAATGTTAAATAAAGCAGACACAATGTAAAACCCCTGTACATATATAAAGTTTGACCAAAAACCAATTTTTTGCATTTTTCTTGTGCTTCTAATCAATATATTGACGCCGTAATTTTTGTTCCAGAACATAGTTTTTCATGAAAGCAAAAAGGTTTTCCACCATGAAAACCTAATAAATAAATATAAATTTATAATTTTTCACATTATTTGCACTGAACTACGAAAAAGCTTTATTGAAAGTTTATTTTTTTTATACTTTGGTTTTTCTTCTCATCTAACACAGTTGTTAAACTTCCACAATAAATTCTAATCACGTTTGAAAATCTGTATTACATTTTTCCATTTATTGTGGTTCTTTAAATTTTTAAATACGGTAGTAGAAAGCAGAACACGACACGAGGTATATATTTTACTCTATATAACTGGCTGGAAGAGCAAAGATACTAATCTTGTTTTTTTTTTGGTGGAATCGTTTAATTCAATTTTTACGGGTTTGTGTTAAGTTGTGCTTTTATACTCTGTTTCAATTGGAAATTATTATCTTTACTAAGTAATCGGAAGGTAATGTATTTGGCCTAATTTGTTTTTGTTATTTTTTGTTCATTCTACAAATTCAAGAATGTATTTAAATCGATATATGTTCCCAGATATTCTATATACATATATGATAGCTTGATTTTCTCCGAACCGATAGCGTACAATATTCTTGAAAAAGGTTTGTTTACCAAAAGTTAATCTGATTAAATTTTTTTTCATGGTTTACCAATAATTTTCAATAAATATTTTAACAACTTTGACGACCCTCATTATTTCAATCAGGATGGATGAGATATTGTCAATAAATTTAATATTTGTGGTCACTGCTTTTCTATTGAACTATTGACAAAAATTCTACTTAATTTTCAACGGTGCTTTCTTTGAATTTTTTAAAATCTTTCATTCCTTTAAAAATAGTGACCGAAATATTCTTTTATTTTTGTTATACGCAATGAAGAGTTGCTATTTTTACCAGAACCTTAAATTGCTGCATTTACTAAAAGCTATAAAAAATTTCTAATTTAATAATTGCTGAAAAATTTGTGTATAGTATTTCTAAAACTCAGACAGTCGACGGCAAAGGCCTGGGAAGTGGTTGGAATTAATTCGACTACTTTACTAGTCTGAATTTTAGCAAAATTTAATTTATGATCGACTGCATGCATTACATCCTCGTCATAGCCTCTGGTTATTGTAATGCTACAAGTGTAATAGTGCAAGCTGTGGGAACAGATTGTTTGGAAATATTGGTTCTATAGAGGAAAAAAGTAAATGATGCCATTAAATGACACCATCATAAATAACGGAAACAGTGCATGATCTGCGCGATACAAATGGAAACAAGGAACATATTAAGCCTAACTAAGACCTGCAATCTCTAAAAAATATCCAGTTTCGAATAGTTACTCACTTGACGTGTTAGGGAGGGGCATTTATAATACTATCAATGATTATTATTATTTTTATATAGCCACATTAATCGACATAATATTAGTGACCTGTACACAGTCAATGTAAGACAAATCCAATTATGATAAAGATTTGTTCTTTGTCGAGCTTGAAGACATCATCAAAAATATCCGGAGTCATGACTTTTAAATCATAAGCAAAAACCAATCATTAAATCAGAATTCAAAAGAGAAAAAACAATTTTAAATTGGTGCTAATATGCTGTACGCACTGGTCGACAGCCTTATGAGCCTGTCAAAGTATCAAAGTATCAAAGTTCAAAGTATAGGAGAAACAAATTTTAAAAATAAATCTACTAAATTCAAAGGCATTGGTTTGACAGCGTTGTATACAATAGGCTGTTTTGATACCACAGTGGTAGTAGATGGCGAAGAATATGAAACGATATTTCACATAATTGAGGACGGGGCGCTTCCAGTTGATATTATTATTGGTCAAGAACTGATGAAACAAACCCAAACAATATTAGCTCCAAACAACATCATCATGAGAAGGTTTGTTCCAGAAAATTACGTAATGGTCATTGAGAATAGTGAGTAAGGACTTAAATTGAATTATATTAAAAATATACCAATTCAAGAAAGCTTGAGAACACTGATTTCGAATTATAAACCATAACAAAATGTAAGTGATAATTTTACCATCCAAATGGATATAATTATGTCGGATGAAAAGCCAGTTGTTCAACGAACAAGAAGATTGTCGTCCTTGGAGGCCGGCATAGTAAAAAAACAAATAGACGAATGGTTAAAAGATGAAATTATTAAAAAAGTCGATCAAGCTACGCGAGTCTTATTGTCCTCAACAATAAAACAGATGGATCAAAACGGCTTTTCATATACTACAAAAAAGTAAATCAAAAGGTTGTAAAGGTTAGGTACTCTTTACCACTCATCGAGGACTAAATAGATAGATTGCAGGAAGCAAAAGTTTTTACAATACTTGATCTTAGAAATGGATTTTTTCATGTACCTGTTGCTCCGAACTTGATTTAATATACTGCTTTTGTGAGATCATATGACCACTATGAATTGTTAAAATGTCCGTTTGGTCTTTGTAACTCGCCAGCCGTTCAGCGGTATATTAATGAAATTTTGGAAACGGCTAATGTAAATAGATTGGAAATTAAGTGGAGTAAATGCCAATTTTTGAAAACCAAAATTTAGTACCTAGGGTGCGAGGTAGAAAATGGATATGTTCGGCCAATTCAAGCTAGGATCGAATTAGAAAGTTATCGGTACCACACAATGACAAAAAGTTGCAATCATTTCTGGGATCTGTGTGATTTCTTGGACTCGAGTTATTTTCGGAAATTTGTTGAAATTTTTTCGCTAATAACAAAACCACTGTCAGACTTGCTTTGGAAGGTCAGCAAGTTTGTTATTAATGAAAAGAAACATATTACTGAAAGAAGGCATTTGAGCGTCTAAAGTAAAAGTTATCTTGACAACCAGTGCTGAAGCTTTATTCACCAAAGGCTGAAACGGAACTTCACACAGACGCCTGTAAAATTGGCTTGGGTGCTATTCTTATGCAACGATGTGATAAATACCACCAATTTCATCCAGCCTTCTATTACAACAGAAAGACTTCGACACATGAAGAAAACTACTCAAGCTTCGAACTGGAAGTCTTTGCTAATATTGTAGCTGGTTTCAAGAAGTTCTGCGTAGTCTTTTTAGGTATACAATTTACCATCGCAGCATTCAAAGCCACAATGGAACGCAAAGAAGTGACATCATTGCAGTTGCAGGAATACCACATCAAGCTAGAACATCGCCCAGCAATGCGTATGCAATCACGTCGATGATAATCAATGACGATAATATAATAGTGATATTATCATAATAGTATAATGATAATCAAAAACGGCTTTCTTAGCAGAGTACAAGCTGCCCAGAAAAATGATCCAAATCTTTCACCAATATTTCACATCTTGAACCAATCAGGTGCTTATGATAAATATTATTTAACTAATGGTATCCTTTATAAATTTATCATAATTTCATCGTTGTTGGCAGTTCCAAGAGTCATGCAAAGTAAGATCATGAGGATGAGCCATGAACAGAGCTACTTTGCAATCAAGAAGACGGTTGAACTTATTAACCGGCAATTCTATATACCCAAAGTCGATGTAATGGTCCAAGCATGCATTAAGAATTGTGTACAATGCATACTAATCGATAAAAAGCGAGGAAAGCAAGGCGGCTTTTTAAAACTAATTCCTAAAGGTAACATACCATTGGAAACGTATCACGTGGATCATGAGGACATCTAGCGGAAACAAGAAAAATGTATAAGAATTTATTCTATCCGGTTGACGTTTTCTCGAAATTTGTATGGTTAGACCCAATGTCAACAGTTAGTGCGGCTGATGTCATACAGAAATTAGAGCAGCAGAAGTCCATTTTTGGCAACCCCAAAAATATTATTTTGGATAGAGGAGCGGCATTCACTGCCAATGAATTCAAGTAATATTGCAGGAAGGAAAGTATTCAACATTTTTTCGTATTCAACTACTGGTATGCCCACTGGAAATGGCCAAGTGGAACGTGTGAATAACATCATAATACCTGCGTTAGCAAAGATGTCCCTAAGTAAGCCTGATGATTGGTCTAAGCATACAGAGATACTACAGCCATTTCTAAATCGCCCTTCGAAGTATTAATTAGTACAAAAATGAGATGTCCAGAAGATGCTAATTTACTGGAAATAAAACAAGAAGGGTTTGTAAAACTATATAACACTGAACGTGATAAAAAGAGGGAGTTTGCGAAGTTGGCGATTCCAAGAATTCCACAGGAAAATTCAAATAATTATAATAAGAAACAAAAGCGTGCAAATAGAATTGAAACGTTGGTGATTTAGTCGCGATAAAGAGGATGCAATTTTTTGGAGGTTCTAAGCTGAGGACTAGGTTCTTGGGTCCCTATATAGTAATAAGCGTGATTGTTATGACATGAAAAAAATTGGAAGTCAAGAAGGTCCAATAAATACTACAACAGGCGCAGAGTATATGAAACTATTTAATTCGCATGATTAAACAGATGACAACGATGAAGATGATGATGAGATAGATGCAACACATGATAAGGAAGCTTTGAGTAAAGTTTCTATAGGTATATCGAGGTCAAATACAAGTGCAAGGGCCCCAAGTGGACATGCCTAAATACGATTATAACATAGTGCGGATATTATAAAAAGGATCCAGTATCAAGAGAGTTCGCAAGCTGCTAAATGGAGATTAAAATTAAAACAAATAATTATAATACATAATACATAAAAGAAAAGAAAATTAACCGTTTTATGACAAATACGTCACATAATCACCAAAAATTTAATTTATATACACTTTATTTGATACAAAACTTTAAAATTAATATAAATTAGATTTTAAAAAGTTTATTAAACATTACAATTCAATTGAATCAGTATTTGATGCATTGGTTGTGATACTAAACTTAGTGTTATTCCGCGGATGTACTAATGAAGTTATGTTTTCAATTTACTTTTCACTTTTAAATTTATTTTTGACATTTTTCGGGCCAAACTAAATTTTTGGCTGTTTTGAACTTCTTCAGCAGAGATGCCAAGTGTGCATGTAATGAAGAGAGAACATCCGTCAGTTTTGGTATAATTCGATGGTAATAGTTTACTATACCGATATACTGCTAGATTTTCTTGATTGAAGTTGGGGCTGGATGTACCGTAATGACAATAACTCGGCGATTATTCGGAATAATACCATTATTTGTGATTGGGTGGCTGAGGAAATCGAGTAAATTTGAACCAAAATTGAATTTTTAACTTTTAATGTTGACGTCAACATTTTCGAGTCGATGGAATAATGGTTCCAAATGGCATTTTTGTTGGTTTTTATTTTGTAACGCAACGAGAATGTCGTCGATATAGACTTGAAAAAAAAAAATCTAGATCGCGGAGAATTTCAATGATTACTAGCTGAAACATTTGGGCAGTTTTGAAACTATTTTCAGTTACATAGGGAATTAAATGATATTAAGTGAGCAAGAGAGGGGTGATGCTTATGACTGGCAAATTCCTAAAACCACCATATGTTGAAATTTTTGTGACGTAATGACCTATCGCAACTATATGATGAGCCAGGAAGTGTTTTACGGGAAAATTGGGGTTTGTTTGGCTTTGCTGTCAGGGAAGAACATTTCACTTGTAACGTATATTGGCCCCACCGTTGTAGCATTGATTGAAAGCTGATTCTTTAAATCAACTAGCAGTTTGCATTTGAGATTAACATAGAAACTGAATTTTCGGACGACTACAAGGCACTGGGAACCATTATCCAAATTATAAAAGAATTACATATTAAGGAATTCTTTGGATATTGCGGCATTATTGAATTTATCAAAACCAACCGAATTATATGATTTCTGTCTAGCCAAAAAAGTCCCAGTACCTCGAAAAATAAAAAAGATGTACTTGTAAGAACTACGGTATACATAGGAGGGAAATCCTTTTATTGCGTTTCTGTGACAACTTCAACAAGATCAAGGTTACCTGGAAGCAATGTTTCCATCCGCAGGCGTTGCTTGATGCATCTAGTACTATGCGTTGTATATAATATACTCCAATATAACTTAAAGTCTGGTTGTCCCTGTTATTCTTTACTGATTTCATGGCACATACATAATTTGCTGCGTTGCTGGATATTTATTATTTTTTTTCAGTACGTTCGGACCTAACCTAGAAACTTGGCCAACTTTCGTTAATATTGCTCTGGTTGAGTTCTAGTCTTGGTAGCCTCAAACTTCAAATTTTAGTAGTGCAAAGATCTAACGTTATAAGTGTTTAACAGGTCAGGAAGTTCTGTGCTGTTGCTAACAAATTTCCTTAAATGAAATTTATAACTTTGTTAAAATACCCAAACATCTCGTTTCTGCACAACTATCTCGATCACTGTATTGACTCCTTTAAGAACATCATCCATGTAAACATCTTCTCGTATATTGCTTTGGCGGCCTGATGATATATTTGAAAATAAAAAGAGGACAATTCATTTAGCCTATTTGTATCTCATTTCTGGGTTTTATGTGAGGTATGACGATGCCTCGAGAATCATGCGTGGTGACATTATATTTAATGCAGTTGCCATTGATCATAGCGATGGAATATACATCAAATATATAAGTAAAGAGCAATTCCTTTGTCCCATCAACTAGATGGGTCATTGAATTTTCCATTAAGATACGAATCATAAACAATAAAATGGGTACAAACTATTTTTATGACTCTAGAAACAGAAAATACACAACAGTATATAGTACTGTTTCAATGTATTCATCTTAGAAATCTATAAACACAAACACACATAAAGCATCTCTCCAGGGTGCGTGCTATTTTTTGTTGTTATTATATTTTGGTATTTTCCGATTCATGATGAAATATTATGACAACTTCCTTTACCGATACCTAAACTCTATATACTATAAATAGATCGAATATATTTTTCCATTCCTTCGCATATTTTATTCATCCTGTTATCCTTTTTAATAATAATTTTCTATTACTTTTGGTTTTTATTTTTAGACTATAGATTTTTACGTTTAAAACCTTTCGGTTGCTTTTATACCTTATAGCAGAGAATGTCGTTAACGGTATATTTTTTACATCATCGAACAGATTTTGGAAAATCTTTCAGTTTTTACCTTTATTAAGATCTATATCGTGCTCAAGTTAACTAGTAGCATGCTAAAAAAATAACTGCAAAATTAAAGGGTGCTTTTTGACCAAAAAGAAAAACCCAAGAGAAAAACTTCCATTTTTTAACTAAACTTCCAAACGTGTTAAAATTGGAAATACTTCTTGCCTGTTGTGTTGAGATCTGATAGAATTTGCAAAATCTCTTTATTATTTTTACAGTACTGTTTTACAGATACAGATTACTCAAAAACATGGAGAATATACGAACACAAGTTTTGATGTTTAAGGAAACCTCTTCATAGAAGAAATACTAACTAAGGAAGCGTTATTAAGTGAGCAGTAAAAGAAGTTTCAAAGCTTGGAAAAGATCGCAGAAGGCAAATTTGGTGATCCAATCTCGAATCTGTATATAAACTTTGAGAATCTGTTCGAGTGGCAGAAAATATATAAAAGCCACAAAGACGATAGAGAAAATCATACAATGGATGAATTAATGCTAAATCAATCTAATTTTCCACAAGAGATCTCTAATATCAACAGACGTGAAAGCGTGATACGATTACCCACAATAAATATTCCTGCATTCAGCGGAACATATGCAGAATTCTCATCGTTTCTTGACTTACCTGAAATATCAACACATAATAACGCGAAGATAATGAAAGTTCATAAACTGCAGTATCTCAAAGGATTACTAAAAGGGGAGGCTTTTCCTTTAATTAACCACCTAAGTATAACCAAAGCCAACTACGAAGAAGATTGGTATTAGATAAAAAAGCGATACAATAAGCCGAAACATATAGTCCAAACTCTACTAGAAAAGTTCACGGAAAAAGCGAGTTTCCAGCAAGATTACTCAAAATCCGTTTTTCAATTACATCAATGGTCTCTCAAGTCCCATTGACATGCTCATTGTATTCTGGCAATCATTATCTAGGGAGATATGAAAAATATTGCGCACACACGATACTGGAGCGAAAACAAATTGTAGCCGACCAGAAGCTGTGGTTATACCCACTGCTCTTATTACCATTAAGGATCGAATTGGAATACTACGACAATATCGGGCGTTATTAGACTCCGGCTCACAATTTTTTGTCATCTCAGAATATTTCAACCAACGTTATTTCTACGAAGGAAAAGAGCTAACATAAGCATTAGAGCTATAACGGCGGGTCAGGTCCCAACGAGGCGAGCACTATAATTGCAATGGGGTAATTTTACAATCCGGGATTGCAGATGGATATTGATGCCTTAATTTTTAACAAGCTATCCTCCGAAGTACCAGGTTATAACATCAATATAGCAGAAATTTCATCCTTGAAAGTCATACCACTAGCTGATCCCACATTCTATAAAACTGCTCCCATCGACATATTGATAGGCGAAGACAAGTTTTTTGAAGACCTAAGACAGCTGAGATCCGCAGTTCTGTAGAATACAGTATTTGGGTGGGTCGTATCAGATCGACTCAGAATCGCGGATATATCAGAGAAACGATTGTGTGACATAGCGGAATCAATAAGTAAAGAAAACGATGCAATGTCACAAACTTGGAGCAATCAACTAAATATGGATGTTGAAAATACTTTGCGTCAATTTTGGGAGCTTTAGAAGAAAATCCATGACAAAACCAAATTTCTCCCGGCTTCCCTTTCGTGAAGCATCGCTAGAACTTGGTAATTCGGTTATAGTAGCTACCAAACCATTTTTGGCTTTCGAACATAAGCTGGCGAGGGATGAAAAGATTGAAATTCAATACATACAACAGATGAGGCAATATGTGGAATTGGGGCACATGATAGAATTACCCACCGAACAAGTGAGTACAAGCATGGCATCATTCTATTTGCCCCACCTAGCCGTCATGAAAAACACAAGTGAAACAACAAAAGTGAGGGTGGTTTTTGATAGCTCGAGTAAGACGACAAACAGAGCATCGTTGAATGACATATTGGTGATATGCCCTAATATTCAACCTAAACTATGGGCTACGCTATTCAGATTTCAATGTGCAATTTATTGTCAAGTGCTCTTATCAAGTGATGATACGAATTATCGGAGGTTATTATGGCGCGAAATATCAAGTGAAAAGATAAAGAATTACAACCTAACAACAATTACATTTGGATTGGTATGCTCAGCATTTTTGGCCATCCGGAGACTTCAACAAACAGCACGTGAAAATGGAGGCACCCACATATTAAATCGTGTAGTGAATGAATTTTAAGTTGATGACTTTTTGTTTGGTCCAGAAAACGAGATAAGTGCCATATACAATTGAAGCATAAAATAACGACGAAATTGCAAAAAGGTGGCATAAAGCAGCGTACGTCAAACGTTACTTAGCCAATTTGGGAATTCAAAACCCGAAATATACTTGGATAGTAAACTGATATAGCAAGATAAGATCGCTTTTGAAAGATTGCATAATTTGTGTAAACTACGCAAACAAAGTCAGCAATCAGCTAATGGGAAATCTACTAGCAGAAGGAGTAAACCCTACCCATCCATTTACAAACTGTAGAATAAAATTTGCGGGGAAAATTTATTTACTTTTTGACCTCAACCTATACACAAAGTCTGAAGCGCATTAAAATGACCAAATGGCATGACTTTAAATAGGTATAATCGCCGTCCTGGAATGGTAAAAACTGTCAGTGCTGGATTCAAAGATATCTGCGAAAAGGCATCTTTTAAATCTGACAAGAAATATAATATATGGCTTAACAATCCATCAATCAGTGACAAAAGAATGGCATGTTGAAAATTGCTTTTTGTCTTCTTGACAATCGCCATTGGTGACCTCGATGCACTGTAACTCTTTTCGATTAAATCAAGCATTCCCAATATCGATGGTTAGATACAATAGATGCTTTTGATCAATTACTGAACGCTTATTGTTGGGGAGCCTATCTAAAACTGCCAATTTTTTTCACTGATCCATGGACAGGGGATATCGATTTTTATTAGTCCACTCTTGATCGAGGGACTATATTGATGGCGCAGGATAGGATGGTCGTTATAACATTAGTCAAGTGAATGAGTCGACTCTATGGTCGCCTTTGGCGAGTTTACCTCTCTAGGTCTATAAATGCAAAATATACAGTTTCCAAACCTCTGCTGCTCCACACCCGTAGCAAAATATTTGAGAACAAACCAGATCACAGTTGGTATATAGTGATATGCATGACCAGTCTGACGACAATTCCGCCAAACAAAAAGGTGCTTCGGTGATGGTCATTAGATAAACTGTTGCGAATGATTGCTGAAGAGTTTCTACTTGTGAATTTTTGAGGTACAATCCATAGATCAGAGGAAGTTATGCCCAGCAATTCAGTATGTTAAAAGAGGATTATTCTGAACTGCTTGTTTCGGAACTATAGGTAGTTCTATAATTTAAGAATGAAAGCTCAATATTCACATCTGCACGACGCTCTGGAAACCGATGTAAAATTTAATTTTCATGTATGACCACTCACAACCAGGATAATCTTCAGTTAGGAGAAATGCTCGTAAGCTAAGCCTTGTAGTAGAACGTAGAAGGCAACCTGATTTGCCAGATCCATGTTTTCTAAGTAGTAGAAAAAAAATCTCTACAGCTACACCGTTTGCAGTGGTGCCTTCATGGGTTTATGTAAAGATTGAGGACCGATAAACGGGAAGGAAGGGATTGAAAGTAATCATTCACAGCTGTGGAGGATTTGAAAAGTAGTGCGGTATCAACTGAGGTTACTGATCTGTAGAGCCGCATAGGCTAAACCAACATTGTGAATACTTACTCTTCTGTCTGTTACTATTGGGAACCTTGAGAAGTGGATGGTGGTTAAACAATAACTATTGGTGGAGATAACCTAGCAGGACACTAACTTTCCCATTGTTTCCTCATGCCTGATGTCTCTTTAAAAGGTATGAGGAAGCATATCTAAATTTGAATGTTATAGGGTCGGTTTAATTTTGTTAACATTCACGTGACTAATGTCTCTATAAGAAGTTACTGTTGTCATTTTTTTGGAAGTGTGATGATCATCTTCCTCTGATTCGGGCTCATTACTAAAGTCAATATGAATAGCTTCTAACTTGCTCATTTACTTATCCTGATATTCAGCGCTACCTAGAGATTTTATTTACCAGTTCGATGTGCTTGACACGAATGGAAAAGAATAGTAGCACCTTTTTCCAACGTTTTGGACTCTTTAATTCTATTATTAAAATTATTCTATTAAATAAGTCAAATTCACGGATTCGCTGATGTATCTCAGAAAGTTGTTGGCTGTGTTTTACATTTAAGGGTCACAGACACGTGGTAACTGTAATAAAATAAACCATTCCTCGCGTAAAGCTGTGCGCCATGCTATTGTTGACACAGATATAGACTAAAGTAGTGCCGAGTTTAAATATCCCATACAAGCACATATTTTGTCTGAACCAAATCAGAACCATGGATTTTCGCGTTTTTTGAAAAACTTATAGCCATTTAACACTTTCATATGACACTTGTCTTTTGGAATAGTTGAGACTGTCAATTAGAGTTGAATATTCGCTATTTTGAAATTCTTTTGAGTTCATATCAATATAAATAAAGATCCGTCTTCCTCTCTCCTTTACTCAATCACAAATAGAAGGCCTTGTTTAAAACTTCAGCGAGCGAGACGTCCAGAAATGTACTGTAGTCCCTTTAACTACTTCAAACTGGCGTGGTTAGTGATTATGATAACGGGTAACCGTTTATATTTTGTCTAAATTCAATGCTTAATACTGCCGCAAGACACTCTAACTCTCGTACGATATACTTGCATAAACTGCATTAATATTTTATGAAAAAACAGCTTTTGAACGGTCGTGGACGCCGAGAGATTCCATCGAAGCACCGCATTGAGTAAAAAACTGGGCGTTTGTAATCTGGATTCGTTAACAACGGTGCATTTCATTCAAATATTAAATTTTTTTAAATAAATTGGCAAGAGAACTAGTAATGTCAGCGTATCCGTGAATGAATTTTGTTTACCACCCAAATATGTCAAGAAATCACCGGAGTAGTCGAACAGTTTTAGATACTGGATATAATTTTATTGCATCAACTTTAAATCTATCAGGAGTAAATCATCCATCTCTAACTATGTACTCTAGATATTTCAACTCTTTTTACGACCTTCGACAGTAATTGTGAATTGCTCTTCCAGATTCAATAAGTTGAATTTAGCGTCGATTAATTCCTGGTACATAATGTGAAACATCAGTGGTCAACTATAAAGGTCAACTGTACCGTATGGTCTACCATCCATTTTATTTGTAATTGATGCTGCAAAATTAAGCTTTTTGGAAGATCTGTACTTAGTTTATAATACCGACTGGAGCATTAAATTATCTTTGGATAATCAACTTAAAAAAGTAAAAAAATTATTATAACTTTTAACAATATTTACAGTTAAATCTGAATCGTTCTGCGTCTTCTGAATTTTTATTGATCTGAAAGAAAGTGGCTTGTTTCACTCTTACCCATCAACATTACATCAGCCGTTCACTCTTATCCATCAACAAATACCTAGCAGGCTGAAAAGTGTGGTCTGGGTATAACCAACAGAGTGTCTGAAACTAGATGGTTGCTTGCATTACATGTGGTAAATGTAACACTCTGTTATAGTCTGTCGTCAATTTGTCAATTTGTCAATTCGTCAATTTGTTCTTAAAGTGTTTATTGTGTTTGTTGTAATACTCGATGACATTAAAGCTGTCTACTTATTTTGATTAATTGTTTTTTACTCTTATTTTGGAGCAAAGAGCGTCTACTAGACTGAAATATCTTATTCTTTTGGGCCTATCAATTTTATTTCCACTTATGATGTACCTAATTCATATGTTTCTGCTTACACAGTTATCTTTTCAAAGTTTTGGTTTCAATGCAAAATAAGACAGCTTATTTGGTCTTAATTTTGTTTAATTCGAAGCACTTTAATACTTGTCAAAGGCGCTTTTTTGGATTAATTTTTGCCTGAAATTTACAATAAATTAATTTATTACACCATTAAAAATATAAAATTATAAAAATTAAAATACAAATTAAATACGTCTTGCAATCGCCGAAAATCTAATTTATAAACACTTTATTTGACACAAAACTTTAAAATTAATACAAATTAGATTTTTAAAAATTTATAAAAATTACAAATCAAATGAATTAATCGTTTTATGACCAATACGTCATGTAATCGCCCAAAACTAAGTCAGCCTTCTAATGATAAAAAATCATAAAGATCCATTTGCCTGTTTTCAGCACTTAAAAGGATGAAGTCATTAATTGAATAAAATTTATCCTTCATTAATTAAGATTTCGAGAAAATTACTATACCATTGAACAAATTCATAAAGGATCATCAACTCCTTAGAAGGTGTGCTTGGATATAAGAAAATATGTTGCCCAATTTTTATGGAAAACCTGGGTTAGAAAATTAATTGTGACTATAGAATCAGACAACAATATTGATCAAACCATCATGTGTTTAAATTTTTTGGATTCTGACAACACTGAAAAAACTTTTCGACCTCTATATTACAAATCAGCAAAGATATGAACATGGATCAATCAATTTAAGAGATGTTTCTGATCAAGATTAAATAAGTGATGCAGGACAGTTTGTACTTGCTACATCCCGACTGAAATAAAAGCAGTAACCGCATATAGATGGTCCATAGATCTAGTAAACCTAAATTGGAAATAAGGATAAAGTTCAGAGATATTATTTGACATTAACTTTTTAACTCTACACTAAATAAAATTTCTCGCCTGACTAGAAAATTTCTCCCGATCCCTTCAATTGAAAAGAAAGGTTTTAATAAAAAATGAAAACTACTTAAGTTTTTTTTTTATTTACTACGAACGTATTACGTATCCTTCGGTACATAAGAAATCGATGAACTTTCTATAAATAAATAAAAAAAAAAAAACTTAAATTGATGACGGTTATGAAAAATATAACATAAAATAGGAAGTGAAGGAAGAAAAATTATCCGGTTTTCTTTTATTTTAGCTTTTCCTATTTTTCATTATTTATAACTGTCTGATATTTGTGTTTTCTTCGTGGATTAACAATTCAAACAGTTCTTATGTTACATTTTTTTGTTTTATGAATAGACAATGAATTTAATTCGTATGTAGCTATCGAATTGTGTGTGTATGTTTATGAAAAGGACAGGGTGAACAAAAATGCATCATCAGTACTTTGCTTGTGGATTGGTCTTCATCCTATTTGTTGTTCAAAACCTGACTATATTGGGGAGAGTTTATAATGTTGAATATAATTTTGTGAAGTATATTTGTGAGAACCCCCCGTACATTTATGTAAATACGTAGTTCGTACATATACGTAAATACCAAACTGAATTTATATGCAAAATAATCAGATTGTTGTACCTTTGATGTTTTGAATTCTCTTGCTGATATGAGTACATTTTGTACGAAAGTTTTTGAAATATAATTTACAAATCTTGGTAAAATATTCAGATTGTTTTTATAAATAAATTTCTATTACTTTAAAAATTTTTACGTCGTCTGAATAGGTTGTGGTACGAGCTCGATTACAAGACTTTGGTTGATTAAGCATCGTACAATATTTCGCTCGTATATGGTATTTTTTGTATATAAAAGACTAGGACTATGGTTATTGACTTTTCTTAGACTTTGAAAATGTATAACATGACTTAATTTAAATAGGAGTATTTTTGGAAATATTGTTGAGCATGAACATAAATAAAATGACGTCGTTGTTGTAACATGGAATGTCACTGATATATTTATTATAAAATAAAATAGCTTCAAAAAAACCAAACGAGCAAAATGAACCAATTGAGTTTGAGGAAATATCCTACAATATAATCTCAGGACTAAACGCTCAAATAAGAGCGAGAAATACAAGTGCATCACTTTCAGATTTGAAACCATCAAATCTGAGTCATGTCCAGCAAGTCTTGAACTTATCTATTTTAGTCACCACATAATAGTTTAAAAGACACTAATATCGAAGGCTGTTGCTCTTGTCAGGATTAACATCATCTTCTGTTCAACTTTTGAATATTTTGAAACTAAAACATTGATGAATGCCAAAAGTTTGTCACACATAATTACCTTTGCTTCAACTGCTCATTTAAATGAGTTCAAATCATTCTGTGTTCAAATGCAATGTTCAATGAAAGTGTTTAAAATGTCGCTCTAGATGTAATGGGTGGTTGCATATAGCAGAAAACGTTGACACAGTTCAAGAAATTCTTGAAAAAAAAAGATTATGATAACCACTGCAAAGTGATGAAACTACTTGCAGCACGTTACCTGTTATAAAAATGGTTGGAGATGCCCACAAGTGAGCTAAAATAAAAACTACTTTACTATTAACAGTGTTGGTTGATGTTAAAATTCGTTTCGGTGATAATTAACTATTCAAATGCTTTTTAGATTCATGGTTACAGTTCCATCATTAACAAACTGTGTCCCAGACGACTACGTTAGCTAAAGCAATGAACAAAATTTGTACTTACTGATTCATTAAATGGATCACTAAGTGTAGGAAAAGCTAAAAGGATTACAAATCTATTTGTCAGTGCCGTTTAAAACGCTAGTTTCAGCTTAGAAACCTATTACTACCCGGTGATTTGACAACCAAATCTATGCTATGCACGCCGTAACTTCTGCTCTGATATTTTCAGCGACAGTGATACCATTTTTTAAACCGATGAAATTTCATCTCAAACGTTTTATGGAAAATCAATCTTAAACATATTAAAAATGAGGGTTTCTCTTGGTACTCAACCAAAGACGTTCAATCAATCACCTGGAATTAAAAGAAAAGATAAAGTTAGGCATAAGGCTAATGCGTTTTAAGAATTACCACTTATCATTGCAAAGGCGTACCAAATTGCTATTGAACAGGTATAATCTAAGCAAAAAGTAGTTATTTACTACCTTACCTCTATCAAATCTTGTTTCTTTTCTACTTCTTTCAATATGTTATGACCACAGACCTGGAGAAAATGTTTCGCCATTTTGACATTTTTTTGGAATACCACCACATCTGACAAATAATTACAAAATATTCCAGCAAATGTTGGCTCCATATAACAAGTAAGGAAAATCCAGTAGGTTGCGCCTCTTGAAGTAAAATACTATCAAAACCAGATGGTGGGCAAGACCAGATTGGCTAAATCGTACTGAATCGAAATTGCTTTCATAAAATCGCAATCAAGCCATAGATAGAAGAAATAGACAATGTATACTTAGAGTTAGAGGGCGTTTAACACGCACAACTATTTTGGTCGACATTCCAACCTACTGGAGAACATTGAAATCAGCTAAATCAGATCAAACCACCTTAATCCCCTTAACGAAACCAACTTAATTCTTTCCATTACATTGTAAAATTTGCCAGAGTTATTTATCGATATTTCCCAAAAATCATTCGTGGTCCCACACTATTTTAGAGTCAGACCAAGCATAATTTGCTAATATTCTGGTAATTTCAACTTATAGGTGTTTTAATTTTACCGAGTCTAACCACCTTTGGTTTCGCTAAAACTAACGGAGTAGAGTATTTTTGTTGATATGTACACACGTCTACAATACACGCAGCGGACTTTTGTGATGCTTTATGTTTCAAAGCTCCTTTCTTACAAAAGCCAATCGTCCCCAACTAATTTTTCGAGTCTCTACTTTTGAAATAAGATTTTGATCTGGAACATTACACAAGCTATTAAACCCAATAAATAGAAGACTCGTTTAAAATTTGCCGTTTTGTAACTGTCGGTAGGTTTTTTAGTGGTGCTTGAAAATAAAAGCAATCATAGAATAGATTCCAGTAAAATTTGAGTAAAGCTTAATAGATTTGGTGTCTTCTTTCTTACCTAATTCCTTCAGCAATACCTGTAGCTTAAAATTATTACTCTCAGCTGTCTCATTACCGTCTTTTATTTTATATTTAGAAATCGGTAGTTTTGGAAAGTTTCAATTTTAATCCACCATTAAGTGCCTAGTAACCACTGGCAAGTCATAAGTCTAAAAGAAACCATTTCGGCTAGTTAATAAATTGAGGACATTGCAATTCCTCCTCCAGACTATTGGTAAATGCATTTTTTGGTGAAGGAGAGAATTTTCAAAGACCTTACAAGAGATCATTCTAACCATGAAAGAGATTTGGAAACATAACAACAAAACCCTAATCCTCAATTTTCTTTGCCATTTGGCCTCAAAGAACTACTGATAAGTTTTACTTCACGAGTCAGGCTCAGCTCAAACTACCATCATTTTAAATTTATACCGTTCCTGCTTAATCCTCTAAAATTGTAAAACTTTCAAAATTGTTGTAGTCATATTGTTTGTTTGTTTGTTTGTTTTTTATTTCTATGCAATCTGTTTTGGGGCCGAAGCTCATCCAACTCTTTCGTGGTTAATTAACGTCCTACTTTACGCCATTACTAGCCAAATCGAGGACGCGCGAATACAGGTTCGCGTTTCAAATATCCATCTGCACATTGCATTGCTCCAGCCAGCCTGTATTGTAGTCATATTATGATTATATTATTTTCCTTGTTCATATTATTTTCCTTGTTCTATCATTTTGTTAACCCCACCGCCCTAAATATGTCAGATCTTTACTGAAGCGAGGACATTTAAAAAACACGTGCTCTACATTCTCAGTTTAACCCTCACATTGATGTCAATTTGGAGAATAATCTTCTTTATTCTATATATAGATAAGTACAAAAAAAATCATGCTCTAGGTAGAAATCCTTCTCTTTATATCTCTTATTTGTCCATTTATTCACCGAATAAACACGATTAGTCGATGAGCCTAACGTCTTTTCGGCGAATTACACACTTCCGAGACCGTTCTAAATACAAAAAACACTCTTATTGCGCTTAACATACAAACAAAAGTCACCTGCTGCTTATAAGTGTACTTTGCCATAGAACTCGCCCAAATTAGTTCGCGATACATGAGAATTTATGTAATCTGCGAATCTGGCTAATACTTCCTACATTTGGCAATGTTCGCGATAAAACTCAATTAACTCTCCCAGATTTCTCACCCATAGTGTCCAAATGGACTTTGAATAATAGCCTATCATCGATTATCACTCCTAAGTAATTAATACAAGGTTAAGACTTAATGTGTTGTCCATTCACTTTAACCTTTTTACCTTTTATCATTTTCCTTCTGATGTTTAGAACTATGACTATCATTTGTTCCACTAATTGCAAATCTAAATACGATAACCAATCCCGAGGTACTCTTGAACTCGAGGTCTAAAGCTCTCCCAGCTCCATGCTCTATGTTTGGTCACCACAATAACTGCCTCCTTATTCACCGACAACTTGTAAACCGACAACGTAGGAGCTAACACTGACCATTGTAGAACTCCTTCATTTATATGATATTCTGTTGTACTTCCATTGCTCTTGTACTTTAATAGTCTGTTCTAAAATAGTACGACTACTTTTTTCATTCTAAAAGGTACCTGCAATTACCTTTTACGCCATATTTACCGTGACCTTAATCGCATCAATTGTAAAATGTGCCTTACAGAATCAGTATTGATTTGCAGATATGTCTTCTCTGTGCTTAATAGCATGCGGCAGACGTTTGGCAGAAAAACCAGCTGCTAATAATAATTCTTCCAAGCTAATTATACAAGCCAACCAATCGCTTTGGATGACCACAGTAATCAATGCTTTAGTGAGAATTCTACCAGGACTGGAAGTCTTGTTCTTTCCAACTTTTCCACTTGCTCTTAGAACCTCCTCCATTGACACAGGTAAAATTATTTTTTCCTCGCCCCTTTATTCGATGTTTCTCACATAACCATGTTGTGGAAGTAACGTAGAGACAATATTTTCCAACAATTCTGGGCAGGACGGGCGTGCATTATTTATAACCTTAAATCTGTTACAACTATTCTATATAATTTGTCCCAAAGATGCCGGTCTACCTTTCCATGTAATATTCTAGAAAGCTGTCCAGTTTGCATCGGCTTTCTCATTTTACGGCCCAGATGATCAAGAAGGACTTTAAACTCCTCTATATGGTTGCACTGGATATGGATACCATCAATCTTACATTATGCAAAACCAGATTTAGGGCCTCTTGCATTTGCTTAAAAGAGGTTTACAGGCCCTGACTACATCCAAATCACGTACTGTTTGCTGTAACAGGTCTTGTGCAGCTTCACAGTGGTTAAGATTAAGTAGATTCAACCTCATTTTTTTATTTTTATTTGCAGCACCTTGTAAAATATCGGACACTTCAAACTACCAGCAGAATTTCTGTTCCATTCAATTGCTTTATTACTAATAAACATGCATTTTAGATTGTTACTGCAGCTCTTTGCAGTATTACCATTTTCTCTGCACCTTCTACACAGCTTAGACATTTGCTTCAAATCCCTGTATTGTTAAGTTTGATGACCATATACGAAGCATTTGTAATATTTTAAAGGCTCTCGAATTTTTTGTTTTTTACTCGAATTTAAATAATTTCTCAACCAATCCTTATTTTCGCTTCGGATATTACATTCTCTGCGATATTTGGCATCGTTTTATATTGGGGTTCCTCCTCATATAGTATTTTATACCGACTACCAGGTTTTGTTTCAGCCGCCTTTAAAATAAAATAAAATCGTTGTTTGAAGTCGCATCTTCTGATGAACAAACGCTTCATGGCAGTTTGGTCCCCGAATTGTATTTTATTTCCCAACATACCCGCCATAAATCTAGTTAGAAGTTTCCTCTTTTTGCCACCCGAGGAGATATCCGATGATCGACTTCGCAACTGGGATGTGAGGGTTAAGTAATCAAGTGAGTTAAGTAAGTTGATCGAGTCAAGTAAGTCAAATGAGTAAAGTTAAGTACCGTTTAACAAAGCATTGAACAAAGAAATGATTAAAGTAACCAAGTTGGTTCGTTTTTTGCTTGCAAAGGGATAGCTATACGTGATATTAAAAATTTAAAAAACTAGAAAGACGTTATTGCTAGTATCCTGGGCGTTTCTATCAAAAATTAACAAAAAAACAGGTACTCTAGGAGCACTAAGCTTTCGCCTTGCCAAACTTAAATTTGCCTTCATCTCAAAATTTAGGTAGAGGACGGAGTTCATCACGAATTTGAAAGAATAGAAAAAAAGTAGGGATTTGCTTCAAATTCAAATACATATACATTATAATAAAAACACAGACTCCTGCTTATGATATACCTTTTTTGTAGCATAAAACAAATGTTGCGTTATCAAAAAGCCTTTGAAAGCTTATCTTTGTTGCATGCAGGTAAACAATATTAAGAAAACATATTTTTATGTTTGCCCAAGCACAAAAATATATTTGTAGAATGGATCAAAATCGCACAAAAGCAACCATCTTTGAAGTAAAATATACGACGATAAGCTGTCTGTGTAAGATAATATTATTATTCAAATATATAAAGCGATATATTCATTCGTTTCGTTTGATATGGTAACACAGGTAAATGTGCTTTCTACCTATATGTACACAGTCACACATAAAATGTTGCAAAATTATCGTCGTCTAGTAAATTAAAACAAAAGTTGGTTGTTGTTAATCTTAATTTATCCCAGTTGAATCTTTGTTCAAACAATGTAAACACATATATAGAGTACGTCCTTACGAGTTTGTATTTTCTCGTTTTTGGTCCATCGATGTAAAAGTGTTAGAACTCTAGCATTGTATAGAAGGAAAAACGTTAATAACAAAAAATTGCAAAACATACATAAAACAGCTCCAGCATCAGTAGTAAATTAAATTGTATTAGGTACTCGAACATACCAATGTTGACTATACAGCAATGCATCGGTTTGCGTGGTTTAACTTTTTTTTTTAGTGGCGCATAGGCGAACAAAATGAAATTTGACACTCGCTTTAAAAGGTGATTTAAAGAGGGTTTTCTGGTTGTTTGGCTACAAAAAAAAGAGACTTCGTAACGCATTAATTATAACTATATGATGGCTTAATACTAAATCCTTCTATATTATTCATTTACTAAAAATGAAATATTTTTGTTTACACTTCCGAATAGCGTTGTAGTATTCTGGTTGAGACCAACAAGCAACCTGAGTGAATGAAGTCAGTGCAATTATAAAATAAATCACAAAGGCCATCCAGATTACTGATATATTTTAACATTTCAAAGTTAAAACTTGAAAAGGCACCCTCTTTTTGTGCTAAACCAGCATTATTATAGACGGAAATTTGAGAATATGTAAGCTATAAGACCTTTTTTTTGTCATGATGGCAGGCGAACAAAAGCATCAATCGCTAATTAAATTACGAGGAAGTGTAAAAGGGCGTCTTACTAAATAAGCCAACTACGCGTTTAACAAAATAGGAAACCCCAATAAAACGGAAACCAGAGTGGCAGCATTAGATGCTATCTACGACGAATATTTAAAATATCACCGCGAACGCATCGAAATCACGGAAGATCCGTCCACATTGGATGAAAATTTAGAGCTGTTCGAGAATACGTATTATACAGTCTAACAGTGCATTATAACGATGGAATATCGATAAGTTTCGAGCGCAGACGAACAAGAGCAATACGACAACTGCAATTAATTAAGGAAAGATGCGAGTTAAGCTGCCGGATGTCAAATTGAAGACATTTGACGGAAGCTGGGACAAATGGATCCAGATTAAAAAAAATTTGTAACCACAATCTACGCATCGGTTTACATTAACAGTAACGTCACGTACGCCACAGTTGAACGTTTATCTTGTACCTGAAAATTATTTGGCTACAAAACTTCCGACGACGTCCATATATAATGATAAATTGTTTTTTTCCACAGCGATCGTGCTATTCAAGCATGTGCCACAAGGGTAAACTTTTGTTAGACTCAGCGTCGCAAACTAATTTTATATCGATCAGACTGGCTGATCAATTAAGATTGCAGAAACATTCGTGGCTAGAGAAATACGGGTCAAGACGAAATGAGCATCACAATCACATTCAAAGCCGAAAGGGAAATTAAATCGAGAAATAGCGAGTTTTCACGTCAAATATTTGGTATTTTAGACATACCGAAAATTTAAAAGCTGCTACCTGCAAACCGATCAAGCTTAAGGTAGCATACCAACGATTATTCAGCTTGCGGATCCAGAATTCACAATATCGGGAAAAATTGATGCTTTAATCGATGGTGAGCAACTTCTGCAATGCATCAATGATGGTCGAATAGACTGAAGTCGGTCGATTCAAATCCAATTTTATCATCTGAAGAAGTTGCAAGTGAGTGTCACTTCATCGAGACCCATTTCAGAAAAGAAGATGGAAGATACGGTGTTCGATTACCGTTTCGTCAGAATAAAAATGAGCTGGGTGGAAAATCGATTCCGGAAAGAGGCTGAGCTCAAAACATAATATGTTTCCCCACCATACGAAAGCCGTCTCCCCACCATACGGAATCCATACGGAAGCCGTCTAGTACCACGTCAAAGTTGCGCGTCGCGTTTTATGCGAGTTCACAAACATCTTGTAGTAAGGCACTCAATGACGTACTTATGATTGAACCAACCATCCAGAATGGTTTGTTTTCCATCGTTCTGCGCTTCCGCCGACATTGCTATGCATTCACGGCCGATGTGAAGAAAATGTACCAAATGATCGAGGTACATCCAGATGATAGAACATTTCCACAAATCTTTTGGCGACAGTCGCCCGATGCCAAACTGAAGCACTACGAGCTGAATACAATTACGTATGGAACATTATGCGCACCCTACCCCGCAACAAGTGTGCTAAAATAAATTGCGATCGATGAAGCTTAATTTTTTCAAAAGCATCTGAAGCAAAGATTTCTATATGGACGATATTATGAGTGGAGCTGACACACTAACTGCTGAGATGATTGTCTCAAGCTGAACTAATCGGGATGCTTCGAGCCCTTAACAATTACATAGCCAACCTGTTTTGCAGCAAGAGCAAGGTAGCACCACTGAAAAAATAACTATTCCACGCAAGTAGTTCCAACAATAAAAATCAATTTTTTTAAGTTTCAGCAATCAAATTTGACCAGATTAGTTTATGGAGCGGTTCGATCATAGTGTTAAGCTAGATCAAAACCTCACACAACCAGCTGAAAACATTTGCCGGGAATCGTGTGGCAGAAATCCAAGATGTTGATTTGCTCGTCCGATGGCACCACGTCGTAACCGTTAAAAATCTCGCTGATCTTATTTCGCGCTGTCTTATGCCATCTGAAATCAGCAGGGCTAATATGTGGTGAATTAACAATTTGCACAAAGGGTGAACGAAATTGTGAGAAAATTTAACTGTGGATTCTGGTGAATATGTTCAAGAATTGGTCAACAAATAAATTGTGACGTTTGTGTCAACCGAGGACGAGGAAGACTTGATCAATTCATCGAATAATTTTACAAACCTTGTAAAGGTTTTTGCATGGGTGCATCGATTTATAAATAAGTATGGCACAATCAATGAGAGCAAAAAAGCAATCAATATATCATTCAGCAACAACACTTTGCATCAGAACATTGATCGCTAATTAAGACCGGTGAAATCAGTGCCAACATTAGTCTGCGAAGTGACAAGAAAACGAATTTTGTGGGTACTGCTAATGAAATAAAGGATATCCAGCAGTTTTGCATCAGTGCTTCAAATGAGATTGCTCAATAATGCAGTAATGAAGACATTGAATGAAAGTTTATTCCGTCTCGTTTTCCTCATTTCGAAGAGTGGGAGGTGGGAGTGAAGTCGTTTAAAACACAGTTTAAAAAGATGGCAGCTGATCAGGTTATGACATTCGAGGAGCTTTCAACGGTGTGGCTCAAATCGAGGCTTGTATCAATTCTAGACCTATTACAGCTCTATCGGACGATTCAGCAGATCTTGAGGTCCTTACGCCAGTATATTTCCTGATCGGAAGACCCATAACACCAGTACTTGAAAGGCATAAATCAACCCCAGTTATATACCGACTTAAACACTACAAATTTTTAATAACCTTTCCTGTAATAGGATCGTATCCTGGAGCTTATCAACCCTTTTCAAGCTTTCCATATAGAGTAATCACTTTCTTTATGGCCAGCGAGACTTATTAAAAATTGGTTGAAGTTTGTCGCTGTATTACCTTCTGTAGATTGTTTTTGAGCTGATTAAAAATAGTTTTGCTCTCTGGTGCTCGATTTCTATGCCAGATTTTGCGAATTTTCCACTTTTCTCTGACCAGATTTCTTATTTTTTGTGTATATGTTTCATTCTTGTGAAGTTTATTTTTGGCAGAAGGAGTGCTTTCCCATGATATGATGCGATCTGATTATAGCTTATGAGCAGCTCTACTTCTCTTTCAAGTTGTGTTTGTTTTTTGATTGGGACTTGAAGATCAATATTTTTCTCAATTACTAATGCGAAGATTTCCCAATTGATCTTCCCGCTTGTTAACCTTGGTAGCTTGTCTTTTTCAATTATTGTTTCACTGATCGGGGGTATGATTGGAGAATGATCCGAGGATAAACCTTCATTATTTTCAATGTCGATATAGTTTTCTGAAATACCTTTAGCTATATGAAAAAATCAATCACCTTTGGTATTTTGTGTGTGTCCGTTGGCCAAAAAGTAAGAATACCACTTTAATGAAACTCAAAGTTTATTTGATGTCCAGCTTCTAACAGTCCTCTACCCTTAGGTGATATTACTCTTGAACCCCTATGCGTATTTTTGGCATTGAAGTCTCCTCCTATGACACAATTTGAGCCCATCATTTTAAGCATTGTGAAATAATAAATAACCTTTTTAAGTTGATGCCGTGGTAGACAATAGATCACAGCAACCCATAGCTTCTTGTAATTATTTAGTAGCTTGCTAAGTGATACAATTTTCATTGTCTCTATTTCGAGGTTGACATCTTCGAAGTATTTGATGTTTTCTCTGATGATAGTTGCTCCACTCCTAGCTCTTTCTGCTGGACGTATAAAATGGTATCAAGAATAACCTTTTATTTTTGCATACAACTTTTTAGAGAAATGGCTCCCTGTTATTAAGCATATATCAATTTTTTCAGTATTCAAAAAGATTTATAGCTCTGCAAAATGCTGTAGAAGTCTATTTGCATTCCTGGTTAGTATTCTTAGTGTTTCGTTCTTTTTGTTTTGTTTATATTAAGGGAACTGATAAGGCAACTTTTTTGTTACAAATTTGGTTAATTTTTTCTGGATGTCCTACTTCCTGTTCAAAATTACCTTGTATTTTCTTAAGAAACTCTATATTTTCTTCTACTTTAGAGAGGCAATTTACAATAGTATTTAGCATTTGCACTGTTGTCATAGTTTGTTGAATTCTACCATTTGGATCTGAAGACCCAGGTAGTCCTTGTCTTGCTGCTCGTGAACAGTGACAGATTTGTCGGGATTTTTTTTTCTTTCGTTGCTCATTAGCTGGTTTTTGGTTGCCCTGGGACGACTCAGCTTTCGTTTTACTAAAAGAATTTACTTATTGTGTTGTTTGCTTTTTTAAAGCTCTTTTTGACTTTCTCATTATCCAATTGGTTTCTTTTTCTAAATCTTCCTCGTCGGTTAGATACTCGATTGAATATTCACCTTTCGTTTCTTTGTTGTAGTTTTCTTGGTTTAGGGCTTCTATTTCGAAGGGATCTTCAGGACAAGTTTGGTAATCAATTTTTAGGTAATGTTAAAAGTTTTTAACTTCTTCTTTAAGAAGTCGTATATGTTGCTGCATCCATTAAATTGTTTTATTTGTTTTTTTTTGTCTAGGCTCAGCCAGAGTTTTGATTACTTCTTTAGATTGGGAGTTATTAATAGTTGCTTAGGGCGCAGTTACGACTGCCGCAACCATCTTAAATTCTAGTGCACCACAAATTACATTTGGACCATTTAGAGTTGGTGATTTAAACATTATTGTGCTCTTAGGAAAGTTGTTCCCTTTATTTGGCAATAATTGGTCCCACCCAGGATTCATGGTATCGGCAACTAAGGATGATGATTGATGTGGTGCTGTTATAGTTTCGTTTTCTAATTTTGTTAGGTTATTATTTTTTAACATAATAATTCTCACGAATGGCATGAAAAGTAACGGGGACAGAGCTCCACGTTATCTTAGGAAGACTATGGGTTTAAACCGAATGTTACAAAAGTCGGGGTTCACCTACTAACGACTAAGACCCTCTTAGCAACAAAGCCTGCGGTATATAGTGTAACCTTAGCTCGTGTGTGCTAATTTTTAAAGTATTTCACTGATTGCTTCTTTGACTGACTTTTGAGGTTTAATTCGCGTTTGACGTAGCTTGTCCCGCCCTTGACACCACACTACATTCTCAAAAAGTATGTTAAACAGAATGCCTCAAGAAGCATTATCTGATGGGTTGTGGTTTAATGGGACATAGAGCCATTGCTGAACCTTTATTGAGTCTATATATATCCAAAATCGGTTGAATGCATGCAAGCATGGTTGTGAAATTCGTCCCTAAGGTGATGTTTGATGGTTTAAAAAGTTACAAAGACTTAACCACAATCTTAAGCATTTTAACGAGTAAAAGGGCTGCACATAACTTGAGGCTTAATGTTGTAAAGTACTTTAGAACTTTTTCTGGACGACTTAAAGCGCGCATATACACTGAAAATATGCGCTGTTTGAAGTTTCCAAAAAGCTACATCAGGGAAAATCTTGATTTGAGTCATCTTGGTGTCCTAAGGTTTTCAAATAGGTTTATTCTACCTAGGATAGCAATCTATTGCTTTTTGACGTCTTTGAAAAAATCATCCCATTTTATATTTAAAAGTCACAAACCCTGGGTTCTGAAATTAGACCTTTATTTGTATTAATACAAGTGACAACCATCCCATCGGATGAAAACCGGTCGGGTTGCGGATCAAATTTAATTACCAAAATGGAAATTATCTTGGTACCTTCAGTTATTTCTTTAATCGATAGTTCTCGGTCAATTTCTGGAACGTTTTTTAGTAATTTTACATCGTTTTTGGCCCATTTACGAATGTGGTACCCTCGAGTTGGAACAAGTTATTTACTTCGGTCTGCACTGAAACTACATCTTCAATTTGTTGACGCCCCAGACATGAGATTATCCATAAAATAATCCATTAATAGATCTTTGCTGCATTCGGATATGTTTCAAGATATAATTGTGCCAATTTTATAAAAGGTAATGTCACAAATTGAACCCAAAATCAAGAAAATCATGATGGTTAGACCATGAAAATTGTAAATTTGTGACATAAATTGAAAATTCTCAAAATGTATATAAAATTGGCACACTCAATTAGTAGACCAATGGGAACAGGGGTTTGAAATTTCACAATTCTGGTTCTTATCATAATCGACGTTACTCCTTTAGAACAGCCAGTTTTTCCACCATTCAATGTGTGGATTCGGAATCTTGTATTAGATCTTTGGGTTATTAAGCGATTTGCGCCGTTTTCAGTAATGTATATGAGTTTTTTGACGCAGAACCTAATAAAGCGCAGCGAGGTGGCCAATTGCCAAATTTATCTCCAGTTTAAACACTTTGTGGCTGTTGTAGCTTCTGTAGATTTTAGATAGGTTTCGCTTAGGTAAGGTAGTTGAATTATTGGTTTTAGCATGGGTCAGTGTGTGATATATTTCCTACATTGGTGAGAAGAACTCTTTGCTCACCACTGAAAAGTATTATAGCCTTCTATTAAGCAATTAACACAAATGGAACTCTCATTGATATATTGTCTTAGGTGATATAACCTCATTTCAATACTTTTGTGACAGTCACGTGACTGTTATGTGATATTTATGAATAGAAGCTCCCATCATGACTCCCAAATCTAACCAATTGAGTGTTTTATGAAAACTGCATGGTTAGAGCTCTGCGCTACATTTTTTTTGGTACATTTGATGAAATTTCTAGAAGAGTTATTTGATATTACCCTAAACAAGAATTACTTTCTGCTGCAATTGGATTGGTAACTAGATGGACTATGTCATGCAGAAGTTTTTATGGCAATCAAAACTTTTAAAGATTTAAAAAGTGAAAATTGGTTTTATGTTTTATAAATGCCACTGATTGTGCTACATCGGGTTCATAGACTGGAGGAAAACCATGATTTTGAGTGGAGTGGGCCAACATGGCTGAATAGAACTGGCACAACAATAGCTTCCACCGTTTGTGTATCATTACGGTTTTCTTGGTTCAAACTTTTATGTACTAATTAACAGCCAGCAAGGTCCCATTTTGACAGACTTTCACCCGTATGCAGTTATTTTCATTCTTATCGACAACGTAAAGTACAGTATTGGTGTCTGCAAAATAGTGCTTTTCAGTTTTATGTGTATTACAAGCTTTTTTGTTTTATCACCCCAAATAAGAAGACGAAGATGAAATGAAATAACAAAAACAAAAAATAAACGAAAAAATCTTAATACAAATATTTTATGACATGTGACTCGAATTAAAAGTTATTTAGTTTTCTGTTCGTCTTGTTTAGATGAAATTCTTGCTAAAATTTTAACTAAATACAATGTATGTGTACCAAAAAAAGAAGATGGATAAGAAGACAGTCGAAAGCATACAGCCAACAACAAAATAAATAAAAGATTTTATGTATGGTACATACGAGTATAATATATTCGTTTATGTGGGAATAACATATATCCTTCAATAAACATTTTTTTTTATAAAGGATTTAATCACACATATGTATACGAATATAGTACAGTAGCTTACGTACGATGCGATGAATATAACGTGATGATGGTGGTGAAGACAAAATACTTAAATAATATCCAGTTTTCCATAAAAAATAATATCTACTGTGTACTCGTATTTATATGTTGTACTCAACTTGTTAACTCGGATATTATATAATCTGAATATTAATCTGAGCTAAGGAACTTTTAATCCCTAAAATGAGTGATAATCTAGGGTAATGGATTATTATTTTTTTGAGTTGTGGGGTTACTTAATAATAAATATATAGACAGAACACGAGTGTGAATTGATATAAATTAGCACACATCATTTAGTATTTTAACCCATTCGTACGCACTTGTAAGTAAACCTGGGATAATTAATACCGTACCAAATTCCAATACGAATTGATTGGTTGAATGATTGATTAGAATATACGGCCAAGGATGAACCAGGAACTCCCGGAATGCCGGGGCCCACCCTACACCCGTGTTACATGTAACATAACCGAAAGAGTAGAAGGAATGTTAGTTATGACTAACTCGACCCGGTTGCTGACACCTAAGCTATCGATAATTAGTTTTTTTGTGGTCCAGGGAAAGGAAAGGTAAGTTAGTAATGACATAATTGGTCCGGTTTGTCAGTGGCCATTGTTTAATTATTAATAGCACAAGACAATCACAATTTTACTGAACTGCTCTGAATTCTGACATCTCTTATCAGCAACTCCAGTATGCCACCATTCAACTGTAATTTATAAAGGTTCCCTAAGAACAAAATGTATTAATGATCTAATTTCTCCAAGCTGTAGCCTGTAACAGATGGCATTAGTTTTCACCTGTAAATTACAAATTTATTATTTCACTTTCATGATGGTAAAATTTATTAAGTGTACTATGGATTTGACATAAAATTTTAAAATTAATACAAATTAGATTTAAAAAAAATACAAGTACCAAATTATAATACGAATGTAAAAAAAGCTATAAACAGATTTGGACCTTCCAAAGGTAATGTTGTTGCAAATCTTTATTTCCACTTTTGTTTTAATTTAAAATTTTTGATTATTAAATGTTCTCACGCTTTGGTAATTATGCCAAATATCGGACGATATTTCCGATCATTCCTGCCAGGTCAATAGTTCCAACCTTGAAACAGATGAACTCCATATCCAGCTATGCCGATTTGTAAATAATTTGTTTGATGCGGCATTTGTTATATTAAAAGTGTCGGTCACCATATCGGTGATAGCCGTTAAATCATAATCGCTATATCAAATTGTGAAAGGGGATAAATACTGACGGCTAGTTGAACATAATAGTAAAATGGATGTCTTCTTTTGCACGTAAACATGTAATGATGCTGCAAAAAAGGCTACTCTCGTTTTCAATATAAATAGACTCCATACTAAAATTCATGAATTAATTCAAAATGGGAAAAATCGATGACACACCACGGTAGACAAAAAATCTAAAAATACCAACAATCACGAATCGATTGGTCGGACTACAAAGTGACAATTTAAGTGTAAGAAGCCACGAAACGGCACAAAAATTCCAATGCATCCGCTAAACATCTAAATAAAGTGTCTTTTATCTATAAATGAAGTTTAAATAGAAAGAGGTTAAGTTCGAGATACCAAGGTTTAAAAGCACGTGACCATGTGAACCGGGTATATATTTCATAAACCTAAAAGATGTTCTAGTTCAGCCTGGCAAAAAATAAACACGTATATCGTCATATTATTCAATAAACATATGCTACTAACGATCTAAAAATTGCAACTAATTTGAGTTTGTAAAATCGACTAGGTTCCGTTGGGCAAGTACAGAAAATTGTAAAGGACAAGCAATGTACCAAAAAAGTTAAAAACTACCTTCTTCTGAAGCTATATGCATGATTAAACACAAATAGATCATTCCTGACTTAAACAACAGTACGTCAGGCACACAAAGCAGTGTTGTTGAACCCACTTTATATTTGTTATATTCAGCAAAGTTACCTGTCACCAACAAAGCTATGACAGCAACATTTGCATATGATCCAGCCATCTAGATGAAGTATTTAGTTATGAATGCTTCAAATTAAAAGCTATTTCAACAAACTTGAGAACACAGGTTTAACCAGCAAGTCCGTAGAAAGGATTCATTTTACGCCTTACGCATTACAAACATTTAATATCACAGTGGTGGTAGTACTATATACTATAAAATTTTCTTAATGCTATATAAATGAGCCTGAATTTATTTTTTAACAATAATCAGCATTCTGCGGATGTTAAAGGGAACTTAAAAGGGCTTATTGGCCACCAATGGGACAATTTCAAAGGAATACTATTTTTTGGATTGAAATTATTTGATTGAGTTTCTGCTAGTATGGAAACAAGGAGGCCATGAGGGTAGAATAGAAAATATGCTACAGGGATTTATGGACAATCTTATTTAATCTTCCAAATAGCAAAGTATAAATCATCGAGAAGGTTATTTAAAATATATCAGAAAGCAAAGCCGCAGTACTATTATTTGAGTTTAAGGGAGAGCAAAAATGCGTTGTCGGAGAAAGAGCAAATGACCCTTAAACTTGTTAACTATAAACTGAAGCAGCTGCTTACTATGTTTATCGCTTCTTCTTAAATCGTGGCATTGTTTAAAAATAAATGGGACATTGGCAATGAAATGTTAAACAAAAATCTAAAACAGGTTTCTACTGTTTTATGAAATTCTATCAATTATTGAATCGGTTTAGCCCGAACATGCACTCAATAATGATGGACTTAGTAAAAACATATTTTGTGTTCTTTTATAATTAGTTTTTTCAAACCTTTCTTTCAATCAAAGTATTGTACTTGAGAAACTAAAATCGGAAACAATTATTCCATTGTTTAAACTAAAAGAGATCTTAGCAGATTTAAAGTTATCGAGTCAGTTATTGAACCTTAAATTTATTAGTATAAATATAGGTATATTGATAAGGTTTTCAGTTCACTTTTAGTGATCAATTATGTCGGTGTACTTTAGGGTTCAGTGTTAGTCATATTTGTTATCTTTAAGTTGAAACCTTAAATACATTGTGCTTTCCGTTAATTTTGTTCTAGAATATGAATAAAGCTGATCAGTTTGTATGATCGTTATAATGAATTCTTTACATTTAGCATTTATGATTTGATATTTGTTATTCTGATGTTTTAATAGTAATGTCCACCTTAATATTCCTCTGAGTAATTATCTTCAAAAAACTAAAGGCCGTAATATGTAAATTAGCTACGTCGTGAAAGATTTCGCAATTGAAGTAATTTCCTTTTTTAAAAAAAGGCATAAAGTAGTCAATTAAATAAGGTTGAAAAGATAATTTTATAAAGTAGCCTTTCTGAATATCAAGCACTCGGAGTTATTGCAATCAATCTCAAGAAATACGATTTCTTCTCAGCATTGCCATTGTAAAACCATTGTAATTAAGTTCTTCAGAGTGAAGAAAGTGGTACAGACCTTAATAAAGTTTTATCCGCAATTTTTCGTCTAGGAAGAATCCAAGGTATCTAATCTTTAATTTGTCAATCTTTATCTTATCATCATTGCAGTCAACCATCATTGTATAAACAAAGAAAAGTTAAAAAGCTTTCGTAAAGATTATTCGATAAACTTGATGATTTTTGGAATGAGTAATCCGAGACCTAAATGGAATGATTCCCTATCATAAATTTATTCCCAAATAATCACTGAGTCGAGTTTTAATTTTACTTTAAAAAAATATGCTTCTTAAACTAAGCAAGCAAAGTTGGTTTGTATTTTTGTTTATCGATTATTAAAATAATCGATTGTTTCAATCGCATTTCATTGACGTTCATAGTCATTTGTCAACCACGAAAAAAATTATTAGTTCCAATTATTTTGTAATTTTTATAATTTTTGTTGAAATGATTTAATTAAGTTGGCAATATAAAGTACGAATATTAAATTTTGATAACAGATGATAAACGAAAGTGATGAATACAGTTTAAACCAAAAGTCACCGTAGGCTTTGCGTACAGAGTGTCGATTTTGTACGAAAATTGACAGCGTGAGCTGGTGAGGTGAGCAATATTTTGTGTATATATACAGTGTATAGCATACAAATTTATATTTGTATTGTATTTTTTTTTCTCATGTGTCTGTGCATTTTGTATGTCATTTTTATGAAGGCAAGTATGAAAATATAGGGTTCCGGTTGAACCGGTTAAATTTTTATGATGCTGACGTCCAGCTCACCTCACCTATTCGCTAGCTTTTTAGCGGTGGAATCAAATTTTTAAAATTTATTATTAATATTTTTTTTTTATAATAATTTTTTTATACAATTTTTTTTAAATATTTGATTTTTTGTTAACAATTTTATGACGTTTAAAAAAAGTTGTAGTATGTTTGAGATATAATAGGTTAGATTTATTAAATAGGTATTAATTATTATTAATAGGTTAATAATAGTTAGTTAGTCGTCATAATATTTTATTCACAATTTTTTTTTAAACTGAAAAAGAAACATAACCATACGCCATTCATTATCGATGAACACTAAACATTATTTTGTTTTTGAAATATCAAATACAAAAATATATAAACAAGATAACGCGCATGTGCTCAAGTAAACCAATACTAACAAAACTACCACTACTATAATTTTCCGGTTTGCTCACCTCACGCTGTCATTTTCCGTACAAAATCGACACTCAGATATCGGGTTATGGAAATAGGCTTTTGACTCTCGTTGATGCGAGGTCTCAGAATACGACAAAAACCAATTCAAAAGATACCGAAAGCATATAAATTGATATACTATTAAAACTGGAAGATCAAAATTTATTATAACCAAAAGAGTAATCTATAACCAAGATTTGATGACAGTAAAGAACGAGGAGGTTGCCAAAAAAATAGAAAATTTGAAAGTGGCAAAGTGAAACAGTATCATATAACAAAAGAATTAATAACGAATTAAAAGATAAAACACCACTTTAAATTAAATTTAACACCATGCAACTGTCAATACAGATAAAAACTATCAAATTTTAATCCGTTGTCTGTGACATTTATCAGTGGTGTGAGCATACCAAACCCAAATGTGCGGTAACGCCGATATATCCAAAATGTGTGAAAATAATACCAAACGGACATGAGGACGAACATACAATTTAAAAAGCCTTCCTTCTAAATGGAGGATTACCCTTGCTCCCATATGAAAAAAAAATATAAAAGAAACAGAAAATAAAAACAATTTTAGAGCCACAGGGGTATACTTTCGACAAAATGCAATTTTTGGAAGCTAATTTTACTGGAAAACAAAAGAAAACTTACAACAAAGCGTTACAACAAAACACAGTAACAAGCTAACAAACAACCGCACATAACGAAGGAGAACAGAAGGAAGTTACGGCTTCTTAAGTCCAGCAGAGCTGCAAATTGCGATCAAATTGGTTTGAGCTTTGCAGTAAATGAAAGTGAAATACCGAACAAATAGTAAGATTAAATAAATTTTTATTGGTATTGGCCAAATAAAGGTCCAAAGCATTTATACCAAAAGCGATATGTTGTGGAATTATTTGGCTGAAATCTTCATGAATGTGATACCATTGTATGTGAGATATTACAGCATAAAACAAAGACGTTTAGGATGAAAGGATATACTTATCTATTCAACCCGAGGGCCTCTAGCTTCGTTGGTGTGGCAATTCTAGCGCAGGAGTACCTGTTGTTTAAATCGGTTGTCGTTTCTTGCTTTACATATTTTGAAGACATCGCTTCCAAAACAAATAATCTGCCGATAGAAGCTTGCTAATTGTAGGTATGTATATTACTCCAATGAATGTGCAGTCGTGGACGTGACGGTGTGAAAGTAATGATGTATGTGGAAACTTCTTGGCTGAGCTTGTTTTGGAGTCCAATTTTGTTATCCATATGATGATAACAAAGATGGAGAATATTAGGGTCAGAGTCAGTGTAATAAATATTTCTCTAATATTTAGCGTATATAAGAGTTGGGAATTTATGGAGGTGATCATTATATGATCAAAGCAATATAGTGGGATAAATCACAGACATTGGTATGAACCAGCGAATGAAAGATTAAAAAGGCTATCCGTAGAGCCAAAAAGAAAAGTTAGCAGTACTTTAACTATCAAATGTCACATAAAAGTGCAACAAAGGATATATGGGTTTAATGTTAAAGAGTAATAGAGCACAAGAAATGCTAGAATATGACAAAGAAATTGGAAATCAATTAAAGAAAACTGGCAGTATTTTTTTGTAGATGAATTGCGAGATGTCTTTTTGGCCTTTTTGACCAGAAGTATAACATTCGATATCTGTTAAATATTCTAAATATATCCAAATGACTACTTCACGATTCATTTTTCAAACTTCTATAGAATCACCTCGATTGACTTGGGTTTTTTGATCGACTGAGGGTTTCTTTGAATACATTTTGGATGTTGTTTAGGGTGCATAGTTTCTGTTGCATTGACTTGCTGTTCGATACTGGTTTCAAAAAATTGAATATTAATTTGAAATTTGGTTACTTTTTTGCAATCGTTGTTATAAGAGGATGTAACATTTACTGTATGTAGTTAAAGAATGTGGACTGAGGCATTAAGTTCTGTTTCTGCTCGTCACTGAGTCCAGTGATATTTTCCGATAGTTGATTGTTTGTCGTGTAATAATTAATATTTACTTTAGGATAACCTGCCTGATTAGATACCTCTAGTCGTCTAAGGAAAACAGTAATGTGGTCAATGGGATTGTGGGGCTGGGACAACTTCTGGGGTTTGCATCTTTATTTGGTGAGGACACTTCTTTTAGGTTCCACCATTGGATGGGTTGTCATATACGCTGGGAAAAGTGTAGTGAAATAAGGTTTTGTGGACTTTGGATTGGGTGAATGAATAGCTCGAGGCTCGAGATCATGTCTTGATGATGAAGAGTCGGGACTACCATTTTCTCCAAAATTGCTTGTGTATTGACTTCGTCATTTATCTTGCATTGATTTTTAAAAAGTGTTTAATATTTTTTAGCGAATTTTTTTGTTTTTAGGTAATATTCTTATACGCTGTCAAACCGTAGCTGAAAATGAACAGGAGCTCCTTGCTTCTTTCAACATTATCAAAATTGTATACTATCTGGTGTTGGATTTGACACAATAGCAATTAGGTTGTATCATTAACTAACTCAATAATTTTTGGGTTTTTATTATTTTGTTTATGGTTGTATTCATTACTTTCTAAACTAGGTAGAATGTGGTTAACTAGTACAGATTTTTACTCTGCTTCGGAATTCAATAAGTGTGCTCTATTGAAGCATGAGACTTTCTAAAGGAGTGCGTTAGATTTTCGATTAAATTCTGGTTGGAATCAGCATATTTTCTCGACTATCAGATTTGTTCATTATGTCTGTAGACAAAGTGAAGTACGCAACATATTCATCAGTTGATGCATTTATGAAAGCTCCTAAAGTGGAATGTTAGTATAGAACTGATGGTGATTTCGGATAGACGATGTTTCCAACGCCTCATGAAGTCGTTTTGTTGTGCCTCGTATTGTCAATATATTTAGAGGGCAATATCTTCGACGATTTTTTAACCACTAGAGTAGATTTTATGAAATCTGCGGTCATCTAAATGTCTAAATTGCAATGTTCTAAGAAAATCAAGGCATATTATTGGACCTGGCATGAAAATATAAAAAGATAACTTTACTGTACATCATTTATGATATGGGAGCATTCTTTTAAATAGATTATTTTTGTAATTTTTTTTCGTCTTAGATTTCGTTTGTGTCACATAATTAAAAAGTTGTAATTTTTTTAATAAGTATTAACACTTTGAACGTGATTCGTATATTCAGGACTTTAATCGATTTTAATTTAAAAAAGAATAAGAAAAAAATCCATTATTTTGTTGTCTAAAATGAAAATGCAATTTTCAGCTATTCATTTGTTTGTTGTTAATTTTTTCATTTAAAATGCAAGTCTCATTTTTATCTTATTTATTTTCGTTTAATAGCAAACAATATGTTTGTGGAGCTTTTTTTTATTTTTTAGCTTGCAAACTATGTGTTCGTATAATTTTATGCGCTTTTAGTTTTGATATCTTTGTTTAGGTTATATAAGCTAACAAGCAAGCACAGAGATAGCATAGGGTAGTAATTTAAAGTAGTTTTTATGTATATAGAGAAAACAATGAAAATATAAATTGGCAGTTTTTTGTGAGTCGCAAAATAACGTGGAAAACCGATTCAAAATTTAGGATACTGTATGCACTGAAACGTGTTGTCCCAACGGTACTGAGTCAGAACACGAACTTTGCCTTTGATAATCAGAACTTTAAATCACAAATGTTCTATCTTCTCTGAAGAGCTTTGGTCATTAACTTTCCTGACATCACTAAATTTGACTTTGCAATTGTAGAACGTTTGATACCACTTAAGATCAAGTTTGGAGAATATATGTTTTGTTGGGTAAATAAACCGTATTAGCTGCTAAGACCAGATTGTATCAATTTTTTACTTAATTTGGATCTGTTTCAAACTTAAACAAACAACAAGCTCCCTTGTCAAAAGCATTGATCAGAAGCTTTAATAAAATACCAATTTTACTTACCACTTCATTAATGAAATAATAAAATGATTTAATAATACACAAAGGTACATAAATTTAACCCGTTCTGTCACCATTCTATTTTAATCTAAATTTCTAATTCGTAACCAGATTATACACAAAACCAAAAATTTAATTTCAACAAATAAAAATTCTAATATTTCATATATCATTGGTTTGGTGTGTACATGTTTATACATTGTAATTATAGCACAATTGTAATATTCGTTTGGAAATTGTGATGGATCTATCCTCATACATATATCATATTTCATACGTCTCTCTAGTGTTTCATGATAGCCGAGCGAATTATAATCAAATCAAATTTAAAAACAAAAAACAACCATAATCCGGGTTTAGGCAGAGTGTCAAAAAAGAACCGGATAACGTTCCATATATCACCTTAAGTATAAAGAGATTGATTGACTGATTGGTTACTTGATGAGATTGTCAGACTAAGCGTTTGTCCATTGTTCCAGTTGTTTCCCATCTTTTTTCCACAGCCTCTTTACATTTAACAAACGGTAGGATAGGATTGATTTAAAAAAAATTGATTAAACATTACAAGTCGATTGTATTAATTGTTTTATGACCAATACGTAATGTAATTGCCGAAAATCTAATTTATATACACTTTATTTGACACAAAAATTTAAAATGTATACAAATTAGATTTTACAAAACTTATTAAATATTACAAATCAATTGAATTAACCGTTTCATGACCATTACTTCATGGAATCGACGAAAATTTAATTTATATACACAAATTAGATTTAAAAAAAAATGAGTTCTTGATATTTGAAGAGGATACTTTGCGAAATAATCTTTTTGACCTTAAACAAGCTCTGGTATACAGCAAAAAGATACAGCCAAACAAATCATGGGAAATATCCCAAAAAGGATGTTAAAATCAATTAAATGATCAATAAAAAATATTTGTCTGTCTTTTGGTCAAAGCCATCCATACCAAGGCTATTGAGGCTATCCTGGTAGCTCTGAAGATTAAAGTCTCTGATTATAGTTTCATATCGACCTTGAGTATTTTTACCAGTAAACACTTTTATTCCATATATCATACAATGTAAAGCTTTACGTTATAACTGTACTGTTGAAAAAAAAATTTCTGAAACTCTAAACCGTACCGACCCAGTACTTTTTACTCACTCTCTATTTGAATATAATATGATGTGTAGATATGATTAAGAGTATAAACTCTTGTAGAAATGAAAATGAATTTTAATTTTTTTTTTTGAATTAAATTAAGCAACGAACTAATTTCAAAAAAAAAAAAAACATAAAATCAAAATTTCAATTATGGTCTGACAGTGTATAATGTTATGTACACAGCTACCTAAATACAATATACATTATATGTATTCTGATGAATTGAGCTAGGGAGATAATAAAATATACAAGACATATCCTTTAACAGGGAAAAATTAAAAAAAAAAAAAAAAACAAAAAAAAAAAAACAATGAAATAAAATGAAAAATCACCATAAATGAAAATTATTTTTCCTCTATTTCTGGTTATAATTTTAGTTTATTTATGTCTTGCCATATTAAAATTAATGTAATATGGAAATGAAGTAACATAAGCATTGACTTGGGAAAATATGTTTTGGGGAGCGAGTGTGACGTAAACCTACTTTGACTTTGTATCCGCATTTTTTAAGGGACCAAATTCACTTTGAACTTTGATAAGCAAAGACGCCCAGGCTATTTAGGTTTGGTTAAAATAGACCATTTTTTTACCACATTGTGAAGATATGCCTTACTTTTTAAATTTGATGTTTAATTCACATGTTCGATATACTATGCCCTACTTTAAACGTTATATTGTCTTGATTAACAAATTTTACCTACCAGCAGATTGCAATGAGACAGAAAGTCTGTCCCAAGTATTGGTTGTTTGATCTTAGCAATTATTGAAATACATTGTTGAAAAGGTGCACATCCCTTTCCGCAACCCGCAATCCGGATTAACATGTCCGAATGGAAAATACCTAGTAACATTCATTTAGCAGATCCCAAATTTGCTTTATCTCAAAGGACTGATTGAAGCTGATCGGAGCTGAGCTCTATTTAACGCTCGAATTAATTGGTCAAATCCAACTTGCTGCTATAACCTACCTCATCTTTAAACACTCAACTTAGTTGGATCATAGCTGGAAAAGTCACTAATTATTGTCCTGCATTCAGCTATTCCAATGTAGACACAGTAACTTATGAGCCAACTTAGGACAGTTTATTGGAAAAGTTTTGGAATGTTGAGTCACATCCAAGCGTAATTACACACAAATGGGATCAGATTGCGAAGCACATTTTGCTGGCAATACTACCTAGAACTGGTCGCTTTGTGGTATCTCTACCTTTGACCCAAACACCTTATGTTTTGGGAAGCTCTCAAATCATAGCTATACGCAGATTTTTGAATTTGGAGAATTGCATAAGTAAACAATCATATGCCAAGTTTCTCAATAAATAAGAAAACTTAGGCCACATGGTTCCGGTTCCAGACTCCGAAATTGCAGCCTTTGTAACTGATACAGGAAAATCGTTAAACGACATTATAATGGTCAGCCCAGTCATTCAGAGTGACTTCTTCTTAGTCCTGTTTCGGTTTCATACTCATCGATACGTAACTACTGAAGACATTACAAAAATGTACCGCCAAATTCGAATGAACGAATCTGATACTCATCTGCAGTATATAGGATGGCGCAACTTAACTGTAATTTGTTGTATTAGCTGTAAATATCCAAAAGCTCTAGTCGCAATTCTTTACGACATATACGTGGATGACTTGTTTACCGGAGGAGACACAATCCAAGAAGTAAAAGGAGTCAAGCAACACATTGTTCAAATTTTACAAGAAGTTGAATAGAATTACGTAAAGGATGTAATGACCATGCCATAGTTGAAGACATTACCGACATTGATCGGGAGCCTTATTTATGCATTGATAACTCTGACAACGTTAAAACACTAAGCTTATATTGGCTTCCACAAAATGCCAGTTTCGATTTAAAGTAACAGACTTTGATCCAGCAAGGCCCTTCTCAAAACGAACCGTTCACTTCGAAGTAGCAGGAATTTTTGAGCCATTTGGACATACAAGAACTGTGATAACGCTGGACAAGCTCTTCATGCAGGACTTGCAGAAGTTAAAATTAAATTAGGACAGATCTGAATTGCTGGAGCTTAACAAAATACTTGTTTCTTGATTTCTCCAATACGATTTACATTCTGAAATTCAAATTCATGGATTTTCTGACGCTAGTGAAGCAGTTTATGTGGCAGCAATCTATATTCGCAGCAGTCGTGGTGACGGTATATTTTTAGCTACCTATTATGCTCCAAATTACGTGTTGCACCTGCAAAGAAGGAATCACTTCCTTGTCTTGAACTTTGCGCTGCTGAACTATTGGTTAATGAACCGCGTAATTCCAGCACTTCAACTACTTTGCTCCTAAAATTTTTTATTGGATGGATTCCACGATCGTACTTCATTGGATTGCTTCTGAATCATCGCATTTAAAAACCTTTGTACGCAAATCGTGCTCAGCAATCTACAAATTCATTCAATTAGTACTAAGTTTCTTCAAGCACAAATCCGGTAGACTTACAATCTAGGGGATGCTTTTTGACTCATCCTGAAAGCACGTGGCAAACACTCACTCCACAGTTCATCAGAAAAAGGGAAATCCTGGAATGTAAAATAAAGGAAAATTCTGGAATGTACAATTCTAAAGTCATCCATGGTAGCAGAATATGTCACTTAAAAATTTGCTGGTATTTAAAACAACATCAAATATAAGAATAACTTTTGGTCACTAATAAAAATCAGTTTTATTTTACGATTGTTGGGCATTTCGAAAACTACAACTAAGAAAAGATGTTTTCTTCCTGAATTGTCACTGGTAAAAAGAGAACACGGGCTTTCTGCTATCGTGAAGATGATTCAACGAGAAGTATTTGCAGAAGAATCCGATCAACTCAAACATCACAAACAAATCAATAATCACTATTGTCTTGCCACTAAATCCTTGCCATCTTTCCTTGATGAAAGCGATATTATACGTGTCGGAGCCCGCTTGTTCCACTCTTTCATACGACATCGAATACCCTATTCTGCTTCCATTTTCCCATCAATTCACATTATTAGTACTCTCCAGCAGTTTTGGCCGTTAAGTGGTCGTCGCCTTGCACAAAAGGTTGCTAATCAATGCTTCGTATGTCGTCGAGTTCAACCAAAGAGATACAATTCATGGGTCATCTTCCAGCTAGCCGAATAGCAATATTATTTTCATTCATCAACGTCGGCATTGATTATTGCGGACCGTTTCAATTCTATTACAAGCTACGAGAAAAAAGGTAACAAAAGCTTACCTGTTTTTTAATTTTAATTTTAATTTTAGCTGGTGACGGACCTTACAACAGCGGCATTTATCGGAGTCTCGAAACGTTTTATGACAACAAGAGTCATTTGTAAGCACATATGGTCTTACAATGCTACAAATTTTGTTAGCATCAACAATGAACTGCATCAACTGTTCGAGCTGCTCTCGAGCCAATGCCATAAACAAAAAATTTAAAATCTTTGCGAGGAAGACAAAATCCCACGACAGTTTGCTACGCCATATTCCCTGCATTTTTGTTTGTGGGCTCTAAGTTATGGGAAGTGCTTCTCGGACTTTTAGAGAGTTGAACAAGCTAAAGCAGTTTTGAGCTCCCGACCCTTCCATCAGATGTCAAATGATCCCAGTGACTTGCAAATATTGACGTCTGACCATTTTTTGATTGGCCGATCTTTAACTTTCATTCCTGAACCTGACGTTCAAGGTCACAAAATGCATATTCTGAAGCGATGGAACGTGATACAAAAATTACACCAACGCTTTTGGGCAAGATGCGGTCATCTGAATACTTGCTCGCACTTCATCTTCTGAAATCATGAACAAAGAAATCCACCATTTTGTATTGAGGTAATTTAGTGTTGGAACCAAATGATTTGGAATCGCGGAGTCATTTGTTACATATAAAAACTTTGTAGATGGTGTAACAGTACGTATTGGATGACATTTTAAGAATGTCTGTGTCCCTGTGTCAATTAAACAAATTTTTTTGCTGTTGTTATCGTGACGAATAGTTGAATGATGGCGATTATTAGGGTTGTCAATTCTTTTAATGCTTTTGACGTTATTTAATAATCCTGTGGTTTTTTAAGTGCTTTTTGCAAGTACTAGCTATGGTGAATCAGATAACACGGCCATTGCTTAAAATTAACGTGATGAATATTTTAATTGCATAAATTTGGACGGATTAGACGTTACACTTAATTTCATTGAATCCATTCCTGCATGTGCCACTTCTGCCATCTCTGATTAATCACCGTTACTAGAATTTTTTAAATAATTGTTTAACCTTTTACGTCAAAGCCTTTCTTTAACGTGTACAATGAAAATATTTGATACGAAAATAAATTTTGGAAAATTTTAAATTGAAAACAACAATTTTATGTATAAAAATATTGAACTACATACCTAAATTGATTTCATGTTAAAATATTAGATTTGCCTCTCTGATATCACATCTAATTACCATAATATGCAATATGCATGTCTATGTTATTTTTATAGTAAAAATTCATTTTATCGAAATTATAATTTAATAAACATTTTAAATTTTGTTTATCGCAAATTTAATTTTTTATTGGAACATAGAATTAATTTAAATTTATTGTTATGGCTCTAAATTATATGTAAAGAACATAAATCATTTTATTTAAAAATTTAATTGGATTTTTTAAAAACGGAATATAAATCGATATACATTTATTGCGATTATCTCTAATACAAACATTACTAAGTTCATACTGCTGTGATGTTGTTTTACGAGTGGTTACTTTTTATAGGTAGGGAATATGTGAAGAACTGTAGTGTCGCGATCATTTTATGTTAGATGATATTTGTAGTCTTGTTAGTAATAATCACAGTGATGGTGGATATCCATCGGAGTGTTGAAAGATTTCAACTTTGTAGTTTTTCTCGTAGTTCTAATATGCTTGTAGTTTCATGTTTTTGGAAATATGGCCACTCCTTAGGTTTGAGTTTCAAAAGTGCAGGTCCAGTCCATCAAAGAGCAAGATTTTTATTTCATGTAGTTTTAATCCTATAGTTGTTCAATCTGCAGGATTGAGTTTAATGGGTATATGTCGCTATTTACCTCATTTCTAAAATTTTACTGGTAGGATTTGCTACGCAAGTTATTCAACTGCGTGGTGGTTCTGATTACCAATTAAGTATAATATTAGAATCAGTTTAACAAAATAATGTTTTGTTTGTAATGTTGAGTAGGGACTGGATGTGTATAATCTATCTAGTTAACAGCAAGACTCCATTTAACTCAAGACGAGGAAGTAAAATATTTTGAATGGTAGAAGCATTCGTCTTAGTCACTATCATGGCCTTGGTAAATGAACTTTTATAAAACGTTCGAAAGTTAACTGACACTGCAAATTTAGTCAAATATGGTACAGAAAATATCGCGTATGTTAAGGTTTTTAGTTCAATGTGCTTTAATGGGCGCTTTACGCCAAACAATTCTTTGATTTCGACGATCGTTTGGGTGTATCCAGGACTGGTGAAGTAACTGCTCTGCTTCGGCTGTAAAAACTATCTTTTGAAATTTTTTTTAGATATTATCGGTAACCAAGTTTTGCAGTGAAGATCCGGTTCATAAATTGTCGTTTAATGAATATCCTGAACTAGTTTTTGACAGATGCGTCAAATACAAGACGTAATTTGGTGGTGATGGAAGTTTCTTTTCAATATATAATTATACATAATTCAATGGATGCGTTGGTGATTTCACCTCTACAATGTGACCAAGATTCTTATATTTCTCTAAAACATCAATGTACTGCTTAAATAATTCAGGATGTATTACAAACTGGTTTTTAACATCATGCAATCGCTTGACGCCACTACCTAACAATTTGTTCAATGGCCATCTATCCGATTATGATCTCACCATTAAATGGTTATCCGATAGTTTTGTGTTGGTAGTCAAAAGCAGCTCTTCACAATTTGATTCTTTAATTGCTCCGGGCTTAGGAGTTTGAAATATTTATTTTCACTATATTATATTTGTCATAAAACGGTTAATTTAATTGATTTGTAATGTTAAATGACTTAAATTAAAATCTAATTTATATTAATTTTAATGTTTTGAGTAGAGGGTTGAAAAGGGATTTTTCATCACTTGATATCGATCGGTGATGGTGATGAACACATCTTTGATCCCCTGATGGAGTGCAGAGTCCATAAGCTGAACTATTGTCCATGTCAGTACAGTCTGGATGGAGCGATGCAATGTGCAGATGGATTTAAAGCAAACTTTATTCGTGCGTCCTCGATTTGGCTAGTGACGACATAAGGTAGGACGTTTAAAATTAATCGTGAAATTGTTGGGTGTGCTTTGGCCCTAAAAAAGATTGCAGGGTACAAACCACAAAAAATACTAATATGGTGTTGATGAATTGGATTGGTAATTCGACAAATCGACCTTTTGAATTGATTTAGTTTCATCGTAGTGATGAAAAGAACAGTGTACGCAGACGTTTCTGATGTAAATGTTGGAGTAAAGTGAGGTGGGATAATTATATCAACGATCATTCGTGCCAAGCAAGACACTGGATGATGATTTTTCCAATTTTTCGTTGAAGTCCCAAATTTTGCACGTGTCCTTTCGCAATGAAAGAGCTTTGTGGTTTAGCATCGGTTAATTCCCTACCACTATTGTGGATTATAACTTGGAATGTTCTTGTTGTTAGTTGATATCTATATCGGAATTTAATCCTTTGGTGGTAGAGTCAAGATGTAAAAGTCTAATGCGACGTTTACGGCAGATGTGGCATCGTCTTTTCGATCGGCACTGATAAATAGAGCGTGGCTTGCATAAGCAGTTGAAGCAGCGGTTGTCGGTTTTCATAAATATTCTTCATTTTTATACTTTCCATTGGCTAAACACCATCATGATTTTCTTGATTTTGGGAATTTTCATTTTGTGACATAAATTTCACAATTTTCATGGGCTAACCATCATGATTTTCTTGATTTCGGGAATTTTCATTTTGTGACATAAATTTCACAATTTTCATGGGCTAACCATCATGATTTTCTTGATTTTGGGAATTTTCATTTTGCGGCATAAATTTCACAATTTTCATGGGCTAACCATCATGATTTTCTTGATTTTGGAAATTTTCAATTTTCGACATAGATTTCGCAATTTTCATGGGCTAACCATCATGATTTTCTTGATTTTGGGAATTATCATTTTGTGACATAAATTTCATAATTTTCATGGGCTAATCATCATGATTTTCTTGATTTTGGGAATTTTCATATTGTGACATAGATTTCACAATTTTCATGGGCTAATCATCATGATTTTCTTGATTTTGGGAATTTTCATATTGTGACATAGATTTCACAATTTTCATGGGCATCAGATTTTACTGATTTTGGAAATTTTCAATTTCTTACATGCATTTCAAAATTTTCATGGTCATCATGAATTTCCCGATTTTGAGAATTTTCCAATTATGATATGAATTTCACAATTTTCATGGGCATCATGATTTTGGGAATTTTCCAATTGTGACAGAAATTTCACAATTTTCATTGGCTAACCATCATGATTTTCTTGATTTTGGGAATTTTCATTTTGCGGCATAAATTTCACAATTTTCATGGGCTAACCATCATGATTTTCTTGATTTTGGAAATTTTCAATTTTCGACATAGATTTCGCAATTTTCATGGGCTAACCATCATGATTTTCTTGATTTTGGGAATTATCATTTTGTGACATAAATTTCATAATTTTCATGGGCTAATCATCATGATTTTCTTGATTTTGGGAATTTTCATATTGTGACATAGATTTCACAATTTTCATGGGCTAATCATCATGATTTTCTTGATTTTGGGAATTTTCATATTGTGACATAGATTTCACAATTTTCATGGGCTAACCATCATGATTTTCATGATTCACACCTTGTACAACTTCAGCTTGTCGGCATTTGCAAGGTATTTTGACTTTACCGGTGGTCGTAAATAATACAAAGCTAGGTTGCCAGCGGGGTGTTTCACTTTTTCGAAAGATAACTTCTAACATGAGAATAATGAGTTTCGGGGACAGAGCATCTCCTTGCCGTACAAAAGGAAATCTCCTTGCCGTACAAAAGGGCATCTCCTTGCCGTACAAAAATTCCTATTAGCTTGTTCTTAACTTTGATACAACATTGTGACTGCATTACATAAATTTTACATAAATGCACATATTTCCCAGGTATTCCCAGACGGCGCAGAGCAAACCATAAGCTATCCCGAGAGATTGAGTCAGAGGCTTGTTGAAAATCCAAAAAAAACCTGATGTACGCCACAAGATGTTTCATATTATTTAGAAAAAATCATCCTCAGTGAAAAAACTTGATCAGTGAATGACCGATTTGGACGAAATACTTCTTGATAGTCACCTACCATTTCTTTCGCCAGGGGAGTGGTTCTTTCCAATACTATGCAAAGCAGTAATTTATATACTGTGCAAAGGAGAGCTATGTCGCGATAGTTTACGCATTTTTAGCGATATCCTTTTTTAACGAAAAGGCACTATGCAGCTTCTTGTCATTCATCAGGTATAAATTCACCAGGCTTTACAATACTAATCGAAAAGATAGTTCCACAAAGTATCCTCTCCGAAAATCAAGAGCTCGGAATTAATGCAATCATTCCTAGGATGGGTTCTCTATAAACATCTCCGCAGTCTGTATTGACAACTTTCAAACACAACATTTGATACTGGTTGAACATTGAGTAAATCAGAGAAATCCTCCTTCCATTTGTCGAGCACTGCATCGATGTTAACAAGGAGGTGTTCTAATTTTTTTTAAAACGTAACAATCCAGCGTTTTATGTCTGTTTTAAAATGCTACTGTACTTTAAAATATATACTTTTAAAAATACTTACATTATTCATTTTCACTTTGCAAAACTTTAGCCATGTTTGTTCTGATTGCTGTATTTCTCATGTTAAATTTTCACCAACATAATCAACACGTACACATCCATAAATGTATTTAGGCCAGTGGCGAATAAAAATTTCACGATTTATTTTTAGATTAACATTTACCCATGTACAGATATGCAAAAATTTTTGGAATTTTCCAATACAGCTAATAACTTCCTTTGTCAACACAAGCTTTGAATCGCAAACATTTCCTTTATACAAGGAAAAAAATTTTTTTCCATAGATTGATATTTTGAATAGTAACACTAAATCCCAAAATTTTCACCTATGTCACCTTTTTTTTGACAAATCTAATGTTTGACTATTAAACACATTTCAAAAACGAGAATTGAATTACGATCGACAAAAAGGTATAGTGCTCAAATATTTCTTAAGAAGGTTTAAAATTAATTTTCTTATCTACCTTCAAAAAAGTGTGAGTAGTTTTGGTATATTCAGGTAAACGACATATAGGTTGAGATTTCAGGTATCATGTACAAAACCGAAAAAAATCAGCACCTTAAGATGTTGAAGCAGGAGGTTGAGAATTAATATTTTCCTATTAAAACCCGCATAAGCCTATATCACGTTTGAACCAGAAATTAGTCGAACCATAATTTTGTATCAAACGTACGAGTTTATATAAAATATATACACGCACAACAAAAATATATAAATTGGTCCTTTTTTTCATCATTGATCTAATAAATAAATATATATTTCGAGAATATCAATTTATTTTCCTTTGAAAAATAAAAAATAAAAAAAATCAATCACGTGAAAAATTGAAAAAGGATCAATAAAAATCATATACAATTCATTCCATTTCAAAATTCTTTATACGTGCAGATTGATTTTTTGTCAACATCCGAAATTATTTTTTAGGGATACAAAAAAGTTGAACGTCTATAACTTAAATGATATAAGATTTTACAGTATCCGGATTTGCATGCCCAATTTCTTATTCGTATGTCAATTTGCTTGCTGGTACCAATCTCTATTATTATAGGAAAAAATTTGGGAAGAAAAAGTTTTAGCTAAGTGTCAAAAAGAAAAAAAAAACTTTGCTCATGAATTTAATATTCATCCCATAATAATCGAAATAATAATTGTTAACCATTCTTTTCGGATTTCTTTGGGCAAAAATTTCACTTTATTTAAACAATTTTCAATTTATTCATCTTTTGTTATTGGACTGATTTGCATATTATTTTACGATGGGTAAAATCAATTTTGGTCGGAGCCCATAGCGGAGCTATGTAAAGTAACTTTTGAAATTTTTGTAAAAGTTTAAAAATATTTCAAAAAAGTGTTACGGGAAGTTCCAGTAAATCAACCACCAATCTTTAGAAAATCTTTAGAAACAAAAAATAACAAAAATCTTCCTTAATATACCCGACTAAATAAATGCTTATGTTAAATTAGAAGAAGCCCTTCTTAGATATTTTTTTAGATTTCTTGCTTTTAAGGATTCTAGAGAATTGAAGGGCACTTAACATTTAAATTAAGTGAAAGGGCAATTTACAGTAAAAATCATTACCAGTTTGGTTTGAACACTTTTATAAATTAAACTTGTAAAGAGAAAACTTCGTAAAATAGACAAACATAACATGCCTAAGGTAGTTTGCTTGACTTTATAACCACCTGATATTCGTTAAAAAATAAAAAGGATGAAAAACTTTTGCTATCGTATTTCGGTCGCGGTAAAAGTCATAAATACAGTGGATTTGTCCAAAGTAGTTTGAAAATCCAAAAAATCAAAACCTGTAATAGTGGTCCGATTGGGGACAATGAAACCTCTAACAATAGGTTATGTTTAGCATATAAACTGTACCAAAGTTCATTTAAATCGCTCAATTATTTCTTAGCTGCTGTGCCCAAATTGTATCCGTATTTTACGTAAATTCGAGTAGTTTGAAATTCAAAAAAATCAAAACCTGTAATAGTGGTGTATGTTTATATATATATATATATATATATATATATATATATATATATATATATATATATATATATATATATATATATATACATATGTATATTTATATATATATATATATATATATATATATATATATATATATATATATATATATATATATATACAGCGATTCCATACGAAGCCGATCACGAGTTGTCCCGACCCATTTAGATTTTGATGAAACTTTTCAAAAATGTTTTCTATGTTTAAAAAACATGAAAAATGATTTTCGTTTTTTTTGTGGCACTGACTTTTTGACAGTGGCGCACGGCGTTTTACGTTTTACTTGATTTTTCTTGAAAATGCTAATTTTTGAAGTCCTCTTTCTTGGGCTGAAAATGCTAATTTTTGAAGTCCTCTTTCTCAAAAACCACTTAACCGATTTGAATGTGTTGTATTTCAAATGAAAGGAAATGAATGGATCTTATAAATAAGGGTACAATTACAATTTTTAAAAAAAAAATTATTTAAGAAAAATTGTTTTTTTTTTAAATGTCATTTCCCGTTATTTTCGACCCCAACGAGTTATCAATTTTTTTATTTTTTTTCAAAGCTTATTCATTTATCAAACAAATAAAACAATAAAAAAAGTAGTCCTATATTTCATTTTTAAAATATGATTTTTTGAATACTTCAGGATCTGAATATTTTAAACCAAAAATCAAAAAATTCTATCAAACTTTTTCTCTGATAATTTTTCTTGAATTGTTCACTAACTGATACTTTTGGCAATGCAATAAAACCCTAAATTGGTTGTTAATATTATCTTTATTATTCAATATCAAAAAGTTTTTGCTTTGAGCAAAATAAAAATTTTCTAATATCTAAAGTCTTATTAATTGGACAAAATCTATGATAATTATAAGTACCTGCTATTTGTTTTACTAAGTTATATCTATTTTTTAAATGTTTTCTATTTTATTATAATCTTTATTAGTAAAAAATAAAAATAAAATAAAAATAAAATAAATAATAAAGTAAAAATAATAGAGTTCAAGTGGCGTAGTTATTTGGTTTTCAAATGGTCTTTGTAAATTCGCTCTAGCTGCATTCCTATTGGGAACTCCTCCTAATGCATCACAAGGTCCTTTTCCGTTGCAAGTTGCAAAAAAATGCCATTCTGCTTCCATATCGAAGTCCTCCTTGAAATTACATAGATTGTAGAAATTCATTTTGTTTTTGTACTGAGCCCCAGATCCATTAGAAAAAAAGAAAATTTTCGTAACGTGCCGTAATTTATCCGTTATAAAATTAACTAGGCCGGTAATAGACAATCTCATAGCTACATGATTATGTTTTGGTGCCTCAGATATAGCTAACAAGCTTGTGAATTCCAAACTATTATGGTTTTCCATCGTATGACCAGTTTCCCAATGAAATCCTTGAACTGCATCCTGAACTACAAATAAATAGTTTTTAGAAAAGTCACATATAACTATACATTCATCAGTTGCTGCATTTAATTTTCTATATTTCAGGTAATTTGTTTAATGTTTTGCAATAAACGAATGTGGTACTATGTTGTGTAGTTGTTCACCCATGGTGTATCGATCTACCTTCTGCCACTGCTTGAATGTTATTTCATCTATACAATTTTGTAGAAATTTTGCAGATAAATCCTTAAGAATATTATCGGTTCCCGAGCAGGTTGGCCATTCGTTTAAATAGCATAACGTGCTTGGAGTAGCGCAAATAATCTGCGAAATAAGATCTTGATAACTTCCCACTTCGTGAGATAAAAGATTCATAGATTTGATTTTACTAAACATATTTTGATGGTATATGCAGACACAAATAGTATGTGTTCCGCTAGAGTTCGCTAATACGCAGTGCCCTGGATGAAGTGCAGCAAAACTAGAAAACCCAATTTTTCTATTTGGATAGATTTTTTTAAATATTTGATGAGCTTCCTTCAAATTACAAAGAACCAATCTACGCTGATTTGTAATAATAACTCCTTCTGATGTCGTTGTCTCGAAATCTCGTTTTCCCGGACATACTTGATTTATTTCGTCATTTTCATAAAATTTCTGCACCAACAATGCTATTTCTTAATTAAGAGTTGTTGATCCCACTTTGGAGTTCGGTGTTGACATGATACCTTTTTCTTTTTGAATCTGTTTTGCTCTATTTACCGTATAATAAGACACACCAAACTCATCTTGAATTTTCCAAACAGGCCAGCTTTTTGGTACCGATGTTAAAATCATATACTTTTCATTTGTTGTTGTAGATATTCCAAATGTTTCTCGTAATAGTTGAATCATTTCAATACTATCGCCTGGTATGTCATTATCGGCATGCCCGGAACTGCACGGAAGCATAAATATTTCCTTCATTCGGTTTTTAGATAACCTAATTTTAGAAAGATGGAAATATGGGTGGAGGTTTCCTTATTTTTTCTTAGGTAGAAATTTAAAAATTAAAAATAAATTAGATATAGCTCTGTAAAACAAATAGCAGGAACTCATAAATATCATAGATTTTGTCCAATTAATAAGACATCTTTAGATATTAGAAAATTTTTATTTTGCTCAAAGCAAAAACTTTTTGATATTGAATAATAAAGATAATATTAACAACCAATTTAGGGTTTTATTGCATTGCCAAAAGTATCAGTTAGTGAACACTTCAAGAAAAATTATCAGAGAAAAAGTTTGATAGAATTTTATGATTTTTGGTTTAAAATATTCAGATCCTGAAATATTCAAAAAATCATATTTTAAAAATGAAATATAGGACTACTTTTTTTATTGTTTTATTTGTTTAATAAATGAATAAGTTTTGAAAAAAAAATAAAAAAATTGATAACTCGTTGGGGTCGAAAATAACGGGAAATAACATTTAAAAAAAAAACACAATTTTTCTTCAATAATTTTTTTTAAAAAATTGTAATTGTACCCTTATTTATAAGAACCATTCATTTCCTTTCATTTGAAATACAACACATTCAAATCGGTAAAGTGGTTTTTGAGAAAGAGGACTTCAAAAATTAGCATTTTCAAGAAAAATCAAGTAAAACGTAAAACGCCGTGCGCCACTGTCAAAAAGTACAGTGCCGCAAAAAAACAAAAATCATTTTTCATGTTTTTTAAACATAGAGAACATTTTTGAAAAGTTTCATCAAAATCTAAAGGGGTCGGGACAACTCGTGATCGGCTTCGCATGGAATCGCTATATATATATATATATATATATATATATATATATATATATATATATATATATATATATATATATATATATATAAATATATATATATTTATATATATATATATATATATATATATATATATATATATATATATATATATATACAGGGTGTCCCTAAAGTGGCTGACACGAATAGTATCGTTGGATTCCTTGATCAAAGCGAACATGACTTTACTTCTATCACTTCGCACTGTGAAGCCTCCTTATTAAGTTATAGACGTTTGATGAGGAGCCTTCCAACGTTGTACCTTGTATTAAAGATAACTCAATATCTACAGAAAAAACTATTTGTCTTTCCCAATGTTTATATCGTTAAAAAGCTGTTTAAATTTTCTTTCAAATAAGGTATAATAAGTACGAATATTTACCTAAAAAGTATTTCAAATTAAAACAAAACTTTTAGAATTGAAATTTTTTTAAGAAAAAATTTTGTTTTTTTACCTTTTATCTTTTAACAATTACTCTACGACAATAAATATTTTTTGATTAAAACGTAGTTTAAACTCTTAGCAAATTATTGCATTATTGCAAATATGACAAATAGTTAGCTTCAGAAAAGCTAACTATTTGTCATATTTGCAATGATATGTTATCTAAAAAAAATTAAAAGGATACAATAAAAATTTTACATGTTGAATAAATAACAATTTATTGTGAATGGGTGTGAATTGAGCAACAAACATGAGATTTTTGGTTTCCGAAGAAGATAATTTTCACAGATGAAGCTGCATTTACTCGGGACGGATGTATAAATTTACACAACATGCATTCCTGGTCATCAAATAATCCTCATTTAAAAATTATAAATAGTTACCAACATAAATTCACAGTAAATGTATGGTGTGGTATTTTTGGAGACGAATTACCAGGCCCGATCATACTTCCAGATAGATTAGATGGTGTAAAATATTTAAATCTTTTAAAAAACCAATTTCAAGAACTATTGGAAGAAGTTCCATTGTTTAATTTACGATGTATGTGGTTTATGCATGATGGTGCTCCACCATATTTTGTAAGAAATGTACGATCCCACTTAAACACGTTATTCCCAAGGCAGTGGATTGGCCGCGGAGGACCTATACCTTGACCAGCAAGATCATCGGATCTTAATCCGTTAGATTGTTACCTTTGGGGCCATTTAAAAACTAAAGTTTACTCTTCATTTATCCCAGATAAAGCAACGTTAATTTCTAGAATATATGAAGCTTCTAACGAAATCAAACGGGATAGAAACGTTTTCGTAAAATTTCGCAATCCATTTATGAATAGGTGTTTGGAATGCGTAACGGCTAATGGTGGTCATTTTGAGAATTTGTTGTAAATATTACGAAATATTATTACCTAATACCAGTACTTATTTCTACCTCAATACTTGCGTCTAATAAAGGAAATGCAAACTTTGTATTGTAATCTTTTAATTTTTTTAGATAACATATTATTGCAAATATGGCAAATAGTTAGCTTTTCTGAAAGCTAAGAGTCCGAACTATGTTTTAATCAAAAAATATTTATTGTCGTAGAGTAATTGTTAAAAGATAAAAGGTAAAAAAACAAAATTTTTTCTTAAAAAAATTTCAATTCTAAAAGTTTTGTTTTAATTTGAAATACTTTTTAGGTAAATATTCGTACTTATTATACCTTATTTGAAAGAAAATTTAATCAGTTTTTTAACGATATAAACATTGGGAAAAACAAATGGTCTTTCTCTAGATATTGAGTTATCTTTAATACAAGGTACGACGTTAGAAGGCTCCTCTTCAAACGTCTATAACTTGATAGGGGGGCTTCACAGTGCAAAGTGGTAGAAGTAAAGTCATGTTCGCTTTGAACAAGGAATTCAACGGTACTGCTCATGTCAGCCACTATAGGGACACCTTGTATATCCGAGAGTGTTACGCGATGAGTTTGGCTTTTATTATAAAAAATTAGGCATTTGTCAAAAATTATCATAGCAACTAACCGTAATAATTTGGGTGTCTTTGATTTTATCAAATAAATGTCAAAAAATTGTATTTTCAATTATTTATTCTGGGTTTCGGACACAGCCAAAATCGAAATTTTAGTAGGACCTGGTCAAATGGCGATTTTAAATAGTCTTTGTTGCTTTCTGTACCAAAAACTAACCTGAGTTCTAGTTATGTTCATACTTTTCTCTTTCATTCTATACGGTATTTTTTTGCTACATTTTTCTTAAGGGACTTCCTATAACTGCCCCTAAAATGCATTATAGATCAACAATTTTTCGGGACACCCTCATGAATATACATTTTCTAAAATTTATTTATGTCAAACATTGATTTGGTAGCTTAACCAGCACCATTGGAAACATTTCATCAATGTTAACGATATGAAAAATTCCAATTTGCCGTAAATATTTTATCATAAAATGGGAACAAACCAACAAAATGTTTTTTTTATATACCCAAATCGATTTTGTAAACTACTGCAATGGTTTTAAAATTCAAACGTATATACATTTACCTATATACATAAAATGTATAGTATGCAGGATGATAGAGTATTGGTTGATGTTAGCAAGAATATTTTCCAATAACGAGAAAAAACTCAAATCTGTACCTTCATCATGCCGGTTTATCAGTTGTGAAGTTGTCAAGAGTTGTTAAAGCCATTTAAGCACTGCAAAATTGTTACTATAAAAAGGTTTCAAAGCGTTATCTTTATTTAGCTCCTTGAACGGTATAAGGTAAAAGATTGCCAATACTTGGATACTTTTGCAGTCAAATTAAAACTGGAAAGGTAATATTTATTTGGAAATTAAATATCCATATGGCTTTATTTATTTTCACACTTGAGTATTTTTTTGTATCCTGATCGGAGAGCATTAATTTTAGTAAGAGTACTCAACGGACAGAGTACTCAATAGAGTGTTAAATAAAATAATTGGAGATTGTCTAGAAAGAACTCCAATCATATGGTTAAAATAAAAAAATGGTTGTTTAATTGTAACGAGCACTTTACGCATGTAACATGTCTTGTACAAATAAAGCAAGATTTCTTTATTAACGTTGATAGGTTCATCAAGAGCTGTCTTGCATAAATGGTGGAGCTGCATACATTTGTCAATGGACTAAGAGATAGCATTTCTCTTTGGATTTGGCTGGGTTTTGGTTGTTAAAATAAATTATTAATTATTTTCAAGCTTTCAATAATTCTGTATCTAGTAATAATTTAGAGAAGGCTTTTCTTCCTCTAGCGTATTTAGTTTTAATTTTATTATTTTTGATTCTATTCCGTGGTTACATGAATAATTACTTGATTGATTGATTGATTAGAATGTACGGCCAAAGACAAACCAGAAACTCCCAGAATGCCGGGCACTACCGTACAGCCGTGTAACATATAACAAAACCGAAGGAATGGAAGGAATGTTAGTTATAACAGAATTAGTCTGGTTTCCCGTTGGCCAATGTTGTAACTATTATTAGCACAAAACAATCACAATTTTATTGAACTGCTCTGACAAATCATGTTTTATGATAAATCACCAGAACCGGGAAATGTTTAACTGTGAACAAATTAACTTTTAAATTAGCTGTAGAGTATTTTGTACAACTTTTAAATTAGCTCTAGAGTATTTTGCCCACAAGAGGAGAGGTGGAGGTAGTTATTGTTAAATCAAACTCTGCTAAAGCCTCGGATCTCAATATAATCCTTGAAAAGCTCATGCAAAACGAAGGATAAACTTTAGCATTTAAGCTGTTCGATTTTATTTTCGCAATCTGAAATCAAGACAAACTACCTTAATATTGGAAAACGGCACTCATATTCCCGCTTCACAAAAAGGAAGATCGTCTAAAATTTAGGAATTTCAGCAGTATATGTACGACTCTCTTAAAAGCTGCATACACATCTACTTTTTTCTTAGTCCATTGCATTTTATCCTGTAGGGGAAGCTGTCGCATCTCTTTCGTCTTTACAAATATGCCAAATCAAGGACCAACTACAACAGGTTTGCTTTTAAATATTTATTTACACATTGCATTGCTCCAGACTTCCTATACTCTCATGGGAGTTAGTACCATAATATAGACAGATTTTGCACTCCAATGTGATGGCAATCCAGTAAAAAAAAATTATTTTACTTCTCACTCCCGTTGGCATTGTAGATCAGTGTACCTCTCGAACCAAATACAGCAGCTAAAATCACTGTGCCAATTGCTCGGTGATCAAATCTTTTGGAAACTTTAACGGAAACTTTTGGAATCCGCTCATTTGGGTTTGCACTCCAGAGAAACTTGCCTTATTGAAATGAAAATTTTGGAAGTAATGGCCATAACTACATGTATTGAAAATAAAAAGCTGGGCTCTGACTTTCCACTATTGCCTCTACATTCAAAATAAAAGTCATACGATCGACCTATCGTCCCATAAAAGTCACTTAGAACCAGTTTCGGATTAGGATTAATTTTGGAACTAAGCGATTGCAATATTATTCGATTCATTAAATCCAAAAGAAACTAGATTTTCTCGTCGAAGGAACCCCCTCCAATCGTACAGTTACATAAGTGCCCCAGAAACCAACAACTGTGTGACAAATAGGTTGACATAACTGGAGGTAAAATACGATGGAGTTGAAAAAAAGGCCAACTGTGTGGGTGGCAAAATCGTTGCGTGGAGTACAAAGCTATACAGAGATAGAGAGAAAGATAGATAATGGTAAAGAGAGCGAGAGAAAGTTTTTCAGTTATTCTTTAATGGTTCATTCTAGACAAAAACTGTTAATTTTCTATGATGTTAATGTTTTAGATAAAAACTGTTATTCCAGATCAGTGGTTGGTCCGATTTAGAATCTTGCGTGCTGACTTTCAAGAAATATGGGTTTTTCAGGATTAGAATCAATAATTTGTTACAAAATTGAAAATCCAAACATTTGACGTAGACCAAATTCCTTTTATAATTTGAAACCAAATAATTGTTTGAAGTGTGATATTTTCTAAAGAGCCAAGAATTGAAAAATCAATCAGACATTTTTTTTTCTTGAAATTGAAAGTGTCTCAAAATCTAAGGTCATTTTCATGTTTGTAATAAATATGTCGGTAAAACTTGAAGTTTTGGCATATGGTTGCAAACTGATTATTTATTTTAAGGATATATGGCAACCCTACTTACAGTAAAACGTATTTATATAACTAACACAAAAATATAAACTTAACTCAAAATTGAATTTTTTTTTTCCTTTTTTATTATATCATTATTATGTATGATGGATATGGCAAAAGCATAAAAAAGGATTTTCAATTTGATGTTTTCCATTTTCGATACAAAAAATCCCGGTAAAAAAATGTTATACAAAATTGTGTAATATGACATGAGTGTGTGTTTATATGTGTGCTGATCGATTGTATACACACATTTGAAATATCCTTTTCGGTTATATTGATTTAAGGAATTTATTTGTACTTTCAATATACACATTTAGTGTAACTAAAGCTTTATTGTTTGCCCAGAAGGATTTATACACTATACCTCGCTCGATTTAGACCAACTCCTTTGTGTGATTTTTTTTTATGTGGGGTGTTTTTGATGAAAATACAAAAATTTGCAACATATACGAAAAAAAATGTTTGGCTCGAATCAAGTGTCACGGAGTGTATAAAAAACTATATACTCAGCAAAATCAAATTGAAAAACGTTGTAAAAAAACTTCTGGCTCTATTGTCGAACATAATTCGTATCCACAATTTTTGAACTGCTCTCGAAATAGGATTTATATAGGTGAAAACAAAGTGTAATAGAAATCAAATTGTTAATTGGATTACATAAAATTGAAAAGAATTTTATAATAGATAACCCGTCGTTAGATTGGTTTATGCTGATTATGTTTTTTTCGAACATACAAACAAACATAATATATTATAGAACCCCCTTAAATCATTATTAACGCATAAATATTTGAAATACAATTCATCGAGACCACATGTAATAATTGAAGAGGGTTTAAGGTCAAAAGATCATATATAGATAATTGATCACGACAATTTTCAATAAATCATAAATTTATTTGAAAAACAACAATATAACAATATATTTTTATGATTATTACAATAAAAATAAAATAAAAAAATAATGGAAAATCGAACACAACATGAAAATCATATATAAAAAGAAAATTCTTTCGAAAAGATTTTCCTTTCATCTTGTTCACAAAATATTCCATTTTATATTTATGTTTTGATGATGATAAATTATTGAAAATATTTGTATAAATAAACACAAAAATATCAAAAATACTATATTATATACCAAAATAAAGGGTTCTCCAATAAAAATGTCAAAATTTATTAAATATAGTCGTATTTTTGTTAGAGGTCTTCTTCAGCAACATTTTCACTTTTCCAACAGGGGTCTGGAATACCTATTCTAGCCAATTGTGCTTTACCCGTGTAGAAATTTAGTATACCCGATGAGGCCTGCATGAACACTGTTCATTTGCAAAGTATTTTTTTAATTTTTTCAGTAGACCAGTAATTCCATTTTTGACAGTAAGAACAAAAATAAATAAAATAAAATAATAGATTATCTTGGTGTCAGGACAGGGAAAGAAGAGGAACAGTCCACTTCTTCAACAACGGGAACCATTTTAAGTTTATGCTCTTTTTTGGAGAACCCTAGAAATCTGTAGCAACTACCCTAGACAGTAGGTCTTGTGGTAAGCACGAGAAATCTTTCGAGAATGCTTTGGAATCTACTAAACCAACTGCCGAAAAAACTAAAAGTGGGTCTTCTCCGGGCAAGGGCTCTTTTATCCAAGTAGCAGGCAATGTTAGGCTAAGTATCTTTCTTAATAATCTCAATGACAAACTTCTCAGCAAGGAGCAAATTACAACCATACAAGAGTGTATCATTGAACTTATTATTGGGATACAAGGTTCAAATTTCCGGCGAAAAGAATGGCTTTTCTTTGTGGGTTCCGATTATTCCTTAGCGGAATGGATGAGGAACAATTTAGATAAGTTAAGGTTCAAAAGTGGTTTGAACAAAACTTTGGTAGAAGAGGTTGGTTTTCCTCGGCCAAACATTGTTAGGGGGTTTTTCCACAGAGCTTTAGCTTGTCTAGCGAGACAATTCTTGCTATCATGGCCACGCAGAACAATGGTCTCACGGCCAACTCCTTTAAGATACTGCAACGGATACAACTGGCGCGCTTGTCCATTTGGTTATGGCCATAGGTGATTCTTCCATGAAGACACTGTACTAATCCAAGGGGAACGTAGCAAAACCGCTTCGATTAAATTAGACTCGTTCTTAAGAGTGACCAATGAAACCATTGGAGTCAGCTTCTGCAAGGGGTACGTTGCCAGTTTCAAAAAGGGGTACAATCGACAACAAGGGGCATCTGAGAATAGCAGTGCTGTAGGGGAGGTTTTTATCGCTGCCTCTTTATCGGGAGGACGATATTTGGATCTCACCCTAATTACTTCTTTGGTATCTGAGCAATCAGCTAGGTTGACCACAAAAAAGGATGTCCATAGAAGACACTCCAAGCCAAAGACACCACATATAGGAAAACGTGGCAACTACACAACAAATTCTTCAAAACAGTCGGTTGGCAAGAAGCTAGGAGCAAAGATCGCCTAACCCCTATAAACAAGTATGGCTGGTACTATTAGGGTTATACTACGAGCAAAACGGCATAATGCAAAAGGAGCTTCGGATACCTTTTGTAATAGATTTGCTCAACAACATTTAACCTTTGGCCTCATCTAGGAATCTTGGGTTAGTCGAGAAAAATTCAGGGGCCTCCACTTAAAGTCATATAAGTTAATTTACGATCGCAGGGAAAAAATTCCCCGAACAGCACCATTTTTTTCATCTAATATTAACGTTCTTCCAATTTTTGAGTTCATCACGAAGGATTTTATTGCAGTAATTCTGGAAGTACCGTCTGGCAGAGGAGTGCAGAAGACTGTGTATTCAGTTCATTTGGGGGAGCAGCGTTATGAATAGTAAAAGTGAGTCCCTTTTAAATTATCTTATGAGTAGTCACATAGACATTTTAAATAAAGAATCTAACTTCACTTGCATTAACACGATTCGGCAAGAGGTGTTGGACCTCACTCTGCAGAGTCAGTTTATTCAAATGAAGCGAAGCTTCTTTGTCGGACCACATGTACATCAGGTGCAATATACCGGGAGTAATCATATAGGCACAGAGCGTCGCATCCCTTATTTTACAAACTGGAAAACCTACAAGGATATTTTACTCATCAAAGCGGACATGCTGCTCTCTGAGTTTAATTAGTGACCTAGAAACTACAGCTTGTTTGATTAATGATGTGCTCCTATCTTCTTATGGAAGTAGCTGTGTGGTGCGTAACGTTGTGGTTAATCGCAAAAATACATGATGGAATGAACATCTGGCAGAACTCCGTATGAAGATTAGGAAATTATTTAATAGGGCAAAGCATTCTAATGATTGGAATTAATATAGGCAAGCCCTAATAAATTACAACACTGAACTAAGGCATTCCAAACGCTTACGTGGAGGAATAATGGTGGTAATATCGAGGATATACCTACAGCTGCTCGACTCCATAAAGTTCTAGTTAAGGATTATGCTTTTTCTTAAATTCGATGGTAATTATACATCAGATTGTAAAACGTCACTTCAAACCATGCTTCAGGTGTACTTTCCGGGTTACACTGTTTGCGATACAAATACAATTACTATCTCCATCTTTGGTGCACATAAAGGTGCAAATCTGGGTTGGGTTAATAGTTTATCCGGTAAACTTTTTACTCCGGAAAAAGTAAAATGGGCCATCAGCTCCTTTCAAACGTTTAAGGCTCCAAACAGTGATGGAGTTTTCCGAGCTCTTCTCCAAAAGGACTAGGACTTATTAGTGCAGGGGTAATTATAGCCGTATTTAGAACTAGCTTCAATTTGGGTCACATACCACAGGCTTGGAGCCAAGTCAAGGTATTTGGTTTTTATTCTAAAACTTGACAATCAGCCAAGTGAGCTCCATAGGTCCTTTCAACCTATCAGTCTTACATCTTTTATTTTCAAAAATTGTTCTATGACTTGGGGCCTCAGCTCTAAAATTATGATGTACATCATGATAGTAGAGCCAATTACAACCTATGGGGTCATAATTTGGTGGCCTAAGGTACAGCAAAAAGATATTTTGAACAAACTTATCTCATTGCAGGGGCTAGCATGTCTCGGACTCACAGGCGCTATGCGCACCTGTCCTACAGTGACAATGGAAGCCCTAATCTAACTCACTTCACTTCATATCTACGTCAAAAAATCAGCTGCTACTTGTGCAGCTAGATTATAGCTAGTGAATCAGTAAAATTATGATTATCATATGGGTCACCAGAACATTTTGAATGAACTTTCAGACTTAAATATATTCTTGAGAGTCCTGGATGTTCAAAGAACTATGCTTCGGCAGGAAATATGGGGTAACAGTCCTTGATAGATCAAATTGGTATACTGATGGACCTCCTATGGAACCTACAGGCCTAGTCTGGTTTACGGATGGATTAAAAATGGATAGTCGAGTCGGCATTAGTATCTTTGAACCCAACCACAAAATGTCGAAATTTCTGGTAACTTACCCTGTGCCTTAACTATTATAACTAAAGGTCTTAAAGGCGCCTTCATTCACATTTTTTCGACAGCCAAGCAGCATTGAAAGCACTGGCTTCTAACTGCCTGGTTTCTAAGTCTGTTAAAAGTTGTTATAAACTGCTACAATCTCTCTCTTCTCATAACAAGGCACAAGGGGAGCACTGGGAGTTACATAGCCAGCAAGCTCGTACCGGCAGGTTTGTCTACTGAATCCATTGGCACTGAAACTTTCTGTGGTATCCCGTGGGCCTTTGCAGCCTACACAATTAGAAAATAAAAAAAAATACAGTGGAATTCACATATTGGAACTATATTCCTGGCCTTGGACAAGCCAAATCCCTGATAAGACCATTACACCATAAAGACTTGGTGGTTAATTTTAGTAAAGGAAATAACAGGAAAATAGTGAGTTTTCTTTCAGGTCACTGTAATCTGGGATATCATTTGAATAAAACAAACCTTTCCACAGTGATGGAGTGCCGACTTTGTTTGGAAGAGATTGACTTAGCAGGTCACATCATATTTGAGTGATTTGCTCAAATATGATGTGACCTGCTAAGTCACATGAGGTGACTTAATTTTTAAAAGTGCAAGCAGCTTTTTCTTCGTTTTTATTAGGAAGGCTGAGAAACTATAATTGGACTAATACACCCAATAGCACAAACGATCTTTTTAGACGCAGTGCTGGCCGTTTGGGCAGGGGAATTAAAAAAAAGAACATAACGAGGTCTTAGACATTTAAAACTCACAATACTATAGCACTCAGATTTTTTGCTTGTTTCATAAATACCGCGTGAAATGAGGCAAGTGATCAACTATTTTCAAAAATTTTATTGCGGAATACAATATTTTAAAGTATTCAGAGAACAAGTGAAAGAAAAAATTGCGGAAGCGAAACAAATTAAGAGAAGTGTATCAAAGGTGAATGTGATGAAATCAAAAGAACTAAGCAAACTAAGTTATCTAAATAAAAATTCGAGCAAGCGTTAGAAAAACAAAAGGAGGAAATCGAAAAATTATAGATTTATAAGAGAAGTTTAAAAGACCGTATATAGTTAAGAAAGTCTTGAAAAATGATAGGTATGTAGTATCGGAAATAGAAGGAATACAAATATGGTGACTATACATTATCCATAGGAATAATCAGTATAGAGAGGATGAAGTTATACGGGAGAATAAGAGGACGACTGGAGCAAAGATAGTTAAATATTGATTTTTTTTTATATTTGGAATCAGAAATGTGAAGCAGAAGACTTTATTGTTAAAAGAACTGGGTTAACTATCAAGTTTTTTTTGCTGTTTTTTCATTAAGTTTTCTGAAGTACTTTTTTGTAGCATAAAGCATCTTAAAAAAATAATATTTCTGTGTAATTATGCAATCACATTTTACAGAATGTTCATGAAGCGAAACCCCAATCGCCTTTCGCAAATCTTAGTATTTGTTCAAGATTATCTGCGACCGTACACAACATTAAGCCTGATTACAAAACGGCCAAAAATAATTAGAAGGATAGCACACAAACTGTGTGTTCTTTATATGCTATTCTCTGTTGCTTGATAGCAAAACATTACTCCTAATGAAGTTGCTTTGGCAACACAGAATCTTAGTTGGTTTCTATAATGCAATTGCTAGCAAGATTTTGATATTGTGCTTTCTCATCTTTGTTTACAGACTTTCACAGTTGAATCGTAAGTTTCATTTTCCTGCGATCGCTGGAACGAAAACTGCTATCTTAGATTTGTTTTGACCAACTGATGATCACTACCTTCAAATTTGGCATCTAACCGATAAGGTCACACATTTTGTATGTTCCGAGACCTTTCTTTGGTAAATAACACATGGCCAATTTGACCATGAAAAGTACAATCTTGACAATCATTGACACTTTGATTGACAATCAAAAGTACATTCCATCTTTTTCTTTCGAGTTGCTTGGTTTTGTGAAAAACAGAAATTCATTGCTAAAACATTTATATTCCCACAATAATCCACCTGTAAATCAAAAAATAAATATGTCCTCATCTCAAAACCAATTAGCAATTTATAGAATATAATGCACATACATATATGAAATTTGCAATTTAAAATTCAATATTAGTTGGTTTGGTTTTTGTATTGCAACACAATATAATTCCCCACCGGAGAGAAGTAATGCATTTTCTATAGTAAAAATATTTTCTATCGTTTAATAATTTTTCGTTTCCGTCGTCTAGTACGACAGAATATTTCCTTTTATGTGTCCTCGTCTACAGGCATCAACAGAAATTTTTTTTTTTTGATATGTCGATTTTATTATAACATTTGGTACATACAGATATAGTTAGACCACTTGCATATGCGAACGTCAAGTTCAAATTTTTATTAAATAGAAATTTTTATGTTACTTTGAGATTTAAAATATTCTTGTTGCAAAATAATATAAAATATGACAATTTAGTAAATATTTACCTAATTTGTATGTTATGTTCAAAGGGTTTTCCAATTGAAACGAATTGATTCTGTAAATTTGCATTTTAGGAAACCAAAATCGGTTTTTCCACCTGTGGAATAAATAAATGTAAATTATTCAACTCGATTGAACTAGTAAAACGTGATTTTCACCATAATGGTTTGTAATTTTTCATCAGGCAATATAAATCGGTCAAGCCATAACAATTTTTAGCTTAAACACCGAAACCAATTATTTGAGGATTGTTTATAACTGCGGTAGTATTATGGGTGAAACTATTTGAAATTCTTGGGATAACTAATCTTTTTGTCTACCTGAGTTTTTTATTGCCGAATGTTTTTTAAAGTAAATGCTTCCCCAATTGTTTTGGTTGGCTGAGGATACTTGATAGTGTCACTCATGCCTGAGTAGTTTTCTTAAAAAAATTAAGTGCGAGAATATCATTAACCATTCCTAACCCACGTTAAAATTGATGCTTCGAGATAGATATTCGAACCTGTTAAGTGCGAGTATTACATAAACATTTCTCAGCCGGCATTGACGAATAGCAGTCGCTGAAATTCAAATCAAATCATTCCGTATCACGAGACAACAGTTACAAAATATTAACAGATTTTTTCCTTTAACACATGGTTAGGATAAAATATAGTTAACTTAAGCTAAATGAGTAAGATGTTATCGGATCAATACTCAGAATCAAACGCAGCTTAAAAAAATTCTACCATCAATACTTATCACGTCTGGAAGACCATTTCCAAGTACAGGAGTTGACTATGCTGTATTATTTATGATTCGGACACCAAAACCAAGGATGACAAGGTACACAAAGGTTATTACCAATCTTTGTTTGCATAACAACTAAGACCATACTCATTGAACCAGTTAGTGATCTATTTTTTGTTGGTACTAACATCTAATTTGAACATTAAGTGACTATCGCAAATCCTCCAAAAAATTTGCCCAACTATAAGCAAACGCAATAAAACAACTTGGTAATTTAAACTCTAGCTTTTCACCTCATGTTGGAGGAATAGGGGAAACAGCAGTAAAATCAGGAAAGAAACATTTACTCCAGTTATTGGAGAAGCGATACTGACTTTTGCAGAACTATCAATGGTCACGTCACAAGTCGAAGCTTGTTTGGATTAGAATGCAGGACCTTTGACACCATAATAACAACTGATCTCACAGATGTCACCGTATTGATTATTGAGCATCGCTTCATCACAATAGCCATATAACCTGGTATATCACGATGGAAGCTGGTAGAAAAAATCAAGCAAAATTTATGCAGAAGATACTCCGAGTAATTAAATCAATTACAGCATATAAAAAAAGGAACAACCATTCATGAAGATAGGTAACGTAGTAATCATGAAGGAGGACAATATTTCCCCATTAAAATGCTAAACTGGACTATTAAAATGCTAAGCTTTACCCATCAAAACGTCTACGTAACTTAAATATTAGTAATACTGGATATAGTGCAAGTAATTTTTCCTCTTGCGACTTTCAAAATAGTAGTAAGTCCATTGCCATCAGATACCAACCTAACAGGATTTTATAGAAAGTTCTGTTCTAAAACGCACTACATTAACCATATACATGAGACTTTCCAAAAAGGATGGGAGTATCAATTTAAAACTTTGTGACTTCATTATATAGTAGCTAAATGATCAGAAGCAGGAAATTACCAAATAAACTTCTTTTATGAAATAATTAGGAACACGTACTTAAGAACCGGGCATAACTTAAAGGGATGCTTCTCACATTGACAACCAACTCAAAAAAAGAGAGCAGATCAGAACGAAGAATATCTATTGGCATTGTTTTAAAACCGACTTTAATCAAAGATGCAACAACAAACGTTTAAAACTCGACCGAAAGTTCAATAACAATCATTTTAAGGTTATGGCACAACAATGTTTATCTTGATATACTTTAATGGTATACATTTTTTAGTATTTCCGAAATAATATTAGAAAACTCGAAAATATATTTTAAAAAATTGTGCTATATTAAAGGGTATAATATTTTTATTATTATAACCAATAGTCAGTATTGAACAATTTAGTTTACTATCAAAAAAATTAAAAATAAAATATCTGTATACCAAAACCTAAAAAAAAAATATGGTGGTCATTTTGGGAAATTGATATTGACAAACAAATATTCATAGACGGAGAAATAATTTTTTTTTGGGTATTTTTTGAACCTGTATTTTGTGAAAATTATATATTAGATGTTATTATTAGCTAAACTATTGTTATTATTTTTTGTTTCTTGCGATTAAAAAGATTTCGTAAAAAACATTTTGCGAAAAGAATGGCTTAAAGTACTTAAATTAAGGAATATGAAAAGTAGGTTCTGAATTTGTTCGAACCTTTTCTAATCCATACTCATTCGTATGTAAGGAACGTGCACATATTTAAGTCGAGATGAAATTCCCACAAAATTTGCATCCTCAATATTTGCATCTGCGGAGGCACTGCAGAAAGTGAACCTTTATTAGAAATTGATATATATATATATATGACAAATTAAAATTTGAATGCCTAAAGGATTGTGTTACCAGATGTTGGTATACAAGAAGAAATCTTTAGTAGTTCTCCGTCTTCAAGTAGCAAATTGATTCCTTATACCGAGCAAAATGAAAATGAAGATTTTCAATTAAAAGTTAGCTCGACTGATCTAAGCTCCGAACAATTTTCACAAGAGAAAGTTAGAAAGTTCGAGATCTGCAATGTAACCAATAAAGTCTATAAACCAAAATCTGTCGCAAAGTCATTTATCGCTAATAATAGCGTCCAAATAAAGTGCACAATTTGTAATCAGACACATCCATTATTCCGATTTCCTATATTCAAAAACCAAGATGTAGAAACTAGATTAAAGAAAGACAGAGAATTGAATTTATGTCAAAATTGTTTAAAGCAAGGTCATATCAGCGAAAAATATTTTTCCAAATTTCCATGTCTAACTGCAATAAACAACATCATTCACTTCTTTACACAGCGCAACCTGAGCCAAAAATGAAGCATAACTAATCTACAACCAGATATGTAGATTATTTAATAGAGAAACTCTGTTTTCAAAGAACCAACCATGACAGTCTTAAGTGTACAACATTCTTCTGAAACTACACAACAAATTACCACTAATTGCCAACCACCCTCAGTATGCCACATGTCATCTTCCACGATATCCACGGTACTAATAAAAATTAGGCATTGATATACATCCAATCAAGCACCGGTTAACACCAGCAATATCGTGGACTACTGGATTCCGGCTCGCAAACATTGTTTGTCACCGAAACTTGTGCACAAATCCTAGGTCTAAAGCGCAATTACGCGTTCGTATCGATTTATGACCTATATCATCAAATTAAGCCGGGAAAACTAGAGGTACATTCGACATTTCCATGCATAAACTCACGAGCTAATAAAAATTACAATTTAAAAGGCTCATATCGTACGGCTCATATCATAAAAACAATTACAACAGTAATACCATCGACACCATTAAAGTTTGACAAGTCAGCAATAAAGCTGGAGCTAGCAGACCCGCAGTTTTGTATACCTAGTAAAATAGATATACTTCTTGGAGCAGATACTTTATTAAATATTACTGCCCGAAAAACATTAAATTGATGGATTTCCAGTATAGCAGTCGTCAAAACTTGGCTGGTTAGTAGCTGGACCATGCGACAGTTTATTACCAGCTCAAACAAACTTACTTACCATCACAAATCCAAAATTACAAGTTATAACCGAAGAAGTACACCAGACACTACACAAATTTTGGGAAGTGAAAGAAATTATAACACAATGCAAGCTGACGGCCAATTCACATGAGTGTGGGGAGTTTCATGAGCACACCACCACAAGAATGTAGTCTAGCCAATTTGTAGTGAGACTTCCTTTAAAAAAAACCACCCTTCATTGGGTAGCTCATATACAACGCAGCTTACCATCGATTGCTTGTTATAGAACGAAAATCTACAAAATCACGGGAATTCTCTAAATCATACAAGTTATTCATAAAGAAACATATTGAGCTGGGACACATGAACTATATACGTTCAGCCAACATTCCAGAACAATATCTTGAAACATTTTACTTACCACATCACGCAGTCACCAAGCTCAGCAGCAGTACCACTAAGCTGAAAGTGGTATTTGACGCCTAATGCAAAACGTCTACACATGTTTCATTGAACGATACCTTACAAATTCGGCCAAATATATAGAAACCGATCTCTCGACAATTCTACTCAGATTCCGAAACCATGCAATAGCTCTTGTCGCAGATATAGAGAAAATGAATCGGCCAAGTTAGTTAAACTAGAATGACGCCAATTATCAATTAACATTACGGCGAGATGACCCAATGAAACCAACAAGTGTATATCAATTGAATCAGTTACTTATGGCAGAACATGTTCCCCATATCTGGCATTAAAGTTACTCAAGCAAGCCTCTAATAATTTTACGTTTGTATATCCTAGAGCTACACAGGTTATCAATAAACAATTTTATGTTGATTATTTGTTAACAGGATGCGATAATGTAGCAGAAGCGATTTTACTCAAACAGTAACTTATTGAGATCGTGGGAAAAAGTGGCATTTACTTAAGAAAATGAAAATCCAATTCAACCAGATTTTTGCACATATTCCCGACACAAGAAATTCAATCCATTTCAAATATGATACAACAATTAAGACTGATGTGGAACTCAGACTCAGACACATTTCATTCAAAGTAACTCAAAGTGATAATGCTATAAAATGGACAGAAAGACTTTCAGCAGCCAGCAAGGTTTACGACCCATTAGTTTGGATAGCACTAACTACTGTATTATTTAAAATTGTATTACAAAAGATATGGCTCCTTAAATTCGAATGAGATGCATAACCTCCAAAATCCATTATAAGATCGTGGCAAACGCTATATCAAACTTCACCACAATTAGAGTCAATTCAAATCTATCGACGTTTATCCACGTTAACTAAGCCACGACAACTTCAATTACATGCATTTTGTGACGCATCTGAAAATTGAGAAGTGACGACCAGTCCAGTGTACTCTAAAAGCAAAGTTGCTCCAATAAAACAAATTTCTTTGCCTAGACTAGAGTTATGTGGAGCAGTTCTTCTATGCAAATCCTTAAAATTTTAAATAGAAGCATTTCAACACATAGATGTTTTCGCATGGACAGATCCAATGATTGTGCTGCATTGGTTATCAGACGTTGGAAAATCTAGATATGGGAAATGCTCATTGGTAACAAAACAGCAACAATACTTGAAAAAGTCCCCAGAAGCAAATGGAATTACATTTAATCAAAATACAAACCAGCTGATGAAATCGGCACGGCCACCAAAGTGATAATTCTGCAAATGTATGTGAGTTAACTCCTTGTTGAATGAACCAGAGTCAAACTGACCAAAATCAAAAGTTGAAGCAATAAAATTAGGATGTACATCTTTAGAAGAACGCTCTAAGTATGTTAACGTGTTGACGGAGGCGTACAGAAGATGTTATTGAGTTGTTACTATTCAAATTATCTTCATGGTTTAAAATTGGGAAGGTAATAGTTTTTGTTTTGAGGTTTGGTAAACCAAAAATGCAAAAAAACTATGTTAACAGTCAAAACAAGTCAATATTTCCAACAGAATTAAATGCTGCAGAAATCGTAGTCGGTACGCAAGGTTCAACAAGAAACATTGAAAACAGAATTTGCAGAATTTGCGTTTGATCCGTTTATTAACACAAATGGAGTAATATTTACGAGTCAGAGAGCGGCCTAACAAATCATTGTTGCCATATGCTACGAAACATCCAATTATCCTACCAAAAAATCATATTATTTGCAAAAAAATCATCCGAGATATTCATCTTAATCATATGCATTCTGGTAATTCGCTAACACTAGGCATATTTCGTAACTAGTACTGGATGGTCGGAGCACGAAACACGACACAAAAGATGTATAAAATCATGCATAGTTTTTACGCGCTACCGAGTCTATAAGACTCAGCAAAAAATGGCTGACGTACCCACAACGCAATGCACACGATGTCAACCATTTTACAAAATTGGTATAGATTACTCTGGTCCCTTGAACATTAAAAGCTACCAACGATGAAATTCAACGGCCGAAAAATCCTGCATCGCAGTTTTGATCTGTTTAGCTGTCAAGGCAGTTCATTTTGAAGTTGTCAGTAATCGAGTCAGTATACGGATTTATTTCTGGCTGCTCCAAAACATTTTGTTTCACGTAGAGGCATGCCAGAGCAAATTTGGCGTGACAACGGCTCCAATTTAATCGGTGTCGACAGAGAGCTACGGCAACTACAAAACCAAATCTCCAATCAAATTAACAATTCACTAATTTATGATTTTGTAATGCAGAAACCAATTATTTAATTTTAACCCTCCACATGCTCCACATTTTGGAAGATTATGGGAGGCGGCCATCAAACCAGTCAAATACTACTTAAAGCGGGTAACAAAACATTAATTTGACATTCGAGGGGATGATAACACTTATCGTCCAAATCGAGGCCTTACTAAATTCAAGGCCTTTGTGTAAACTGATTGAGGACCCAAGTAGTTTGGAAATATTGACTCCATCTCATTTTTTGGTAGTCGTTGATGCTGATTCTGCAATTTAACCTAGAAGATGTCAGGGAAGGAAAACTATCAAGTTGGCAAAATTTATAGCAACGGATTCAAGGTTTTTGGAGGCAGTGTCATTGCGACTACCTTACAACGCTGCAACAACGAAACAAATGGAAGTCAACACAGCCTCAGTTTGCAGTCGATAACTTAGTTCTCAAGACCCCAACCAATGGTTTAACTAATACCCCAACCAATGGTTACGTGGCAGAATTACAGACGTTTATCGATCTTAAAGAAAATTGACACTGCGAAAAAAAACAGAAAATGTGAAAAACTGTTAAAAACACTTAGATCTAATATAAATTGGAAAATTGGCCTTATTATTAAACAAAATGTCTTTAGTCTCTTAATGATGAGATTTAGAGAGAATACTCCATCCACAGTTTATTCGATTTAGTATCAATTTCCAAAAATATATATTTTATTAGGATCGAACGATATAATATTCTCAGTACCCTAATTAAATTATAGTGTCGAAGTGAAATGGACGAATTTTAGATAGCACAAAATTAAATTGATTTAGTCTATAGACATTTTCTTAATTCGAAATCACATAAAAAAGTTGATTAAGTTATACGAAATGAATTTTATGGTTCAACATAAAAAAAGTGTTTATGGCATAATAATTTTTTTTGTTCATATTTGAAAAGGATTTTGATTATGGCCATTTTTATTTTGTTATATAATATACTATTATTACTATCATTAATGATTTTATATTTTAATCGTAATGGACAACTTTATTTCACTACATTCGATTCGGGAGTAATAAAATCATCCAGTCTTATCCGGTTTATAATATTTTTTTAATGACCTAGTGGCAATTTTTTATAACTGTCATTTAAACAGCAATAGATAAAAATTAAAATTTGATTTCAAACAGTAGAATATAGAATACTCGTTTGGTGTTAAAGCAAAACTCATTAGTCACCTTTACGTTTACGTCTGTTGTGTTCGATCGTAAGATTTGTATATGCCTCAAAATTTGTTGCGAGTTAAAAACTTGACTTCATTCTAAACCGCAATAGTATAATTGTATCTGGATGACCTTGCAACTTCCCAACTGCTTGTACCCACATATTATATGTGATTTATAATCAATTCGCATCTTTTGGTATATTTTTTGTCGTCCCTTATTAGAATGAAATGATGTTGACTGTATTTAATAACTTTCAGGGTTCAATTTTGCTGAGATATCAAATATGCCACATAATTTTAAATATGATCACAAACCTTGCTTTTTGTTCAAATTTACGTTTCGTTGCATTTGATCGGCACTCTGTAGGGTGTAATGATGACTTAAATCTACTAGGAAACTCGGCAAAACTGAATGGTAAAGATATTTTTACATTTTTTTATCATCCTATAAATGCGGTTTCATTAATTCTGAGTTGAACTCTCAAAATACGTTTTTCTCCGCTGATCTTTAAAACTTCCTGTTACGGACCATTTGAGTGGTTTTTTACTACGATCAATCGCTGTAATTTAAGTTGTTTTTACTTATAGAAGGCTGCTTCAAGAATGTTTCAATATGTGATGTTACAGTGTGGCGTTGTTTGATGTATTGCTTTATAAACTTGCATTTCGTAAAAACCACTCTGCTTAATTACCTCTGAGAAATCTTTTTAAATATTGAAACTTCTGGAAAATGGTTAAGTAATGTTTTTCAAGTATATGGTAGCCAAAGATAAATCAAAGTATGTTGTCATTCATTATTTTAAACAGAATATTGAATCTGCATTATTGTTGTATACACAGAATATTCTAACATTGACCACGTGGTACAAAGGTCCTGTGAAAGTGATTTGTTTTTGAATACTCAAATTGAGCCCTGAAAAGGTATTTGTCGCAAAATAGTTAATTTAATTAATTTGTAATATTTAATAAATGTTTTTTGAATCTTATTTGTATTAATTTTAAAGTTTTGTGTGAAATAAAGTGAATATAAATTAGATTTTTAGCGACTTCATGACGTTCTTTGTCACAAAACAGTTAATTGAATTGATTTCAAATGTTTAATCAATTTTTTTAAATCGATTTTAAAAAATTTTATTTTATTTATTTATTTAACATTTCACAAACTATTGTACAATATACAAAAAATACAAGTTACAGTAATATAACTAATAAACATTTTGATTTCCATAAAACGGTTTGGTTTTATTATTGTACTATTTTAATCGATTTTCCAATTTGTACAGCTGTATTTTCTGGCGAAATAATTTCATTAACTGAATTTGGCCCAATAAACGGATGGTCGAGTTTATTAGATTTTGCTTCATTTGTTAATAAAATTTGATCTCCAACGGCTAAGGTACGATGTTTAGTATTGCGATCATAATACCTTTTGGGAACCGAGTTTTAATTCAAAATACTGTCGCGATCTAACGTAAACGATTTTTGCAATCGAAATTTTAAATCATACAGATAATCCTTATAGTTATATATTACATCCACAGCTCTTGGTTTACTAATTAAATTTGGAATTATGGGCTTATGCCCAAAAACAAGCTCATATGAAGTGAATTTTGTAATAGTATAAGGGGTACTGTTGTATGAGAAACAAGCATACGGAAGCCATGTGTCCCATGTTAGAGGGTCTTTTTCGGAATATTGCCTTAAATATCTCACTAGACTACTGTTTCTGCTTCTTGGTTCTGTATTGGAATAGCAAGTGAGTATTTTGACAAATCACATTGCATTGTTAAAATATATTTGTTATTTGAATATGTAGAGGGAAGTGGTCCTACAACGTCGAGAAAAAGCTTTTGAGAGGGCCAAAAAGGGTTTAAAATAATTAATATTTGGACGATAATTGTTTTTTTTGTTAATTACTAACTGGTTCAGTAACCGTTTTTGTAAAATCACTAGAATTAAATTTAGAATTTTTAAGTCGAAAACAATGTGTTGTAATATGACCTTTACATTTACACCACTGACAAAATAGTTCAATTGAAGTTCTAGAATATATTTACTTTAAAATACCTTCTTCTTCTATTGCCCTGGCGAATGAATCTTTCAAAGTTGTTAGCTTGCATGGTCTAATCATAGCACATAATTCTGGCTTTAGTCATTTTTCCAATGTATTTAGGACCAGTTCAGAATTTAATTTTTTTATATCCTTTGTAGATTCTAAATATTTCACATTTTCACAAGCGTTGTTTAATTCATACAGTAACTTTTCAATTCTATGACCATATGATTTACGTCTTCATTATTATTTTGATATGCTTGACCAATATCTGATTGAATTAAAATTAACGATCTTTGTTGAGAATAATCAAGAAGCAGTTTTGTTTCAGTGATACCTAATTAGCAACAGATGGTAATATAGTTAAAACATCGCCTATTAACCGCGTTGTTACGAATTTATAAAAAAATTGGCGATCAGTTTCCAGCAAGTTATCATATATAAGATCACAATTATTAATAAAAATTGTAGCATCCGTGGCACTATCAAATTTTTCTATTAACATATTTAAAGCCACTTTAAGGTCGAACTGAGACATTATACCACAATAATAAAATAAACCAATTCAAATTAAATTTAAGTTAATTGATAAATAAATGTTAAACAATAAACTTACACAATAAAAGTAATTGAATTACTTCTATAAGTAATGAATTGAGTTGAATAATTATAGATGTGATTTGCTACCAACGTTGTTTGTAGTTATTATGCGTAGACATATTTACATTTATATATTTATATAAATATAAATATAAATATTTTGAAAATCGCTCATATCCTACTGTTTGTTAAATATAAAAAATCTGTGGGAATAAGAACGGAGTTAACCGGAACACTTGACAAGCGCTTGATCTCACAGTTTTGTCAATCAATCATCCAATCAAATCAAATGTGCAATTTAGTGAATTTTTACTCAAGTTTACGCTTTATGCCTTGTGGTTTGGAAGACTCATATTCTTTTATATCTAGTTACCTCCATTTTTCATGTTCTTGATTGTAAAATGGTTGCACCAGAACATATGCTATCTAAATCATAATTTGATAAATTTATTTAAATTCACTCTTGACGATTAACAATATTAGCCATAGTTCCGTTATGTAATAAACAGATCTAACTGTATACTTTCAAGTAAATCCAATTTTTTTAGCATATAAGCTGTTCCAGGTTCATATAGTAGTAGTTATTACAGGAAATTATCACCTTGATGCATACTTGTGCTAGTCAGCTTATGATTAATTCATTGGTGGTAATACATTTTTGCTAGGCGAAATTTGCCCTTCTTACAAGAAGTTCTACAACCGACCATATGAATATAGATAAGCTGTTGTGGGTAGATAGTGGTATGGGCTTATGAGGACCATGAATCCACTGGATGCCAACTTTACGAATTTTATAAATTTATAAAGAGAAATAAAAAATAAAATGTAAATGGGCTTTAATTGGTCCAATGTCTAACCCACAAAGCTGATCACTAATTATTTTATTACTTAATGCTATATCGAACAAAATATTATAGAAGTTTGACCTATAGTATCCCTATTAGTCAGATCTTTACAGCTTTAATGTTACGTTTCCTTGAAGTGTAATAAAAAAAAACATCAAAAAATAGATGCAGGACATTTTTCGTTAGTGATTCAACGTTTCGGTCCACTTTGTAAAAAAAAAAATTTTACGACAACATCAATGACAAACATCAAATCAATCACAACAAACTGCCTCTTAATTTTATGATGATTTTGTGATAATTTGATGGGTAACTCAAATATTGCACGTGAGAGTAAATAGAGTTATTTAAAATATTAAAAGTTTGAAAGAATGTGAGTGAGAATAACTATAATAACAAGGAATCCTTTTATTGTTCATCAACTGAAGGCTCAATTTCTTCAGAAATTCTTTTTGCTCTAACGAAATTAATGTGGCATAGTTGCGGGTTTGCTAGTTTATGCAAATTATATGCAGTGGTATTCGCCACATCCAACACATTGAAGAAAAGGACCACGAGTTACCTTTAGATTTCCTATTGCATGTGTAAGTGTTGTCCAATTTGCCAAATCTATCAACGCCCCCTTTTGTCTCACTATAATCTAGAATAATTTTTGGCTTGTCAAATGTTTCAACTAGTAAAGAAATTATCCATAATGACCACGACACATGTTTTTCCTTTCAAAGGCTACGCATTTTCTAAGTCACAAAACCAAAAAACTTGAATACCACATTTACCAGGGTTAGTTGGTATAGATGGTCGGAAAATGCAATGATTTCGAATTATGACTAATTGCACGTCAATTGTGAGATTAACCGATGGTTTGTATGGCTGTTTTACACTCTCCAGAAATGTGGTTCAAATATCTCTAAACACAGCTAACTTGTTCTCTTTTAAACGTTCTTTTCCGGTGTGACCGTTTTTCAACCGGAGAAAGCGTAAAAGTTGAAAGTTGAAAGGTGAAAGTTAACAAATAAGTGACTTTGTTTTGCCTATACAATCCCATGTTTTGTGGGTAAGAGTAATTACGGAAACTATTATTAAACCTTTTTCCTGGGGTCGGGGAGCACCCGCATGTCCCGTAAAGCATCTGTAGATAACCACGACCCATCCTTAGAGCACCATCTCAGTGCCTTTTACTTATTGTAGAAGGTGACTACAATAAGGTAAGATTGCTGCCAGTTTTTAACAAAACTTCCACTTACGTTTTAAGGATACTTTACTTAGGCTTGGCGAAGATTGGAAAGGTTAGATTATATATCAGCTACCAAATTCGTCATTATTCTACTCTTAACTCAACATGGGTTCGTCACATACCGCAATTAGCAAATTTTAAGTTCTCCTCTAACACTGGGATCAGATACCCAGTGTTAAAAGAGAACTTAAAATTTGCTAATAACCATGGTTGCTAATAACCTGATAACCATGGTTTCCATCAAGAGAAGCGTTGACATAAGCACGTCATATTCTTGCGGTTTTACATTTAAATCAGAGTGAGAGTGAAAATCACTCGCAGAGGATTATACTGTAAGACCATATTACGCTACACAATTAATTATTCAGAAGAGGAGCTAACAAAGCAATGGATTTATGTTTTTAAAATTCGTATGCTAAATGGCATTCACCTGGCAAAGTAAATGTTAGTAAAATCTGAGTAACAGAGCAACATAATAGTGAATTGGGGAAGCTTCAAAGAATAAAATGACAACAGTTCACCCTCCCGATGAACTGTTGAGTGAGGCTTATTGATGTTGTGTCCAGAAATGCCACAATAGCTTAAATCCTCTCTGCAAAAAGGTCAACCCGGGTAATTTAACGACTGAGGAAATTTAATAATTGTATGCTCCAAAAACGCACTTAGTAGTTTTAATGTAAAGATCAAACCCTGTAAGGCGTTGGAAAGATTTTTCCTGGTGTTGTTTGTGTTCTTCCTCGCAGAAACGGATGTTACTAAAATATCATTATCAAAGAAAAGAAAAGAGAATTCAATATAAAAGAAAAGAGAATTTAAATCAAAAACAACTTCGTTAATTGAACGTTGAAATGTTTATGCTTCATTACGATAATCAAATGGCATACGTGTAAATTCAAATAACACAAAGGGTTACCTCCTTTGGTTTCTCGAAGATATTGTATATCTTACGGTAACCGCATTAAGTCGTCTATAATATTTACAAGGTCTCCTATATTTGTCTTTATTTTATACCGTGAGAAGGGCACAAGAAACAGAAGATGTTGATGGTTGGCAAATTCCTAACCCAACCATGTGCAAAACTCGATTTGTTCTGCTTTATATTGAACAGATCGATACTTGACTTGGTTTAGATATGACCTTTGGTGACAATATGATAAGACACGAAATGTTAAACCGGCAAATTATAATTAGGTTGGGTTATTAAAGATAGAAAATTGCAATGAAAGGCCTGCTTCTGTATCAATCAAATATTTTAAGGAATTCGATGGTTTTTGCAAACGTCCAGCCTTAGTTACACTTGCGTCTGCTGTTGCACAAAAATTCGGCAATACCGTAACATTATTACCTCCAATAGTTCTAAATTCAGAATTCACGTTTTTTTAAGCTTTGCATTATTGAAAATATGTTGAAACGAAACGCGATTAATTCTGATTCGCTGCAATTTTCTATAATATCGGCTTTATTTACAATTCGAGTTTGCTATGTTGACGAATGGTGTATAAGGTCTAGAACGACTAATGGTACGAGTCGGAGTATTTTTTTTTTGGGTATTTATCAAGAATTCGATTACCCTGATCGTAATTGCATGACTACAATGATGTGCCTTGTGGCTAAAAAAATGGTGATTGAATCATAATATGTAAATTTTCTTTTTGTCAAAACGGCTCGGCAAAATAATTTTGAATCTATTATTTGAGGAACTACGCTACCTAGTGTTATTATTGCTGTCAATGCAAAATTTGAATAAAATCGCCTGAATCTTTAATAGTCTGTGGTCCACTAATTTCCATAACTCAACTATAATAGAACAACTATTGTTACTGTTGTTTAAGAGACTTCTGAAACTTCTGAAGCCTCTACAAAGTAGTTATGTTCGGTTGTCCAACAATCATTGTTGTGATAATTGGTGGAAGCTTTTAGTTAACACTCCTAAAATCTATTACGCAAATTAAGCTACAAAAATTTTGAGTCAATGCCCTTCCTTGCAACGTGTGACAGATAAAACAAAATATCTCTCCACGCTTACTGCTTTATCATTCATGGCATGTAGAAATATCGATAATAATCTACAGAACTCACCAAACGAGAATTTTGAAAACCTTATTACTAATATGACCGATCTGCACCTTTAGGCAAAAGGAAAATTCAACAATTATTGAACAGATCGAAATTAGGTGATGGCACCAACCTTTAGAGGTGCCATATCCGAGCACTAACAGGAAATACTATTTTCGATGTAATAATTAGGTCATTGTGGGTACGTATATATGTATGGCCGTGGTAGTGGGATCATCGATCACGACACTTATACCGAGTTCTATTCAACCACGCCATCAGAAAATTAATTTAAACTTTAGGGGTCGTTCATGAAATAAAAGCGAGTGCACTGAGACTTTTTGACCTTCTGCAAGCCAATTTTAAATGAATGGTTTAACGATTCCTGAGATAAGAGAGCCACCATTTTGGTTGGATGCGATCGTTGACACTCAATCGTCAAACGAACGAAGGCTTAGAATTATTTATTAAAAATTATAGGTTATAAACAAAACTAAAATAAACAAAACTTCATTAAAAAAAAGCTCTGAGATATAAATTATTTTGTGCAAATGGGAAGCTTTCTCTAGTGTGTAAATGTATACAATATTTTCATATTAACAAGCAAACATATTTGCATTAATAAGCTTCCATGGAGATCTTTCTATCTGCCATAACTGTATCCTATTTAGTTTTGTGTATAAACAAAAAGTTGTTAAAAACATATTATATAACTACTGCTTATATATATATATATATATATATATATATATATATATATATATATATATATATATATATATATATATATATATATATATATATATAACAAACTATATATGCATCTCTAGTATATACAAGACTATATATGATGATAACAGAGAAGTTTTTTTTATGTATTATAATGTTTGTTGAATTTACAACTAATTAGTAATAAATTATAATGAAAAATAAGAAGATAAACAGAACTTTGCATTGGAAATTCAACAACACAACAGAAAACTTGTTTTAGTACAAGACTATAAGAACGACTATACGATGACAACGACAATATAGAACATAACAACTACAACAACAAAAAAGAATTATGTCAAAGTAGTTTTTATTTATAAAATAGAACCTGTTAGTTTTTAGTATAAAAGATTAAAATAAAAATTAAATTATATCGGATCGTTCGTGTTCAAGGAACATAATGTTGTTCTTTCTTAAATTAACATTTTTTTTTTACTCTAGAATATGGAAATTAGTAAAATGATGTCGCTTTTTTTTACATCGTATTACAATATTTTAAACTAATGTACCATATATGTGTAGAGTGTTTTTAGTTTGGAAAAATATTTTGGGTTTAACAACTTAGTTACTAAGTATATTAAACCTAATTGAAATCGCGTTATAAACTTACACTATAGGATAATTTAAGTTGATTAGCCCTGCTCTAGTTGGCGAGTTCACAATGTTTTGTATTGTAGGCTAACCCATTTGCTACTTTTTTTGAGTAAATATTATTTGTTAATATATTTTTATATTTTAAAGCAGTATTTATATTGGGGACCAGAGCTTTTGATTAAGGTATCGCAATCGGGCCAATTTTGCGTGTAATATTGAATATACAATCCATTTCTTAAATTAGCAAAGGCTATCCTCTAATTTCTCAAAGTCGTAGGTTGTAATAAATTAGATTAGTTTTTGCCTGAAATTTACAATTAATTAATTTATTAAATAATCAAAAATATAAAATTATAAAAATTATAATTTAAAATTAGATTTTTTAAAATGTGATTAAACATTACAAATCTATGGAATTAACTGTTTTATGACCAAAAACGTCATGTAATCGACTAAAATTTAATTTACATACACTTTATTTGATACAATTTTAAACTTAATATAAATTAGATATTAAATAAATTGATTAAACATTACAGATTAATTGAATTAACCGTTCGATGACAAATACACATATACATTTTTTGTTGAAATATAAAAGTTTTTAAAGCACATTTTACACTGATGACCACAGCTTTTGATTAAGGTATCATTCACTCCAAACGGGCCTCTATAGGAACTTTAAGTGTTTGGCCATAAACTAAATCAGCTGTAGTTCAACCTAAGTCTTCCTTAATTGAAGTGCATATACCGAGGAGTATAAATGGCAAAATTACTTTGCAATCAATAATACAGGGTGTCCGCCGGGAAGGTATACTACTTTGTTTGTTTATAATTTTTGATTAAATGAAAGAGAATGGATCTTATATTGATAAATGTTTTATTTAATGTCGGCAATTATGTATGGGATACAATATCAGATAAATGTCCGCCTTTGTTAGCCTCACAAATGCGAGCCCTTTTTTCATTACATTCTCACACATTTCAAGCGGTATTTCATTAATTTCATCACGAATATTTTGTTTGAGTTGCTCAAGCGTTTCTAGTTTGTTTGCATAAGATTTTTAGATATCCCCACAAAAAGAAGTCCGGAGCAGTCAAATCAGGCGACCGTGGAGGCCAATAACATCACCATTTTTTGAAATAACTTGTTGTGGAAAGAGGTCTCGCAGTAATTCCATTGTAATCTGTATGCGATGTGGCACCGTCTTGTTGATACCACATGTTAATCAAGCCCAAAGCATGCAGTTGTGGAGTTAAAAAGATTTCAATCATACCACGATATCGCTCCCCATTTACAGTTACGGTTACGCCGTTTTGATTTTCAAAGAAGTAAAGTCCAATAATTCCTCCTGACCAAATTGCACACCAGACTGTCACTTTTAATGGATGTAAAGGTGACTGATGAATAATTTGAGTGTTTTCCATTACCCAGAACCGACTATTCTGTTTATTCACATATCCATTTAAATGAAAATGTGCCTCGTCACTCATTATGATTTTTTCATGAAAATCGGGGTTGTCATGGGCGAGCTGTAACATCCTATTGGCATATGTACGGCGGCATAAATGGTCTTGTGGAAGAAGCTCTTGTATCAACTGAATCTTAAATGGAAACAAATGCAAATCCTTGTGCAAAATTATGGCCAAACTTGTTCTTTGAAGACCAAGCTCCTGAACACGGCGTCGAATTGAGGTTGATGGATTGTTTTGAACACTTTCTTGAGCAGCAGTAATGTTTTCAGCCGATCTTGCAGTACGTTGTGGCCCATGCTCGGGCCTATCACTTACAGACCCTCTTTCTACGAAATCATTTACTACACGATAAATAGTGCGTTTTGTTGGCACGTTGTTTCTCCCAAGTAACTTTCTCATCGTCACAGTAATCGATGATTAATTTTGATAAAATGTTTTAACGATTAAAACACTTTGGTTTATCGAATATATTTCCATAATAAATTTGCCACGTGTCTACTTCACGACTGCCAAATAGGAACTGTCAATACTAACGTTTACCAAAATGGCGGCAAAACAAAGTAGTATACCTTCCCGGCGGACACCCTGTATTATACTGTGCCTATATCGATGACTTCAAATGCCAGTGAAATCTCTTCACCATACCATTAGACTGTGCATGATAGGGCGTAGTTCTCATTCGGTGTGCTCCTAATAATTTGTTAAATTCTGCAAACATGTTGCTTTCAAACTGACCTCCTTGATCCGTTGTTATTTCGGGCGAAACTCCGAAACGTGAAATATAATGTTCGATGAAAGCGTGCACTACTGTCGATGTATTGATGTCCACCAAAGGGATGGCTTCTGGCCGCGAAAATCGATCCAACCAAATCCAGCTAAATCCATGTTAAAGTGTGAAAATCTTCCTGCAGGAAGGTGAAACTGACCATACTTTGATTTGGCATGACGGTGTATTTTAGCTCGTTGGCAGTTAATACAAGTTGTTGGCTACTGTACGACATCAGAATTCATAAGTGGCCAAAAATATGACCTTTGAAGTTTCGCTCCATATTGGGATTCCTGTATTAGCATTATTTAATAATTCTACTTTTATTTTAGGATTTGGATTTTCAGAATCCAGTAATGATTTCAATTCCTGATCGGATTCTGAAAGTTCAATTAATTTATTTACAACAATACCCGTTTGCACTATTGAAGTAATATCTAGATCAAAAGGTCGCGATAAAGTATCAGCCACGATATTATTGTATCTCTTAATATGTCAAATGTCATTCGTGAATTGTGATATATAATCAAGTAGTCGACTTTGACGAGGACTACGCTCGGACTTTGGCAGTAGAACAGTTGTTAGTGGTTTGTGATCTGTGAATACTATAAACTCTCGTGCTTCCACAAAATTTCTAAAATGCTTAATTGCGGAGTATATAGAAAGTAGTTCGTGGTGAAACGCGGAATATTTCTGCTCAGCTGAAGAAAGTTTTTTAGAAAAATACCCTAAGGGTTCTCGACGGCCATTATAGAATTGTTCCAAAACACCACCTATTGCTACTGATGACGCATCCTTAGTAATGCTAAATCAGGCATTTTCTATTGAATGTGCCAGAAGAGTGGCATGGGCAAGAGCAGTTTTTGTATGGCAGTTTTTATTAGGTTTTGCATGGGCAAGAGCAGTTTTTGTATTTTCGAAAGTGGACCGATGATAATAATTAATCATTCCAATAAACTTTTATAGTTGACGTACTGTGGTTGGTTCAACGGACTCTCTTATAACCTGAACTCTTTCTTCTGATCGTTGAATTCCGTTGGGTGTATTTTTATGGCTTCAAAAGTTTAAACAGTCTACACCAAATTGACACTTAGTTGGTTTAATATTAATACCGTATTTAGCTAAGCATTGGAAAAGCCAATTAAGATGTTCCATATGCTATTTCTCGTCAAAACTTGCTACCAGTATGTCACCAATATACATAAATATAAAATCTAAACCTTTAGTCACCTCATCCATAAAGCGTTGAAACTTCTGTGCAGCGTTTCTCAACCCATATGGCATTCTTACATATTCAAATAAATCAAATGGAACGGTAATAGCAGTTTTGAATATATCTTCGGAAGCCATAAGTATTTTGTGAAAAGCTCTGACTAGGTCAATTTTTGGAAAATATTGTGCAATTACGTAAAGCTAACGAAAATTTATGGATGTTCGACAGTGGATACCTGTCAGGAACCGTTACTGCGTTCAATCGCCTTTAGTCACCACAGGGCCTCCTGTCGTTGCCGTCTCGCTTTGATATCAGATGTAGCGGAGAAGACACATTGGAGCTAGATGGTCTACAAAGCCCCATCTGCACCATATAGTCGAATTATAATTTAGCAATTTTATATTGGTTTGTATCCAGTCTTCTTGGACGGTAAAAGGTAAATGACCAGTTATAATTATACGATGCACTACATCATGTTTAATTGGAGTGTCGTACTTAGGTTCTTTTAAGAGACACGAATACAGTTTTAGTAATTCTCCGAATGTGACCATCAATACTAAACAGTTGAGGAGATATAGAACTGTGTACCAAAGCTTCGAATGCATATAATGAGAGATAAGTCATGCCATCTTTGATACAATTTAATTTTATTTTTAAGCATTCAACAAACTAACGACGGTTTTGTATAGTCCCAGCGCTCGTTGTATTAACGTTTAGTTTCTTTAGTTTTCCGAATCATTGCTTCTTTTTTTAAAACTAGAGGATAATGATGATTTATCAAACTTACAGTCATTTCTATTACATTTAGTTGCTTTTACACCAAATTTTTTATGGAACCAGCAGAGCTGTTTGTGTGACCACACCGAAGATGAGCTTCTGTAACGATTATTATCAAATCGACCTTTTGACCTGTACCCAAATTCAAGTCTTTTTTTCATCTTAATTTCATCGATAGAATGTCTCAAATCTTTAATAGATGCTTGAAGGGCACTCCACGGTTTGGCTTGAGAATTTTTCGCTGAAACTACAGAAATAGTGGATGTATATGGTGTTCCAAGTTCCCAAATTTTATAGGCAATATCACATAGATCTGTGATTGGATCATACTCCTGAATGGCAAAAATTAATCTGATATTAGTGGGGAGGGACTTAAGCCACATTGTTTTTAAAAGCGAACTATTTACTGTATTTGAAGAACCAGCCAAGTTTTTCAGATGTCACTAGAACTCAGATGGCGATCGATTATCTATACTAGCTAGTTGTAGCCAAAAGTTGTTCGATTCGTTTAGTTTCAGATAATGTCTTTTGTTTAACTATTTCAGTTTTCAGTTTTTTGTAGCGATCTACATCGGGTGGATTACCTATAATATCAGAAACTGAGGTAATAATATCTACTGGAATCTACATAATTCGTTTTGTTTGAAAATGAACCTCGATATGCTTAAACCAAGTTTCCGCCATATGATGCCAAAATTGTGGTAATGATGCATTCCCTATATTGCATGTTGCATTGAATGTATTGGTTATACAATCAATTTCATAAGTTGTTTTATTTTTATTGTTTGGCTTGGCTCCAAAATTAGGCAGCCACGTCACCAAAGGGTCACAATTTTTTATATTGGTTATTGGTTTCTTTTAAATTTAACTTAATACAAATATACACCAGATATTTGTCATAACTGTTTTACTATTCAAATTGTAATTTCACTCATTTTGATAAATATATACATTATTTATTAAATATATACATTATTTAATAAGCCAAACCTCCCTCATTCATTAATTTAGTAAGATTTATTGCATTCCAAAGTGTACTGAAATTAGTTCTGGTTATATTTTGGTTAAACCAGTAGTAGATTTTCAACATTTTCCACAATATCACACAATTCACATTTGTTGTTTTCACTCAATCGACGTTTCCACAAGCATTCTTTCCAATTACCATAGTTCATCTTGATTCTTTTAATTGTTCTTAACATTCGTGCATCTCCTTTAAGTTCTTTATAAAAAGGAACTTTTAAAGGAGCACTGCAAAGCTCTCTGTACTTCGTTCCTTTTATTAAACTTTTCTCGTTATATTCACTTTTCCATTTTTGCGACAGATTCATCTGAAACATTTGAAGTATATCTTTTACATCTTTCTTTTCATATTCCTGAAACACCTCATTCATTGTACTCTTTTTAGCTAGCGTAATTGCTCTTTCATTCCCTTCGATTCTGTATATAACGGCACCCACTTTATTGTCACATCTTGTTGAAAGATTTGAATATATTTAAAAATTATATCTACATTCACATTACGTTGCCCCCCACCTCCATATTTAATCAAACAAATAAACCACTTGTGGAATCGGAAAAAAATAAGCTTCCTATTCCCATCACTCACAGGCAGTTTGGTACCTACTAGTATTCTAACCAGTTTGGCGTTCATTATACAAATGCTATTATCCACTTTAAAACACTTTACCACATTCATACTAGACATAAAAATACCAACACTCACTACAATGTCACTCACACTACCGTCTGTATAAACCATACTTTGTTGCAAATACTCCAGGCTGATTTTCTCAAACATAATTTTGGCGATTACTTCATTCATTTCATTATTGAACTCTTCCATATTCATGCTTACAGTAAGGTGCTAGAAACGAATTGCGGACCAGCATTGCCTATACTCAAAAACTCTACTTTGAAACCTTACTACCATTTCCTTCCAAAAATCATTTTTTTGTTATTATTCTCACTGGCTCTCTCACAGTGATCCTCTCTCTCTTGAAATCGAAAAGTGAATCACCTATTTCTGACCACAGAGTATGTATTGGAATTGAGTTAATCGCTCCCAATATTACTCTGGTGCATGCATTCTTCACTTTCATCACTTAGATACCATATCCAATTTTGGAGTAACTTGCCAATTTTGGTGTACTTCCACCAGTAAATTTTGGAGAACATAAATTATAATATCAATGGTACCAATGATATTTTAAATATCTATAAATAATTTAAATATTTACAAATAAATATAACTTAATTAAATTTTAAATTCTCTGCGGTACAAACCCAAATTCAGATATATTCAAAAACATTTTAAAATACATTTTTAGTTTTATATAGAATTTAGATAAAATATTATAAATAAAAAATAAAAGTATAATCAGTTATTTGTACTAAATATGAAATAAATTCGAAAATATTAAAAATGTCTATAATTGTTTTCAGTTCTGCACCCAAGAGGCTATTAACCATATACATAGTTAAAAGCAATTGTATTTACGTTATAATGGTTTTGTTCTACCAATTCAATATGTTCATGTACTAAATAGTAAAATTATTAGTTTTAATTATTAACATTGTTCCTTATACTATTGACAATTTTACAAACTGATAATGATGTTCTGTTTTATCAATTTAGGAACAATAGGAAACTAATCGGAATTCATTCTCGTATATATAAAACGGATTTTAAATTCAAAATGCATATAACAATTACCTGTGGTAGGTAACAAAATAATTCCTTGCGTTAAAATCTTTCTCGCTTACTGTGTGCCAGGCTTTGACACAAAACGCCGATTTACTTAGTTGTTCACTTAATTTGAAGATAATATTTCTCAATTTTTCCCAAATGCTACCTCTCGAGTTTGATGGATAATAATAATAAAATACAGGTTTTATAGGTTTTTTCCCCTTCTCTCAAACGTTGCTATGCCATCCGTTTAGGATTACCTTACATGACCAAGACAGCTTATTTCTTGTTCTTGTACTTAATGAAAGTACAAAGCAAGGTTGCCACCACCAAACCGTAAATGGGCAACATCTCCACGCAACTATCATGAGTGGCAAGAGATCCGTTAACTGTGTTATCATTAATTTAAGATCCGTTGCGATATGGCCTTTAAAACAAAAGAGCATGTACCGTTTGTTTTCGACTAAACTACTGGTTTAAGTTTCAATCTCATTGATACCGCACCGCTCCGTTTCGTTAAAATATCAATGTTTAAAAATGAATAGTCCCATATAATTTAGGTGAGAAACCGCAAAGGCAATTACAATGAACGGCTCGGTGCGGACAGAAAAGATAGACGAAATGTTTATTTTTTTGGGCAACATAACCTTAAAATTCAGTTGATAACCAAATAAACATTTTTTTCTGTTTTTCGCGTCAAGCAAAATACGGTAAAACTAAAACTAATTCGTTAAAAATAAAACATAATTGATTTAAAAAAAAGCCCTAGCGGAACAAAATTCCGAATTCCATGCTTTCCAATAAAATATAAACAAAACCTACCAGGTGGTTACACGAAACTTGCACCCATTTATTAACACTGAGCAATTGAAAAGTGAGTTAATTGGCTTAGGCCACGATGTTGTTAATATCTGCAACATGGGAAAAGTGGTATAAAAAACACTTCCATTCGTTAAACTCGAGCTTTTCGAATGAATGATACTAATAAAGACATACATTTGATAAGTAGACTGGTGCAATCAGTTGTGCAGGTTAACAACCGAATATCATAAGCTGGAAGTGATGCAATCACTACTTGCCAAAGGTACGGGAATTCTAAAACATACTGCAATCATCGACCAAGATGTGTGAAATGTACAAGTGAACAACTCACAAATAAATATGACAAGTAATATGACAAATGGGGTACAGAGGCCAAATGTGCGCTCTGTAATGGTAGTCATTCAGCCAACTTAAAAGTTGCAGCGTTTACCAAGGTACAAAAACACATTTTTCACCCTCTAAGAGAAAAAAGAGTGGTGAAGTTCCAGCCATCCAATCCGAATCCATCTTATGAGAATCCATCTTAGCAGCTTGTTTAAAAATCAAACTTCGGATAAAAATCATACCAAAGAAAATCGGCCAATGGAAAATTTAAAAACTTATATCCAACAGCCTGAGCTCCACACAACCGTTGGAAAATATGATAGAAAAATTAATGGTCAAAATGGATCTTCTAACGACCATTGCCTCCAAATCTGTAATGCCAATAGCTTGTCACAACATGGGCAAGAAGTTAAACGTTTTTGAATAGATAAAGAAATTGATGTTATGCTAATATCTGAAACGCATAACACCAGCAGAAGTTTTCTCAAAATACCAAGATAGACCATTTATGACCCAAACTATCCTGATCGAACAGCACATGGTGGCACTGCAGTTATAATCAAAAACATAATAAAATACCATGAAATAAAAAAGTATGAGAAGGAGCATCTACAAGCAACTACTGTGGTAATAGAAGATTGGCTAGGTCCTATAACATTTTCAGCCCACCAAAACATGTAATAAAAATGAAACAATTTGATCATTTTTATATCTTTGGGTCATCGCTTTATAGCAGGCGGTGATTATAACGCTAAACACAAAGAGTGATTGGCTAAAACGAGAGGCCGAGAGTTACTTAAATTAATTCAAAAAATAAGGCTAATCATGTGTCAACCTGTCAACCAACCTACTGGCCTAGTGATACAAGTCGTTTTCCACATGAATCAACCCTAACATTGCCAATACGTAAAAGTAACGGTCATTGGGCGAGAAAGAATAAAAAAGGCTAATGTATTTGCAGACTATTTCGAAAGAGAACAGATATTCAAATTCATTTAGAATTACCATTACAAACGAATCATACAATCACGAAGTTATCTATCTTTGAAATAAAAACTGTGATACAGAGAGAGTTAAATCATAAAAAGGCGCCAGGATATGATCTTATCACATGAAAGGTTTTGTAAGAGCTACCAGATAATGAGGGTTTTTGATTTTTGACCTACTTGTTTAACGCAGTACTTAGAACTTGATACTTTCCAATACAATGGAAGGTTGCACAAGTACTACTGAAACCAAAACCAGGCAAGCCCTCAGAAGAAGTAACGTCGTACAGACCTATAAGCTTGCTCCCAATTATGGTAAAAGGTTGTGTGGCTCTACTGTTCTTCCTCAGTCTTATACACTAGTCTACGATCCATCGGATAATAATTTAAAATCCGTAATACATCTTTCGGGAAATGGAACCTCCGATCCAATGAGTTGTTTACGTCGAATGTATTAGAAGCACAATATGCCTTGAAAAATGATTGTAGTCTTCTATTATTTTGACCGGTTTCACAACTTTTTGTATATATAGTTCTATTCTAAAGCCGTAATGTTTAAGAGAAAACTCAATCGCAGCAATAAGTCTCACAGTTCAATGAGTTTATCCTGGATTTTGCCTATTATGTCAAGCGTGCAAAGGGATCAATAGGATGATGGGTCACTTGTATGTTTCCTGATTAATACTTATTTTGCCATCTTCTATCGGAAATTAAACACTGCAGGCACGAGTCGAACGTTTCCAGTAAAATCTGTTGGTCTTGTCGGAAGACCTTTTTAAGCATCTCACTAGGTATTCAATCTGGACTAGGAGCTTTTTTGTTTTTCGTCGACAAAATAATTCTCTTGAGTCCTGTTCTGTAAATGGACAAGCTTCTATGTCACGGGCGAAAGCTGGTTTGGTGTTTAAAGGACTAGTGAAGGAAATTATCCTCGCTTTTTTCATGGCAGTGGAATCTATAAAGATGAATGGATTTTGAAGTCAGTTTCTGCGTTACTATTTTATACCTAAAATACCATGAATGTTTGTAGATGTCTTCGACCAGCCTCCTCCTGCAAAGAGGTTTGCTTAGTTTAATGCGATCCTATGCACTGCTAACATGTGACTGACATCGGGTCTATTTATCACTCGTTTTGCTTTAAGTTGTAGTGTCAGGCATCTTCTACCTATAGTTCTATAATTTCAGCTGACCACTAGTACACTAGTAGTCTTCAATTACTGTCCTTTTCTGAACAGATAGTCTCTGTGTACCTTAGGTAGCTAAAAATTGGAAGATCAACTTTTAAACCACTACTTAGTCCTATTTTACCGGCCATCTCCAAAATAAATGCTGCCTCTAGTATCTGGCTTTCCACGGTTTTTAATGATTTTTTTTTATATTAAGAACCCAGAAAGCAGCAGTTTCTAGTTCATCAGGGAACCATAGAAGATACTTTTTATTTCGATACTGCAGTAGTTGTAACAGGTGATTGGCAGTTCTGCACCGATTAATGTGTTCTTGCATGAAGCGTATCATAGACGATTTTTGACCACCTGGTCTTATGATCTTTATCTTGTGAGCATCACCAGGACACTAAAAGAACATTTTTATTTAGTCTGGTTCCTTGCAATTTCAGGCTACAGGGCCACACCCAAAGCAACTGAAACAACCCGAGGAAATGACTCTTTCTCGCACCCTGCAGTAAAACCAGCCGATCTTACTTTTTCTTTTATTAAGAAGCTTAATTGAAGATCTGGTTGCATCACTACTAATGTTACCTTTTATTCCTTGGAGTTAAGAAATAAGCCAGTGCTTGTGTGTTCAACCACAGGAATATCACACAAAAGGGTATTCGCTCAAAACGTCATCGATACTGTCCTTATTTCCTGTGATCACAGTTTTACTTTGCTAAAGATTTATTTTACGACATCGTAGTATGATTCCACTGATCTAAATAATATGGCTTCCAGCCTTCATGATGCTATTTCATGATGCTACTGAGGTACTAGCTTATTTGAGATGTTGCGCTGCCTTTTTGTTACAGTTTTCATTTTCGCAATGATATTTAGACTACATTTTTGATATGAGGTACACAGCATTAGACAATAAAACCTTATAGACGTTTTTGAAATTGGGTTACGATAAAGCTCTTTTTAAGAGGCAAGAAGAGGATTAGAGATCCTTAAAGATCCTTAAAGATATTTGATTATACCAATTGGTTTAATGCTAAACATTTCTATTCTTCAAAGTTATCTTCTATAAAACCTGTTATAAAGCCAATAAATTTGAAACACTTTTTTTTTTTGTTTAATTGTGCTTTGATTAACTTGCTTCTCTATTTCAGCGTTCTGATTACTCATTTACAATTTACAATTTATTTTCAGTAAATGTTGCTCACATATAAATTTGCTTTAAATATGGTCTTTGTATTTTATGTCGTAAAAATCGGAAAGATATAAAATTTAGAACTCCAAAATATAATAGACAACTAATCGACAATAATATGGAAACCGAACACAAGTGAGTGGTGTGTTGAATAAAAATGTTAATTGACGTAATGTCTTAAATGTTACCCCACTTTTATTCTCCCAAAAAGTTTGTACATAAATTGCATCATTGTAAAATTAAAACGTATTGCAAACATAACTTACATAATATTTTTACCATTCTCCATATTATTTCGTATTGACTTAGCGGTGCACGAGTATAACTTGTATACGAAACGAATTTCCTTTTGATATAATTCCACGGTTTTATGATTGAAACGCGCGTAAAGTTGTAATTAAAAATAAAACAAAAATAAAAAAAGGGAAAACTTATCAACAATAACAAACAGAGTAAAATATAAATTTTAATAACGAAAAAAAAGTTTAATTTTTCATATTTTCCGAAAAAAAAAATTTTTTTTTTATTTACTTTAAAAACATAATTTTTTAAACAGAAACAGCAAAAAAAAAAAAAAAAAAGAAAACAAACTTAAGACAAAGTTTATTTCGAAAGCTTTTTATTATTAAAATTATTATTATGATTATTTTTATCTAAATGGAAATATAAAAAAAAAAAAATTATGATATTTTAATAAAGTTTTTGTGTTATTATTATTTTTTAGATAAAGTTTTTTTTTTATCTTTGATTTTATTTTAATATTTTAAAGTGTAACAATGTCACCAAACCTGGGTTTTCCAAGATTCTTGATGAACCATCGACATGATTTATTGCCATCTTTTATAAATTGTTTTAACCCAACCATAATCGATATAGGGGAAAAGAATGCCTACCTCAAACTTCGCGGCATTCAATGGAACCTGATTAAACATGAATGTCAGTTGAAAGTTTCCTTTAGTTACCAATGAAATGGAACAAAACAAGAAATGCTATTACCTTCAACACGCATCTGTGTGCCCTTCTAACCTCTGCACCGTAAAAACCACTCCAAACTGACTCTCCATAGTGTTGGTTTAAATTTTCTTGGGTATCCCTATATCTATCTTGATATTTATTTCAAAGTATGTAGCTGCTAAACTTATAATGGCCCCGTAAGGGGTTTACTAGTCTTAGTTTCGGGCGCTTTGCCAGATGGTAAATGAAAAAAAGTTCACCAGATACTGCAGGTCTAGGGGGGGGGGGGGGTGGTAACTAGCTATAAGGATACTCAGACATTTAAACCGACACTATGGACAGTCAGTTAGGAGTGGTTTTTTTTGAGGAGAGGTTGGATCCCCAGTACCCAACGTTGGATTGGGGTGAGCAAGCGGGTTCCACCTCATAGTTATCCATTAACTGCAATATCCCGAAGGAGGACCGCTCGGTAATTGAAGCAGATATACCAAAAAGTAAAGATAGTTCTTGGGCACTGATGTCAGGAGGAGATTAAGCATGGAACGCTGAAACATAATCACAAGTTCAATAAACTCTCCAAAAGAAGATAAGGAAAAATATTTTGACAGCTCAGTCAAAATCAACAAAGAGATCGAGCCTCACCTCCGAAAAGAAACAATCCGTGTTGTTAACGACCGAGGTATAATAACCCTGATGTAAGGTTTATTGAGTAGGAGAGAAACGATTCGCGGAGGTACCAGGTCATATTACGAGAAATGAAAATGACAAATGCAAGACAAAAAATATTAGCAGGAGTGTCAAGAATGTTCTCCTGGTTCTTGAAAAGATCTTCGGTGGGATTGTTTTCGGCCAGGATAACTGGAAAAGAAAGCATGCGGAAAAAGCAAAGAACGAAACAACTAGCATACCTACACAATGTGGCAACAAACGAGTCACTTCTATTCATGCTAAGGCTGAAATTGTTGAAATTCTTAATAAAAGAAGAAAATTATTGCTTCTAGCCTAGTTGACGCGAACATGGTTAAAAAGAAGATTTGTATGCGTGAATATTAAGGATAGCATATTTTTCAGTGGCTAGTTCACCTCCAACAAACTAACAGACGCTTTTCGAGCAAAAATTGATACCTGACAAGATAGAGCGCGATGATTCGACTGTGCCCTCGTTATAGCCGGAGACTTTAATATAAAAGCGCTGGAGTGGAGAATGATTTCCACGGACACCAGGAAACAGTATATTTTGGACTTGGCAGTCAGAACACGTCTGGTGGTGATGAATGAGGGTGGTTATGGACAATTAGAAGATATGGGTACACTGAGACTATTCCCGAAATTACTCTTGAGACCGTTGCTATATCGCACAAAATTACGGAATGGCGAGTCATTGGAGATTAAATTGTTTGCGATCATCCATACATCAGTTACACTGTTTGAAGAAAATTTCGATGCTCCAGCAGTGGTATCGGTGACAGGTTGGGACGTGGCTAAGTTATGTGTGGAAATTGCATGGCAACAATTAATGCTGGAAAAGAAACAGTAATGAGAATAACTGGAGCTCTTAAAGATATTGCTAGTGTCACAACGAGTCTAGTAAAACAAGTTTGTGATGCATCGATGCCTAAAATAAATGGGCCTAGATGGTAGAAAGCCAGATGTCTATTGGTGGTCTGATGAAATAGCATACCTCAGAAAACGCTCTTTGCACCTGAAACGTACAACCATTAAAGCAAACAGACGAAACGCCTACATAGCTAAAATACCACACGAAGAGTACAGATTGGCAAGAAATGCATTGAAATAATAAATAAACAGAAGCAATGGGAGAACTTGAAATGGTAAGTTGACACAAAACTCTGGGGGTTAGGCTACAAAATTGTAATGTACAAACTGAGATCACTGGCACCCAGCCTCTTAATGGAGCCATGCCAAACATGGTACATCATAAACTCCTTTGTCCCAGACCACTCAAATGGCAGCCGTCCACCTTGCCCGAATAAACTGGAATGGGTATCAGTTTTCTCGATACAAAAGATCCAACAACCTACTGCCTCATTGCAAAACAAGGAAGTACCAGGTTCAGATAGAGTAACAATGGAAGCGTTAAAGGTGATAACTTTATCCAAACCTGCGGTTAAACATGTACAACCGTTGTCATGTAGCAGGTTTATTCTCAAAGGCATGGAAAACCCAGTGGCTGATACTTGTTAGTTAAAAAATGGGCGACCAAAATTCCCCATCGGTATATAAACCCTTGTGTATATTGGATACAGCCAGCAAATTATTAGAACGAACGCTAAAGCTTCGAATCATAGCAGCAATTGCAGCAGAAGAAGACCTATCCAATAAGCAATACGAATTCAGAAATAGTCGATCTACTATTGACGCTATTGCAAAAGTGATGAAAGCGTTTTTGGTGGCACAGAAACAAAGTCATTATTCACGAAAGCTAGTGTTACTTACTTCACTGAATGAAATCGTTTAAACCAACAAATCCAGTCCAACTCGGCCGTCAGATATATTGTGTGCTTCGTAAAAGGCGTCATAAGAAACAATTCCACTGAGTATAGGCTGATGATGAATATCGATGATATCAACACTGAATTTTCAGTGTTGGTACGACAACCACAGCATATATTATCACAACCGCAGCATATATTGGCTAGCATCGCAGAACCCTTGCAACTCAACTCTTTTATGAAACCCGTTGGTACTGGCATTTCATCATCCCACTCAAGAGCTTGTAACCAAGTCCTTTGGAGCAAAATTTTTACTTTCACAATCATAAGGGCAAGCCAGCCTAGTCGGTCAAATATCTTGCTTGAGATGAGATGTTTGACTTTCAAAATTTGTTGCAAAGTAAAATTCATCAGTTTGGGACTCCATTCCAAGCCAAATAATTTGGTTCATTTTGGGTGCTCTGAAAATTTTAATATATATTCCCCCATGCGGTGTGTCTTGCCAATTGTTCGTCAAATTTTTTATCATTCAATGACCATTTCTGCATATTAAATTTTGCTGATTGCAGAATAGTTTTAACGTTTGTTTTTAATTTCAATACTACTTGTTTGGAATCTGCTCCTGTCATCAAATCATCTACATACATATTTAGTTTGTTTGATGTTGCTGCTTCCCCGTACTCTTCACCATGTAATAAGGCCAATTCCTTCAGACACATCTTGTTGATAAAAACGATGCTAATGCTGTGCCGTACGCGATAGTTTTGAATCGGTTGCTTAATATTTTCTCTCCTGACAATGTTTTGCACTTCCAACTTCTCTACATCAACTAGTACCTGATGAAAAAATTTTTCTACGTCCCTAGTTAAGACGAATTATTGCTGCCGGAAGCGTAAAATTACTCCCATTAGTGACGATTGTGCGATTCGGCCCACACGCAAACTGTTGTTCAATGATTTGTCAGTGTTTGATTTGGCAGATGCGTCGATTACGATCCGAGGTTTAGTTGTCGTGCTAGAGGTTTTGAGCACCCCATGATGTGGCAGATAGTATTGGTTCTGTAAACATCACCCATTCGTTATTTCTTGTATATGGCCTAACTCTTCATACTCTTTCATAAAATCAACATACATATCTCAAAATGTAGCGTTTCGCTCAAATCTCCTTTCCATTGCTCTAAGCCGACATGTTCCCAAATGTAATGGTAACGAAAAATGTGACAAAATTTGTACGGAAAATTGTCCATCTAGGCTTTTTGTCGTTTTAGTAGAAAAAAGTTCATCACACTTTTCCGCATCTTCAGACAACTGCGGGTTTGGTGGTACCGATTCGACTTCCCATAAGGATTGTCGAGTAGAACATTGAAGCATGCCATGAAATCTTTCTGTTGCCCATCAATCTTCCTGGTAGCATAACAGATAACAAATAACAGGTGTTGCTAACACACGAACAACATATAATCAATACAGTGCACGAAACATCCATCACCAACTCATTTTTCTACCAAAACAACGTCATCAAAATAGGATAGCACTTTAGGTTATGGTAAAAACCTTCTACCAAAATTTTGTACCAAATAATAACTCTTGACAATCAGTAGTTAAGACACAAATTGTTAACGTTCCTTGCTGGTTTTTTAGCGGATGCTTCCAAATAGGATTACTTCTCCAACATACATTTTTATAATTTCCAAATATCTAGTGCCCTGCACACGATTCGCTTATTCGCGCTTAATAGTGCGTATCTACAAAACTTACTTTAAAAAATGATTTAAATTATCAGCACTAAACAAATTCCTGAAGTCTAATAAAAAAAGTATACAGTCTATATAGTCTTATATACTTGCGGGCCTAAACGTGTAAATAATTTTTTTTTTTTTCGTTAATAACGAATTTTGTGGACCCCGTTAGTTTATCGGTCCATTGAAAAGCTTAGACGTATCTGAACAGCTAAACAATTTGTAAAAGCCTATATAGCCTTGTATGTACTTTGTGAAAACGAGCAAAACAAATTTAGATTTTCATCTGAGTTCAAAAAGCTGCTAAAAGCCGAACAATGTGTAATCTAAATAAAATAGTTTAGGTGAATTACATTACACATCAGAACATTTTATTGGCAACCATTTTCAGCCGGTTCTCCTTTCGATAATAATTGGTATATTGTTCATATGGTGCGATCCGGTATAATGGCCTTAAGCACGACTTGCTCTTGACTATCATTGTATTATCCCTGATTATGATTCTCATTGCAATTATTACATCTAAAACTTTTCAGACCGATATGGCTGCGGGTTAACATTTATTTGGAATAATTATAAGCGGTTGGTCTATTTAAATTTTAATTTAACTTTTTTAATCAAAGGCTAACAAAATATTTGTTGGATCTATGCAAATTTTTGTAATACCTTTTTCAGCAATATCAAAAATATTTTTAATGTTAACAAGCAAAAAATCAAAAAAAAACACTGTATCACTTCGTCTTATTTTGAAGATAATCCCTTTTAAAATAAATTTCCATAATTTATTGAAAAATAATTTTTCGTATTCATTCCATCTTCACTATGTTCAGTATTATACGTATACAGCATATCATACATATATTACATGAGACGAGAAAACCCCTTAAACAGCACAAAATCTGTGTACACGAAAAATAAAAGTAACTCAATTCAAATTTACGTTTACCATATATTCCAACAAGAACTATAAAAGTTAAGTCATATAAAATCCACCTGTTTGTATTCTCCTCGACTTTGTATCCCCAAGAATACGAACAATATAAAAAAAAACTCGAAAAAGCACACGTTTTCATAACAAATCAAACATTATCATTTATGTCGTCTCATCCCGTACCATTTCGCCTGCACAACCGTACTCCCCTGAAATGGTGCAAAACAACAGAATGGAAAATACATGCTGAAAATTTTTTCTTGTTTATCTAAACATTTTTCCGTCACAAAATCAAATTTATCTCTCATACCAATAATGTATTGGTGGAGCATTATGATGATAATACAACATATACATAACAAACGCACAATACCGATCTGCGGGAAGGATGAAAATGAAGAAAACAGAAAATATAAGAAAAGCTTTGGTCTTATATGCGAAATTTATTGTTTGCGTGCTTTTGTTTATTTTATATGAGGCGGAAAGGTTATGGAAATGAGTAAAATATTCTATTGTTTTACCATAATCATCATCATCATCATCATCATCATTATTATCATCGTCATCGTCGTTGTCGTCGATATAGACCCAAAAAAATATTTTATAAAGAAATATAATGGAGCAGGGGGTTTTGTTTAATAAGATGGGGTGGATGTAAAGATGAAGAAGAAAATTTAATTGTCGATTTTATAAACTAAAAAATATTTTTCTTAAATTTAATAAACTTTTCTTCGTTTTTCATGCACGCAAGAGAATGAGACGACGGGCGTGTTGTATACATTGAAAAACAACAAACAAAATTTTTGTGTATGGAAATTATTTATGAGTTAACTTGGGGTGTTATGCGGTATGGTATACGGTTTAGAAATTTTACTTTCGTTTTTGTGTTCAATGAAAATTTAAAAAAAAATTTAACGATTCATTATTATTTATATCATTTCATGGGCTAAGAAAGCTCGAAAATTTATTGAAAAGCTTTTTAGAAAATTTATTGAATAGAAATGAATTATGATATACAAAATATATATATATATATATATATATATATATATATATATATATATATATATATATATATATATATATATATATATATATATATATATATATATATATATAATACATATATTGGATGACTTGTTGGATATTATAAGATAATTTATAGTAATTTTGTTTCCATTAAAACCTCGTACGATGCACGGTTCCGAATTTCCTTTGAATATTTGTGTGGTGAAAAACGGAATAAATTGTCGATATTCTCTTTAAATTTACATAATATTACATAAATCTTTTTAACAGTTAATTAAGAATGAAATAGAAAAAAAATTGAATATTGAAATTTGCAACTTTATTTTTCAAATGGTTTCCAATCCAGTAGCAATGCCAGTTACCTTTTGTCATCCCAGCAGATTATATCCAGAAATAAATGGAATGTCGTGAAACGATATTATTCTAGACTACAAGAAGATGACCGGTCGTTATGAATTCCGAATAGCCATCCCCACCGACATCGGCCTCTGATGAATATTTAGGAAATTTCCACAACAATATACTTAAAGAATAGTCACAACTTTTTAAACAGACAGCCTAGTTGAGAGATATTAAAAATCGTTAAAGAGTATCGGAAGGTCGTGCTTGGAAACCTTGCTCAGAACATTCAAAGATGAACAAAATGTAACAACCTGACAGGGTCAGGCAGTGGAATCCGGCGGTAAAGGTATGTAGCACCTTACAAAGCTAAATGCAAAGATTTTACTATAAATTTTCCATCCAACATCGCAACTAATTCGGAGTATAATGGACACGGCTGACGAACTATTGCGTGGACTCAAACCTTTAGGACCTGAAACTGAAACCAGTAATCCATGGCTAGTTTTAAGTTGTTCCGTAAATTAAATGAACAAAGCAAAGAAAATTGAACTACGGAAACTGCAAACATTGCAGTTACCGACCAGTCAAGCTTCAATTAAGTTTGTTATGCAACGAGCTGTGTTGCCTTAGAGTCATCAAAATATTATTTTCAAAGAGTAGTCACCCAACTGAAAATTGTACCAAAAACTCTTACCAGTGCCACCGTGGCTTGTGTAGTGTGACAAAATAACTACCATTTTTTATTTCAGTGCCCTAAATTTAGCTTATAGACAGTCGAGGAACGAAGAACATTTATGAAAACCATCATCCACTGCTTCAACTGCTAACACAAGTCACACTTTGTTTATCAATCGAAAAGAAGATGCCGCATCTACAGAAAACGACGCATCTCGTTGTTACTCCTCGACTCTACCACCAAAATTTCATCAAATGTAATTCCGATTGTTAACCAATAACCAGAACCAAGTTATTATTATCCAATAGTGACACATAATTAACCGACGCTCAACCACAATACCTACTTTTCGCACACACACGCCATTATCCTGCCATATTATCTACTGGCACGGTGGAAGTGCATAATTGAAATGGTCCATATCACCAATGTCGAATTCTACTCGATTCTGGATCTCAAATTTCCTTCATTACGGAAGCGCTTCAGACAACCAGTACAAAATTATAGGATAACCATTTATTGTTGAGATTACCATTTAAATCAGATAGATGGCCATTGAACGAATTGTTGGGTATTGCCGTCAAGCATATATTATTGAAAGACAATTTGTAAGAGATACTGAATTATTTGGTCAATCCAGTGGTTTTTGGTGGAAATTATCTTGGCCACATGGTAGAGGTAAAATCACCAAGGAATTCATCAGGGTATGTATATCTACCACAACACGGATTTCAAAAAGAAAATTCTATTACCGATTCCGGATATTCTTAAACGATAATCTGTTGACCGGACTAACACTGCCAGACCTGGTAAGCGATATTCTAATATTCTGGTAAGGGAGTTTAATCAGAGATCTTCTCGAGTAATGGAAGTAACTTACGAGATACCAATACCAGTCATAAACTAGAAGGATTGAATTTATTTATCAAGAATAATTTTAATCTAATATCTGTTCTTCAGGCATTAAATTGGCGCAAACATTAAATTGGCCCCAGAGAGAGTAACCAGCAATAACACAATAACACAAGAAGAACTGAATACGTTGCAAGTCCAAATTCCGATCGTTATGTAATTCAAAAGTTGGCCACCATTCAAAACGTGGTACTCTAATAGGTACCATCTATAAAATAGATGGTACCTATTAGAGTACCTTTTTTTGATGAAAGCTCACGTTAAATATGCAAAATATGAAATACAACGACGTTGACTTGAGAATAGGGAAGATTTTAGAAATGTTTCTTGGCAATGATGGACGAGTTCATGTTGCCGAAATACTTACTAGCCAAGGAAAAATTCGAACAGCAATGTGGTGTCGCATTTCTGTGCATGATCTGAAATTTAATGATATTCAAGGCGTTCACGATGTTTAGGTTTCTCATACTTGCAAATCTTGTCAAAAAAATTCTGATGGTGACTAAAAAGTTATCATCTGACTATTGAAATTAAAACCACCAGGGCATCCAACTAACCACCATACAGCCCATTCAATTTTTGAACTGAGTCATGATGATCAGAGCTAACTATATAATAATTTATATTAGTTTAGAGATTTGTTCAGTCAATAATGTGTTAAAATGATCGCTAAAACAAATAAAACAATTAAACAATTATTGCCTTGAATAAGGATTCATGTAAGTAATGGACTCTTCTTTCATTGATATTCGATACATATGCATTAAGAAAGACAAGTAGATATTATGATTTATGTTCACGACTTATGTTTCATGACTTATGTTACGGGCTCTGGGAGTGGGCAGAAATCAATGACATAGAAAATATTTTATTATCTCATTTACGAAGAGGTTAAAATGGCTTTTGTTCAAGTGCATAAGAGTATCACCAAAAAACAAAAAGGTCAGTAAAATAAATGATTTTATGTCGCGAAAATGTCCAGGCCGTTAAAGTCAACCACATTAAAGACATCGTATATTAATCACCAAAATTTTCCAATTCTTTAATTCTTTTTAGTCTGCTACCTCACGTACCAAACTTAAATACTCCCATTATGCTTTTAAACATTCAAAGACATATAACATGAGTGTAAAGGAACAAAACTATTTATAAAAGACTTTCAAGATAATTTGAGTGTTGCGACTATTTTCACCGAACCACTAAAACCGGGCAGCGGAACACTGTTTAGAAACGTATGCTTTTTCCATGTGCATAATTATATGGCTTACTACGAGTGAGCTTTCTCAAAAACCAATGTTTTTTGCTACCAAAAAATAATTGAACCCAACAACGTAATATTTAAAACCACCTTGATGTAATGTACTATTAATTATCTTTCTGACCAAATTGTTCCACCCCATGTGCATTTAACACGATCTAATGACTAAAACACGAAAAGATTCCCAAAATAAACAAATATTACCGAGCAATTGGCGCAGTGGTTAAAGCTGCGGGGTTTTACCATTCGACCTGTACTGGCTGGACGATAGTTCGGCCCATGGATTCTGCACTCGAAGGAAGGGTCATAGTTGTGTTCATCGTCATCACCGATCGTAATCAGGTGATGAAAAAACCCTTTTGCAACCCTCCTCCGTTGAGATTCGAACACGGTATCTCCTCCGTCCCAAACACCGCGGCTTTAACCACTGCGCCAATTGCTCCGTTTTAGTATAACGTGCGACTTTTTCATAATTCATTGTGAATTCAGAGGAATTATTTACCCAATTAATAGAATCTTCATCTATCTCAGTTTTGCTTTCTAATGGAAGACGTGATAAGCATGCCTCATTTTAGACTCTGGTTTATACTGACAGTCATAATCATAATATAAATGCCCATCTTTGTATTCTAGATGCTGCCAGTACCGTTGTTCCTTTTTTAGGACTGAACGTTTCTTTCAATGCCTTTGAATCGAAACATAATGTAAAATTATGTCCATATAAATATTTGAGAAATTTTTTTAATGCAAAAATAAGTGCTAAAGTTTCTTTATGTAACTGGGAATAATTCTGTTCAGCCTTTGATAGAGTACTAGACATAAATACAATAGGTCTTCGCTTTCCATCAATTATAATTAATAACACTGCTCCTACACCGTTACAAAGAATTGATTTCTGATTGATTTTTTCATCGCTGGACTAGAAAATATTCAAGAACCATCTATATTTTCCTCAACTGAAAATATTATTTTGAAAGGAACAATTAACTTGAACTCGAACCCAAATTTTGATTTTGTTCTGGTTATGGTTCGGATTTAAAAAATTATGAAAAAATGTATGAACCGGAGCGGGTTCAGGTTCGATTTAGGTTCGAAACCCTGCCTTTAACATATAACTTCTTTATAGTTCTAACTCGATTACGCTACGAATATGAAAAGGTAGTACATAAGCACGATAAAATATTGGATCTATATCTTCTTTCATAACTATTTCTGCCTCGACATTTTTACTAAAACTGCCAGAACAAGGTAGTATACAAAGGGAAAATTTATTTGAAAGAATTCGTCAAAAGAGTTGAACTTACTCACCATTATTATATCTAATAATTTTTCTTTCCAATTTGCATTTGCATTTCAGTTACAGTACTAAAATGATAGTTAATCTTAATTAATTGAATATCGTTAAAACTATTCTAAATACTAATCTAAAGATATGACGCTTTCTGATGCTCCGGCATCTATTTCCAATTCAATAGATGCATTGTTAATGGATCAACTAATGGAATCATAATAACTAAATATTTCGGTTCGACATCAAAATCTAAATACTGGTTTCTTGATAATTACTTTGACTAAAATCCCTATTCGATGAACCTCTGACGCACATCTTAGAAGTGTGACCAACATGTAAAACATTTCCATAATTTTACAGGACAGTTATTATAGTTATGAAGACATCCATAACGAAAACATTTCCTGTATTTTTTCAAGATTGAATTCCACTGTTGACCTTGACTACAGGTTACACGTAATTTTGATTCAAAACCTCTATGTTGACCTCGATTGCGATCTTCATTGGACTTAACTTCACCAATCTGATTATTTATTTAATTTTGGCTATCCACATATCCCAGTTTATAGCTGTTTCATAAGCATTTTCAAGAGTTAACTTCTTCTCTTTAAGCAATTGACCACGTAAATGATTATAATGCAACCCGAAAACTAATCGATTTCTCAAGGCATACGGTAAAAAATATACTAATTTTCTTGGCTGTGCTAATGTTCTGAGCTTGACTACATATTCCGATACACTTCGACCATGTTGCTGTGGTTCTTTAGGAAATTTATGACATTCGGATATTTCATTAACTTCTGGTTCATCAAATTTTTTCAGTACTTTAATACATTCATCGTACGATTTCGATGTTTGATCAACCGGTACTAAAAGCCACTTTAGTGTACTTTATCAACATAACTTGTAACCCAAGCTTAACGGTCATACACGGAGTTTTAATTCACTTTTTTTTCACTAAAGAATTACCCTTTAATGTGATGACGTGTGTTTTTTCCGTTTCAATCTTCGTCTCCAATTTATTATGTTCTCATATTTTAATATAGTTTCTTTATTACGTTATCAGTACATACTTTTATTATACGACTCTCATCTATGCAAGTTCTCTTCAGGCCATAAACCATCATTTTCGTATATGACTCAATATAAACTTCAGAACGTAGATTTTTGGTCGCAATTAAAGTCTCGAAACTTGAAAAACTGAGACTAGGAGTAAACGAGAATTTTGAATGGTGTATCATCAAAAATATATATTCCGGGTGAAACGGTTCAACTTTTTGGTGAACACCATCTAAAACTAGACAGAACACTCTCTTGCTTTTTAGATAGCGAGTTGCCATTCAATTATGGTAAATTGTTTATATTTATATATAAATAAAACAAATATTCATTCTACCATTGAATAAGCTCACTAGGATTACGAAAATCATAAAATATGTGTTGGAAAATCAGAAGATGTTTTACAATCTTTCTGGATGAAGCCCAACCCATTGATAAAGTATGACATCGTGGAAAGGAAATCCTGGAAAGTGCCGTACAAAAAAAAACTAAAATTAAAATAATACAAGCCTTTAAAAATGAATTGTTACATGGAAACTAAAGTAAGCGCGTGGAATGACGAAGTTCAAAAGGTAAACAGTACAAAAACTGTATTTATACCAAAAATATTTTCATCAAGAAAATTCTATCAAAAACCAAAATTAACCTTTAAAGAACCTTTAAATAACTTCAAACGATATAAATGTACTATGTAGTTTTTAATTAAAATCCAATTTTACATAATCGTCTACAGCAAAACTTTGACCTAATAAAATAAATATTGATCAATACATTCTGCCGCTCTTATAGGATACGTATCAATATTTGCCACTCCTTGATTGATTTATATTTTTTCATCGTAAAAATAAAATAAAATCGAATCGATTGAAAATAAATAGAAAATTTCCAGCATCAATATCGTACGAGTTTATATATAAAAGATTTTCACATTGAAAAGCTTTCAATTTTACTTCCTTACAAATGCAACTAAGTCAATATGTGATCTAATGCTTTCGTTCATATAATACATAAGATGTAGTAGAAGAAGCATGAAGTGGTTCAACACCAAATATTTTTTTAATGCAATTTATTCAATGTATACAAGAAAAATAGTTTCGGACTCGGTTCTTTGTTGAAGATTAAAGCAATCGTAGTTCGAATATGGTAAGCACATGTGTTGGTATTTAATTTTTATTAAACAAAAAAAATTTCAAGAAAAAAGCGAATTTTCCAAAAACCAAATTGATAATATTGGCCAACTATGATTTCTTTAAGATTTGCTTGCCGTGACAATCGATAATTTGAATTTTGATTCCATTTTTAATTTTTAAGTAGGAAACATATTTACATCTCTTTTTTGCTAAACCAATTGCGCGTTTTTATAAAAAGAATTAAGAGTTTGCACTTCGTCGTTCTGCCGTTGCGTAATTACCAGGAACTTGTTGGGCACTTGTGAATTATAACAGTTTTTTTAACCTTGGATAACTGGTTTTAGGTGTTATTAGTGAACTACGGTACAGTGAAGCTATTGCAGCCAAAAAAAATTGTATCGTAATAAATTTTATGTGACATAATGATTATACTATAAGTATAATGAACGCAGATTTTTCTTTTAGTTTATTTTCATCGTCATCTTATTTCGAAGATTTGATCTATTTGTTTTGTGCCTCAGTCCAGGACTGTTTGTCAACTAACAAGAATATTTTATTGTTTTAATTGTAAGTATTGTCAATTAGTTACGCTAGTCTCTATTATGTCGGTGAATATTCCGAATATAGTTCTTAAATTGATGTTAGGGCATAAATCCTAATATTCCTAGTTTGGCTTTGGCTATTGAGGGTTCTAATATTTTCAAAAAGGATAGAGCGGTATCTCCCCTTAATTACGGCGGCGTTTGTATGTATGTAGGTGAGCATATTAAGTTTATTTTTCTTAATGTTTTCGTAAACGGTCGTAAAATCTTATTTGGTACGGTCTACAATCCTCCAAAAACTAGTAAAGGGTCGTATGCTCAATTTAAAAAATCCCTTGTAGATATAGAAAGTTTGTTTAGTTATTTCTCTTGTAAGTTCGATGAAATATATATAGCGGGTGATTTTAATTTCGATATCCTCCAAAATTCCACTTTTTCTAGAGATTATATGAATCTTTTAAATAGTCTTAATTTATCCGTTTTTAACACTGTTACACCAATTTTTTGTTGTCCAACCGCTAGTGGTATTTCTTATTCTCTTATTTACCATATTGTTTCCTTTAGTAATAGCCCTATTTGTTTTTTTAATCAATTGTCCCTCGGTATAGGCTCCCATCATGAGCTTTTAGTTTTTTCTGTTAATTGTTTTTCTCCGCCAAAGTCTAGAAGCTTTAGCTTTAGGGATTATTCTAGGTTAGATGATTCCTGTCTTTATTTAGCTTGTACCTCGGTTCCTTGGGAGGTTGTCTTTTCTGTTTGTTCTTCTACTAGACAAATCGAAATTTTCAACGCTTATCTTGGTTTAGTTTTTGAGTCTTGTATTCCGTTGAGAACCATTACACTAAAACTAAAATCTCCACCATGGTGGTATCAGAAAATTTCTAATGCTATTTGTGTTAGGATTAGCAAATATCGTTTATGGAAAAAGTACCCTAATTTCCAGTCCCACTTTGATTATAAGCAGGCGCGAATAGGGTTGTAGAGTTAATTAGGTTATCTAAATATACGTTTTTTAAAGATAAGATAGATCCCTCTCTCCCTCCCAAGGTCTTTTGGCGTAATGTTCGTAATTTGGGACTTGGTAGATGAAGGAGTATCATTCATGAGGTTTTCAAGCCAAATGAATTAAATAGTTTTTTTAGCTCTAATCTGAACTCTGGTAGAAATACAGTCGAAGTACTTTCTGACGAGTCCTTTAATTCATTTTCGTTCTCAAATATTTCGCTCTATGAGTTACATTTCGCTATTTGGAAGGTTAAGTCGGAATCCTCTGGTTTGGATAATATCAGTTTAAAATTCGTAAAACGAGTTTTCCATTTCGTCTCAAAGTACTTGTTACATATTTTTAATTTTATCCTTACGTCCTCTTCCTTTCCTGACCAGTGGAAGGTTAGTAAAATTATTCCTATCCCAAAGATTAGCAATCCTTCTGAACTACCTCATTTTCGGCCAGTAAGTATGTTAAGTTCTCTTTCTAAAGCCTTTGAGATAGTTGTTAAGAATCAAATTCAGGTACACCTTAATATCAATAGTTTAGTTAGCTGTGTTTAATCTGGGTTTAGAAAATTCCACAGTACAACCACTGCGTTATTAAACGTATGTGACGATATTAGGTGTAATATGAGTAATAGGGAGTTGACCTATTTAACTTTGTTAGATTTTTCCAAGGCCTTCGATTCTATCAATCACGGTATTTTATTCAATAAGCTTATTTCTCAACTTAGATTTTCGTTTTCTGCCGCCAAATTAGTTCTCAATTACATTTCTACTCGTTCTCAGGCAGTTTATTTCGGTGATAGCTTATCTGATTTCGTTCCAGTTACTTCCGGCGTACCTCACGGTTCAGTGCTGGGTCCCTTATTATTTTCTATGTATATTAATGACATAGAATCCTCTATTCACTATTGTTCTTTACATATTTTTGCTGATGATGTCCAAATATATAGAAACAGTCGTTTAGATCAAGACTCTGTAGTAAGGAATATTTCACTGATAAATGATGATTTATGTAGTATAGTTGATTGGTCGATATTAAATGGGCTTAGATTAAATGCGAGTAAATCTCAGTCAATTATAATTTATAAGAAGCTTCTTGATACTTCGTCTTTTCTTGGAATTTATCTAAGCGATTCTCTTATTCCGTTTTCAAATACAGTAAAAGATTTAGGGTTAGTTTTTAATAAATCTCTTACATGGGGTGACCACTTAGTTAATATTAGTAGAAGGTTGTTTGGCATGCTTAGTTGTTTGTACAAAGTGGTAGAGTTTACGGATAGTTTTTGTAAGAAAAGAATGTTTATGTCTTATATTCTCCCTCAGTTTATTTATGGTGATGTAGTTTTGTTTGGATTACTTCAGGAGAATATGAGTATTCTCCAAAGATGTTTCAATGCTTGTACTAGGTTTATTTTTGGTATTAGAAAATTCGATCATATTTCTCCTTATTCTAATGTTGTTTTAGGATGTAGTTTATCTACCTTTTTTGAACTTCGCGTTTGTCTTTTTATTTTCAAACTTCTTAAAACTAAGCAACCAATTTATTTGTATAGGAAGTTGTTGTTTAGTAGGTTTTATTCGACTAACCTATTTTCACAAAAAAATTTATGTAGATCGTTAAACAAATCCTGTTTCGTTAGGGGAATTACTCTCTGGAATTCAATTCCACTTGTAATTGAGAGACTAGGTTCGTCTAAATTATTTAAGTCAACATTTTTAACTATTCCTCTAAATTCTAAATAAATTCTATCTAAATTCTAAATACAAATAAATAAATAAATAAAGAAGTTGAATGAAAAACTCGAAGGAAAATTTTTAAAAGTTTATAGAAATGTCTCATTGTATTTATATTGTTTTTATTTTGAAGATGAGCCACAACAAAGAAACTGCTGAAACGTAACCAAAAGGCATTTTTTTCATTGCTCAAATATCATAAATCCAATCTAAGGTGTTCAATATGAACCAAGTAAACTGTATAAGAACTCGTACTAGTACTGCAAATATTTAAAATTTTGAAAGCATCACCATAGTAACTCTTGATTAAAAATGTAAAAATCTTAAAAATTAGCATGTTAAAAGGAAGGCCATAGCCATTAATAAATCGTTTTGAAAATCACTTCATTTGTGATAGTCTTGACACAATTATAAAAGGTAACCGTTGAATTCAAAAATTCAGTCCACGCAAGACTCACTTTGCTTTACAGTCAATATTTTAACAGTGATTTTGATGATGGCTTATTCCATAATTTATTATTTATTTAACCATTTAATGATTGTGACTTTATTTGCGGTAGTTGTCATAAAACGGTTAATTCAATTGAGTTGTAATGTTTAATTTTTTTTTATATCTAATTTATATTAATTTTAAAACTTTGTGTCAAATAAAGGGTATATAAATTAGATTTTCTGCGATTAAATGACACATTGGTCATAAAACGGTTAGTTCAATTGGTTTACGCTCGTCAAATCCCATTCGACTCTGATAAAGTAACCATTTATTAATTGTTGTAATTATAACTTTATAACAGTTCCACTGTTGTCTAAGATAATTATTTTATAAACATTTTTGTAAGATGTCGCTGTCTTATTCGTATTGTCCAAATTATCGCTAAGTTCACATTTTTCTGTCATATTTAACTTAATGTAAAAAAAGCAATAGTCATGTTCAGTCTGAAAAAACAAATGAAACAATAAACATAGAGTAATAAAAGATAAATAAAATAAATTATAGTTAGTAAAAGGTCGTTTTCATTTTACACACCTCCGGATAAACAAACAGATTTAACATGGTCCTTCGAGCCGGATACCGGAAATATTTGGAGCAACAAGGAGTCAAGGAGACCGTGACTACGTTTTTAATCATATATTTGGTCATTACAACAACAACTAGAGTGTGATACAGTGATATTTGTAGCCATATTCATATTGCATTATAAATTACATTGCAATAATTTATACATAAAACGATAATCTGTTGGCAAGGTCTACATCACTGCTCAATTCGATTACATCAACTATTAATTATTTGTTGTTGTCCAAAATGGCCGACAAACGTACACTATCAAGAATAGTCAAACGTATTACCGGCATTGAAAATAAATTGAATACGACTAATATGACTAAGGACAACAAAGGCTTAGCGTTTGTGACTGGGCGTCTGGCCTTAATAAATGACGAGTGACTTGACTTTATCAACATAAAAAAGTGCGAGGGGCAAGTTTAGTGACGATAACCTCAAAATTGTCGAGCAAATAGAAAAAGATCATTTCTCTGTAAAATCGAAGCTCTTCAATAAAAGGCTTCAATTGAAGAGAAACTAACAGTGCAACCACTAAATTTAACTATGAATGATGTGGATGTCAATCTGCAAAGCTTTTTGATGGAATTTTTAAATTTAAATCAAGGCAGTAGTGAGATGCGGTTACCTAGGGTGGAAATTCTTGTTTTCACTGGAAAATACACAGAATTCTCGTCATTCAAAGATTTATTCGAAGCCTCTATACACAACAATAGCAAAATTCAGCCGCTTTGGTATTTCCTTTGCAAATAATGGAAGGTAAGTATATTATGGCATAGCAGAAAATGTGTGATCGATACGATAAAAAAACACGTGATCAGTACCTTAATAAACCAGTTCATATTGCAACCAGCCATTCTTCAAATATCAACCAAGGGTATACGCACTATGATAGACACTTCAGTTGAGGTCATCAGGGGTCTATTGAACAAATTGGATCCAGATACCCAGGAAGCATGGGCTAATGAAACAGCTAACATTGGCATTCCTATATGGGATTTTTTCTTCAAATTTATGAATGAGCGCAGTGACGTGCTAGAAAGCCTAAACATTAAACCAATTAGGACCGTGAAACCCAAAATCATTAACTCGTTGCATTCACAACCAGTGGCGGTCAAGTGTATCATGTGCTCAGCAGAACATTGTGTATCCCCTACGCACCAGCCTGTCGTTTGCCGATCTAGATTTAAATGCACCAACTGTAAGCGAAGGCATCATACTTCCATTCATATGGATGTTAACCCGATCATTGAGCCAAGGGAGAATTCAATCGCAGAAATTCCAACCACTAGCAATACTTGCAATGCTATAGTTAAAGAGGATTTTCCGAATAAATGCATCGCATTATTACCGACCGCAGAGGTATTGGTCGAAGACATTTATGGACAAAACCATAAATGTCGTTTGCTGTTAGATCCTGGGTCCCAGTTTTTATCCATCACAGAGGATATGGTTCAAAGGCTTTGACTGCAAAGAACGAGATCCAACGTCAACATCGTTGATGAGGATCGTTTTTCGACAGACTGTAAGTAAGACAAACCGGTCAACCTTATTTAGTGCGTGACTGAGATTTAGAACGTATCGCATCGCATTAACCGCGGATATTGAGAACATGTATCAGCAGATTGCAGTGACTGATGAAGGTATTAACTATCAAAAGGTTTTGTTGAGAAGTGTATTCGGAGAAATTAAGCATTATCAACTCACAAGGATGACATTTGGATTGGCAAGTTCAACATTTTTCGCGATTAGAACCTTACAACAATTAGCACAAGAACATCAAAAACAGTTTCTTGATATTGCCAACAGAATAGGCGAACGCTTTTAAGTCGAAGATTTTATATCTGAATGTCAAACAACCAAAGGAGCGCGACCGTTAAAACGAGACCTTAGCAAAATAATGAAGGATGAGGGTTTTGACCTTAGAAAATGGGGTCCAACTGTCCAGAATTAAATGGCATTCAAAGGTTAAATGCACAATTGCCATTCGGAGATTTGAAGGAACGAAGGTTCTTGGTATTCAATTGTATCCAAATCTTATGTTATTCAAATGGTATTCAAAATATGTTTGATTCGATGGGCTGGGTATCGCCCTTCATAGTAATACTAAAGATTATTTTACAAAAACTGTAGTATTTAAAATTAGATTGGGTTGACCCATTGCCGTCAGATAGAGCAGAGGTATATCAAAAAACCAGAACTGAATTCAAACATTTCGAAGATATTAAAATTTCCCGGTTTGTCAACATTTCTGATAAAAATACTCAGCTACACGGGTTTTGTGATGCTAGCGAAAAAGCATTTAACACTGTCATATATAACAGGTCAGTTAATAGTAAAGCGGAAATTCGTGTACAACTTTTAGTTTCAAAAACCAAGGTAGCCCCTACAAAGCTTGTATCGTTGCTGAGATTAGAGCTCTGTGAAGCTGTGTTGTTGGCGAAGTTGATGGAATCAATAAAATTAGAAATTAAACATGAGGTGCAGTGTTATGTTTGGACGGATTCTTCAGTAGTACTCGCCTGATTGTCAGCCCACCCTTCCAAATGGAGAACTTTCATCGCAAATAAGACTAAAGAAATACATACTAAGCTACCTAGATCCTGCTGAGGTTATATACGGAGCTCTGAAAATCTTGCGGATCAAGCTAGTCCAGGTGTCTTTCCAGATTCAGCAGACTTAGTTACCAACAGGAAAGAAAAGTGTTTACGCTCCACTGTTGTCCAAGATATTTGTTTTATTTAAATTTTGGGAAAATCTGATTGTAATAAAAAGCAAGAGTCATTCTCAGTCTGAAAACACAAACGAAACAATAAAAATTGACCAATAAAAGATAAAATAATAAAATAAATTAAAATTAATAAAAGGCCATTTCATTTTCATTTTACAGACCTCCGGATAAACAAACAGATTTAACACAATTAATTTGTAATGTATAATCAATTTTGTTAAAATCTAATTTATATTAATTTTAAAATTTTGTGTCAATTAAAGTGTATTTTAATTAGATCTTCGGTGATAAATTCGATTTTCGGACGTATTTGTCATAAAACGGTTAATTCGATTGATTTGTAATTTTTAATCAATTTTTTAAAAATCTAATTTGTTTTAATTTTAAAGTTTTGTATCAAATAAAGTTTGTTTTATATTAAAATTAACTAAAGTACACTTAATAAATTTTAGAAGCATGAAGGTGAACTAATAAATTTGTAATTTATAAGTGAAAACTAATGCCATCTGTTACACCTACGGCTTGGAGAAATTAGTTCATTAATAGATTTTATTCTTAGGGGACCTTTATAGATTACAGTTGAATTGTGGCACACTGGAGTTGATGATAAGGGACGTCCGAATGCAGAGCATTTCAGAAAAATTGTGATTGTATTGTGCTAATAATAGTTAAACATGGCCACCGGGAAACCATACCAATTCTGTTAATACTAACTAACTTTTCTTTTCCTTACATCACCAAAAAAGTCAAGTCTGTCATAACTAACATTCCTACCCCTCCTTTGGGTTTGTTATATGTAACACGGATGTACGGTGGTGTCCGGCATTCCGGGAGTTTCTGGTTCGTCCTTGGTCGTACATTCTAATTCATTAATCAAAAAAAATTTAGAATTAAGTGGAGTTTTAATGGTGGAGCCTTTCTGTTATACTCTGTTTTGTTTTATTTTGCCCTACAATTCTTGAAACTTTCCCGTTACATCCTACATCAGCTATATGATGAATTGCCTCTGCTCTGTATACTTCCAGCAAGTATTCTTGGTACGCTTATTGCGCTTTTTTTGATATTGCTTGTTGTTTAGTTTGAACAATGTCCTCGGCTTATCCCGTGGTAGCTATTTTTTATCAAGCTACTTTGCTTTTCGATACTGGCTTACTCTCCTCAGTTGAAATACTTTCCTCGACTGACACTTGTGATGATTTTATTTTCATCTTTGCTGCTTCCTCCGATGAATTATTATTATATTTTTAATGGTATAGTTTGCTTTGGTTGTTGCTGAAAGTTATCCTTGATATGAACCGCAAACAGATCAGCCTTCCCTTCGCACTTCTTGCCCAGATCCCACCATCTTTTTAAAGTGGAGCCACATGGATGTTAGTTCTTTTGACTACTTTCGTCAACTTCCATAATGAGTTATCGGATTTTTTATTAGTAAGTCTACCAAGGTACCTCAATACTCAAGATATTAAGGTATTTGTGGCTGTGGTATAAATGGTTAAAAATTGTTGTTTCCTATGCTGTTCCTTTTATACATATACAAGGTTTTATAAGTCGAGGTCACCTCCAACTATAAAATTACGTTCTAGCAATTTTAACAGTTTAATGTAGTCTTTTACTTTTTAAATTATCCCATTGGGGGTAATTTATTTCAGAAACAACTTGCATTATTTCTTCTTAGATTTATGTTTTTTATGGTGTTTCAATTTTTATTTTATTAGTAAACCCGATTCTCCTCTTGCTCTTTCCGATAGCTGGATACAACTATATAAGTTATAATCCCTGATTTTAACAAGCGAAAATTAACCAAAAGGGCTTTTCTGCGTTTGTTATAATCAGGAAGATGATTTTAATTCAAACTGAACCACTACATTTCACTATACAATATCATAAAATAGATGATAGAGTCCCCTTTTACTAAAAAGATTAGGAGTCCTTTTTTGTTTTCTGTTCGCTTGTTTTAACATTATTTACAACATCAAGTATACGATTTTAGATCTCTAAGATTTTGAACTTCTTCTATAATTTTTTTACTGAAACAAGTGTGGACGAGACCTATTGCCGCAACTTTTATTAGTTGCAACTATTTTTCCTCGTAAGTACTTTATAGTATTCCTCTTCCTGGACGGTTTATTCTTTTTCTGACCGTCTTATGACCTAATTCATCCTCATTGGTGAACGAGGTTTATTCCTCTGTTTTACTAAATAATCATTTGTTGTATTTCATTTTCTCGCTTTAGATACCCAATTTCTTTGCTGAGCTTGGCAAATGATTTCTCTATTTGCTGAAACCTCCCTAGATACCGATATTTTCTAGGTGTTCAGTTCTGTCACTAGATCCAGCTGCTCTCAATGTAATATTTTCGATGGCTTCACTTTTGTCATACAAAGTTTGGCCCTCCCCAATTTTTCCTAACGGATGAACTTGAAACGAACAAGTGATGAACTTGAAACAAGTATTTGTCTTAACATAGCCTTTATTTTACGACTGCCAACAAAATTCGTGTCTACTAAATTGGTGTCTTAACAAAGTAGCTGTTAGTCTGCCCAGCAAACACATTGTTAATTATAATAGCATGTAATAAATTGGCACGAGTTTCACCTTTACTCTATATAGAACGTAATCATGTTGTAGTCAGAAAAAATGTAACCTCATTAATTCTCAGTAAAGATATATACTGAAAGCCAAATCCAATGATATGTATTACCACCGTTAAACCTTTTTTTTAGCATCCATCCACATCAATCATACAGACGTTTATGGGTATAACGTATAACATCAATTGTTTTACGGTTATGTTTATTTTCTTCTTGTGTTGTGAGATTCACATGATTATCCTACACCAGATTATTAATTTTTAATTTGATTCGGCACAAATCAAAATGGTAGTGAATAAAAATTTATAATAGTCGAGATACACTGCGGTAACAAAATACATTCTCTACTTTTGAATCCGTACATAATATGAACGAACCAACAAAATTGATGTGGAATAAAAATAGAAAAGTGCTTCCATTTTATCTACGGTGTCGTATATCAGTAATAGATATAAGACGTATCTTATATATTGATTGAACAAAGCTATTTGTTATATTATTATGGGAAAAGTTTCATTTCTTGTATATAAGCTATCTAACAAATCTTATATACTCGTATCTAATATAATACAGTCTCCTAATCTATTCGAATATATTAAAATGTCGATATGTATATGGCTTCATATATTTTATCTATAAGAGTTACAATGTTGTCGATATCAAGAGAATACGAAAGCCTATCAAATTTTATGTTTACTCGATTTAACTTACTTTTTGTAATTTTCAATTTTTCATTTTATTAAATTATTTATATTTTTCCAGGATATACGAGGGTCGTCTGGTAAGTACGTTGCAAGTCTTGATGCAAAAACATTTTACAGACAAAATTCAATTAATTTATTTAACTATGGTCCTAACTACGACGAATTCACAAAACTTTAATTCCATCAAATTTTGATGGTTTTATTTTCGCAGATATGGTTGGCGGTTGCCACATGAGACATGAAATAGTACCAAAAGGGATTAAGATATTTTGAATTTTATCACAGCGATTAGACTAAAGGTCGATTTGGCTCTTCGGTCTTAGGACTACGATTGAGTACGATTGACGACGATGTCTAAACGTTTTACATTTTAGTTGCTCAAATACAAAAGTCCAATTTGAATGAAACGATTGAGTCAAAAAGATAGTGTCTAAGTCTGTCTAAAACGTCTGACAACAAAATAAAAGTGCCACCTAAATGTCAGTATTTTCTTTTAAAATCCTTCAGCGTGCAATTGAAAGTTTTTTAAGAAAATTAATCTGTCATGTTTTTTAGAACTTTTGCCCTACTGGAATATAAGGGTCATGCATTGCATTTCCATGTTTCAAGGAAATTTCAATACCAAATGTGTAGTTCTGTACTACAATCAAGTATAGAGTATGGCAGCTATTATTGATGTGCCGAAAGGTAATGCAATACTATACGTATTTTGGAAAATATACATATAATCTAAAATAGTTTTTCGGTTCCACCAAATGCAACCAAAACCAAAATCCTTTTCAAGCAGCAACAGGAATCAATTTATTTTTGTTTTCATTTTATTTTTGGGAATTGATAAATCGCGTGGTGGGAAAATTAATAATATAGTTCTTCGTTATGGCAACCAACACGGCCCTGCTGCTTATGAATCCGGCCCGGGTGTATCTTTTACGCTGATTATAGCTACTGCAGACTTATCACTTTCACACTCATCTTCACTTCAACAGGCATAATAGAACGGTTTCATCTGAGTGTAGCTGTAACTGAGTAGTCGATTTATATATTGTAACCGAGTAGGCAGTGGATAGAAAAATAGTTGAAGTACGACTGCGGCAAGGAACGGAACAATAAAAAGAAATATAAAAAAATGATACTAGGTTTAAACTTGAATATGTTTTAAATAAAAAATTTAATATAAAAACTATAAATGGCATATTATTGTGGACATTAGAAAAATTAATTTGAAATTATAGTTCAGAAGTGGGATTAACCTGTGTGTAAATAAAATAGTGAAAAACAACGAGAACGAGTAGTGTTTAGAATATGGATTTCACGAGGTTAAGTAAAACGGAGGTAGTTGGTGCTTGTAAAGAGCGTTCAGTACCAACAACGGGAAATAAAAAAGGCTTACTGGGTCGGCTAAAAAAGTATTAAAAAAAACCAACAAAGGGTAAATGCGAACGACGGCGCTTTCGGTAGCCATACGAGATAACTACCTTCTCGGATCAGAACGACACGATGATGCAAAATCGATCGCCGGAACAGTGTAGCAATATAACTAATGAACTCGAGTTGATAAAGCGTTAGCGAAATTTGGTTAAACGAGAACAGGACTTAGTCGACCGGGAAAAACAGTTAAGAAATTGTGAGGGAATGCCGCATGGTAAGCGTTACATACGGTTATCTCCTAAAGATGTGGTGGATATTTTACCAGAATTTGACCCATCGAAGACATGGAATGTCTTAAACTCAGAACAATAAATTTATTATTGATTAACAATTATTGTTAATTTGGGTCAACTGTGAGATCAAATTGATTGGTATGAGAGTATGCAGAGTACACGCTATTATAGAAAAAAAAATTAGAAGATGTAACGAACAATACCAGTAAACATTTTATGAAATGGTTATGGCACCGAATCAAAAGCAACTGTCACTAGCGTGAATAGTAATATCAAACCGTTTGCCTCACTAAACACGGCACAATGTTATAATTGCTTTGATATAGGTCACGTATTTTTAAATTGCATGAAACCACCCCGACGTGAACGATGTACAATCAACGAATTAAAACGCCACGGTCTTACGCTGAAGCTAACAGAATGTAATTTTTTTAAACGCGAGGTAGATTTTCTGGGACATAAACTCTCAGAGCTAGGAATAAAACCGGGGAAAATGAAAACTGATGCCATTAGGAATTTTCCACAACCGAATGAAAAAAACCCAAATACGACCGTTTTTGGGATTAGCGGGATTTTTCGAAAGTTTATGAAAAATTTCAATATCATCGCGAAACCATTAACTCAATTAACTTCGGAATTAGGACCATTCCTATGGACTGACGAACAAACAAACACTTTCGAATATATATTAAGACTGTGTGCCTCCGGTTGGTTTTTTTGTTTAAACTGTCGATTTTTCTTACATTTCGCTACTACCCACTTGGCGGCGGACGAAAAGACTCATCGTGAGTTTGCTTTTCAATTTGACGTCAAACAAAAATATATTTATAGCCGCTGCAATTATTTTTTGTGGTGTTGTGTTTTTTTATAGTTTACAATAACTACGGTAAACTAAAAAAATGTTTATTTAGAAATCTACAAATTTAGAAATTTGAATAGCGGCACAGTGTACATATTTTACACTAGTACCATATAAGATGAATTAGCAGAACTTTACATTAATTTAAAAAGACATAAATTTAGCCAAAAAAATCGGCCGCAGGCATACAGTCTACGTCTAAATTGGGAAGCTACGAAACTTTAGCAATGTATGAACCAAATTTATATCTTGAAGCGTGTACTGATCAAAAGTGTTGGGCGGAATTTTATTTCAAAATAAAACGGCCAAAAACAAAAACGACCAGTAGTATACTTTAGTAGGCAGATCACCGAATGTAAACAAAAATATCATTCATATGAACCTTTAGCAGAGGCTTCAGCCTTAGTACGGTTTCGAATTAATTTGATCGGAAAGCCGATCAGTTCGTAACTCTTTCTGCATCCCTACAAACATGTTCGACAAACAAAGATCTCATACCAAGAATTGCAAGGTGGTGGCTGAAGCTGGCAGATTATGATTTTACAATAGAATATCTACCAGGAGTGCAAATGAAACACGTGGATGCGCTAAGCAAAATACAAATGGTGCAGAAGAACGGATTGATCCAGCCAGCTTAGATGTTTGTCAAATATCGAATATGGAATACGATTGGCTCGTAGGAATGCATCAGTTAGACGAGGAACTTCAAAAAATAGATATGATGTTAAAACAACCAGCTAAAATGCGGAAGAACGACAGACTTATCATGACTATACGACTGATCGAGAACAACTTTTTCGGAAAACGGATGAAAGACAAAAATGGATTGTAGCTACTAGGATAATTAAAAGATGAATAAATTAACCACGACGATATGGTACACTGCGGACTCGAGAAAACACTAAAAATGGCCCAGAAACATTTTGGTTACCTAGAATGAGATAATTACCTAAAAAATATATGGCAGCTTGTATTGAATGATTACACAAAAGCAATATCTGGGTAGAAAAAAGGAGAACTACATCCGATTGAAAAAATACCAATACCATTTCGCACGATTTACATATATCACCTTGGACCGTTCCCGAAAAACATGAAGGGAAATGCACATTATGTAATCATTGTTGTAGACGCTTTTACCAAATGTCTTCATATTAAGACGATTAAAAATACTTTTGCGGTACCAGTAATTAATATAATGTATGATTGGATCGTACATTTTGGTATACCCACACGAGTCATTAGTGAATGAAGCAAGCGAATTCGTCAAACGGTTTCCAAAATTATTGTCACGATAACGATATTAAACATATATTAAACGTAACAGCAACACCGAGAGCAAACTGCCAATGTTAACGAAATAATCGTACGATTTAAAGAAAATTACGATAGAAGAAACCGAAAGAAATGAAGCTGTTTGATTTTTATCAAATGGGAAGGTGGACCAACGACTGGCGTATCCAGGAAATCAGTAACAAAATTTCGAGGGCCAAAATTTCGATGTACCTGGGGCCGAACAAAGTCAAAACAAATTTTGTGAAAAATTGTGAAGGCGTTTTAACATCTGAACGAATAAAGCCCTGGTGTAAGCTTGAAGATCTAGAGGACATCAGTAGTCAGGATGATCGAGCTGTAGCTGTAACAAACTAGTCGATAGATAAAGTCACTGAGTAGTCAATTTTCAAAATTCTTGTGAAAACTGGATTGCCATTTTTTCTTCCAGTATCTCTTATTCTCTTCTGTCTTCAAAACACCTCATCGTTGTTCAGTTTTCTAAATCGCAATGTTACCTAAACTCTTATGATGTAACCGCTGCGCATTTAACGGAAATAATTTAACGATTTAACGATTTTGGATTGCCAAACGTCGATATCTATAAGTTTCACTTCCTAATCGCTTCTTTTGCACTTACTATTTTTGTTGTGTATAGAGCCAAACAAACTTCGTGAGTAAACCGATGACGAATAAATTAATTCAGCAGTAAAAGATTACTTTTCGGTAAACAATGCACAAATATTTCCTGTTTCCTGTCTTTTTTCTGCTAAATGCAAAAAATACAATATAAAAACACTTTTGCTCAATGCACATTTTGATCACATCCATCTGCATTGCTTCCGAGTCCTCCAATCCATTAACCTTTAATATACTTAAGAAGACCATTAACATTGAAATTTCCATCGTACGCTCCGTGGTTTAGTTCCAATAAAATAAAAATGTTTTTCAATTCTTAATCCCTAATTTGTGCAGGTCTTATTTGACTGATGATCCTTTTTTTAACTAGATATACACTAGGGTTACGCTTTAATGCATCAACATGACACATATACGTGATGGTGTCCTTTGTTTTAGGTTGTAGTCATATCCTTGGAGCAGCAACGCCCAACCGGCGATTCTCGAATTGAATTCGCGTTTGGCCATTATTACTTTAAAGGTTGCATAATCGGTTTTTATTACAAATATGAGACCTAAAAGTGTGATCCAAATTTTTTCGATGCATTGACTATAACAATAACTTCCAGTTTGTAGGTTGTGTAATTTGTGTAACTGGATGCTGCATTTGATCCACATAACATTTTTTAAAGGATCACTTCCAACTATTGAATATAATTTTGAAACTAGTTTACCCGATAATTTGACTTTTAAACATTCAAAGGCTTCTAGTTGTGGTTTCTCAAATTATGTTTTGTTTTCCTTTCGAAGCCGATCTGTCAACGGTTTAGCAAAGGTGTTGCATACTTATGGACATATTTTCTAAAATAGACAGTCAGTCCTAGCAATTCTTGAAGATCTTTTTCTGTTTGTAGGACTGGAAATTTTCTTATGGCCTCAATCTTTCTCCATTTGTTATCTAAACCATTTTTTTCTACTACTTCAAGTATTATCTTCAGTTTAGACTTTCCCTCTTCTTTAGCAATATCTAGGACATCCATATAAAACAGACTACTCTTTTCATTGCCAATAACCTAAAAATTTCATATATGAAACGTTAAAATGTGCCTAGTTAATTGCAGAGCCCAAAATCCGGCTCTCCAATGAGGGATTATAGTAGTAATCATCATTATCACCAATATAAATCAAGTGATGACAAATCCCTTTTCCAACGTTCCTTTTTGGGCTAAAACCTGTACCTCAAATATCTCAATTGAAAACTGGCCCAGTGGTTAAAGCTGTTTTAACCACTGCGCTAGTTTTCAACTGCTATTTTTTGAGCATTCTCTGTGCAATCGCCCGATACTTTTTTGCCACGTTTTCACTTGTTTGGATATGACTTTATATTTCTGACTATGACTTATCTTCCACGGTTCACTTTTCTCTTGTGTTGTCCTGGTAATAAACTTCAGGTAGTTTTTTATTTGTTTCCTTTCGGTTAAGGATGCTAATGATTACGCTGGTTGATATACCCACTTATTGTTTATAACTTGATTGATATAACTTATGGGATTCCTCTTTACAATGTGACCATATTTAATGGTTGTTAAGATTGATTAATTGATTGATTGATGATACTGTGATCATTACGGCATAATTCTATTATAATTTTGTGCTGTACGGAAAGGTAAGTATATCAGTCATAAAATAATTAATCTTGTTTCCCGGTAACTAATATTGAAACTACTGATAACGCAAGAGAATCACAATTGATGAAAAATACGGTATGTAATTGCGAAAATCTAATTTATGTACACTTTATTTGACACAAAACTTTAAAATTAAAATAAATTAGATTTGTTAAAATTGATTTTACGTTTCAAATCAATTGAATTAACCGTTGTATGACCAATACCGTCAATATATAACAGTTGTTAAGATGCTAATAAATTTAATTTCAGTAAATTTATATTCACCTAATTCTAGTTGTTTGCAGAACAACTTATTTCTGTGTTTTAATCCAATTTACGTTATTTGACCAATTGTTTTAGAAATATTGCCCCATCTTTTGGAGTAGCCTCCATAAATGGCTCGCAGATATTTTCCTTTATCAATTTTAAATCAGAAGCACGTAACCAATTAAAGCATGCATAAGAAATTACACATTTGGATCAGATGAAATTTTTGTGAGAGGCTGTTAGTTAAAACATGTTGTAATCTATGAAGAAACTGTAAATAAGCCGCCATGAGTAATAGTATTTTTCCCAATAACTTTTTTAAAGAAATGGTTGCTTATGGCAAAGATTATAGATTTTTCTTTTACTTATCATACAACCCCCGCAAATTTCTTTTATATGATACATACGCAGCAATAACATATACAATACGTAAACTTATGTGCTCGTACATATAAGGTGTCGTAAGTTTGAACGTACGAGCTGAGATAAAATTGAATAGATCAACTACAAAAAAAAATGTTGAAATGTCTTGAGGGAAAATAATAATAGAGTAGAGAAAATTGTATTTAGTTTTCATCGTCGTTTCGATGTCTCTCCTCGATATGATTGTACGATATGAAAATGATGTTTCGATTGAATTGATTTGAGGCTGATTTTATTTATATTTTTTGATTATTATTTCTTATTTAAAGATTTCCTTTTGTGCACAAGTCAAAAAGGATGCGATAAACAAATTTTAAATTAACGTTGAAATTTTTTGAATTCATTTTCTTTTATTCGTTGATTTTGTTACCTTTTTTCTTCGAAATTGTCTGAAATTTTAATTAATTCGTTTGTAATGCTAATTAAAGGTGTAAGGATTCTTAATTGCGCTTTTGGTAAAGTATTTCGTATTAATTAACTCCACTCATTGTGGTTTAACATTATGTGAGGTCTCAACTCGTCTTCTCAGCTCGAATTTAAGTAAAACATGGATACAATCTGGCCTTAGCAGCTAAGAAACGATTGAACGATTTAAATTAAATTTAAAACCGATTCTTAGAGGTATTATTGATCCTAATCAGAGCATAATTACAGGTTTTGGCTTTTTTGATTTTGGGACAGTTCAAATTTAAGTAAAAATGGATCTAATCTGGTACATCATTTATTAATCTCCAATATCTGTAACCTTGCAATTTTTTTAACTTGTGTCGTGCAGAGGCGCAATCGGTAGAATTATGGAAACTCTACAATTGCAAGTTATCAAAAAGATATCGATATTTTTGTTTTATTGATTTTAGGTTATGTCGAAAATTGTATGTAGGTTATGTAAGCGCGATTTGACTACTTTTCAGATTTGACCAACTGCAATTTTTTTCCTGTCACTCAATTCTTGAAAGCACGCGTAATGTCGCGTAGTCAATGTTGCATTTTGACGTTGCTTTATTTAACAGAAATTGAACCTAAGTACTTTACAATAGAATTTAAAAAAATATTCTGATTAGTTGCTGATTTTGGTTCCTAATTAATTCGGCTGATTTGACTTGCCTTAGGTACTCTGAATTAAATGAATCACTTATTAAAAAATGCGCCGGATTCAAAACAGTTAGATTCGATGGATCTGTGGACATTGGTATCAGTTGCAAGAGTTCAAACAATATTCAATTTACACTACAATCCACCAAAATGTGGAGGCCAAAATGATCGGTACAAAATTAGTTTAGTTGTTGCTGATGGGTGTTATTGTTGATAACCGTTCGTCCATTGTTTGCACCAACGAAATTGGTTGTCGGAAATGAAATAAGCAGCGTTCCCTTCTACCAATGAAACGATGGAGAGAGCTAATAAACTATATAAGCAAACCTCTATATAAAATTTGGTAGAAGTAGTAGCCTGAATTCATCTTTTCAAATTAAAAGGTAATAATAGTTAGCTCTAACGCTGGGAACCACTCTTTGAGGTTGGGTTTGTTCATATGGAAGTTAACTCATTAGTTGTTGTATGTTTTTTGATTTAGTTGGAAAACATCTAATACTTCGAGTTACTACTTTACGACTCACCTCTTTTACTCTGATCACCCCATTCTTTCACTTAAATAGCTTAATAAAGCTTGAGGTCCACATAATGATTGCACATGATGACACACGATGATCGTGAATATGTTCATATGCTGCTAATAATTTGGCAAGTTTGGAATGATTTGAGAACTGCATATATGAGGCATTCTCAATTTCTTTTGATAACAGTGGTCTAAATGTTCTATTTACCGCTTGAGTTTCATATTATGTGAGGGTTGAAGACAACAAATCACTGATGCAAAGCAGTTTGTTGAAGTTTGAATATTTGGTAATTAAACGGTTTTTTAATACCGCTGAGACTATTCTTTCGCCATTCGTTATCATTCATCCAAGCCCAAAATCAGCCAGGAGTTGAATAACGTGCCACTACATATTGGACGATGGTAATTGTGAAGGCATCATTCCTCTTGATACCAGATCAATTGGGTTATATTTAGTATTTATATAGGACCAAATCTCAGGTAGAGTGATTTCCTGAATTTAGGAAGTACGATTTGACACGAACGTTACAAACTTCATTAAACATGCATACAAGTTGAGCCTGAGCACTGTTTGCTTTTTAAATGGAGTCCTTCTTGAACTTTGCGTTGTACTTTTGTCACGAAATACTCCAGAATGAGGGAAGCAATAGCCAATTATTAGTTTTGAACTTGACTTTTATTTTAAATTTTAAATTTTTTTAATTTTTTTTAACCTTTATAGACACCCAGCTCCGACATCTTCACTTTTTTTGGTAGACATGCTCAATAACGTCCACAATAACGAATCACAATTTGGGCATCATATTCGTCACAATCATAAACTTTCCTCGATAGTGAATTTATTCAGTATATTTATTTGTCTAGTTCCCAACATTTGACCATGGTGGCCATAATTACTATTTGCAGTCAGAATGAGGTCGCAAAGTGCGTTGGATACAAATTCAAATGTAAAAGCAAGTCAACACAGTCAACTTTACGACAAATAATTTCACGCGCAAATGTAGCATTAGTACATTTACGCCTAGAGGCTAAGGTTTGGAGAACAAGAAACTTCCACCGGTCCAGGTACGGCAAAAGTTTATAGCCTTCGTTTTCAAGAGATGGCAATTTTTTAAGAACAATGTCAAGAAGACAGTTTTGCAATACCACGATAATTGGTATATTACTGCGGGACCCATTTTTATAGATCGGTATGACTTTTGATACTTTCAAAGCATCCGGAAATCTACCTTGTTTGAGACTTGAGTTAAATAACCGGCATAACGGATCAGCAAATCCATCAGCACAACGCTTTAACAGAGACACAGGTAAGCCATCTGATCCAGGACCCTTTGAAGCATCCATATTTTTAGAGCATTCGAAAGAAATATTTATCGAAACAGGTGTACACACCTGTTTCAATAAATTCAGATACACACTCGAAGACTCAGCAATGTCGTCGCACAAATTTAGCTTGAAAGATCGAAACTTAGTATAAAAAAAAAGTCTAGAAAATTTCCGCAACTACCTAATAGTGTTATTAATCTGAGAAGTATCCAAGTTTGCCATAAAATCACAAACTAGCGCGGAAGATTCTCAAGTATTAGAAGGAACAAAAATATGGTTATCCATCATCTAAATTAACTCAGGAAAATTAAAATCGCCTAAAATAATGAAGTCAAAGCTTTCATTAATAAAGGGGAATAAGTTATTGAAATACTTTCAAGAAAAATGTTACAAAAGATGTAGTTGGATTAGGGGGAAATATACTGTGCTAGTTACTATAAAAGATGTAGCCAATTTAATTATAACCGTAATAAACTCCACAAGGTCAGAAAAAAATGTACTAAAATAATTTTTCCGAAGTGCAATTAGAACACCACCACCTTTAAGGTTAGTACTATAACTATACCGATCGCGTCATCACTTGACGGAAGACGCAAAAATCCGGAGGAAAAAATTCCTCAGTATTAAAATTGAGTGTCAGCCATGTATCAGTCAGAACTATTATATCGTAATTAGACTCCAAAATTGCAAGATATAATTTTTTTGGCTTTGGAACGAATGCCACTACAGTTAAAATAAAAAATTAATAAGTTACTGATACAAACTTTAGAACCATTTATGTTTATTTACGGAAATTGATTTATCAGAAATTAAAATTTTAGAAAATAACGGATTGATTATTGATCTTGTTTACGATGTTGCTGAATTAAAGCTGACCGTGAGACTTCAAAATGATTTTTTGAATTTCGACGAGCGTTTTTGAATTCTTTGATTAATACACCTGGCGGCCACGAGGAAGCATCTAGCATTTGGTTTAATTTGTTTTCAGGAACACCAAGGCTCAACGGTACGCGAAGTAGCATCTAAATCACTACTATCAATAATAATTTTGGGCGATTTAGAATTAATATTTAACAGTTGATTATAGTCTCAGTTGCGGTTGTAGAGTTTTTATTATTTTTCTTAGAGCGAGTAGTTATTGGTGTAATCATTTCTGATTTTTTTTTTAATTTTAAGAGTATCAAAGTACCTGTGATAATTTTTCCAAAAGCTGTTTCATCCAAAACAGAAACTCCAGACGCGCTACATGTTTTTGGATAAGCACCACTTTCTATATTATTTAAAATACTTTTTAAACACTATTTCTAATCATTTTGGTCCCACAAGTACCAGGAAAATTAACGGTCATCTGTAGCCGTAAGTTACCCTGCATTACTGCAGGAAGGCTAAGTTTAAAACCTGAGGTCATCCGCTATCTGGAGGTCACATATTAACGTTTTTCTGAAGCCAAACAGCTATTGGCAAACGCTAAATAACATTCGCTTTGAGTTCCGAATTACTCATCAGAGAAGCTTATAATGTCATATCTAAGCGAAACTGGATTTTAGGAAGTAAATACTCCTAAGACGGGTGATAATATTAGTTTTTACAAAATCGCCTCTGTCCTTTTTAACGCAATTAGTGTTACCCAAGTAGCACCATGAACAATTTTAAAACAAGGAATTTGGTTTCTAAAACGTATAAGTAACCTAAACCTTAAACAAATTAAAACAATTGTAAACTAATTTCATGGCTCTCAGAAATTTTTTGAACTTTGTATAATTACAAAAAATAATGATATGCAAACTGAAAAATAAACTTTGTTGTTGAGTTAATTTTATCCTCATAAAAATTCACAAAATCACATTTTTAACTGAACAAATGTTTAAAGCGAAACAAATCTGTTGCTTTATCTTTTAGAATTAGAGTAAAAGGTATATTGAAATTTTCCCAAACCGTATTCCACTTCAAACCGCTTCCTTAGTACTAGAAATGTATTCTGTAAGTTCACAAGGAATTCCAAACTTGCCAGTAAGAACGCAATTTATTCTTGTTTTATGTAAAGATCGTTCAAATTTTAAAACTCTATTAAAATTTGAACGATCTTTACATAAAACAATAATAAATTGCTTTCTTACTGGCAAGTTTGGAATCCCTTGTGAACTTACAGAATACATTTCTAGTACTAAGGAAGCGAATGTTGCCATAATATAAACATTGGAAATGGACCAAAGTTTATTTGAAATAAGGACCTACACCAGACCTTAAAGAAGTAAGGCAACAATAAAATATATGCAGATTATGCTGCCAAATATTTTTGATGCAAAAAGGAAAAACCTTGTTCCAATACTCCTACCGTCTATACCAAAACATAGTTGACCTTCAAAAACCAATGAGTATAGTGGTTAAATATTAAGGCTAACACGCTCGTTTCTCCTAATATTGAATGAGAAAACCATTGGAATTAAGTTCTAAACCAGCTCTAATAATTGTTTTCTTCTTTTAAATCTATACACGAAAAATTAGTTCGTGCAATCATCATTTTTATATTTCTTCATAAATAATTCCCATAATACGAAAAGATATGCTGAAATAAATTAAAATTCCATTACAAAAGTTTCCAACATTAAACAAAAATAAAAACAAAAAAATAAATAAAATAGAAAATAACTTAATCGAAAGGAAAATTGAATCATTTTAAGAAGATAACAGGCAAAATACGTTTTTTCCTTTATGCTTTTGTTTCACCAGAAAAAACAAAAAAAAAATTTGTTTTGTATATTTATATACTTTTAAGCCAACCAAACGCAAAAAAGTTGGCTGGAGCTTTCTTTATATACAAACACACACACAAAATGCAAAAGGTGTGTGGTAGCATTTTTTTAGGACATTTAAACATCTTAAACGTATTTTTTGTGCCAATTATCAAAAAATAAACTTTATTCCAAAAAAGCTTTTACGATTTTTTCGTCGAATTTTTTCAAAATATGTTAACGAACAAAACAAACGAGTCAGACATAATATGATACAAATAATTTAAATTGATTGAAATTTTTTTACAAATTATCAAATTATTTTCCAGTTTTTTTGTTTGCAAAAAAAAAGCTTGGAATTTAAATTTCCATAGTGGAAAACATTGTGGAAAACGACATAATTTCATGATGTCTTATTATTTTTTAAATAACAAAAAAAAAAAACGTTACAACTTAAAATCTAAATTCTCTATATAGAACTGGGTACATAGTAAGAACGTACGAAATGAACAAAAAAAATGGCAATCTTCTAGTAGATTTAATAATAAAAGCTTTTTTTTGCGCTTTTTTTATCAGTTATTTTTTGTAACTTGTTCAATGAAAAAATAAAAAATAAAATTGAATGAACGAACGAGCGAACGAACCGAAAAAAATTAAATTCAATGTTGAAATGAAAATCTGGTTGACTTTAAAGTTTACGTGACTTTTTGCAAAGTGAATTTAATAAAATGAAAAATAAACGGTAAAAATAGTTCAAATGTGTACTCATGTGGTCGGGGGAGAATTTAAATCGTTCGGAAAATGCATTTAATTGTCAAATTTAAAATGCTTTTAAAATCTTAAATCCAAATCACTCAACTTATGACAGTAATTCAAAATAACTGAATTTAAGCCAAATCTAAAATCGAAAAAACGTGTTTCGCCGGCGATGAAGATAAAAACTTGGATATTAAATTAACATCAGTGATGGCATTGGAAAAACCAATTACTTAATTTTCAATTCAAGGTCAAAATAAATAATTTGGTGAATAGTTTCGTATTTCTGTCAACTGTGAAAAACCATTACAAAATTAAGCGAAAAAACATAGTGATTTTGGCTTTAAAAAATACTAAGATAATTTCTGGAAATTTTACACGTTAGGAAAAACCACATTTTTGTGATAAAACCCGCTTGTTATTTTTAATTTGTGGAAAAAAACATCGTACTGTCTTACACCTTTAGACCAGTAGAGTGATTTAAAAATAAGAATGCAACTTAGTTAATGATAAAATTAAAACTAAATTTTCTTCTTCAAATCACGATTTTAGACCAGTGATCCAAATCTGGCTACATTTGGAACATTGGCTATGGCAGATCATGTCAGATCATGTCAGATTTAGTTTCTTGGAGAAACATTTTTTTTCTTTCCTTTATCTCATCAGACTGAAGCTTATTGAAACTCACTTCCTATATGTAGTTTTAATGCTGGAGCTTAAAATGCAAAAAATATCACATTCGTTGTATATAGCAGGTATCGTTACTAAAAACGAAATCCTTTGGGCGATAAAAGGTTTCAAGCCGATTAAATCATTTGACTTGGATAGAATTATACCACCAGGAATCCATAAAAACTTGGAGATTATTTTATTATGGCTAAATGTTTAAGGGATGTTGAAAGCTGGTCTATATTACTAAGACCTATAACAGTATATCATCCTTTATATTGAAGATATTGACTCTATTGAAGGCTGGTAGATGTGTATATATTTGAATGAATTTAAAACCCAGTAAATGTCTTAACATGCGTAACATAAAGAAAAATCTGTGAACATGGTTCCGCACACCATGTTACGTAAACGATCAACAGATAGTTTCACTAATAAGAGATCTTTATAGAAGCATTTGTCGATATCAAGGATGCCTTTAATAATTTTAAAACAAATGTACCAATACAATTCATTGAGGTAGAGGATCCCATTATTAGTTGATTAGACATTTGCTAGTAGCCAGGACAGTTAACTCTTAACTGCAGGGAATTGCTATAAAGAAGCAAGTGGTTAGGGGTTCCCAACCAGAAATCATCTTGCTTTCTCTTCTTTGAAACATGGTAATTAATAGATTTTACGCCGATGACGACTCAAATCAGAGTTGGTACTTTGGCTCTCTACAATCTGAGTAAGACTTGTTCTTATTTAAGAAATAAGCATTTAGTGGCCGGAACTAGATCAGGATACTCACCAAAATAGGTAATATATGGTGTGCAGTTTGGCTTGTATGGACATTAGCGGCGCCCTAGTGACAACACCTACGAGAGCTTTACAGGATTTGTCCATCTTTTTCTGATTGATATCTTCAGTAAGCAGATGGTGTCTAAAACAGCCACCCAACTCACATATTCCTGAAGAAAGAAGCAAACTTCAGAAAAATTGGTTCAATATTGGGAACTAAAGCTATGCTTTTATTTTTAGACGGCTAAAGCTTGACGGTTAGTTTAGAACCTTAAGATTCTGGGATACATTGAATATTGTGTAAATTTTGTTTGTGTACTTGACTACTGCATAATATATCAAGCTGATGTGATTGCGATTAAGGAAGTCTTTACTTTGTTGGGGCATATGACTCTTCAAAATATGACTCTTCAAATGAAACCAAAAATGGACTTTTTGGGAAAGCGTATTTCTGTGCATCAATACTTAGGAAAGAGCATAAGCCCTGGCGTTGGAGAGATTGACCCACCCCGTTTATATGGAAGAACAAGACAAGTGTGGTTTTCGCTGGAGTTAAATGATCCAGGACACTATTTTTTTACGCAGAAGTGAGCTATACACAGTGATAGAGGTACTAACAGGACACTGCCTCTTCGGTAACTTTCGAAAAGACTGATTATGGAAAGGAATTACTTCTGCACAAGTTTTATAGATGAAAAGGAATAAAGACTTTGATAAAATCGTGACTGTCAGTTTGTTGACGCTAGAAAAGCAAAGTTTATCTGCAAATTTCGAAAAATCTGAATGCAATGATTAGATATGCTTCTAGGGGCTGCATTAAGTAATGTTACAGACAAACCATTTTGGACAGGTGTTTTGCATTATTGACCTGAGATATTTTTTCTAATTCAAAGAGTTTAACCGCATGTATTAATTGTATAAAAACAGGTTGTTTTCAGTAGGTCGAAAGAACAGCTCAGAACTACCGACAGTAATAACATGAATGGATATTCAGTGCGTTGGGTGTTCAGTTGCAAAAAAATCCTTTCGTTTATGTCTGACAAGCAGCATTTAACAAGAAAAAAATCGCCTGTAAATGGCAGTCTCTTTTTTTACGCACTCTTAATGTAAATTGTTGTGCCTAACTAAGCTCCAAATTTATTTCAATTAAAGAAATGTTTCCGCAAAGTCCCCTCAAACTTTGATTCGGGAAATTTTAACCATCACTTACTGGTGACACCATCTTTAGCCGAATGGCATGGTTTTATTTATAAAATATTCAGTTGTCTTTGATATTTTTAAAAATTAGTTAATTTTAAAAGGCTTCACTGTTTTTAACCTGTCAATTGTTGCCGAATATGGTTTACTTGAATTATGGGTTAAAGTTATGCTAGAGAAAAAAAGTAATCTGGCATTCCAATTTTTTTTATTACTCTTTGCTGTTCAATAGTCACTAGTTTTTCAGCGTAGACAAGTATTTTTACATAATATTCTCTAAAATAGTCAACAAGAAAGCGGAGGCAGTTGATAGATCCATTTCTCAGTACTAATCGTTTATTAAAAGTTGCTTTCAGTAAATTAATTGAACCTCGCTCTATATGCATGTGGTGTCTTCTTGTTAGGACTACATGCCTCTGAAGTCCATGCGATTCAATTATGGCAAAAAAAATCAAATCTAGCAGTGAAACATAATAAGTGAAATAGGCGTAAATTTAATACAAACAGATTGAGAAATACTGAAACTAGAATACTCTTCAATAAACCGCTCCAATCCAAGCACCAAACAAATAAAGCCATCAGTACAGAACAACGTTGAAACCAATCTGATGAAGCCTACATTAAGATTGCCTCAGATTTACACGGCTAGCTGGAATACAATCAGAAAGATTGGATTAAGGATTTTTCATGAAAGAAAATTAATCAACGCCATAAACACATGTACTAACAAAACACCGCAGAGGAAAACCGAAGACCGAAGATATAAAGCAGCAAGTGAAGTCGGTGACTAGGAATAATTAAGGAAGTCATGCACACCGTACACTGGTGTGTATGAAAGGTCACACTGACAGAATAACTAGATAAACACATCCTCTAGCGGTATTCAGTGGCGATTAACAGATAAGCTCAATAAGGATTTCACAAATGATATGTACCTGTTTCTGGAAAAATACTCAGAAATGATGCAGAAAGTACAACAGCTATTACATTTAGCTATCAAAGTTGGCCTCAAGTTAAATATCAGGAAAACTAAAACGATGAAATCCCACCAAAACCGTCTTCAATCTCTTTTAAGAAGCCTACATGTTGCCGCCGTACACAGATACCATATGAAAAATGTTACCTATTGACTGTATTAGTGCGACAAAATGTCATATCAAAAAAAAATTTAGTTTGGTTTTGAATGGTTTTAAATTACCTAAACTATCATAACGTTATATAAATATGAGCAAATTATAATCCACGTAGTAAGAGCACATTATCTCTATTTACCAAATATAAAACCAAACAGTTGAAATAAAACAAAAAAATTCCAAGTTTGTACTTTTTTTTATATCCTCTTTAGTTTGCTGTTTTGTTATTTTTTCTACACTGTATTCACAATCGTATATAAATGACGACATAATCTCACAAACACATTTAACAAGTTATATTTTTCTCATTTTTTACAGATTATATATGAGTACATTTGGACTTCTTGTAAGAGATTGAAGACGGCTTTGGACATAAAACAAATATATACACACCTATGCTCATCAACCGCAATAACAAATTGAAGGAGAATCTAACATGTATACCTTGGCTGCAAACTAACAAGATGCGACGTGTCGGAGAAGGATACAAAAAAAGTCATACATAAACTGCAAGTGATCGTAAATAAGTGTCTTCATCGTATATTGAAGTGTTTCTGTCCGATAATCATAACAAACATATAGAACTGCTCAGAAGTACAAAGCAGTTGTACATTAAGACCAAAATAAAGAATTTGAAATGAATTGGTCATACCAAAGGAAGCAACAAAATGATTTAGCAAGTATGTCATTGGAATGCAATCTGTAAGAGAAAATACAATTTTGAAGACCAGCCAAGACTTGGAGAAGAACTCTACTAGTGCAAGCCAAAAAACTTGGCAAATCATGGAAATGAAAACAGTAGTTGGCAGTAGAGTGAGATTATCCAGCCTTGTATCTAATAGGTGTCTTCCGAATTATTTAGTTAGAGTGGTGAAAGTTAATAAATAATATAAGCTGTATTTTTTGATGAAATATAATCAAAATAAGATCATGAATTACATAAAAAACAAAGACGCAAATTGAACTCGTTTTTTGATTACAGTATTCGTTTAATGGTTATTACAGTATTTTGCGGGCTTCAAAGGAAGCAAGGCTTTGGATTTCGTATTTTGTCAAATTAATTTTTATGATAAGAAATTTTTTGTAGAGTAATTTTTAGAGAATAAATAGATCCATACAAAATTTCATTGGATCCACCAGTCATATAACTTCAAAATTCAATTTATTGTTTAGAAAGTCCCACGAAATGTTTGCAAAGCATTCATTTAGAAAGCCATAATCCTCTTTACTGAAATAAACATTTAAATGGTTATGCGATGCGTGTTAGAGTCGAAAAAGTATTGAAAACTCAACCTAATGGTCAATGGTGTATGATAAATGCTCGATTAGTTGTCAAGTTAAAAAACGGTGTGAACAAGACGCCAATTCGTTTCAACTATTACTTCTCACGTGACTGAAAGAAATCTCAAAATAACTGCAAGTGCAACCTAACTATTTAAAGGAACCTCAATACTTCCCAAGCACTGGTGACTACGACCTGTTTTTAACCAACATCCTGAACCTGAAATACTAGCTATAATAACTGACTATGGTTTAGTGGCTCTAAACTAATGATGAAAAAACAGTAGAACATAACGTCCATAAACTTCCCGCCCAGATGGAATACTTTAAATCAAAGACAGTAGCCTAAGAGAAAATTAATCGGTAGGGTAAATCATCTAACCGTAGCTTAACAATTCTCCATACTAGAGCACTCAAAAGCTTATTAAGGATGTCATAAAATCAAATTAATTCCTAGAATAAAGTCAATATTCAAAACCAGCGCTTCTCCTATATATAGATAGATTAGAAAAGATTAGTTTACATAATGCAACTGATGAGATTATGGCGATTTGTTTGAGGTTAAGACAACTCCGATTAATTTTTTTTTTCGGAAGAACATAAGAATCCTGAGGCCAGCATTGGCCTTACAATTGACTGTTATTATTAATATATCCAGGACAGTAGTAGTGTTTGTCATTGTAGCAGTAGAGATGAATATTAAGATAGAATAGCAAATTTTTGATGGTAGAATTACATTTTATTTTTTAATGTTTTGTGTCAACACACGAATTCGACATTTCATCGTCGAATTAATCGTGACGGCAAAACTGTGCTTTTAGAATAGGTTTATTTTCTCAATTATTTTTCATTCAAATTTTATAATAAAACGTGATATATGCGATAATACAGTTTTAAAAATTTTTCTACTTGTAAGTATAACAGTTAACAGTTTATTTTGTAGCAAACATGTTCCCTAACTAAAGTGTTTCCTTATCTGGTTGCAATTTGGAAATACATATTTATTTCGGTGTTAGATGTGATATCTACTAAAAACTAGTGTTTTATAAAAACTGCAATCTCATCGCATTTCACAACGTCTAATTGATTCAATGAAGGATCTAACGTAACTGTTATCAACTTTGAGGTTGTAATGTTCTGCAACAAATGTAAATCCTTTTCTTTAAAGTTATCTTGAAAATGTTTTTAATGATTAGCCTAAAATATTATGATTACCTTAAAATAAATCCACAAAGCTATTTCGAAGTCTCTTATAGTCTTGTCAATAATTTCATTTTGTGTGTGCTCAAAAAGTTTTTAAGCACACATAGTACGGCTGACCACATACAAAGTGTTCACACAATTTATAACCAGATATTTTAAAATAAAGATGAGGCACTATATGGACTATTTGCAATATCCATGCCATAATTTTTGGATGGTTAAGGTAATAGTAGGTAAGACTAGGACTATAATTTGCTAATTACTTGTAACCAATTACACAAAAACTCAATAATCTTCTAGAACTTAATTAATTTCACAGCACAATAATAGACGCTCATGGTATAGACAAAAATACTTTCAAGTACTACATGTTTACGGATATTGGCTGTTTTTGTCTATTATCCAAAATAAATCTACGGATAGCTAAAAATTAATTAGGGTACCAAAAGATTTAGATCAAAGTTGCTAATCTTATAGAATACTAACGTGATCTGAAATATTGGAATCAGAAAAATTATACCAGAAAAGTTGGAATCAAAATAGCTAGCATTTAACAAAATGTAAATCAATCAAATTCAAGGTCATTCTTACGAAAACCATCAAGTTTAAATTTATGACACTCAACTAAAATGTTTTTCATGATTTGAATTTCAGGATTGCTAAATGCCAACCAACTTCATTTGATGGCATTAAAGCCAACCGTTTTTAAAGAAAATTTAAGATACGGACTAGTCAAAACCTAAAGAGTCATCATTAAGAATTTGATCAGCGTTTAAATGCGTTTCACAGAATTTTCTGCAAATTAACCGGTTTATAATTATTTTATTGGACTATATTTTTGAATTTGTTCCGTTTCGTTTAGAACCCATAGCTTAGCACTGTACTGAATGTACTAAAACTTAACTGACACTGTTAAGATTTAAACTGTTAGCAAAATGTCGATTTTCGCTATAGACTCTAGTTTTTTTTTTTAATATAAAATTTAAATTATGTCTGATTTTTGAGGGACTTCAGCGATTTGTGTGATATTGTGATTGCAATAAGTGTGCTAAAAGAGTTCAGTGAATTAGGTGAGTTGAGTGGGTTAAGTGAGTTAAGTGAGTTATTTGAGTGAAAAGTGAATTAATTGGGTTAAGTGAAGTAAGTGAGCTAAGTGAATTAAGTGACCTTAGTGAGTTCAGTGAATTAGGTGAGTTAAATGAGTTATGTGAGTTAAGTGAGTTAAGTGAGTTCTATGAGTTAAGTGAGTTAAGTGAGTTAAGTGAGTTAAGTGAGTTAAGTGAGTTAAGTGAGTTAAGTGAGTTAAGTGAGTTAAGTGAGTTAAATGAGTTAAGTGAGTTAAGTGAGTATAGCGAATAAAGTGAGTACAGTGAGTAAAGTGGCTTTAATGAGTTAGGCGAGTTAAGTCAGTTAATTGAGTTAAGTTGCTTAACTCAGTTATTTGAGCTAATTGAAAAGTGAGTTAATTGGGGCAAGTGAATTAAGTAAGTTAGGTGAGTTAAGTGAGTTAAGTGAATTAAGTGAGTTAAGCGAGCTAGGCGAGTTAAATGAGTTAAGAGAGTTAAGTGAGTTAAGAAAGTTAGGAGAGCTAAAAGAGTTAAGAGAGCTTAAACATAAGTAGGTTAAGTGAGTTAAGAGATTATTGTGAGTTAAGATATTTTAATGAGTTAAGTGGATTAAGTGAGTTAAGCACGTTAAGTGAGATAAGTAAGCTTCTAAGCGAGATAAGTGATCTGCTAAGTGGGTTAACGAAGTTAAATGAGTAAAGTGAGTTAAGTTAGTAAAGTGAGTTAAATGAGATGATTAAATATCATTTATATATTACTTGGGAACAAATAATGGTTAGCCTCCTGTAGATATATGTAAAATACGTAAGTTAGTTGATCATCTAGTAAGGTTGTTATTGATAATTGACTTAATTAATTTCTTGACAGCTCAAAGGTAAATAACTTAGGAACAATTTTCATTTTTTTTGTTATATAACAGCAACTACAGGACCAGTAGTTAAATTGATCAAAATTTGGACTTAAGTGATTTAAGTTATTTAAGTCATTTAAGTGACTTTTTTATAGTTTGTATGCACTGTTTGAGGACACATTTTGAATGAATCGGTGAAATTGTAAAAATCGACAGAGAATTTAATGTAGCCAGTTAAAATATTTCCAGTAACGTATCCCATACTTTTCTAGATTGTTTGTTCTGCTACACGATACGGATGTTTATTTTTAATTTAAGTGTTTTGCCGTGGTTCCCAAAACGGACGACTTCAAATATATATAACATTTATCGGCTGCGTAGTTGGCCTTTGAATTACTGGCTTTTTTTGGCAAAAATCACCTATACCAATTGTATCATCGCACCACCAAACCGGTTTTGATTGTTGCGTAGATCTTGCATCATCCGGTCTAATGCTTCCCAAGACTCTTTATGCAGCATTGTACTGTTTTGGGAAACGATCAAGTCATATTACTGCATAACGTTGCTCATCGTATAGTTTTTCGAAACTTTGCAAATTGGAGTTTCATTGGTTTGCATATGCAATGGCAACTTGACAAAGTAGCTGCAGTTCTTGATGAAGCAAGAACAAGTGTAATATTATCCTTTGAGCGAGGCATTGCTAAAACTAGTGGGATCAAACAATATTTTTCGCAACCCAAAAAGAAAATAACTGCAATACCATCGTTCACGACTTTCATGAGATGGATGAAGTCATACTTTTGTTGCCGATTCATGTTCTTAGAATCAATCAAATGAGAATAGATGCATGTTACAATCCCCGTGTTTGCCTTTCTGTTGAATGCGTCAGCTTAAATCGCGATCCTATACATCTATATAATGTGGATTGTACATAAATATAACGATCAAATCTAATGTGCTGTAAGGCCGAATAGACGACATGGCATCTTATTTGTATTCATGCTTAAGTCGGTTTGCGACATGCATTGCTGGAAAAATGTTCATGTGGTTATTATTCTGTGCATTACCGTCAGCATTGATTACAACTCGAAGGTATTAAAATTTTGTGATTATGAGGGGCATGCATTCTAGTTTGGTTTTGAATAATGCAATCAATCCATGTTGATGAACAATTTTCCAGTTGTTCACTATTGGTTTTTTCATCAAACGATTATTTACTTAAGGCTTAGTTCTACTTCTTGTGATAAGTTGCCCATGAAATAAATCTGAAGAAATGATTAATCTGTGTTAATCTGGTTGGAAGATAAATGTTCTAACAGGAAATATGTGAAGTCTGTTCCCGCTCTAAAAATCAATGAGTGCAATGGTTCTTATGGCGAAACCAATAGGCTCTATTTTACGTTGCTAAGTGTGCAAATTAGGACACTGGTTTAATTTTAATGATTTTCTTTAATTTTTCGCGACTATCGCCAGTGTTTCTGGAACTATCACCTGCCTCCCACATTCTACCCAAAGAGGTACAACTGCAGTATAAAGAGCTAATTTGTTTTGTCCTCTTGTAAAAGAATTGCGTTTTCTGATTCAAAATTTGCAATCAATATGTACATTAGTTTGCCATCGTTCTTGCAAGACTATATTTTTGTTGTTTTCGGTATTGATAACAACCAGCCTATACGTTCAAACAACTTCGAAGAATCGGATAATAGTAGACGTTTTGTAAATTTCTCATTAGAGTATAAGTTTTAAATTTACATCAAATTCAAACGTGTCAGACCTCGGGTTATATATAATACAGAATATTTTGATAATGTCGTTGACTCTTAAATGAGTAGCTTCCTTTGCCAATATAGATGATCAGGAAGGTTTTCCAGATTTGTATTGAGTTTACTGGCCATTTTGTGATGAAAACCTTCAATTCGTGCAAATGTCTCCACCTATTGTAAAATAGTTACCCAAGCTTCAATAGTAGGTCCTACAGTCAATATAGAGCGTCAACGTAAAAATGTTGCCTTATGGTGCTGGTTGCTGATAGATAATTTTCTTCTTCATTATATGCTAATTGAAGGAGGAGGAGTTTCATAACGGTGTTTAATTTATATTTTTTTATAATTTGTTGAGTACAATTTTGTCTCTTTATCGGTTAGTCTCTTGTTAGTTAGCCAAAATGTGTAGGTATCGATAAGTCATTGTACTGTTTTTTTACATAACTCACGAAATGTATGTCAACTCGATTTTCATCTAATTTCAATGACATATTTTGGTCTGTTTAACAGTTATTTAATTTAATTTTCGTGCTAAATAAAGTTTTTGAGCTGTGATTCATAAAATTTTTAAAATTGGGTAAATTCAGTACAATTCAATGATGTAAGTGATTTCAGACATTTTTCCTATTCAAGTCGATACATTTTTATGTTAAATCAAAGTTTCATAAGTAATCAAAACTTCGTAGACTTTACCAATAATATCAAGTAGCTATCGAGTAGTTTTGTTAAAAACATTTTTTTTTAATGGAACGAGGCCCTATCACAATGATCTTTCTTTCATTAACCACAAAATATTTTCCAAATTAGAAAACTTACGAATTAAAAATTTTTTTTAATTAAATTTTCAATACTTTACATAATATTATAATGAACCACATTTCAATTTAAATTAAAGTGGTAACAAAAAATCGAATAAATAAAACAAAATAAATAAAGTTACCAAAAAATGTTGATTTTTTTAAAGATAAAATACAACAAAAACAAATCCATCTTGAAATCAATAAATTGAAGAACAAATTGAATTTTGTCGTATTCTATATTTTTTGTCAATCCTGTACTATGTGTATCAACTCGTATATACATAGAATATTATGGTGTATAGATAAATATTCTCATCATATTTACGTAACCGAGTTACGGTGATGGAAGAATTAAATGTAATAAAATTTAGGGTACTTATAACCACTTGACAATGTGATATACTTCGTTGACTGTATTGTCTTATACGTTCATTATGTTTCAATTGCAAGTTGATTATTTGACCATGTCGCAGACCAACGGAAATCTTAAACATCTTAACGCGTTCACTGGCATTGTACCACTATTTTTATTTGCAGGCGATCATCATCAAAATTTATTTGGCCGGTTTTGATTGATTGGAGATTTCACTAGGCTGGATTGTTTTTGTGAGGATCTAATATTATTTAAATCATTTGTTTCGTGGTTTCTTCAAGTGAGTATTATATTGGAATATTGAATTAAAAAAATAATTAAAAATGACAAATATATGGTTAATGTTAGCGCGGCTGCAGTATCTATCGTAATATGTAGCAACGTTGGTAAAATTTGGCAACCAAATAAAAAAAAGAGATCATGAAATGTGAGTTTGACCAATTTTTACTAAAGCTGAAAGGACATTTTTCACCCCAAGGATGGGATACAAAATTTATTGGCAGAAATGCGTTTGAATGACTATAAGTCATTTTTTAACTAAAGGACGATTAACGTAATGACGAACTTCTTTTAACCTGCAACTCTACAATGCACGTTTTTTTTTGCAGTTTATTTACTGCTCTGGAAGTGACGAACTTGAATTGTAATTAATAATCTGTAATAGCCCGTAATACAGCTGTTCTGGCCCAACCACTGTTCGTTAGAAGCTGTCTTGTAATTAAATTTTCCATAAATTTCCTTACGACATTTCGTATGACCTTAGAGAGTCGTGATCAAGTTTTTTAGATAATATGGAGATAATTATTTAATCTAATGCATCTATGTCAATGCCTAAATAATTAGTTACGTGCAGACATTCTCTAGTAGTGTCGTACAAAGTTCCATAGGATAATATTGATTTATTTTTTACAGTCAATTGCGACATCAAGATATGAATGTAATTTGTTCTTTAATTATGTTCCATTATTATTGACCTCCAGGAATGGGTCTTGAGGTAATTGATATTGTGTGTGTTTTACTTTGCAGATGTGCAAAAATTGTTATAAAACTTCGTGAAATGTTGCTACCGCCATTCCTCTGCTTAATTTTTTGTCAGAGGTCATCTCTACTACCATACCATCATATTCTTTCCGTATTTCAATGTAATACTCATCTGTAAAATATTCAGTAAATGTTTATTAATTTTCTGACGCTATCAGGCATAATATGGTGTGGATGTAATGTGGTTCATTATTCTCTCCATGTAGGTAAATGATATGCTTAGCCATGTCTCATAGCTTCTACATTTCGCAGCAAGTTTTGTGTGTCTTATTTCTTCATAAACTGCTTATTTGAATGTTTTGCTGTATCATAATTTGGCTGAATGGTGCTGTTGTCAATAATAAATGGAGTGGCTCTTTTGAGACGATTCTTTAGATTGGTTTTTTAGTGAGGCCTATTGTTGGTCAATACACGTGTTTAGGACTATTTAATCAATAATACATTGGCGGCCATTATGAAATTTTTGCTGTTGAGAAGAAACTCAAAATAAATTTAATAAATTAAGTCAATTTTCATGTGCAAAGTTTTTCCTTTTTTATTTTGTAAAAAAGAAAATTTGATTAGATTTGAAATGAAAATCGAAAGAAAAATTATTTCACTTTGTGTAGCTGGGCACACATAACACAAATTTATTCATCGAAATTTAATCCATGTAATCACACGAACATATTTAGTCCAAATTGTGGTAGATCACGAAGCTAATTTATAATCAAAAAATTATGACGTATGTATCCTAAATCGGTTTTAAGGCTTTAAGACGAATTTATTATAATGACAGATTTAAAATTTAATTTTAATAATATATCCGATTACATATATAGACTATAGGTATATAGACTTTACTCGAATGAAATATCGTTTTATGTAAATAATTTTCCGCACGTACAGTGTCTCTCGGTGATATCAACAAACCGCAAAATACAAAAAAAAATTACAAATCTTAAATTAAACCATTAAGTTTAATGATAATGACGCGTATTACTATTATTTTTATATGGCAACATAAAATTATGTTATTTAATTAAATTATTATGATAATAAAAATTTTTAGAATTTTTCACAAGACGAATGAGATAACAGTTGTAGTAAGGAGCTTGTATTTTATACGACGAAAACGATGGGATCTAGATATTCCCGAATTTACAAAAATAATGTAGATACGTATACATAATATAATAAATTGGTCCCGTGACTGTCATTATAGTAAATTTTCATGTTCTAACTATCCTCGAGGGGGTTTTTAATGAAATCAATATTTAAAATGATACGATTTTTGTTTGTTTCTTGTATTCCCCTAACTAAATGGTAAATGTGAGCATTTGTATTGTTACTGCAGCGATGCGAGTATATCGTTTTCCATATTTTCCTTTTACTAATCTTCGAAATTTTATCTTTGCAACAAAAAAATCGAATTTTTGTATATCTAAAAAACACAAGCTTTGCTATTTAGGGGTGAGAGGGGAATTTAAAGGGGTTATTTAAGATTTAATATTTCTTTTTTTGATTCAGGGCACTAGGTTGCAAAATTAAAAACCAGATGAGTTATCAAATTTGGATATTTTTGTCCCCTGCTTATGGTCCATAACACATTTCTTTTGTAATTTTCTTGAAAATGGTTTGGCCATTTTGATTCTGGCACATAAGAAATTATAAATGTCAATAGTTTTATATGTACAAAAAAAAAGATGTCAAATATATTCGTTTAGCATGGCTGATCCCCATTACACATTTAAAAATTAATGAGGTAAATCAGTTTGCGTAGTAATTCAGAATTTTTATACCTTTCCAACTTAAGACATAAGTTTCACAATTTTCATGGGCTAACCATCATGATTTTCTTGATTTTGGGAATTTTCATTTTGTGACATAAATTTCACAATTTTCATGGGCTAACCATGACGATTTACTTGATTTTGGGAATTTTCATTTTGTGACATAATTTTCACAATTTTCATGAGCATCATGATTTTCATGATTTTGGGAATTTTCATTTTGTGGCATAAATTTCACAATTTTCATGGGCTAGCCAACATGATTTTCTTGATTTTGGGAATTTTCATTTTGTGACATAAATTTCACAATTTTCAAGGGCTAACCATCATGATTTTCTTGATTTTGGGAATTTTCATTTTGTGGTATAAATTTCACAATTTTCATAGTTAAGCATCATGATTTTCTTGATTTTAGGAATTTTCATTTTGTGACATAAATTTCACAATTTTCATGGGCTAGCCAACATGATTTTCTTGATTTTGGGAATTTTCATCTGGTGACATAAATTTCACAATTTTCAGAGGCTAACCATCATGATTTTCTTGATTTTGCGAATTTTCATCTGGTGACATAAATTTCACAATTTTCAGGGGCTAACCATCATGATTTTCTTGATTTTGGGAATTTTCATATTGTGACATAAATTTCACAATTTTCAGGGGCTAACCATCATGATTTTCTTGATTTTGGGAATTTTCATTTTGTGACATAAATTTCACAATTTTCATGGGCTAACCATGACGATTTACTTGATTTTGGGAATTTTCATTTTGTGACATAATTTTCACAATTTTCATGAGCATCATGATTTTCATGATTTTGGGAATTTTCATTTTGTGGCATAAATTTCACAATTTTCATGGGCTAGCCAACATGATTTTCTTGATTTTGGGAATTTTCATTTTGTGACATAAATTTCACAATTTTCAAGGGCTAACCATCATGATTTTCTTGATTTTGGGAATTTTCATTTTGTGGTATAAATTTCACAATTTTCATAGTTAAGCATCATGATTTTCTTGATTTTAGGAATTTTCATTTTGTGACATAAATTTCACAATTTTCATGGGCTAGCCAACATGATTTTCTTGATTTTGGGAATTTTCATCTGGTGACATAAATTTCACAATTTTCAGAGGCTAACCATCATGATTTTCTTGATTTTGCGAATTTTCATCTGGTGACATAAATTTCACAATTTTCAGGGGCTAACCATCATGATTTTCTTGATTTTGGGAATTTTCATATTGTGACATAAATTTCACAATTTTCAGGGGCTAACCATCATGATTTTCTTGATATTGGGAATATTCAATTTGTTACAGAAATTTTAGAATTTTCATGGGCTAACCATCATGATTTTCTTGATTTTGGGAATTTTCATTTTGTGGCATAAATTTCACAATTTTCAGGGGCTAACCATCATGATTTTCTTGATATTGGGAATATTCAATTTGTTACAGAAATTTTAGAATTTTCATGGGCTAACCATCATGATTTTCTTGATTTTGGGAATTTTCATATTATGACATAAATTTCACAATTTTCATGGGCTTACCTCAACTTTCATATTAGATCAGTTTATATCGCCGATGTGATTTAGAATTTGTTTTTTAAACCATTAGCTGTGACAATTTAGTTTGGACTCAATATAATTAAAAAATTCCATTGTTTTATCAACATTTGGGATCATTTACACCTTTATAATTGGTAACGCATATTAATATGTAAATATAAATTGGTTTTGGTTTTATATATATTGACATTTAGGGTAATTAACTATAAATTAATACGTAATATTTTAGTGTGTATTTTCTATATTTTCTATATAAACAACGTTTAGGGTAATTATCATATGTTAATTTGGTAACGCGGCTCAATAATGATCTAATTATTTTTATAGTACATAAAATTTTCAATCTTTTCATAAATTTTATTTTTAACTTTTAAATATGTTCGATCGACCTGATCTCGTATATTTATTATGCTCACATTATTGAATTCAATCACAGAATTACACGAAACACAATTAATTTGTATTTACTTGTGAGTATCGTAGACCAAAAAAAATTACTGGCTTGAGAATTCAACGATGTCAAATTGCCAATGATCTCCACCTTTACATGGCTGTCTTGCATCATGGAAGTTGACGACTTTTGATCTGTGCTTTTTTGTACCAATTTACAAGCTCGCATTTTTAATTAGCCGCAAAATAGGACATTTGAATTTATAACCAACCATTTTTGTGTTTTTCCTTGGTTTTTAATAAAGGGTAATTCAACTGAATAGAGGTTAAATATTAAATTCGAATGTCGTGTAATTTGGATAGAATCTAAAGCCCTTGTTTAAAACTGGATTGTTGCCATCATTGAAAATACTGTATCTCCCCGCATGTAGTGTATTGGAACCTTCATTTAACTCCCCATTTATGAATAAAGTATGGATGTACCTGAAATTAAAACAAAATTGAAATTTACTCTAATCCAATGCTTTAATTAATGTGACATAGCAAAAGGTATGTTCTAAAATTATATTAATTTTCCAGTTTTACTAAGTTGGTCTTGAGTGAAAAATATGAAAAAAAAAATATTGCTATGAACGTACCATCTACTTGTCGCAGAGGGATTTCCAATAAGCGCCCTAAAATTTAAAAACTTATGCGTAAAAAAAATGTACATTAGTCTTTTAAACGCCTATGGTTAGATTTTCCAAGGAGCCACGTTAGACAAAGTCTTCTCATCATCAATCTGCTTTAATCGAAAAAACTTTTTCAAGCATATCTTGTACGAATATTCTCAGACGCAACACAAAGATTTGACTTGGATTCTATACCAGAGACTGACATCAGAATAATAATAATAAGGAAAGAATAAAAAATTTAGCGATCGCAAACGATCTCTCCTTAATTCATTAAAAAATGAAAATTCCCAAAATCAAGAAAATCTCGATGGTTAGCCTTTGAAAATTGTAAAATTTATGTCACAAAATGAAAATTCCCAAAATCAAGAAAATCATGATGGCAAGCCCATGAAAATTATGAAATTTATGTCACAAAAAAAAAATTCCCAAAATCAAGAAAATCATGATGGTTTAGCCCATGAAAATTGTGAAATTTATGTCACCAGATGAAAATTCCCAAAATCAAGAAAATCATGATAATTAGCACATGAAAATTATGAAATTTATGTCAAAAATGAAAATACCCAAAAATCCAGAGAACCATGATGGCAAGCCCCTGAAAATTGTGAAATTTATGTCACAAAATGAAAATTCCCAAAATCAAAAAAATCATGATGGTGAGCCCATGAAAATTGTGAAATTTATGCCACAATATGAAAATTCCCAAAATCAAGAAAATCTTGATGGATAGCCCATGAAAATTGTGAAATTTATGTCACAAAATGAAAATTCCCAAAATAAAGAAAATCATGATGGTTAGCCCATGAAAATTGTGAAATTTCTGTCTCAAAATGAAAATTCCCAAAATCAAGAAAATCATGATGGTTAGCCCATGAAAATTGTGAAATGTATGTCACAAAATGAAAATTCCCAAAGTCAAGAAAATCATGATAGCCCATGAAAATTGTGAAATTTATGTCACAAAATGAAAATTCCCAAAATCAAGAAAATCATGATAATTAGCACATGAAAATTATGAAATTTATGTCAAAAATGAAAATACCCAAAAATCCAGAGAACCATGATGGCAAGCCCCTGAAAATTGTGAAATTTATGTCACAAAATGAAAATTCCCAAAATCAAAAAAATCATGATGGTGAGCCCATGAAAATTGTGAAATTTATGCCACAATATGAAAATTCCCAAAATCAAGAAAATCTTGATGGATAGCCCATGAAAATTGTGAAATTTATGTCACAAAATGAAAATTCCCAAAATAAAGAAAATCATGATGGTTAGCCCATGAAAATTGTGAAATTTCTGTCTCAAAATGAAAATTCCCAAAATCAAGAAAATCATGATGGTTAGCCCATGAAAATTGTGAAATGTATGTCACAAAATGAAAATTCCCAAAGTCAAGAAAATCATGATAGCCCATGAAAATTGTGAAATTTATGTCACAAAATGAAAATTCCCAAAATCAAGAAAATCATGATGGTTGGCCCATGCAAATTGTGAAATTTATGTCACCAGATACAAATTCCCAAAATCAAGAAAATCATAATGGCTATAGCTCATGAAAATTGTGAAATTTATGTCACAAAATGAAAATTCCCAAAATCAAGAAAATCATGATGGTTGGCCCATGCAAATTGTGAAATTTATGTCACCAGATGCAAATTCCCAAAATCAAGAAAATCATAATGGCTATAGCTCATGAAAATTGTGAAATTTATGTCACAAAATGAAAATTCCCAAAATCAAGAAAATCATGATGGCAAGCCCATGAAAATTATGAAATTTATGTCACAAAAAAAAAATTCCCAAAATCAAGAAAATCATGATGGTTTAGCCCATGAAAATTGTGAAATTTATGTCACCAGATGAAAATTCCCAAAATCAAGAAAATCATTATAATTAGCACATGAAAATTATGAAATTTATATCAAAAAATGAAAATACCCAAAAATCCAGAGAACCATGATGGCAAGCCCCTGAAAATTGTGAAATTTATGTCACAAAATGAAAATTCCCAAAATCAAAAAAATCATGATGGTGAGCCCATGAAAATTGTGAAATTTATCCCACAATATGAAAATTCCCAAAATCAAGAAAATCTTGATGGATAGCCCATGAAAATTGTGAAATTTATGTCACAAAATGAAAATTCCCAAAATAAAGAAAATCATGATGGTTAGCCCATGAAAATTGTGAAATTTCTGTCTCAAAATGAAAATTCCCAAAATCAAGCAAATCATGATGGTTAGCCCATGAAAATTGTGAAATGTATGTCACAAAATGAAAATTCCCAAAGTCAAGAAAATCATGATAGCACATGAAAATTGTGAAATTTATGTCACAAAATGAAAATTCCCAAAATCAAGAAAATCATGATGGTTGGCCCATGCAAATTGTGAAATTTATGTCACCAGATGCAAATTCCCAAAATCAAGAAAATCATAATGGCTATAGCTCATGAAAATTGTGAAATTTATGTCACAAAATGAAAATTCCCAAAATCAAGAAAATCATGATGGCAAGCACATGAAAATTATGAAATTTATATCAAAAAATGAAAATACCCAAAAATCCAGAGAACCATGATGGCAAGCCCCTGAAAATTGTGAAATTTATGTCACAAAATGAAAATTCCCAAAATCAAAAAAATCATGATGGTGAGCCCATGAAAATTGTGAAATTTATCCCACAATATGAAAATTCCCAAAATCAAGAAAATCTTGATGGATAGCCCATGAAAATTGTGAAATTTATGTCACAAAATGAAAATTCCCAAAATAAAGAAAATCATGATGGTTAGCCCATGAAAATTGTGAAATTTTTGTCTCAAAATGAAAATTCCAAAAATCAAGAAAATCATGATGGTTAGCCCATGAAAATTGTGAAATTTATGCCACAATATGAAAATTCCCAAAATCAAGAAAATCATGATGGTTTTGCCTATTAAAATTGTAAAATTGCTTTTTTCGAAAAAATGTTAAACCTGGAAAATCATGATGGTTTAAAATTACCCATTGAAAATGGCAGCGGTATGTAATATCGTTGAAAAAAATGTTTACTCCCAATGCAAAAATGGTTACAGAATATAATATTGCAGACAATCACTCCTCGAGCGGAGGAAATCGTAGGTGACTTCCTAAGAGGATTTTATCTAAAGTCAGGCACTTAATAAGTTTTTTAGCTGAGAATTATTATTTGTAAAAACGAAACATCACGTGACATATCACGTGTTCTTGGATTTTCAGCAAGCCTGTAATTAAATTCCTCGGAATAGGTTACGGTTTGCGATGGTAAGGTAATTTTTGTGTAATTAAACTAAATGAAAACGATGACAAACCTTGAGACCTTTTCAACCATAAGATCAAAAATTTAATTTAAACTACTGATGACATTTATTTAGCAAAATCACAATGAGTACGTTAGACGATGACTTCTCGGGTTAGACAACTATTCCTTCTTCTGGTTAATTAAACAAAAACAAAATGAAACCCGGGCTCGTAACCGATTGAACCAGATTGTTTATTTGGTTATATTGTCATATTGTTTACCCCCATTTGGAAATTCCTTTATGCACTCATTTCGTTTATACCAGCCAATACCGACGAAACATTGAAAAGGATTAAACATTGAGCAACCTTTTCTTTGAATTTTATCTCCAGCGAAAAAAAATAAAATAACCCAAGACAATATTATTTTTAAATTTTATACAGAAAAAAAAAATAAAAAAAAAATTCGAAAAAAGTCTTAAATTACAGCATGAAAATGTTGTCTTTCTAATACATAAGATGAAGAGGAAAATATGTATACAGGAAATTAGATTCTCACTTTGCTTATACAGTATTTTGTAAATGTACTCGCATATACCTATAGCATCGAAACGGAAACGACAACACCATTTTACATATACGACGGTACATAAAAGCATAGTGACATACATTTTGTGCTTAGATGATAAAAATATTCGTTTGGCCTTCTTTTCGCAAAATGTCGTCGAAGCATTTCTTCGAACGTATCTGTATATGATGCTGTGTAATGTTTAATGTTTATTTTATAATGTTTAGTGTTGCTACGACAATGTATGCTCATATTGAAATTCGAGGGAATGCCGCGGGGGTAAATATTATTATAAAATTTATTCGTTCACTTTACTCTTTTCGGCTATCGATATTCAATCACCAATATTTTCATTTTTCTTATATGTTAAGAGCCCATATTTTGAAAAAAGGGTGGTGGCTCAGTAATATGTAAATACAATAATTGGATATATTTAGAATTATACGACACTTATGAATCATTTTTTTCATTTTAAAGAGAAACATGTTAACCGTCATAACATAATCAGACCACCGATCACATACATGCGATTTAGGACCACTGAAACAACAGAAGCAGAATCGGTTGGAACTACACGCCCTTCAAGAAACTCAACGGCTAAAAAAAAATTAGAGAATGATGACATTTTTTATATATATATTGGTGAAGGAGAAAATCATCAAAAGACCATACCAATAAACCAATCACAATCCAGCAATAGTGTAGGATTATTAGCGATTAAATGCAACGCTTACCCTTTGCCTTAGAACCTAATAGAACTACTGTAAACTATTACTTCACGAGGCTGGTTTAGCTTAAGTTGCCATCATTTGTAGTTATTACCGTTCTTGCCTATTCCTTTCTAATTTTTGTAATTTCTTCATTTATTTGTCATATCACACACCATCGTCCAGGTTTTCTCGAAATCTAGCATACAGTTAATAACTGTGATGCTAGTAACAGGTTCACTTTAACCGACTCTTGTACTTAAGGCAGTACATAGAACCGTTGTGCTTATGACGACAAACATGAAAGTAACCTTATGGAATGAACCAAAATAGCAATTAACAGCTCTATGTATCCTATTTGGCCATTTTCCAGCTATGAGGGCCTTATTCTAAATGCACAAAACACTTGCATGAAGCTTTACCAAAGTTTTACTTCTCCTGTTATCGTTTTAAGTTTTTTCAGCAGATATGCCAATAGTTAAACTTTCATTTGTTTAGGGAATAATTCGTTTTTAGGCAAGTATTTTATACAGCTATCAGATATACAGGGACCACTGTTGCCAATGCTAGAATGAGAATTTTATAAGGACTGAAAGCAATTACTTCCTTGTCATCCCTTGGCTCGATATTGCGCATATAACGAAAATGATGATGTGGCATAATAGTATGTCTTACCGTTTCAGGGTACATTGGGCACTTTTAAACCTTGTTATATCTATTATATATATGGCTTGCCGTAAGTGTTCCGGTTTACCTGTTCATATAGTTCTTGAAATCATCACGGTTTGCTTGTTCTGATAGCATATAGGAGTATTAATCGGGTACCACAATATTTCGGTTCGAAATACGAATTTTTCACTTTGATCTGTTGAACTCGGTTGAGTTTTGCACAAAAAGCAGAGTAGCTTATGTGAAAACATAGATCCGTACTCCTGACATGATATAGCGACTGATAATGGAGAAAAAATGAAGTACTATGCGGTCGAACATGACCTCATTGTGGCTAGCACAATCTTTGATCATAAAAATATCCACTTGGAAACATGGGCACACCCCTGTAAGACGTCCCGAAGTCAAATTGACCATGTGGTAATTTCTAAAGGATGGTCTCGGATGATCCAAGATCTGATATCTTATCGGTCGGCTGCCAAACTTGTAGGCAGTGATCATCAATTGGTCGCTGCAAAGCTGAGAAGGCAGTTTTCATACAAGTCAGGGATCGCAGGTAAATGTAACTTACGTTCTACTGCGAAGGACTGATAAACCATAATATAAATAAATATAGTACTACTATATACTGACTCAAACAAACTGACTCCCACAACCAAATGCTCCATAACCTCCATCCCTATCTCACAATTGGCAAAGATGGTGGTACTATATTAACCAAAAGAGATATTGATGAAATATAGGCTGACTCATCACGATGGATATAAAGGCAACAAGAACAATTGTGCGCAGTAGTTTAATATCAAGCGGGAGCTAGTTACTTTGGTTACGGATTGGAGACATAAACTTTCATCATTGAGTGTTGATAGCCCTTATTGTAGATAAGGTAATAGAGATACTCTCTGGTAGTAATGACTAAGCGCTTAGTGAATCGATTGCTAATCATTGTGCATTGTGTGCCAAAGCGATTAGAATGAGAATTTTACCTACTGCAATAGTTCGAATAATTGGTACAGATGACGTATACAGAAAAATCAAAGCGGTCCAACAATTTTGCATCAAATTGGTCTCTATGTCGATTTTTTGGATTCGTTGGGTCATAAAAGTAAGGTGAAGAGACAAATTAACCAGATTGCTTATTTCAGACCACATCATGTCAATCTTTACTTAATGAAATTTAAGTGAATGAACAAAATGTACAGCCATTGTTAAACGAGTTAATTATAAGATTTAGAATTTGTCTATACGTTTTAATGGAGGATATTGCAAAAATGATGGAGGAGGAGATAACCCTAAAATTAGTAAGGAATTTTGTGACCACCAAGCAGAATACAGAAAGAGCTTTACAATAAAATATTTACAAAGCGTCTTTATCATGTAACCTCAACTGGTCCAAAAATCTGTTAGTAATAAGTTATAATCTATGACGTATTTTGAAAAATCTTGGGAATTAGGAATTTAACTAGCAAAAGTTCCCAAAAAATTTGGCAACACAGCGAGACTATTAAGAAACACACCAAGATAACATTTTTGTCAGGAATTAGTCGAAATTTCGATCTACATTGGTGGTATGCAATCTACATTTGCCCAGCACTATAATAAGGCCTAATAAATTATTGCAGAATGGTTACTTTTGGACGAAGAGCTTCCTTTTGATATCTTACAAGAAAGGCAAGCTATCTGAGTTAAAATTGAAAATGCAGCTACATTGTATATTCCGAAATACCTGGAAATAGTTGAAGGGCTTGTGTTACACGGGTTTTGTGATCCAACTTAGAGAAAGCTAGGTCAGAATTACCATAATTTGAAGCTGGAGTAATGAAAGATAGCGGTAGATTGCAAAAATCGTCGGCATTATGAAAAAAACATCTTACTATTCTTTATCCTAACGCTGAGTCTACCAGAATAATAATTTATGACTATACTGAAGTACTACTACAACTGGTGTGTCAGGTCTAGGACTGCAAAAAAAAACTGCGATGAAAAATTAGCTCTGGATCATTCAATATTTCATGAACAAGAACACGCAAAGTTTTTGGGGGCTTTATTGAAATTTTTCATTTGGGGTGGTCTGTGTAAAATGGTGAACTTCGGCACCGCTAATTTTTTAAAGGAATTGCAGAATTATTATGATGAAAGGTTAAAAGTTGCTCTTAGATTATCAAATCATATGGAAATTAAATCCACCTGGGGCACTAAATTGGTGGTTTGTGAGGCGCCATCCGATGTAACACAACTTTTCTGAAAAACAGGAGTAGAACCAATTTTGGGTTCAACAGTAGTATAACCAATTTTCACCCTGCTCGGTGTATTTTATAATACACCGACCACTGATCCTATTCCCCCCATAGTGCCAGAAGAAAAAATAACGATCAAATAGGGCTGGGATATCGCTTGACGGATTAAAAGTTCAACTTATCACTTTTAGAATGGCATCTTGGTCGCTTAGTTGTAACACATTAGGGAGGGGCTGTTGAAAGAATATCAGAACAATTTTATTTGTCAAAAAATTAAGACGAAACATACCTTCAATTACTTTTTGCGAGATCTTGGTCATCCAAAGTAGCAACGTCTACATATCCCTTTAAGTATTGAGCTCTTTTTTTATGTACTGTACCTCATTATTTTAGCCTCCTAAGTGCATAAGTCTTGAAACATTCAAATGCATTCCTTTAAGGTCTAATGTTTAACACCCAGTTTATAATATACTTCAATGGGTGAACTCTATGAACCTTTCAAATACTTTTCACCCTTGAATTTACGGACTGTTCTAAACTAAATAGAAAAACTTTTAACTTCAATCATTGTTTGATCCCAATCAGTATATCCGTAAATATTAAAATTCGAAATGAATACATTTTAGCGCATTGCATTGACAAAATGTATCCAATATATCCCAACAGATATCAGGTAAAACGAGCACAACAACAAAATTTTACCGTGAGCTATTGTTTTTTTTCTAATGTGCTGGGTTATTTTGTTACACTGCACAGCATTCTGTTAGCATATACATATATACACCGCTGAATCAGAATGTATAAATATTTATTCGAGATTATTGTGTACAATTTCCCTCATCAGCTACACGCACACAAACAAGTAAATATATCCAAATGGAATAAAATACGTAATCCAATGATTTTCCGCAGCCAATTAAATTCACAATTTTATAGTACATATCGCGGCTAAAAACTATAAAAATGTATAAGTTGCGTATGTAATAACCACCGCGCACATCTGATAGCACAACATCACAGAGGCCAAATAAATGGGACGTATAATGTATGATGATGAAAATTGGATACAGAATATGGTGAAAAATAATTTCACGTGGGATTTGACATGAATACCAAACCGGATATAATTTTCCTCCACATATAAAATTATACACACAGTTAAAGAAAATATTTTTCTATTTGTCTGGTGTTTTAGAATTTTTATTTTTTTATTTTTTACTTCTGTTGTTTAATTTTCCTGTTTTTCGTTCTGTTAGATACGTATGTATATCAAACTGTACAATTTCAATGCGGAAAATTTGAAATGAGTATACAGTATCTTCGTCGAACAATCAGAGCATGTGTACAATGCGCGAAACAAGTGTACTTCGATTTTATATATTGTGTGACCAATTTAAAAATGTTTCCCGGATCGTACACGGCAAGGAAAATGAATGAATTTGATTTTTTTCATCGCATCTCGTTGCTGCCGCTGTTTTTTTTTTTGTTTTGTTACATTTGGTAGATATATTGGATGAATATAAATGGTTTGAGGGTATGATTTTCAAAAGTATGATTTTAATTTTATTATGTTATGATGACAGTTACAAAAAAAAAAGAAGGAAAATATAAATTTAAATAGAAAAGAAAATGTTGGAAAATATTTTGAGTGATTAAAAAATTATTATTTTTGAATATGAGGGAAAATTTATTAACGAGGGATAGATAATGAGTTCCGTCGTTTTTATATACGGGAAATGAATTTCATCCCTGTAGGATTTAAAACTTTTTAAATTATTTAGCGGAATAAATTTGAAGTAATTAGAATATGCCACGTTGGTAATAAATAAAATTAATTGTATAACTTGGAACAATGAAGTCAAAAACTTTGTAAAATTTGTATGAATGATGCACTCCTTAGGAAGCATCACACCTCCTTTGATCTTAATTAACCAAACTTAGAACCAAGTCACATTTTATTCCACAAAATCTTTATATAGCTTCTAGGCTTATGAGGTTTTTATCTCAAGTCACTTCCAAACCTGATGTTGCAAATCAGGTACCAGTAATTGGTACTATTAATTTATGGACATGTTGCTCTAAAATATTGCAACATCTTTTACCTTTTCAGTTTTTTATATTAATTTTAGTGACATTCGTTCTAAATTTAAAAATTGGCAAAAAACTCTTCTTTTTTCATCAACGTAATCTCTTTCAACTGCAATACAGATTTTTCAATGATTTTATAATTTCGCTTTGCCATGTGAGTAATATGATTGCTCCGTAGCTTCAAAATAAGCCTTTACATTGATGACTTCATCAGTAGACCCAAATCTCCATCTTTAGAATTTTATTTTGAAATCTGCAAATAGCCAATAATCTTTTTTTTTTTTTTTTGTTTCTGAACTCTGCAATCTGTTCTGGGGCCGAAGCTCTCCCAACTCTTCCGCAGTTAATTTTTAACGTCCTACCTTACGCCGTCACCAGCCAAATTGAGGACGCACGAATACAGGTTCGATTTTAAATCCATCTGCACATTGCATTGCTCCAGCCAGCCTGTACTGACATGGACGATGGTTCGGCCCATGGATTCTGCACTCCAACAGGGGGTCATAGTTGTGTTCATCGTCATCACCGATCGAAATCAAGTGATGAAAAATCCCTTTTGCAACCCTCCCCCGTTGGGATTCGAACCCGGTACCTCCCGTCCCAAACACCGCAGCTTTAACCACTGCGCCAATTGCTCGGTTAGCCAATAATCGCTTGGTGCAGTTGTAGAAAATATCTCACTCTTTCGGTGGAAGGAGAAGCAATTCAAAACCCAATTCATGATGTTTGGTTATCGTCCCTTAGGCGATTGAATAATACTATATGTTATATTCGTGATTGATGGTTTTTCTGTCAAAAATTATTTTTAGTTCAAGTAAACAGTACTAAGTAGCACTCTACATGATCGATGCTTTGTAGTTTTTGATCCATTGTAAGCCAATGCGGCTCCCATTTGGAAAAAAACATTTCCATGGTCAAATTTTCATGCAAAATTTTGAAAAAAGTACCAATTGATATTTTTATGACCTCAATTGTCTCAAGCATTTTCACTATTTAACCTTTCGTCACTATTTTAAAAACTTGCTTGATATTTTCTGGGTCACTGCATCATTTTTATGACCAAAGTGTTCAGCAATATTTGTGTCTCTACGACCACTTTTGAGATCAGCATACTACTGTCAATCGATTGGTTTCGACGAAACATAACGTGGATCTTTTCAAACCAATACTAAGTTTTAATGATATTTTTGCTGTTTTTCGCAACAAACGATACTATTTTTTCCATTGTTTTCAAAATTGCTAAAGTAGCGTCACTTACATCACTGTAACTCAGTCCGATTGACATGAACTTGTACGCATACTATTTGAACATAGCTACGTTCTTAAAATTTTAATGATTACAAAGCGCCATATCTGAGTTAGTCTCGGGACTTATTGAACGATCGTACATTTGTCTGTCGTAAAGGTATAGTGGTGTTCAGAGATCTTATTGTGGAGAACTTTTTTGTACCTGTTGAGACCCCATCATAAAAATTATTACTTTAATTCGCGTAGTTTGCTTTCCTCCTTAATCTGACTATGTTTTTTTGTCTCGAATTCATTGGCAATGATTCAGGTTACTAATTGCTGTTTATGAGCTTAAACCTTGTGATGGCATTGCAAACTCTTTGAGTGTTCATCATAAACCAGTTTTAATTTAGATTTCCTGTGAAGCCATAAACAATTTAAATTTTATTAAACATTTTACAGCATTTGATTTTTCGCTCTCTGATCTCAAATCTACCCCGTACCATATTAATTCAACTTGATAGGATTCGATCCCAAACTTGCTCTTTAAATTGTTCTAGACAACCAGAAAAATATAAGTTGTTCTCTACCCCCGACGAATTTTCGTCAGCGACAGAGATCTTTGCGAGTTCTCTACCCTCAAATATCATTGCATCATCCATTTAGGACTCACAAAACGTAACCGAGCCAGCGTACTCGGGGTCCTTTTATTTAACTTTAACTTCTTTTTGTCCGCATTTACGAGGCATTTTACCTTCAGCAGTGGAAATTTACCTTATAAAGTACTGCAACAAGACATGTCCTTATATCTCTTTACACACTGTTATCATCAATGATAAGAAACCCGAAGTACCGGAAACTCCTTCAAATGTGTGATAACCACACATCAATACATAATGGGTCGCTTAGTGGATCGGATGGAGCTAATTACAAATTTGTTTTTTAGGTTGTTCTCAACTTTGACACATCATTGGGATTTTATTACAATATGTTTTTTTTTATATCGCAGGTAGGTGGAAAATATTCTGACCCGTATGGTTGGTAGTGTGAGATTTCTACTCACTAAAAACCACCTTCTTCTTCTGACCGCATTCCTCGTGGCACGACTGTAAGGTATTTCTTCCGGAAATGCATACCATTTGACTTGATTGTTCAGCATGCATTGGACATTATAGTCTGGCGTCACACGTGCCATAAGCGTCTTATGTAATCTCGGGCAAAAGAAGAATACATGTTCAACGTCCACGATTGCTCCTCCACAGTAAGCGCAAGCACATGAGTCTTCGTGTTTAAATCGATGCAAGTATGCCCGGAAACATCAATGGCCAGTTAACAGCTGAGCGATATAGTGGTTCATTTCACCATGTGTTCTGTTTATACTCACTTCATAAGGTTCGGTATTAACCATTCGGTCCAAGGGCCTTTACCTGACTTATCCCATCGTGCCTGCCATTGATCGATGCTGGTGCATCTGTTAGCATCTGAAGCATCTGTAAATGTGATGTAGAATGCACTGATCACTCTAGATGCACTCATCCTGTATGTCGTCTCAATGCCATATAGATATGTCTGTATGCTTACTTTGTCCACTCGTGTGAAGGTGCCATACATTATTAAGCCACGCTTGAAATCAGGGATCTCTGCATGTGTTTTGGCCCACCAACATTGAGCATTATTAGACAGATGTTGACACTTGTTAGTACCGGTTTCGTGCCCACACATTTGAGGTGTTCTTTGAAGTTGAGTCCATACACCGAGGTATTTTAGGTGCGGTACCGCGCGAATGACGCAACTACCAATTCTAATTTCAACTACTTTGAGCATCTTTCGGGATGACACTAGAACTGCATCTGCTCAACCAATTGCAGTCAAGATCTCGCTAGCAAATTTATCAGAGCAATGGTTGCTTGATTTGTTCTAAGGACCACCTCTTCCGGGTGTTTTGCAGTTGGCACTGTCGCTATGTCATCCGCAAATCCAATGATTTTGACCTCATGCGGTAACGGTACATGAAGCATCCCATCATACCAAGCACCGAACCTTGACGGACTCCTCCAGTGATTACGTGCTCTCGCGGGCTTTTATATGCATCGTATAGCAGTATCATGTTTTTGATATAATTATCCACCATTAGTCTGAGATATGCTGGTACCTGAAATTGAGACAACGATTCTTTAATTTTCGTCCAATTGGCAGAGTTGAATGAATTGTTAATGTCAAGAGGGACGATCATGCAGTACTTATTTGCCCCGCCCCTCCATCTCGTTTCTTCCCCCTCCACTTCCACCGTCTTAAAGAGTTCATTAATGGCATTGGTTGTGGTCTTTCTGAAGACAAATTGCCGTAGTGATAGTCTAGCAAACTCGGCTATTGCATTCTCTATATTTTGTCACATGGTATCCGCTCAAGGACTTTCCCGGTCGTTTCCGACATTCGGAGTGGGCGATACGCAGATGGCTCTTAGGGTGGTTTGTTAGGTTTTGGTACCAGCATGAGGCGTAGGCACTTTCAGCGATCTGTAAACACACCCTTTTTCATGCAGCTATCATACATTTCAGTTAGCTCATCGAGATGTAAGGGTACCACGGTTTTAAACACTTGATTAGGGATGTTATTTGGACGACGTGCCATTTGTTCTCTAAACTTATTGATTGTTTGCGTTACTTCGTCTGATGTTATGCCTGGAATGTCGCATCGTCATCGCCTGAGACCTTGCTGGATTGGCGTGTAATCTTACGCTGGGAATAGCGTTTCCACAATATTTCTGAGCAGTATTGGACAGCTCGTTGTTGGCTTTCTGGAACACAGAAGCCACCCCATTACCAATTTGTACGCTGTACCCGAAGGGCCCATTTTAGCACAAACACATAGCGAAAGTTCCGCGTTTGTTTTCTTTAATAGCATCTTCAGCTGCTTTCTAGCAGTTTGTTGTAGATAGTTTGTTGTATAGGTAAATAACTGTTGTAGATCCTGGAATTTTGGGCTTCCTCTGGATCTCACGTAGCTTGGTGAGATGTTCTGTCCACTAGTGGACCGGTTAATGGCGCCACCATAAGTCCTCCTGACGATTGCTGCATCACCCACCATTTCAATCTGCCTTCAGAGTTTGTCTGCCATTTCTATTGTCGAGCCACTCAATGACAGGCCCTCTATAATGACCGCAAAAGCGTTACTATCAAAGGTAACAAAATGTAATTTTACACAAACGTACATATTTTTTAGGTATTAGTAAACATCGCAAAGCAAACCATAATCTATCCTGACGGTTTGAGTCATAGGCCTGCTAGAAATCCATAAAAACTTGATGTACATCACGAAATATTTCGGGATATTTTTAAAGAATTTTTTCAGCAAAAAAAGTTGATCAGTGACTTACCTATTGGGACGAAAACCTTCTGACTACTAAGGTTTTTCAGTTTAATCCACCAGAGGAGTGGTTCTTTCCAATATTATGTACGACAGTAATTTGTGAGCTGTGAAATTCCCAACTACCTTGGTTTCGTTTGGTCCTACGAGAAATTAAACACCAAAATTGCGTCTTCTCTATGTAAATTAACGAAAAACCTTAGGACATATATTCTTCATGTTTCTCCCATCGAGTTTCTTGGTGAGCAATGAATTTCACACGATACTTTTTAATAACTGGTATATTGCCAACAAGCGCGCCTCGTTTTTTCAGTTCAATGTAGTGTAAAAATGGATAATTAAAGCGTAATTGTTTTTCTTCGTCCTCGATGTGGCTAGTAACAGCATAAAGTAGGACGTCAAGTTAACGGTGAAAGAATTTAGAGAACTTCGGGTTGACGTCATGAATTAACACAAATAAACAAAATAATAATAATAATTTTTTCCCCTCTGCCTAAAGGGCTAGCACTGCGCTCTAAAAGATAACACACTCATATAATATATGCTTTGCGGTTTCTATCTTTTCCAAACAGAGTCGGCACTCTGTCTTTGTAGACAGGTTCATTTTATTCAAATGATAGCTCAGGTTACAGTGACTTGAAAGAAAACTCACAAATTTCCTAATATTTCCTTTACTAAAATTGACCGCCAAGTCATTATGGTGAAATGGTCTGATCAAAGATTTGGCTGGTCTGAAGACAAAAATACAGTTCCAATAGGTTAAGCACTGTATTTCTTCTAATTTACTAACTGTGTAGGCTGCAGAGGCCCACGGTATACCACAGAAAGGTTTAGAGCCAATAAATGGAGTTGATGAGCCCGACCATGCTAGCTCATTAGCTATCTCCTTTTCAGTGATGCCCTTGTGACCAGGTACCCATAACGATCTAACTTTGTTATGGCAAGAGTGAGATTATAGCAGTTTATAGCCTTTTTTAACAGACTTAGAATCCAAGCAGTTAGAAGCCAGTGCTCTCAATGCTGCTTGGCTGTTGGAGAAAATGGGGATGGAGGCGTCTTTAAGACCCTTATTCATAATAGTTAAAACGCCAGTTTCGATGGCGTGAATTTGGCTAGAAAAACACTGAGGTAAGTTCCCAGCGATTTCGATATTTTGTGGTTGGATCCAGACACCAATGCCAACTCCACTAGCCATTTTTGACCCATCTGTGAATCAGACTAAGCTCCACTGGAGGTCCCTCTGTATCCCAGTCTGTTGTATCAAGGACTGTTACCCCGAAATTCCTGCCCAAGCAGAGTTCTTTGGGCATCACATACGAGATTCTAAAAAACCTATTCAAGTCTGAAAGTTCATTCAAAATGCCCAGATGACCCATATGATCATCATGACTCTGTACTGATTCACTTATAGCTGTAATCTAGCTACACCGATAGCTGCTGATTTTTTGACGTAGATATGAAGTGGATGCGCCCGATGTGCTTTAATTTCCGAGACATGCTAGCTTCTGCAATTAGGTTAGCTTGTTAATACTAAATTTTTACCGTACTTTGGGCCACCATACTATGGTCCCATAGGTTACAATTGACCCACTATAATCATGTACATCCAGTATATCATTTTTGAGCTAAGGCCCCAAGTCCTGCCGAACATACGCTGACAAGCCCACGTGGTTTTGGCCGTTCGGTAGTTCAGTTAATATGAGGGTTCCAATTCAGTTTCTTATCTAGGACAAGACCTAGATATTTAACTTCATTGGAGTTCCCGATATTAATAGCATTTAGACTAATTGAACTAAGGTTCAATTAACATCTTTTGGTAAAGAGCACCGGGACTGTTTTGCTAGGTTTTATCGAAAATCCTTCTATAGTACACCAATTCGAAATAACAACCAATGACTGGTGCATGTTGGCAGACATTGTATATTCAAGCCCACCAGAGACTATGATAACCAAATCGTCCGCATTATCAATGGCGTCATAACCGAGTAGATGTAGCTCATCAAGTAATTCGTCGATCACGATTGACCAGAGCAAAAGTGACAAGATACCGCCTTGCAGGCATCCGTTTAGTGCCGTGATCGTTATTGACTTGTTACCTATAGTTTGAAAGTATTCTTCCTATACTAACCAACATGGAACTAATCTAGTGGTAAGTCTGATAATCAATAACTCTACGCCTGATTTCCCTAGCATTTGAGTAGTATCAAGTATTGTCAAAAGCTCCTTCAATATCCAAAAAAGCTTACAGTGCAATTCTTTCAAACGGTAGGCCGCTTCAATCTTGGTAACAAGTAGATGTAATGCCCCCTCTGTGGATTTGTCTTTTCTGTAGGTGAATTGATTAGGATTCAGAGGTCTGGTTACAGCTAACCACTCTCTGAAATTAAGATCTATCAGTCGTTCTATAATTTTTAGAATAAACGATGTAAGACTGATAGATCGAAAGGACTTAGGGAGTTCACTTGGCCGATTGCCAAGTTTTGGGATAAAAACCACATTGACTCGACTCCAAGCCTAGGGTATGTGACCCAAATTGAAGCTAGTTCGAAATAAGGCTACCAGAGAAGGAGTAATCAAGTTCAAGCCCCTTTGAAGAAGGACTGGAAAGATTCCATCCCCACCTGAAGCCCCAAACGGCTGAAAGGAGTTAATGGCCTTTTTGACTTTTTCCGGAGCAAAAAGCCTACCAGATAAACTATTAACCCAACCCACATTTGCACTTATGCGTGCTCCAAATATGGAGTAAGTAATTGTATTAGTAAACAGTGCAGCCCGGAAGATGCACCTGAAGTACCGTTTCAAGCGACTCCTTGCGATTCGATGTATAATTACCGTTGGATTTCAGATGAAGCTCAAACTCGTTGGACTGATATTTACTTAGAACTTTATGGAGTCGAGTAGACATATCCTCAATATTACCACATTTATTCCTCAACGTATTGCTTTGGAATGCCTTAGTTTCGTGTTGTAGTTTGTTAGAGCTTGCTAATATTCATTTCACTTATTAGAATGCTTTCCCAATTAAATAATTTATTAACTTTCTTCCGGAGTTTAGCCAGATGTTCATTCCACTATAGACCTTTGCGATTTACCACAACATTACGCGCCACACAGCTGCTTCCGTAAGAAGATAGAAGCACATCATTTAGTAAACAAGCTGCAGATTGTAGGTCACTAATCGAACTAAAAAAAATGGCTTTGAAAATATCCACTTTGACGAATAAAATCCTTAGTGATAAACTCTGGAATAGGAAGAACGTTAATATTAGGTGAAACAAATATTGCTGTTCGGGGAACTTTAGCCCTGCGATCGTAAATAAACATACATGACTTAAGGTGGAGGCACCAGATTTTTCCTCAACTAACCTAAGGTTCCTGGATGAGGCCAAGGGTTAAATGTTGTTGAGCAAACCTGTTGCAGAAGAAATCCGAGGCCCTTTTTGCATGGTACAGGCTTACTTGTAGAACCCTAGTAGTACCAGCCATACCTACTTATTAGGGTAGGCAGGTCTCTGCTCCTGGCCGTTTATCTGCCGGCTGCTTACCAGCCGACTACTTCAGTAATCTCTCGACCGCCCATATGATTGATTCTCGCGGTTTGTGCCATTAGCTTACCTTCCGTGGACAGCTCTTTTGTGGTCACATTATCTATTTTCAACGATGCAAAAGTAGGATTTACGAAGAGATCCACTTATTGTTCTCTCGGTGAAGAATCAGTGGGAACAGGATGCTCTATACAACGATGCTGCTCACAGTTGCGTTCTCCTCATTTGTATTTCCTTCTGAGGCTGGTAAAGTACCTCCCTTACTGGAGCCGACTCAAGTGGCTTGGTTAGAGAAAATGGAATCGCTTTTGAGAACGAGCCTGATGTGACCGAAGCGGTATGCTACTTTCCTCTTGGATTTGCGCAGTGTTTCGATCCAAGAATCGCCTATGACCAAATGTACGAGTACCTTACCTTCTCTAGCGAGAATTTTCTCGCTAGAGAAGCTAAGGTTCTGTGTAAAAAAATCTTAACTATATTTGGCCGAGGAAAATCTACCTCTTCCACCAAAGTTATGCATAGATCACATTTTGACCTTAGCTTATCGCTGAGGAATAATTGGAACCTACAAAGAAAAGCCTTCCTGTTGTCCGAAAACAACCAAGGAATAAATTGTGGTTTATGATTTGAACATTGTATCTCAATAATAATTAAGGTCAATGATACACGCTTGTATGTTTGTCATTTGTCCCATACTGAAAGGTTTGTCATTGAGATTATTAGGTAAGATACTTAACCTAACACTTCCTGCTACTTGATTGAAAGAGACAAAAACGGAGAAGGCCCACTTTAACTTTTTAGCAGGCGGTTTAGTGGATTCTAAAGCAACCTCAAAATACCTCTCGCGCTTACTACTAGACCTACTGTCTATGGTAGTTGCTGTAGGTTTCAAGGGTGATTTGATAGGGAACCTGGACTTAGCAGCCGCTAGAGCATCATCTCTAGTTTTGCCTTCCTTGTGCCTTTTTTAAAACACTTTCTTTCGAAGGAGTTGCACTCATCCATTCACCATAATTGTTTTGTCAAGCTAAACAATTGTTAAGCTTATTAAATAAGTTAACCCGCGAGCCTATTAACCGTGACTCAACATTTTTTTCTGATTATTCGTCTTCATTATTATACTACAAATCGCCAATCTGTTGCTGTTAGATCGATATACTGTGGGAAGGTAATATTAAAACCGGAGGTCGCCTGGTATCCGGAGTTCACATATTAATGACTCTCTCTTAGCCTCAAAGCTCTCGACGTATGTTGTCCCACCAAAGCTTGAGGCAATGGATTGTCCACCATTGCACGGTCATGTAAGTTACTTAGCTACATTCTGGGATGCATTGCCTAGTTTTTCCACGACGAGGCGTTACTAAACTAGGAAGAGGTCTTATGAGAATTGCGTATGCCTAGAAAGCTTTGACTCCTAAGATCAAACCCAAACAACCACAATAGGAACATAGTGGTTGTTGAAACATGTACACTCAAAAAAATGACTATCAAAAAATGGGAATTTGAGTCTACCGAGTTTTATTTCTAAGACAACCTTACGTTATGCTCTTACGTTAAAGAAAAAAAAAGAACTCATCACAATGATAGGACACTTAGTGGTGCTAAAAATAAGCATACCCGTTACATTTGCTATAACTCAACAAAAGGCTCAGATGACATCATGGATAAAATATTAGTCGAATGTATAACTGATTTTCGAACCGAACCCAAGCAACCAAGGATTTTTTTTTGAACAATAAATGCAGCAATTGCATCACATCGTTTGGATGAAAGATATAAAACAGATAGAAAGCACCATAAAACTAAATAAACACTCGCGTGGGTTCGTGCTGATCATAAATAGTGCAATACTAGTTTTAACACTTAAGTTATATATCAGTTAATAAAGCGACGATAATTAGAAATATTGAGTTGGTTTTTGTTCAATTGTTTTTGATAGTCCTTAAGTGGAATAACCACATTATAAATTGTTTTATCAATAAATGACAAAAACTTTTAAAATAATCAAGATTCGAATTAATTAACTCTAATCTAATTTTAAATGAAATCTAATTAGGTGTCCAACAATAATTTCGTTAAAATATTTTCTTAAAACGATTAACGAAACTTGATTTTCATCGCAGTACAAAAACAAAAATTTAAACCATTTTCTAACAAATGTTTCCTCAACCTTACCCATTGCTGGTGTTAAATTAGTTTTTCTTTCGCATAAAAAATTTATAAAACCAACAAAAAAAAGTGATATCCTCATTAAATTTCCAAGAAAAGTGGTTGAGCGTATTTTTATGGTAGTTAAAACGAAAAAAATTCAAAACTAAGCAATGAAACAATGATAAGAATTATGCAGCATGATGTGCATTATACGAAAATCGTTTTCCTTCATATTCACTTTGATGAACACAAAAAAAAAAACTAAAGTAACGATGTGCACAGTTGAGTACCTTTATAGTACATATATATCAACTATAAAACTAAGATGTGACTGTGCAATGATGATATTAAAATAAAATGCGGAAAATTGTAGTACCTTCTTTAGTCATTTATTATCAAAATGATAACACAAAAACAACAAAAAGATTTAATTGGAAGTGTAAACTACTAAAAACTATACTCTTCAGTTAGAAAAAAACGAATGAATAATTAACACTTCGTAAACGGTGTGTAGCAGTAAAAGTCGTTATACAAAACTTTGTAGTTAGTTTAGAGTAAAAATAAAGAATCTGGTAAAAATTCACTTAAACATGAGAAGAAAAAACTTTTTACAAGATCACCAATTTGTTTCAGGGAGATACAAGAAACTATGTAATATATATATATCACGTATTCCCTATATATAGCCTTATATGTGATAAAGTATAAAGGTATGCAAAAAACCGCAGGAGAGCACGTGAAGTGTTTTTCTTCTGTTGTAATTTGCTTAACTTTGTACTCGTAGATTTATGTTTAGAATTTGTTCTTTGTTTTATTTAATTTATGCATTTAAGATAAAGCGCGGTCGTATATTATTGTCGTATCATAATGCTGCAGTAGTGCAGACTTTCATAAACATAAAAGTACGTTTGTAAGTATTCATGTATTAATTATATATGGTTTTTGTGAGACATTGTTTCCCGTACTGTATCCACAAACCAATTTTTGAGTTTTTTTTTTTTATTTTTGTAGAGAACTAGAAGAAATCTAGCCATTCGTGCATCATTCGTATTTACTATGGAAACTCCATAGACACATTTTACTTTATATATTACATTTGCCAGAACGTGATTCGACTGATGGTAGAAGATGTTGACTTAAACTGTACATTTACTAAATTTCTTGTCATGCTCCAGTGCTAAGTATAAAAAATTCCGTATAACTTCATCAAAACTAATATGACTGTCATTTTAAAAAGTGTTACAATTTGAGGTTTAATTTTAGTGAGATTCTAATTTGGCCTCGATTTGTAGTTTTATAGGGTTCATGTTATTTAACAGATTATACAGAATATGATTCAGGCTTAATAAAATGCGCGAATCACTATGATGTTAAAATTGTTGCTTTACTCAGTTTTAATCTAGTTTTCAAGCAATGCCTACTTGTCAATATTTTGTAAACAATATTAAATAAATAATTAATTTCTCAATTGTTTTTTTATATTTTACAATAATAATATTTATTTAGTTGTTCATTAATATTAGTGATTTAAGTTTGTTTAATAATCAATTAATAAAGTGTAATACTCCCAAACATTCGGTGATATTACTATAATAAGCGGCATTCATCCGAATTGTGTGGATTCTTAAATGAACACATGTATTAAAACTTTCCGTGAGTGACCGTTTGTCAAATTCGTCTGCTCAGGATGTCAAAATGACTCTCTTTGTGATGTGCCAACGGAAATTTCTGGCGTGATGGATTAGCAAATTAGCCAGGTTTCCCAAAAAGTTAAATTGCTAGTTGACAGTTTCGTTACTTCAGTTGAGAAATTCAGCACTGAAACAAAGCTTTTCATGAAGCAGTGTAATCTTAACGTTACTGTTCGACCTTCGGGCTAACGTTGTCCAGAATAGTGTTGCGGCCTCAGTAGTGCCTTGATGTGTGTATATACCTATAAAGTAAGTGCAACATTTTGCCGCTGATGTATCAATTAAAGCTGTTGCGTTTAAGGATGTGAAATTCATATGTGCATCTAAATTCAATGTCTCTACTACATCAGTAGCGTTATATAAATTTTTATTCCAGCAAGTTGGAGCTAATGAAGAAGACTTGAACTGCCGTTTGCTTGTTTTGGTCAACCAGGATGTGAGTCGGCTGAATTTTGTATCGCTTAAGACTGGCGTTGACCCAGCGTTGTTCAGCACATTGCTTCAACCCAACATCTGGCCATCCGGAATGTTAGTGAGGGAGTTCGTATATCGCCCAAAAAACTAATTTGTGGCCACCTTTATCGTCGTTATCAAATCGCACAACGACAGTCGCAGCTTCATCTTCCGCGAAGGTACCACCTTCATTTTTTTCCCGTGAAACTGGAGTAATTTCGTATTACTATCATAATGCATCCAGTATTCACGGTAAAGTCAAAACTTTTCGGTATTAAAAACTACGATATTATTATAATCGGTGAGACATGGCTCACTTTAAGAATAAGTTCAGCAAAATATTTTCCATCTGATTACATGGTATATCAAAAGGATAGATACGACTTTGACACTGACCTTAAAGGTGGTGGCATATTGATAGCTGTAAAGAATAATATTCCCAGCGAATTGATCGCTTGCCATCCCAATGTCAGTTTAATCACCGTACACATAAGGTTATGCAGTATATCCGTGTTTATCATCGCAATATATGTTACACATGGGTCTAACATTGATTATTATCATATGTTCATCGAGTTCATCAAATCCATTATCATGCATTTAGTACGTGATAGCGATCATTTAATGATCATCGCGGTGATTTTAATCTTCCAGGTGTGATGAAAGAGCAAACACATTGTTGGATTACTGTGCAACTATTTCGGCTATACAGGCCAACCAAATATTCAACAGTAGCGGTATATTCCTGGATTTTTTAGTTACGAATGATGTTTTATTTTCCGAAGTTTTATCATGCGAAGACTTTACCGGTTGCAAGAGCATCTATCATTCACCAATTATGATAAATATTTATTTTCCTGTACACTGGGACTTCCATCGATTTTCTAACAATGTTTTCCTTAATTTCAGTACCGCCGACTACACTTTTCTGAGTACATTTGTGGATAGCGCTGATTGGGATTTTATTCAGCACGTGCAAAATTTGAACCATACTGTAACAACATGCAACGCATTACTCAAAGCTGTAGTCAAAAGATATGTTCCCTTGGTTAAAACCAGATTGCGCTCCCGTGAACCTTACCTTAGTAAAACCGGAAGCTGGTTGACATCGAAAAACGTCGCAATAAGCTTCACACTTTTTTACAGGCTTCATGGATCAAAATTTTATATTGATTTTGCTTACGCCCGCAAGGAGTTGAAAATCTTGAATTGGTTTTTGTTCAATAATTACATGTTGCAGATAGAAGATGATTTTTTAGTAAATCCGAAGGGGTTTTGGACATTTATTAACAATAAAAGAAAAACATCTAGATTCGCTTCGTCGATGAATTATCAGAGCTCGACCGCCAACTCCACCTCTGGCATATGTGATCTGTTTGCGGATTTTTTCGCTTCAGTTTACGAGCCAGCATCGCCATCTTTTGCACTTCACGTAACTCTATCAGCTCAGTTCCAATAGTAATTTCGGTTTTATCAAGTTTACGGTAGACGAGGTTTGGGATCGGTTACTCAATCTTGATATTAATAAGGGTCCCGGGCATGATGGCAGTCCGCCCATTTTATTCAAGATCTGTGCAGAGAGTTTGACCACTTACGTTACCTTATTATTCAATAAAAGCCTGCGGAGTGGTGTTTTTCCAGATCCCTCAAAGATTTCAGTTATGTGTCTCATTAGTACATGTGTCTCAATGGTACATAATGTACTGTCTTTTCACATAAAACCTATCGTTTCTACGGCTCAGCATGGTTTTTTTCTGGTAGATCGGTCCCTAATTTGGTTACATTTTGCGGCGATCTTTTTATTAGTTATAACTCCCAAATCCAGCGCGACGAAATCTATAATGATTTTGCCAAAGCCTTTGATAAAATCGATTACGCCATTCTCATCGCCAAGTTAGAGAACTTGCAGTGTCAATATCTCCCCGTTAGAGACGTCTTATTTTTCAGATCGATGGTAGCTCGTAAAGATTTCCAATTTTTTTTCCCGGTATGTTTATGCTACTCCAGCAGTCCCAGTCATATTGGCCGTCTTCTATTCATAATATTTATCGGTCTTACCTAGAGCGATAAATTACCTACTATTTATCGATGTTGTCGAGTGCTTCAAGTTCGCGAAATGTCTTCTCTTAGATGGCAGATGACATTAAAATATTTGCTCCAAACACAAACTTATCCAATTGCTTGTTGCTTCAGTGTGATTTGTTTAGTTTTTGTACGTGGTGCACCAGTAACAAACTCTCTCTTTGAATGTGAATAAATGTAAGATTGTATCATATTTTCGCATTCGTTCCCAGATATTATTTCAGTATAGCCTCCATGATGTCGATGTTAATAGAATGGAGTATTGTTCTGATCTTGGTGTAATTTTCACCTCTGACCTAACATTTGCCAGGTACATTGATTTTGTTACCTGCAGAGCCAACACCATCGTTTGTCTGTTACCGAGTAACAGACAAACTTTTTTGAGCATCTCAGTGGTTTGGCAGAATACAAATCAATGTCAAAAGGATTTTTGACTACCTAACAGCCATTTGTGAGACGTCTGTGGCTGGATGCGAACATTTTATCACATTCTAGTTCTTCTTTGATGAATGTTCGTTTATGAGGAACCTCTTCTTTTTCCCAGAAGCTTTTCAATTTAGTATATAAATCAGCAGTTCTTGTTGTCATTGATTGTATCACTGTTAAATTGTGACAATCGTCTGAAATACGGCATAGAAATACCAAGTCCAATTTGGTTTCTTGAGCAATTAGTTCGTCGGATGAGGCTTTTATTATTTTATTCATTTAAATGTCTCCATAATAATATGCACCCAATAATAAGTCGATTTTAGGAGTATAAAATGATGAATAAAAGGTGATGAAATACCTTTACGGTTAAGTTATATTTGGAGAGAAATATCGGCTTCATGTTAAATCCAACGATTGAGTTCGCTACTCCAGCATCGGTTTTTCCTACGGCTGTTATTTCTGTATACGCTGCGTTCTTTTTTAAATTAAGTCTCTGAAAAGCTACTTTTGTAGTAAAGCTTGTTTGAGACCCAAGATCTATCAGCACACGAAGCAATTCATTATGACTACCTGACGATGCTTTCACTAAAGCTATTTCTAGTAAGATATACTTCCGATTCCGTGATTGTGCTACTTGTACGTTTGTATTAGCGGGCTTTATACTTTATAGCGCCCTAGTTCGCGTACTGTTGTCACTATGCAGCAGACTGTGATGTGAACCCATGCATAATTCACAACTTTTATTGCATGGGAGTTTGTGTTGGATGTTGGATGTTGGATGTTGGATGTTGGATGTTGGATGTTGGACGTTGGATGTTGGATGTTCAATGTTGGATATTGGATGTTGGATGTTGGATGTTGGATGTTGGATGTTGGATGTTGGATGTTGGATGTTGGATGTTGGATGTTGGATGTTGGATGTTGGATGTTGGATGTTGGATGTTGTACATATTGTACAAGTTGTACAAGTTGTACAAGTTGTACAAGTTGTACAAGTTGTACAAGTTGTACAAGTTGTACAAGTTGTACAAGTTGTACAAGTTGTACAAGTTGTACAAGTTGTACAAGTTGTACAAGTTGTACAAGTTGTACAAGGTGTACAAGTTGTACAAGTTGTACAAGTTGTACAAGTTGTACAAGTTGTACAAGTTGTACAAGTTGTACAAGTTGTACAAGTTGTACAAGTTGTACAAGTTGTACAAGTTGTACAAGTTGTACAAGTTGTACAAGTTGTACAAGTTGTACAAGTTGTACAAGTTGTACAAGTTGTACAAGTTGTACAAGTTGCACAAGTTGTACAAGTTGTACAAGTTGTACAAGTTGTACAACTTGTTGGATATTAGATGTTAGATGTTGGATGTTGGATGTTGGATGTTGGATGTTGGATGTTGGATGTTGGATGTTGGATGTTGGATGTTGGATGTTGGATGTTGGATGTTGGATGTTGGATGTTGGATGTTGGATGCTGGATGTTGGATGTTGGATGTTGGATGTTGGATGTTGGATGTTGGATGTTGGATGTTGGATGTTGGATGTTGGATGTTGGATGTTGGATGATGGATGATGGATATTGGATGTTGGATGTTGGATGTTGGATGTTGGATGTTGGATGTTGGATGTTGGATGTTGGATGTTGGATGTTGGATGTTGGATGTTGGATGTTGGATGTTGGATGTTGGATGTTGGATGTTGGATGTTGGATGTTGGATGTTGGATGTTGGATGTTGGATGTTGGATGTTGGATGTTGGATGTTGGATGTTGGATGTTGGATGTTGGATGTTGGATGTTGGATGTTGGATGTTGGATGTTGGATGTTGGATGTTGGATGTTGGATGTTGGATGTTGGATGTTGGATGTTGGAAGTTGGATGTTGGATGTTGGATGTTGGATGTTTGATGTTTGATGTTGGATGTTGGATGTTGGATGATGGATGTTGGATGTTGGATGTTGGATGTTGGATGTTGGATGTTGGATGTTGGATGTTGGATGTTGGATGTTGGATGTTGGATGTTGGATGTTGGATTGTGGATTGTGGATGTTGGATGTTGGATGTTGGAAGTTGGATGTTGGATGTTGGATGTTGGATGTTGGATGTTGGATGTTGGATGTTGGATGTTGGATGTTGGATGTTGGATGTTGGATGTTGGATGTTGGATGTTGGATGTTGGATGTTGGATGTTGGATGTTGGATGTTGGATGTTGGATGTTGGATGTTGGATGTTGGATGTTGGATGTTGGATGTTGGATGTTGGATGTTGGATGTTGGATGTTGGATGTTGGATGTTGGATGTTGGATGTTGGATGTTGGATGTTGGATGTTGGATGTTGGATGTTGGATGTTGGATGTTGGATGTTGGATGTTGGATGTTGGATGTTGGATGTTGGATGTTGGATGTTGGATGTTGGATGTTGGATGTTGGATGTTGGATGTTGGATGTTGGATGTTGGATGTTGGATGTTGGATGTTGGATGTTGGATGTTGGATGTTGGATGTTGGATGTTGGATGTTGGATGTTGGATGTTGGATTTTGGATGTTGGATGTTGGATGTTGGATGTTGGATGTTGGATGTTGGATGTTGGATTGTGGATGTTGGATGTTGGATGTTGGATGTTGGATGTTGGATGTTGGATGTTGGATGTTGGATGTTGGATGTTGGATGTTGGAAGTTGGATGTTGGATGTTGGATGTTGGATGTTGGATGTTGGATGTTGGATGTTGGATGTTGGATGTTGGATGTTGGATGTTGGATGTTGGATGTTGGATGTTGGATGTTGGATGTTGGATGTTGGATGTTGGATGTTGGATGTTGGATGTTGGATGTTGGATGTTGGATGTTGGATGTTGGATGTTGGATGTTGGATGTTGGATGTTGGATGTTGGATGTTGGATGTTGGATGTTGGATGTTGGATGTTGGATGTTGGATGTTGGATGTTGGATGTTGGATGTTGGATGTTGGATGTTGGATGTTGAATGTTGAATGTTGGATGTTGGATGTTGGATGTTGGATGTTGGATGTTGGATGTTGGATGTTGGATGTTGGATGTTGGATGTTGGATGTTGGATGTTGGATGTTGGATGTTGGATGTTCGATGTTGGATGTTGGATGTTGGATGTTGGATGTTGGATGTTGGATGTTGGATGTTGGATGTTGGATGTTGGATGTTGGATGTTGGATGTTGGATGTTGGATGTTGGATGTTGGATGTTGGATGTTGGATGTTGGATGTTGGATGTTGGATGTTGGATGTTGGATGTTGGATGTTGGATGTTGGATGTTGGATGTTGGATGTTGGATGTTGGATGTTGGATGTTGGATGTTGGATGTTGGATGTTGGATGTTGGATGTTGGATGTTGGATGTTGGATGTTGGATGTTGGATGTTGGATGTTGGATGTTGGATGTTGGATGTTGGATGTTGGATGTTGGATGTTGGATTGTGGATGTTGGATGTTGGATGTTGGATGTTGGATGTTGGATGTTGGATGTTGGATGTTGGATGTTGGAAGTTAGATGTTGGATGTTGGATGTTTGATGTTTGATGTTGGATGTTGGATGTTGGATGTTGGATGTTGGATGTTGGATGTTGGATGTTGGATGTTGGATGTTGGATGTTGGATGTTGGATGTTGGATGTTGGATGTTGGATGTTGGATGTTGGATGTTGGATGTTGGATGTTGGATGTTGGATGTTGGATGTTGGATGTTGGATGTTGGATGTTGGATGTTGGATGTTGGATGAAAATTGAAAATTTTGCATAGCATATACGAGTGAAAATATAATAAATTTAATATTATTTCTTTATTACATATTTAATTTTGAGTATTAAATAAAAAAGATTTGCTTTATTTTTTGAACTTCTCGATATTTGTATGATACAAATCGTATAATTATTCATTATTTAAAGCTGCCATTTACCAACAGTCTGGCTTATTGTCATTTATCGCAAACTTGCACTATTCAATGTACTAGATGAAGATTAGTCTATGAGCTATTTATGCCGACCCCGGAAGTAAAAATAAGACTAAAAATAAGTTTCGAATTTTTGTAGCAAAGCTACCAACATAGTCAACAGCTAACCAGAAACATATTAATTCCATTAAATTGCATTATAATTACTTCACATTAATATTAAAATCAGTCACATCCAAATTATCATTCAGATTTACAGATAGGAGTGTAGCGGCCATATCTAGTGCGCTAGCAAAATCTAATTCAGATATTCCGTGCAATATTTATTTATGTATATATATATATATATATATATATATATATATATATATATATATATATATATATATATATAGTTATATATATATATATATATATATATATATATATATATATATATATATATATATATATATTAAAATGTACGTATTATAATTTATAACCTTACAGTGTCTGTAAGGTTTATAATGAACTTTTCATTCATATTTTCCTGTTTTAAATTAATGCAAATCGAAATAGTATGCGAATTTATTAGTCAAAATACGATCCATTTGTTTTGATTTTTGTAAAAAAAATGAATACAATAAAATAGCCATGCGTAAAAAATAGAAAAGGATACAAATATTCATTTTTATATGTCGATCTATTTTTGTTTGGTTGCATTAATTTACGTAGTATGAATTTTGTTGTGTAAATTATGGCCATACAAGATGTTCATCTGTTATAGTTATCTGTGGTCTAGACTTAATTTAATAACATTACTTGAGAATTTATTTTATAAGTTTTACAACTCTATATATATGGATTCCCTAAAGGCGTTCTGATAATCTAATGAAAAGATATGATAGGTCCATAACTAATGAAGTTATACTGCGCAATTGTCATACTTGTCAATGCAACTTTAACCTTCAGTCGAAGAGAATAATTAATCATGTTTCTTATCAGAACAGAATGGTAAAGTTTTTCATGGTTTATGTTAATAATTGAAGCAAACCTGTAGTCGTGCGGCCTTGATTTTTCTGTAGATTGTCTGTAAAACTTGCCTAAAATCGAACGATTTAAAGATTTAAAGAGAACTTTAAAGATTGGTTAAAAATATCAAATCATGTTTAAAGAAAAATTCAATGTTAGTAAATGGTCGAAATTATGATCTACGACTTTGATGAATTTATCATAATTGAGAATATGTACTTGTAAAATTTAAGTAGTGAAAAATCTTGATCGTAAAATGTCTTTCCTTTTGTTCGTTTCACCATCACTAGAAGTTTTCCGATCAAGGACATTGTGTCATAATTTAACGTAACCGATTGATATGGTCCGAAAAACTCCGAAAGAAATTATTACTTTAGCCCAAAACAGAATGCGCTCGGTTTATAAAATCATGACCATACATTTTTTAATATTAAGACATATTAAAAATATGCTACACGCACTTGTTAGAGGGCAACAACATGAGGCAAAGAACTAGTACTTACGTAAAGGTTGTGAACTATTTTTTTGTTGTTTTTAGTTATCACTTGTTTTTGGCGATACATTTTTGATCTTGGACACTTTTACTTCTAAAAATTTATTGAATATTAGATTACATTTTTATTTAATTAATTTAGAATAGTTACCGATCGATAAACATTAGCTCAAAACCAGTAGCAAAATTCCCTATATATACGTCTGTAAAGAGCTGCATTAATATGCCTCTCAATTTTAAATCATTTTAGCTTTTTTCGTTAATTATAATTTTTTTGTAGATAACGAACACAACAAAAAATTGAATTCTTTGACAATAAAACAATTTATTCAAATACAAAAAACAATTGCAATAATCAATGCCCAGTTGATGATTATATTAAGTAGTAGAATTTACATTTACACTTGAAAATCTACTATCAACAAGTACACTGAAATCAACACATGTAGTGCAATGACAAAAAGTACTGTTAGCTACTTCCCAACATCCAGAGATGTCAAATAATATTTATGATATTTATTTGTAAGTTTCACTATCTTCTTCAACGTTAACTGCAATATATTCTTATGCTGTGTGTCCTATCCAACTAAACTAACTAAACTAAATTATAACGAGTTAGTTCCTGCTATAGATGAAGCTACCACAAAAGTCACTTATTGTGCCTCAATTTGAATCTAAACTAAATCAAAAAGTATTATAGTTTATTTATAGTTTAAAAGTATTATAGTTATTTTATACATTTATTAAAAATCACTGAAAAGTTATCTCGAAACTCTACTTTTCAACTACCACCTATGAGGCAATAGCGGAAGGTTCAAAAATTTAAAAGGGCGGTTGGGTCACCAACGTCGTTGAATTCTTAAAATGCAGTTTAGCATTATTCATTGTTCTTTAGAAATGCTGCTGTTTTGATCTTACTGCAGCTTTTCATAATCGTCAAACTTTAGTTTTCATTCATTGCATTTCAGCAATCAAAAATTAGGAAGGTTTTGGTTGTTTCATTGATAAATATTTTCCTTTTTAATTCATTATTTTGCTCCGATTAAGTTCAACCCCTTTCAATGCATCAAAAAATGAGTCAGTGTTAAGGCTGCTGCCGGCATTTAAATTGTCCACTTTCACAGATAAACAAAGAATTACCGTCACTTATAACTGATAATCTTATTATTGTTGCTGTTATAATTTTGTTATAACTAGAAGACGAGTGTTCTGAATTTCCAATATTGAGTTGCTAGAAAATCGATTATCACTATTTTTTTTTCTCTGCTCCAGCAGATCAAAATGTATAACGCGGACAAGGTTCGGTTACATTAAATAAATGTTTCTATTTAAATATCATTTGTTTTATGACATTTTCACATTAGGCACCTTATTTTTGGGTTATTCGGTAGTTTTTACTTGATGTGAGACACCCTGTATATACTTATTCAATTATAAATGTAATCCCCATTGCCATTTATACACATTTATAATAGTTTAGAACTTTCCGGAGCAACAAAAATAAATAGAAAATCAATTAGAATATAAGATTTCAAAAGATGTAGATTTTCTCTACTGTATTCAATATTTTAAGTCAAATGTTAAAATTTTCCAGGTTCTTCAATCTTAGTTATATTTTCATTTGAATTTGGTATGTGTCTTTCCATTTTAATGGATTTGTTTTGTATAAGTTTATGTAGCTTAATATAGTAACTATATTGGTTTTTTCATCAGTTCATTGGACTTCATATATACATTTAAAGACATTGTTTAGATTTGGGTTAGGTTATCTAGGTTATTTGTTTCAAACTGTAAGTTTTATTACGTTCACAATTTCTTAAGCGGTTTCAATTACGTCGGATCAAGACAGCCGAACATATTTCTATTAGTTTGTCTCAAGGGTCGCATTTTTAGACCAATAAATTAAAAAGTAATATTTTACATTTTTATGAAGCTGATCCAATTGGATAGATTAGAGTAAAAGTTGATTATAATATTAAGAAGCACGTAAGAAAAGTGGATACTCAAAATTATGAAAATTTATTCGTTATTGATTTTTAATGTATCTTGCAGAACCAAAAGAATATTAATCTTCATGGTAGTTTTGATTCATGATTCAGCTAAACCACCCTTATATGTCAAGGGTCTCTAACTAATGTTTGTTTACCAGGTTTTTTTTCTTAAAATCTGTAATATTTGTTTAGACAACTTGTTTAGTTTTCCTTGAAAACCACAAACACAAAAGTGTAGATCAAACAAACATTATTAAATGACAGAATGTTAGTACTGCAGCATTACAATTCTTTTTGTTAAGTTTGGCAAATCATCAGAACATAAATTGAAAAATAATAATTTTTTCTGCTTAACAAATTATTAACCTATTATCATGTCACTTCATCGTAAAAACATTTTATTATCATTTTAATGATCAAAACATCAAACCATTTATTAAGCTTAAAATTTACCAACTAAAAAAAAAATTCTGGATTTTTTGTGATGTCTTTATGTTTCCTAACATGAAATCGTGTAAACAACCCAATTTAAATACCAGGAATTTAAATTAGCAGTCTGTCTATACATTTGTGGTATTCTACCCATTGGTTCTGCCCCAGCTATCGCTAAATTCTTTATGTAAATTATGTACTTTCTTTTTTTTTGGCGTCAAATTTTTTTGGGATAATACCTGCAACAAATATTATTGTGGATTCCGACACAGTGAGATAAAATTCGCCACTCCAAGATCATCGTTTTTTCGGATAGCCGCTATCCGAAAAACCTGTTGATTACAAACCTGTTGATTACAGAGTTTTTTTTAAATTAGCCCCTTTTCCAACATCCAACATCCAACATCCAAAATCCAACATCCAACATCCAACATCCAACATCCAACATCCAACATCCAACATCCAACATCCAACATCCAACATCCAACATCCAACATCCAACATCCAACATCCAACATCCAACATCCAACATCCAACATCCAACATCCAACATCCAACATCCAACATCCAACATCCAACATCCAACATCCAACATCCAACATCCAACATCCAACATCCAACATCCAACATCCAACATCCAATATCCAACATCCAACATCCAACATCCAACATCCAATATCCAACATCCAACATCCAACATCCAACATCCAACATCCAACATCCAACATCCAACATCCAACATCCAACATTCAACATCCAACATCCAACAAGTTGTACAAGTTATACTAGTTGTACAAGTTGTACAAGTTGTTAATCTTAAATTTATTATATTTTCACTCATTTATGCAATGCAAAATTTTCAATTTTTTAGAAACTTGCGTTGGAGCAATATTGTTTTAAGATTTTTGCGTTTTTTGGTCGAATTCACCATTTAAAATTGACCATTTACGAAAATAAAAAAGACATTTAATTTTTCTATATGCGTGTAGCACGGATCACTTGTTTTAGGTAAAAATGTCGGGTACAGCTCATTAAATTTCCCAAAGCTAATTAACCCAATTTTTTTTGAATGTTGGGTAGACGGCCTTTGGTCGAAAAATTGCTTTCAAAAATTTTAAATACTAATTTGGCTTTTGTAATAAACTTTTCTGTTGAAGCTTTCAACGCACCGAAATTACTAGATTCTCTCTTAAAATTTGTTTCGTAAATACAAATTTTACTAAGGGCTATTTTTTCATTTTCCTTAATTAATTTGAGTTTACATAGTTTACATGTTAATTTTTTTTGTAAACAATAGATTTAACAATAGCCAGTATAATATGTAATTGCATTACATTCAACATTTTTAAAATCTAAATCAACTAAATATTTCACATCCTCATCCCGACCATCTGTAATTACCTCTCCAAAATCATTTAAACTTCCTCTATGTTCAGTTTTGAATTCCGACAAATCAAGCATAATTCGATTTTTATCCTCGATTATGCAATTGGAACAGTTTGAGTTATTTATTAATTTCGTAACCAGGATTTTTGCAAAATGTTGACACATATTGCTGGTTGGTGTATAATTAAAACCACATTTACCTCGAAGTTGGGAAAATAAAATTTCCAAAGCGTCTTGATGGGTTCTTCCTGTCAATATAAATTTTACATTATTTTGTGACAAATAGTCAATGAGGCTTAGTTGATTTTATTGTCAGTTGAAACCCTTTTATAAACCTGAAACAGTTCTCATTTTTTGACACAATTTTTATTTTTTGTAAGTATTCCAGGCTTTTTTTCAAAAAAACAATAAATTTTATTGTTCTTATAAACAGGTTGCTCATGGGGCTTTTGACCCAAAATTTCTCGAATTGAAGCAATCAAACAAACCATTGACAAATTTAATAGTATTTGCAGTTACCAATGCACTATCCAAATGATCTTTGATCATATTTGGAGCAACTATAACATTCATTTTTTGAAAGTTATTGGGAAATATATGGGATTCCGTTAGTTTAGGCATTAATTTAACTTTATTGTGCTCTTCGTATTCAAAAATATTTCGGACGATGCGGTTATTGGAAATCCCTAATTCTTTGTGCATAATATTTTGATTTAAGGAAGGCATTTCTTGCTGACTTTAAAAGATGCTGTGGATGTGCAAAAATGTTTTTGTTATTTACAATAATATATTGTTTGTCTAAATCAATGCCAAAATATTTGAAGGCGGCAATGTTTTTAGTTGCCTTATCACATGTTATAATTACTATGGTAAGTTTTAATATTTCTTGACAAGTTTTGATATTATTAATAGCTAATTTTGACAATGACGCAACATCCATATTATTAGTTAAGATATAACTTAACACGTGTTTCCAGTTGTCAATTATTCCGCTCAACATAAAAAATAAGGCTGAAGTGGCTAATTCATTAGTTCGAGTAATTCCATCATCGCAGAAATCGTCGTTCCTCTCCGTTAGTAAATTCAGTGTTAATTCTTTTTTAATTTAGATTTCATCGAAAGTTAGCACACAAATTTTTGAAGTCGGAGACTTGTTTTGAAATAATCCTTTTAATTGTTTAATTAAAATATTATTTATACCAGGTGGCATAAAACTTTACAGGCGACCAATTATAAATTGTAGATATGGAAGTTAGTTTAAGATCTGGACTGCTTCTTAATTATAAATTCCACGTGTAGCTAACAAACCTATTCCCGAAAGGTCTAGAAAAGTAATGGCTATCGATAGAAAATACTTTGAACAATGAACTTGTAACCACTTACCACTTACCTCTAGTCCTAGAACAATTCTAATACCTCAATGTTAAAATGATCTTATGAGACCATCTGAACTATAGAATACCAATATATTGTTTGGAACACGTTGCCTTTTTTTGTAGTGCAATGAGTTTTGAATGTAGAACTTGACTTATGCCGAGCGATATTTGTAGATGTGTTATAATTGCAAACAAAAATTTTGTTGTCACAATTGCAACAAAACAAAATTATTACAACTAAATTAAAACAAAATTTTATATATATATATATATATATATATATATATATATATATATATATATATATATATATATATATATATATATGTATATATATATATATACATATATATATATATATATATATATATATATATATATATATATATATATATGTATATATATATATATATATATATATATATATATATCTATATATATATATATATATATATATATATATATATATATATATATATATATATACAAATATACATATACATGTTTAATTAATTTTTGTACAAGTTCTAGGGAAGTGATAATATCGGTCTTATAATCTTTATACATCTTTTTACTAGAAAACTTGTATCTATAGAAATTTATTCCGAAAACAAAAACAATTAACTTTTCTATAACGTCCATTCCATAGTACATCTCTATCATATATCTCTATTAGAGCTAGCAAAAAATCTACTTCTTGAGAAAATTCAAAATTCCATTTAGAGATACGAACGAGTTCAACAAAAAATGTCTTCGTGTGATATGTACACACTCAATCATAATAAATGTCCAGAAAATAGAATTAAAAAAGTTATTTAAATTTCCCATTTCCCATTTTCCATTTTCTATTTTATTTTTATCTATATGGTATAATTTTTTTTTTTCGGTAGATGGTAGGTTATCACAATTTTAGTTTGAAAAATTAAATTACATTTGTTAGATAACTAAAAGGAAAAGGATTTGTCATAGAAAAGTATAAAATGCAAGTGGCAAATTTTTCTTGTTTATTTTGTCTATCTAAAGTTAAATAGGAAAACCAACTAGGACACATTGAGACATTACATTTTTGTTACAGTTTGTGCTGTATATGTGGGTTATTAACATCATCATCATTATGCGAATAGGAAATAGGGTTTTGTGTTTGTAAGTAAATGAATTTAGTTTTTTTTTACATTATTTTGCCAGGTGTCACCTCTGGAGTTTTAATATACTGCCGATAAACTGAAGATATAAAGAGGTACTTCGAGGAGAAAAGTGGACAATTTAAGAGGCAAAGCTGTGAAAAGTAAATAAATAACTTTTAACTTGGAAAGAAAATTATCAATACAAAAAGTTAGATCAAAACTAAAATCATTAGTAACACAACAGACATAGCTCAAAAAATGAAATTTTGAGCTATGTCACCGAGCAATTGGCGCAGTGGTTAAAGCTGCGGTGTTTGGGACGGGAGGTACCGGGTTCGAATCCCAACGGGGGAGGGTTGCAAAAGGGATTTTTCATCACTTGATTACGATCGGTGATGACGATGAACGCAACTATGACCCCCCGTTGGAGTGCAGAATTCATGGGCCGAACCATCGTCCATGCCAGTACAGGCTGGCTGGAGCAATGCAATGTGCAGATGGATATTTGAAACGCGAACCTGTATTCGCGCGTCCTCGATTTGGCTAGTAATGGCGTAAAGTAGGACGTTAATTAACCGCGAAAGAGTTGGGTGAGCTTCGGCCCCAAAACAGATTGCATAGAAATAAACAAACAAATAAACAAATGACATTTGAATACTTAAGCCATAGGTCAAGTTTAAATTCTCCATAAATTTGTTATTTTATAAAGTCGTTTAAGTTCCTGGAATACGAACTTCTCGCGTAGAAATTTCCATTTAAAACTGCACTATAAATTGAGGCTATGAAGAACTCATACGGGAACATTATGTAAAGTAGTTTTAGTATGATAATGTCAATTTGACATTGCCGATAAACATATCATTCCCAGAGCTCCAACATTTGAAGATTGTAAATTAAAATAAGTGACCAGGATTGCAAATTAAATTTGTGGATAAGCAATTCGCATCTAGCTAAGGAGCTTGCGCTTCTACAAAAGATTTTTCCCATAATGAAAGAATGATATCTGAATCAACTATGCAGGAGGGTTTTTCTATTACAGTATGAGTGCATGGTCCAAGGTATCATTATAGGTATCTATAATTGTCTAATATCAACAGGATTTTATTGCCCGAAAACTATAGATAAATTGGTTTTTTGTAAACAGATTGTGGCCTAGTTTTATAACATATTTTTGTTAAGGATGCGATGCACTGATATCAAAACATCAGAGGTGACTCACTGCACCTTCCTTTCGTAGTAGGAAAACAGTTTCGATAATCTCTAAAAGGAACGAATCGGTCCACTTTGCAGAGGTGAATGGATCTCATTCAGTCCATCCAAGATTTGCTCTTTTCCGATATCAACCGGTATAGGCTGTCTGGAGATCATTTTCAACGATTTAATGCTGAAATAGATGATGTTCCTAATTTCGATCGTTCGATCGTTGGTCATGTTTCATAAATTTGACTTTCGGGAGCCAAACCAATAAAGAGCGCCGTTATGCTGTGTCTAAAAAAAATCAAGTTTCCATTATATCAAAATTCAAAGAAATGCTTTTCGGCCTTTATGTCGAATGGATGAGTTATTCCTCATCATGTCACTTACATGAAATAAAATGAATCGGTATCAATATTGATCAGTCGTCGATCTTTTATGGTTTCAGGTAAGCTATATTTTATTTTTAGTAGGAAACCAACACTGGCTGTTTCATCTCTTGGCAAACGGCCATACTATTGTGTTAATAAAGTAACAGTGTTTACAGTGAAAACCAAAACTGGTAACATTTATTCACAATCCAGTGATACGAACCCGTAAAAGGTTAAATGTAACAACTGGTGACAGAGATGGGATTATTAATAATAAAAGAATGATGATTCTCTATGAATTAGAAGTTGTGGAGTTAAAGAATGAATTAGAGCAGGAATTACGCAATTCATGTACGCAATTGATGTACAGACAAATTTTTGTCATCAATTACTTACATGATACATCCTCATATTCAAAAACACGTTGGGTAAAATTGTAGGACCAAGGAAGTTAAACAAAAAATAGATAAATGATCAGAAATGCCGATTTGCCAGGAATCCAAAAAGATAACCATTGACAAAACAACCACAAGTGGATCGACTGGTAATCAATATTAAAGTTTTGAATCGAAACATCAAATAGTCCGTTGAGTTCTCCAATAGCGTTAGTCCAACAAACGGGTGGTAGTTTGAAGTTCAGTATTGGTTACCGTAAGTTGAATTCAGTACCAAAAAGGATAGCTACCCACTACCAAAAAACGATGTGCAAACCTAGTTTCAACTATTCGGATATGGCCAATCAACGTTATGCCATTTGGATTGTGTTACGCTCAACGAAATTAGAACGATTAATGAAAATTGCACAAAAAAAAAACTCCACTGAAATTCCTGTATATTATACTTAGGCAATATCATCGTCATGGGACCCAAAAGCTTAAATGATTTGGGGAGTTTCCTAAAATTATAAGAAACCTAAGATAGAGGATTCGTGCCAAAACTAACAAACATCGCAAGAAAACATAGAATTTGAAGGAAAACAGAATGCAGACATTTTATATTTTGGAAGCTATACTTCAGTTTAAAAATACCATTTATAGGTTAGAGTAATTGTCTATTTAATAAGATAATTTTAATATCTGTAAGCCCGTTGGAAAAAGTTGCACGTTGAATTAAACGACTTCCAAACTGAACATCGAAACGGAACAATACATGAAAATGCCGATCTAGATATTTGGATAAAAGGCAAGGCATCATCGATATCTGGTTTACCTAATTAAAAAATCCTAGGTTACTTAGGAAAAAACAAGACATTAAGAAATGTCAAACAACCAGTGGCGGAGTAGTATCAATAATGTGGCCAATGTGATGAAATAATTGAAATCCGTGGAGTCGTGCAACAGTGTAATGTCGGGGAACTTTATGAATGCATAGTGGTGGATGAATTCAGGTCGTTTCTTATTACTGAGACAATAATACATACATGCTGGTAGTTTAAGACTTTTTCAGAAAATTTAAAGGTGTATCCAATTCCAAATCAGGAGACAACCGCGATAGCTGATGAAGTTGTTCAAAATTGGAAACTCAAATTTGGAGCCCCAATGAAGATTCAAATGGATCAAAGAAGAACCTTTAGGTTGGTCATCTTCTACAAAATATTTCAGATGCTAAGGAGAGTAAGGGACAAAGGGTAAAATATGTCAAATATCAACCTCGCCTGCACGCGGTGCTCTCTGCTTGTACCAATAAGGCTCTGGAAACCGAGACATAGCGGGATATTCGACCACTGAGAACTTAGTAAATAAATTTCTCATCTGCGACTCTCTACCAACTGGTACTGGTAATGGCTGGTAGATGTATTATTATCAGTGAATTAATGCAATGGATACAGCAAATAAAGGAATTTATACCCCAGGTGGTAAATAAGCAGATATACTGACAAATCCACTCTTCGGAGGTCGGCCTAAAGGATTCTGGAGTGGGTCAATTATTGCTTGATGATAATCCATTTTCAAGAAGCTTTAAGCTTACAAGATCACCAAAATCTTCAACTAAACATTTGTTTAAACAAGTTAACGAAAATGATGAACTAAGAAGGAAACTAAGCGACATTGAAAAAGTAACGTCGCAACTATACAACGAAGTGGTGCTGCTTAAAAAGGAAAATTAAAAGGGGCTTTACAAGCTAAAGAATATGAGGAACCTCCTCAGACTAGCAAAGAGGTAGACACAATTAAAAGATATTTTACTGATGAAGAAGAATTAGTAAGTGAAACAGATAGGGTCTTAAAAAATAAAAGGACAGCGGAGTCGTCTCCGGAAAGTGATAAAACTCAACAAAACGCCCTTCTTAATATAAATAAAGCTGAAATATAACTAAAAACAACTGACGAAGTAAAACAGCCAGGCAAACCTAAAGAGAGAGAGCCGCCAGCAATCACTATTACAGGCATATCCAATTATGCTACTGTGCAAACAATAATGAAATCAGTCACTGATAAAGAATACAGAATTACTGATAAAGAATACAGAACATAACAATGATGTTGGAAAATTAAAACGTCTGATTCAGAGACGTATAAAACTTTGGCTACAAAGCTAAATACGAAGCTATATTACGAAAGCTATATTACGAAAGAAATGAGTAATTTACTTATAAATATATGAATGATCTCCCAATTAAAGTTATGGATAGAAGCTTCCATGCAACTTGTTCAAAGGAGGATATTATAGAAGATCTAACAGGCAAGAGATTAAAAATTGAAATTGCAGTAAATATGCTCAAGAGAAAAAAAATAGAAAATGCAGAAGAAGTTCAAATCACTAAAAGAGGGTTTTATTTATGCTTACATTTAATAATAAATAAAATGTAGGTAATAGCCAAAAAAATTCCAAAGCTATAACCACACTCAAAGGTATTATCAACGAGAGCCTAAATGTGTCAGATGTGCAGGAAAACACACCGCTGAAGCATGTCCCTTAAGTAAAAACATTCCCCCAAAATGTTTAAACTGTAAAAAATAGCATCCAGCAAATTATAGAGGATATGAAGTAGCTAAAGCACTGCAACAAATAAGAGACAAAGCGCTACAATAAAACCATAGGATACCTGTTTAAAGGAAGCCTACTATAATTGTAGGGAAAAGTGAATCTCAAACACAATAAACAATAGACAAACATACTCACAGATCGTACAACAAAGCGGTTCGCTGGGAAATAATGACGGTACCGATACTCCAATTCTTGAAAAGATTAAAATTCTTAGAAACTCTAAAATTTGGCTTGTGAAACAAGAAAAAGCAAGAGGTTGGCTATATATGTAAAAAAAAACATCAAACACCACGAATAAATTAAAGTTGAGGAAGAAATTATGCCAGTAGCAACTTACAATGTTCAACTAAATGGTGGAAAAGAATACAATGTTTTCTCAATCTATTGTCCTCCGTGGCATAATCTAAATACATCGGAATTCATCTCGTTGTTTAAATCATTATGGTTTAATTTCTTTATTGGCGGTTATTTTAACGGCAAAAATACGTTTTGGGGTTTAAGACTAACAACCCACAAAGGAAAGGAGTTACTTACCACAGGTCAAGCAACAAAATGCGTATTTTACACAGGAGTAAACCAACATACTGGCCTATGGATCGAAATAAATGTCCAGATCACATAGATTTTTATGTAACAAAAGGGATATCAGAAAACTACGTATTCATAGAAGACAGTGAAGGGCTATCGTCAGCTTGTCCTCCTATAATCATGACTCTAAGTGCAACGATTGTTAAGCAAGATTCGTTGCCTAAATTAACCAATAATAGAACAAATTGGAAACTGTTTTAGAAACTAGTTACTAATAATATCAATCTTGAAGTGCCAACACTTCGGCACAATTGTAGGACCAATTAGAGCAAATTGATAATATTAGACAACAAGCAGCTTGGGATAGTACACCTAATAGTCAAAAAGAAACTCAAACACATATCAACTTCTATTTGGAAGTTTGAGAATTGGTAAGAGAAAAACGTGAAGCACGAAAAACGTGGCAGAGAAATCGGGTCCCACAAAGTAAAACGATACTCAACTATCTTAGTAATAAACTAAAACTTTTAATTAAACAAAATAAGAATGAATCGGTTCATAATTACCTTGCTGGCCTTACTGGTCCAAAAAATACCGATTAATTTCTCTGAAAAGCAACAAAAATTCTAAAAAGACCTAAAATGCAAGTACCTGCAATTAAATGTGATGTTGGAACTTGGGCCAGAAGCGCCAAGGAAAAAGCTGGTTTATTGGCATCATACCTTGGAGATACATGCAGACCTCTTCCAAGACAAACTTCAGATGAAAATATAACACTAGTTAACAGAATTGACAGCCAAAGCATAAAACCTGTATCTTTATATAAGAGTTAAAAGTTAAAATCCGCAATAACTTAAGCTCAAAAAAAACTCCTGGCTAATTCTGTTCAGACAAAAACATTCGTCTATAGAACGGTCCACAGAATTACCGATATATTGAAGATGCGCTGGAAAGCAAAAAAAAAGTATTATCCATGGTATTGTAAATGCACCATGGTACATCAGAAATGATAACCTTCATAGGGACTTAAAGATGGAACACGTCAACGAAGAAATCAAGAAGCACGCGAGGAAACACATACTTCATCTTTATCAACATGGAAATATCGAGATTCGCCCTATGATGGATAAAACCTATTTTGTTAGACGTCTCATAAGAACGGGACATCCAGAACTAGGGCAGCAAGAATAAAATAAACTAATTAGGGACTAACCGATCGGTTATATCTCCAAAAAAATTGAACACCAGATATTAAAGACAAATTACTAGATGAATTGTAGTTCAGTTGTAATAAAAATTAAAATTAAAAAAAAAAGATGCTCGGAATAAATAAAACATGGACGACATCCTTGCATTTAAAATTAGAAGGGATGGTAGAAAAGTTCAACTGGACGTTGGAGAATAATAAAGCGAAAGCCTAGAAAAATAATTAAGGCTACTGGGATCAACCTATACTGATGTTCTTGATGGCGTATCGATCCACATTGTTTGACACAAAGAGATAGTGAAATCTAAAGTGATGCAACTAAAGAACGATTGCCACTCTATAGAGAAAATGAATTGGATTTTATTTGGAATGAACTAGCTTAGGTAGCATAATGATATTTTTATAGGAAAGTTATACTAGAGACATCTATATAAGTCTAGCAGAAACAAAAAAGGGCAAATATGTTGGGTAAAACAAAAGAACAGTGTATACTAAAAGATTAAAAAAGATAATGGCATAACCTCCGACAGTATCAAGCGACTATTCTAGTGAAATAGAAAGTGCTAATTGGAAATTAATTTGATGAAAACAAATACTGGTGAAATCTATTCACAATTCAGTGATATGAATAGGCAAAAACATAAAATCGTAAGTGCACGTAAGTATATTAGATTACTCTACCCATTAAAACGCCTCATTAGCCACAACCATTAATCATCTGGTTTTGAGTCGAGACATTTTCTCTATTTCATATATATAAAACTCAGCACATAAAAATCAATTCAAGTAACCCTAATCATACGCAACTAAATAGTAACGGTTATTTAACCGCACCAAAATGATAAATACATACACATATCTTTAGGCAACGCAAAATGATGATAAAAACCAAGAATGGAACATTATAAGAAATTAAATTAAATTTTTATTAAGACAATCAAAATCTTGAATATCCATACCCTTGTTATATGGCTTTCGTAATGTCTCGCCCTTTTTTGTAATTTTTTTATTATTTTTTTTTTTTTTGGTTGGGATTGTGAATGCTCTCTTATTACCTACTTGAGTGTATCATAAGAAAGTGTCACATTAGATTTTTATTGCCTCGACCAATAAAAAAAATGAACGAACAAAATATGGTTATATGGTAACCTTTTTGGTACATATAATGATTTCATGAAAATATGAGACTGTTTTATACGGTTTTCTTATATGAAAAACCGCAAATAAGGTTTTGTGTGTGTGTGTAAAGCACATGAGAACACATTTCATGGCATGCGGCAAAACTTTTTTTTTTTGTTATATGAGCCTAATCAGCAATAAATTAAAACTGTTTTGCTTTGTGTTACATTCGAGGTAATATATTTCGGGAAATGTGATTTGAGATAATTACTGTCAAATTGTGTAATTAGTTTCTCTATTTGTGTTAAGCTATTTTCTAACATCCTTTTTGTATTACATATGTATTTTACAATATGTACCCGTATTTTCAGTACAGAAAGGTAATAAATTTTGGAAAAAATACTTTTGGAAGGTTATTGGAGTATGTTGGGCAAAGAAATATTTTCAAAAATTTTATCGATCTTTTTCGCACGTTTGCTGAATTTCAAAATTTTAGAGATTTTGGACATGTCGAAACTATTTGTTTCTCTTCGATCATTGTAGAATGCCTCTTGGTTGATTTGATATCAATTCTATAATTTAAGTTTCACTTTCAATAATATGCAACCATATAATACCTCACATAAACTGGTTACTTGACCCCAAACTTTTTGCCGCTGCAGAATAATTGGGATCGCAGAGAAACATGTAAGTGTATTTTTTTTATCATAAACGACTACAATTTTAAGCCCACTGTTTCGGGCCAAACATATTTTTATGTGTGAGAATTTGTGGCAAATATTTCTCCAGCTTGATAGCCTCACCGATTCATGGTTTTCAATTGAAAAATTTGACATGTTCTCTTTAAAGTTCTAGTGGTCTTTAACAACATACGTCTCTTCATCAGCTAACACATTTTCAAGTTCAAGCTTTTGTGTTGGATTGTATATTACTGTATAGCTCAAAAGATGTGGTTGCCACTGTGAGTTGCTTTGATTCGTCATCAAGTTCCAAATAAAGATAAGCGTCTATCAAGTTTATTATTTAACATTTCTGACCAATTCTTGAAATTGGATACTTCCCTTTTTTAAGTCTCGGATACACCGAGATCTTAGGTTTTCCAAAGATTCTTTCGTTTTTTAGCAGTTTCTAACCACTGCAAGTGGTCTCCCCATTGCGATAATTCTATAGGTTCAAAACCTCAATTGTTACTACCAATTGTTACTATCCAAATGCATTGAACTATAATTCATACCTAAAATGTTTGCTTATATGTGACTGTGATAAGCATTGCCCAATTTTTAAATTTGTTACAAACTTTGACATTAACATTTTTTGTTCCGTTGACACTTCATTTATATTCGCTTTTAAATTATTAACGAAATTTTCTGACTATTATGCTCCATTGACTCGCTAATCAGTCCTACACTACAAACTATAGACAAGAAATATACAGTATATATTTCTAGCAACTACATCACTCGAGAACTTTTCTTTATGTGCTCTATCGTTTGAATAACTTCTTTCTGTCACGGACAATTCTAGATATTGTATCGAGTTGGTATTTTACGAGTCCTTCATTGATGAACTTCGACGGTGACCACGTGACTTACTCCAGTATAATTAATTGCTTTTATCACCATTCTGCTGTTGTTAATTAAAACGACGGACTTCTTTTGTATACCAGACTAAATGTACTCAATACTATCACATTGATCAAAATTAATCGTTAAAACACTACATTGTTCCGTATATGACACATGTATCATTCAGAACAAGCTCGAAGAATGAGGAAAAACCACCTATTATAGGCTTGTATTTATCGCGTGCTTCTCTATAGTTTTCTTCAATATCACAGGTGTCAAAATTTGAGATTTCCAGCTATTTACTTTTACGCAGTTCACTCTAGAATTTTTCAAAACACAAATGGATTGTTTTTTTGATTACCAACTATGGACTGTTTTCTTACAAATCAGAGGATGTTTTTGTTTCTTTGTATTCCTCTTTTCGGTATTGCTCTCTTAGTAGGCTTGAGAAAGATAACTCCAAGTAGAAGTATAGGATTCGTGGTTTGCGAAACAATCAGCTATTATCAGGTACTAACCACAAACATCATTCACGCTTAAAATTTCAAGTAATATATGCATAACACCAAATCATTTGGCTGGTCCTATTTCAAATTTAAAAAATGAGCATGTCCAACGCCGCCTTTTTTCAAGATATTAAAAGGAAGCTAACATTTCTTTTTTAGTAGATACTGGGGTGACATTTTAGTAATTCCTCACGCTTTATTTGGTCGTTGTTTTAAGAATCCTGACTTCTTTTTATCACCTACAAATGGTTTACCAATTAGCGCTTAAGGTACAAAATTATTACACTTTTTTTTAGCAAAATTTAGTGTCGATCATTTAACAAAATTTGGATTGTTATTGGATTAAAGAGGTACATGTGTAGTTAACATGGAAACAGGTCTTGTAATTAATGCTATATCAGCAGCAAAGTAAATCCATATACTCCTTCTCCAATTTACTACAATCTAGAAAACAAATAAAGCTAGTTGTTACAGAAACTTCCTTTTCTCGTTACAGGTCCGTACTACAATTTACCATTTAAACATTTGGTTGTTTATTATGTTGGAACAAAATGATCTATCCCATTTTAAAATCTAAAATATTAGATTCATCTAAAGCTCTAAAATTAGAGATGGAACATAGGTTCAATTATTTTTTAGCATAAATAAAATGGTGCTTATCACACTTTTACGATCACTTTTCAGTCGGCTAGCCGAGTTTGGATTAAACATACACTTCAACACACATTATCGAAGGAGTTTCTAAATCGCCAAACATAGATAAAGCACAGATTTATTATACCCAGATGGCTTATTGCAGTGTTAAGGTGTGGTTTGATCAAAATTCGATGATAATTGCGTCAATTGTAGTGAGAAAATTACGTACTGCAATTAAGAAGCCCAACTAAATAATTTTACTAATCGATGAAACAAACCATCAATATTTTTATTTGGTTATATACTTATAGTGCCATCTGTTGAAAATATCTTATAAATTATCGTTTTTATTTTTTATTCGTTTGATAATAAGTTTGAAACCTATGAAAATAGGTTTCAAGGGTGTGGAACCCTTAGATGTTACTTCAAAAACTTCCGAAAGACATTTACGGAATTTCACTTTTTGTTTACGCGGTTGCAAAGATTGGCTTTCATACACAATAACAAGTTTGATTAAAGCTTGAAATTTGTGAACACTGCATCAACCTGCAATACAGTTTCAATTAAGTTTATTTCAAAATGTATAATTTAAACGAGATTGGACGAAGCAGAATGGCCGGGGAAAAACCATGCTTATGTGGGTTAATAATCCTTCAAAACTCTATGATCATAATATGGCAAAACACACATTTAAATATTTTCGGAGTAGCAGACAGTATGGAAATAATGTTCAATTAAAGATCGTTTGTTTACAGAAATGACAAATTTTTTTCAACAATCACGAATATAATCGAGTGATTAGAGGGAGAGATCTTTGAACAAAGGCTCCAATGAAAATGTCAATGATTGAGCACATTAACGTAAAATAATTGCAGTAGGTAAATCAGGGCCAGGATTGTGATTTGGCTTTAAATTGGGAATTTACTTAAAAACTGAGTCTGTTTCCAATTTAATAGCTCCCAAATTTCCAATACATTGAAAAAAGTTATTGTACATCTGATGACAGTTGGTCGAGTGTGTCGAAGACAAAAAATTAGACGAAAACAAATTTTAATCCGGGATATCGTGGAGTTACTCTCTCTCTACGATTTTGGTTCAATATTTTGTCCTATTGATGAAACGACAAAACTTTAATCGATGCAAATAACTATATCAATCGCATAGCGTACACAAAACCATAAATGCATACATTTCCCAAAAAGCTTTATTAATGTTTTTCATACTTTTTGTGTTTTTTTACTTGTAAGCTCAAAAAGTTGATAGCAAATATTTTTAATTTTTTATTTGCTAGGAGGGCGCAAAAACTATCGAGAATGTCCTTTTTTTATTATCAACTCGCAAGTTGCTAATTTGCTTGCTAGAATGTATCGATAATATACCCAATACAATTTAATCGATCGTAGTTTCCATTTCGAGTAATTAGCACGAATTGTCTTAAAATTTAGATCAAAAACTTAACCACGATCCCAATTACTTACCTGAGGTTTAGTTAGTTAAGTATTATTTGGTCATTTTTACTAAACATCTTTAAATATTTTTGCCTTGACACTATAGTTATCTGGGTCTCATGTTCCATTGCAGTTGATGCAGTATGGTACCGTTTCAAAGCACCCCAATCACTACAAAGTATACTTATGCTCAAACAATTAATCATGGGATGGCATAATTACTTAGGCGGCTTATGTATGCAAATATACGTTAGTGTCAACACATTTATTAGTACAATTTAAAAATATTGCGACATTTAATGTTATTACTAATGCATCCAGCTGCGGGTGGTTGGAGTTGTTATTGAACAGCACGAGAATTGCAAGTAAGAGGCCTTGTCTTTTTATTCATAAAACCTATCTGCAACCGAAATTAAATTATTTGTTTTTGACCAAAATTGTTTGAATTACTTGGTTGTACTATGCTTTAAAGCATTTCAAATTTTTAATCGAAGGGAGAGAATTTAGAGTTTTCCCAATCAAAAACTGCTGTATAATGCTCTGATGTCAAAAAGTAAACGTTTTTCTTGTCTATAGACATATAGATTATATCGCACAATTTACCAATAATATAAGATACATTAGTGGAAAATACAATTTAGTATTTCACGCCTCCGTAGTCCAAATGAATCAGAATCTAGGGTTGACACACATGTGCTGAGGTAGTCCTAAATTTATAACAATGAATTGAAAAGACATCTTTTTATAAGACAAAAAGTCTAACTTCAAATTAAAACTTGAATTTATTGAATTGTCATTTATCAAAGAACGGTTGTGTTGTGACTCATCCACCAATAAAAAAATCATCCGTTTGTATCATTTCTTTAAGAAAATGTTTGTTTGAACAATTCCACATGTTGGCTCATCCATGAATTTGGGCTTCACGATAGCAACGTGATATTTTTAGTCAAATTTAAACAAAGTTTACGCTGAATGGATTACAACTTTTATACCTTATGGAAGAAGCAAGATTAATAGTAACAAGGTATGTCAGTAATGACAGAATTGGCCGAGTTTCCCGATAGCCAATATTCAAACTACTATTAGCATAAGACAAGCAAAATGATAATGAACTGCTTTGCATTCGGTCATCTCTTCTCAGCATCTCCAGTGTGCCACTGTAATCTGTAATGTTTCGCTGAAAAAAACATTCAATTAATGGGCTAATTTCTGCAAGCCGTAGGCTGTAATAAAATGGATTAGTTTATGTCTAAAATTTACAATTAATAAATTTATTACATAATTAAAAATATAAAATTTTAAAAATTTACCGTTTTATGACAAATGCGTCCCCAAACTCACAAAATGTCTTTGATGTGAACTTGTTCTAACCAATCACTCAATCGAATGAGAAGGTTTAGCGGGTTCTTAGAGTATTTTTATTGCGTGTGGTATCAATGTAAGCATAACCTACGTAGCACATAAACAGCATTATTCAGTCACTTCTAGCCATTCAAGATAGCGTTGGCTGAAAACGTGTTTGTGGCTTATTGGTGCAATGAAATTTTCACATAATGAAAATGAAACGCATTCAAGAGGTTGCAATTACGTTAAAAAATGATGAAATTCTCGAAGCTGTAAATGGTCGATTATCGAAATCCCCAGATACCACAAATTAAATTAATTGGTATGGAAATAATAAATACAAAGCCAGAAACTTAATTTTATTTACTACCCGTGATTTGGCCAACATCAATTGCCCAAATTCAGTCACCGAACAACATCTTTGTGTCACTGTTATTTTATATCGCCATACAAATGATTCCGACATAAATGATGTTTGAATAATATTCTGCACTTTTCTGTTACTTGTCCATCAGCTGTTGCAATTTCACAATCGCTGTTTGAAGAATTGTATGACCGCCAGACTTAATATAAGTAAACATAACTGATGATTAGAAAGTTTGATTTGTGGATCATGATATGTCTTAGTTCTTTGTTTGAGGCAAATTTAACGTAAGGTCAGACATTGAAATTCCTCTGAAGAAACTTGAAGGAAGAACCCAGTAGTATAATCAAGCACCTACAAATTGCGGTCGCAAATTATTTTGAAGCATTGGCTAAATTGCGAAGCCATTTTTACAATCGTAAAAATACAAATCATAAATTCTAGCATTCCAAAATTTCTTGAACAAGAAACACGAGGGTACGTCAAATGCAGATGTAATTCGAAAGATAATAAATACTTTCGATCAAATGAAAATTCGATCACTTGAAAATGACGCAAACGCCAAGAACCAGCAAATAATTAGATTACTCCCTAATAAATTGAACAGCGATACTAAAGAAAAATTAGCAACTGCGACCAACATCCTAGAATTTCTTTCAATAAATGCACTCTTGTAGTTTCTTTAATAAAGAATCGATGCCTTTAATGATTTACAATCTTTTCAAGGCCAATCTAAACCAAAGGCTCGAAACGTGTTAACGCACATGTGTCTGATACCATGAGCTGCTAATGTTGTAAAAAGGTGACTCACGAGTTAGCGGAAAGTCACTGATAGAAAAAAAAATTGAATATGAAAGGTGATGCTTTGATTGCTTATATATCAACAACCTGTTACGTCTTTGGATTGCAAGAACTAAGAGATATCATGATCCACAAATCAAACTTTCTAATCATCAGTTATGTTTACTTATATTAAGTCTGGTGGTCATACAATTCTTCAAACGGTGATTGTGAAATTGCAACAGCTGATGGACAAGTAACAGAAAAGTGCAGAATATTATTCAAACATCATTTATGTCGGAATCATTTGTATGGCGATATAAAATACTAGTGATACAAAGATGTTGTTTGGTAACTGGATTTGGGCAAATTGATGTTGGCCAAATCACGGGTAGTAAATAAAACGGATGGATGTAAATATAATGGATGGAACTTCAGAACCGGTATTAACTCAAGAAGCGTTTAAATGGTCAAAGGTTACGTCAAAGCTTCCGCATTTCAATCTCATTGCAATATCCAATTGTTAGATGTATCATTTAACGTTCCAGGAGAGATTGATTTGTTGTTAAGCATTGTTCAGTTATTTAATGTGTTGGAAACTGGACAAATAAAAATGATCAAAATCAAGTAGTGTCTTTAAACACAAAATTCGGAAGGGTAGTAGCTAGGAAGCTTTTTCTTAAGATAAATAATTATCATGCCATGTGACAGATCATCAGACAAATGAAGAAGAAGTGGAAGAGGAATGTGATTTGCTGTATCAGACGACAAATTTACACAAAATAAAGATAACAAATTTGTAGTGCGATTTCCCTTAACGGAATCGCCAAGTATACTATGAAATTCATATGATAATGCATTTTCAAGATTCTGTGCGATAGGAAAGCGTTTTGTGAAAGAAGCTGAGTTAAAAATGTCATATCAGCAATTTATGGAACAGTATAAAATTGGCCATATAAAAATTAGAATTATATTTTTATAGCAAAGGATTTTAAAGGAATGTACCAACAAATCCTGATAGCACTAGCAGATCGCAATTGGCAAAGAATTGTTGGGCAAAAACCAGCTACTGGCCTACTAGAACATTTCAAATTTATCACATTAACATATTTTGGCACAAAAACTGGTTTCATTTGTCAACAAGGGCTATTAAGCCGATTGTAAAAGTTTCCGATAGCTGAAAAGTGATCAAATGACTCTTGAAAAGTGGGTGTCACATATAACCAACAACTTCTTGAATATAAACTAGAATTGGATCGAGAGATATCATAAAGGGACATAACATAGCACAACAATATGGTAAATTGATTAGGATTAAGGTAACATCCAATCAAAGAAAGGTTTATATTCATAGTTAGATTATTAGACAAAGTGCTGTATATTGAGCGAGGCTAGTCGTATGTTACATCCACTGGGCTTAATATCATCTTGTATGATATCCATTAAGATATTGCTGCAGGAAAAGTGGAAAGTTAAGTAAAACTGGGATGATGAAGTGCCGATAACCTTGGAAGAACAATGGATAGCAATACAAAGCAATCTAGTGAAACTTTATGAACTATCAATCCAAGGTGGTTGAATCTTAAAGCTAAACGCATTGCACTTCACGGATTTTATGAGGGAGGTAAACAGGAGTAATTCAAAGGTTACATCAGTAAAATCATTGATTATTTCAAAATTGGAATTAGGTGCAGCAGTTCTATAAACAAGGTTAATAAATATTGTAAAATAATACCTTAATTCAAACGAAATAACAGCGATAACGTATTGGTCGAACTCAGCAATTCAATTGGCTTGTTAATATGTCATATTTAATTGTATCCCAAATAAGGGTTTTCCCGACGAGGTGGCAAAACTTATTAGAAGCAACGAAATCATTTATCAATTAAGTTTACGAAATATGAATCCAGTTCTCGATGCACACCGAACTCCCAAAGTTGGCGGAAGGATAAAAAATGCCTTGATTGACTACAACTCCTAACATCTCTAATATTAAGCACTCACATATTGAGGACCCACATTACTAAATAATGTTTTGAAGCACAGGTACTGGATAATTAGTGGAAGGACACTAATTTGGTCAATATTTAAATGCTGCATCCAAAGAAAGCTGAACTAACCACTCATCAGCAACATGATTATTGTGTGAAGCTTACTAATAAAAAAAAATTGACCAAAGACCAAATACCAAAGACCGACAAATATTAATGTATGCGTATTTGTGTGTTTATCTTCCGAAGTAGCGCATATCGAAGTTGCTAGTGATCTTTCAATGAAGAAATTCCTTGCGACATGGAAACGGATGACATATTGAACAATTGCGGATCCAATTTTATTATTATAATAGAATGCTTATTGGTTGATGTAAAATGTTAAAACAAAATAATAATTTAATCCCTCAAGTTCTTTTAAGATAAAAGATCAACTGACACTTTCACTCTCCTAGTGCATCACATTTTGAAAGGATTTAGGAAACGAATGTCATTTACCTAACGATAAGCGAATTTTCCGTATTGGTAACAAAAATTTAAGCAACTATAATTATTAAATTATAAATATTGTATCGTAAGGATGATGATCTAGATGTTCTTACTCGAGCGCAAGTTATTGATCCTTTTCGCTAAACTTTTAAAACAAAATTTAGAACGATTGGATTTAAACTATTTACAAAGGACTAGTAGTCAAACAGATGGTACAGCATTAAGATGGCCCAACAAGTATTTGGTTACACTTCAACATCAGTGCAAATAGCAACAAAGTCTACTAACTTAATAGCAGATGACATCTTAATGATTACGGGTGAGAGTATGGCTACAATTTTATTTTGGTCTTTCGAGAGATGGAAATTTATTTAACTTACAACTGAGTGACATTTTTAGAGCACATATAACTCCCGGATTTAATTTCCTATAGAACATACAATTATCCAAATTATTTCTTACAGTGGTATAAACATCTTAAAATAAATATAAAAATAGGCATTTACTAGTTAAAGCCAAGCATTAACACCTTGAACGCGTTAAATTACCATTTTGTTCACTGACTTGCAGAAAGATTCCTAATTTTATAAAATATACATACAAATATATATATATATATATATATATATATATATATATATATATATATATATATATATATATATATATATATATATATATATATATATATATATATATATATATATATATATATATATATATATATATATATATATATATATATATAGTATAAGCGGTGAACCAATTTTCCACCTCTTAACCGTTAAACCATTCATTCATATTATATTTCAAAAAAAAAAAAAAAAAAAAAAATCAAACCAAAAAACTTAATGAATCGAAAATTTAATAAAATTATAATTTGATTATTATAACCCGTGGTTACATCACTTACTATATATGATGTATATATATGTTAAGCAAAAGAAACGGAGTAATAAAAAAAATTACTTCCCAGCACACCACTATTTTACCAACAAAAAAAAAATTGGAAACATACGAGAAAATATATGGTTCTTCAACACCTGGTTCATACAGATCTTTTTACGAGTTATTTTTTTTATTAATTTAAAAAAATATATAAAAGAGCTTTCACATTCCAATTACGTAACTATAAGGGATTTTCCCATTTACGTTAAAATAGAAAAGTATTTTCCAACCATAAAATATGTACACATAAAAAATTGAAAGAATCGTTCTGTTTTTTTTTCCTAAAATAAACACACAACCAACCACATAAAGTACTGAAAATACATAACTCTCACTTTATATACACACACGCAGGCACACACACGTATAAAGTACGACCTGTAGAACCCTAAACAAATTATAAATTCAATTTTCGATTTTGTTTTATTTCATTCAAATATTAGCCAAATAGTTTTTTCAAGAGTATTACATTTAAAGAATTTAGGTAAACCTATGTTTTTATTGTTTATTTCTTTATATAGGTTGTGACCCCTTAAATTAAAGGTAATTTAAAGATTGACATGACACTGTTATATTGTTTTCAATAGACCAACGGAATAAGAAGTAATTTGAAAAAAACTACTATGAATTAATATTCTACACCTTTTAAGTGACTTCAAAGAAATAATTCAAATAAATGGGTCGTTGACATACATGTTAAACAACCACAAATAGATTTAGGCCATATTCTTTGTAACAATATAACAAGATTGACGAAGTGGTTTAGGGTTCGGTTGAAACTACAATGGATGATTTAAACTTTGAAAGATACACATCAATGATGAACGCAAACCCTTAGTCGTGGAGCCTCATTTTGCTGGGCGATTTCATTAAATAAAAATAATTTTTTAAATTGCTTCCATTTATCAGGTTCATCAGCTATTCGTCATTCTAATCAAAATAAACCACAGACAGATCTACCATAAAAAAATCAAAGCTCTAAACTAATGACATTAACTCGAGAACTACGATAAAGAAGTTTTCTTATTACTTACATAAGTTAAAAACTGGAGAAGAGAAACCGCGGCAGTTATAAGCCATTCCATTTGTTATTTCCTGCACTAAACTTCCTTCTCATGAACTACCCGTATTTAGTAGTAGCTAACTTGAATGTCCATCATTCATTGGTATCTATGAAGCTCTGATCCATTATAATTCATCTATAAGTAATCAAGTAAATTTTAATACCTAAGGTTATCGGTAACTGTGTCGACTAATGCATAAGGTAATTCAACATGAACTACATGATCGGGTTATCGTGTACTTAGATGATCTACTCGTAACATCTGCTTCACTTGAGGAACCCGTGCGTCTGCTAGGAGTAATAGCAGAAAAACTGAAGGCGGCAACCTGTCGATCAATGTAGAAAAATCAAAATTCGTACTCAAGCAGGCTAAATATTTAGGACATATCATAGGGGATGGATATGTTAAGGTTGATCCAGAGAAGGTTTCAGCAATTCAAAATTTTCCGACAACAACTATTAAACATATTAGGCGATTTATCGGAATGTTTGGTTGGTACCGTAAATTCATCAAGAATTTTTCCACGGACGGAATTGCTAAAAACTAAGAGAAAAATTGAGTGGAATGAACAGGCACAAATGCTAACATCGGCTCCCATACTCAACCATCTCGACTATAACCATACTTTTTACGCGTAGATCGCTGCATCAACCACAGGAGTGTGTAGTGTACTTTTCCAAAAAGGTGACGGGTGGTCGGACCCGCCAAGGCCGCGGGCTGAGGACGCTGAATGATAAATATGTACAAAAAGAATTGGTACAAAAAAATGATTTGGGTTGAATGGATTTTGCTTGGAACGAGGTCACGAAGTGCCACCAGTTACAATCTGAAGTCCATTATAACAATTACGTCAGTTCAAGTTTCACAGTTGACACTATATATTTAGGACTAAACCAGATGATTAAGTGCCTTTAAAGTTACTATACCTTTAAAGTTCGCAAAACATGGTGCAACCACATGACTCCTTAAGGGAAACTATGCAACATGCTCGCTTCATTGAACTGTTGCGAATTCATGGAATTTCGTGATTTTAGCTTAACAACACCGAGCAATTGGCACAGTGGTTAACGCTGCGGTGTTTGGGATGGGATGTACCGTGTTCAAATCACAACTAGGGAGGGTTTTTTCATCACTTGATTTCGATCGGTGATGACGATGACCATAACTATGACCCATCGTCCATGTCAGTGCATGCTGGCTGGAGCAATGCAATGTGCAGATGGATTTAAAATCGATCCTGTATTTGTGCGTCCTCGATTTGGCTAGTGACGGCGTAAGGTAGGACGTTAAAAATTAACCGCGAAAGAGTTGGGAGAGCTTCGGCCCCCAGGACAGATTGCATAGTTCAGAAAAAAACAAACAAACAAACAAAACTTAACAACGATCGATCATATTTAGAAAAGATGGCGTTCTTATATGATATGTTCGGTTAGATATATTTTCCGAGTTATGTATTTTTCCTATTAGACCAACTTTTTGTTAATTTTTCATATTTTGTATATCAATTGATTTCGCTCGATTTATCTACAATCTGCTGATATCCACCTCCAACGATACGCTTGTTAATTGTTCCGTAGATCAAACTGTCAATATATATATTATACATACATGTAAGAAAATTGGAAAAATTGAAGAAAATTTTCGTAAATGAAATAAAAACAATTGAATGTATATTCTATATACGCTGGAAAAACAAATGAATTCTTCATTTTCTTTACTTTGTATTTAAAAATAAAAAAATAAAAAAAATCCAATATATTTTCCACTTGATATGAAAATTGAACAACACAACAACAACAACAAAAAAAAAACAAATTTATAAATAAAGTTGAAATTTGAGTTGGAAAACCAACAATGAAAATTTTCTTTATCATAAATTGGTATCAAAAATAAAATAAAAAAAAAAACGAAAAGAACAGATGAACAAGTTTTCGCAAAATGTAAATAATTTTTTTTTTTGGTTTTTCTTTTTTTACTGTGGAAAATAATCGAAATAACAATATCGTAATGCGAAAGGGGAGAAAGGAAATATATTTTCCACTGCATAAATATGGTATATTTTGAATTTATTTTATTTATATGTAGTGATGCGTGAAAATTACGCACCTTATACATAAACACACGCACAAAAATATATGATTAGATTTTCACCGCTGATACATAAATTTCGGTTAGATAATTTACGAGTATATACAAGACACTATGCAGATGTTCGACATTTCTTTTAATTCAATCTAACAAGGAATTTTGTACTAGAATCAGTATTTAACGGTAAACATATCACTTATTTCGAACGAAATTCAACGCAACTTATTTTGAAATATTTATGTCACGTTGCTGTAAAGAGGGTGAAAAGTTATATCACACGAATTGATACAAAAAAGTTATTTATCTAAACCGTTTATGATAGAGCAAGCACGTGAGATTTTTTTTAATCGTCAAATTTAGTATTCCGGCTACGATCGTAACGATATTTAATGATACATTTGTTGGGACAACTTATCACTTTTTTAATAGATGATATGTCGGAGCTACTGGATAATGCCAACGAATATGAAATATGGATGACTTCTATAATTCATCAATTTTTGCAAGTCTACAACTTTTATTTAAAAAATTTGTTAATATATATTTTAAAATTGTACTATTGGTTCAATCTAAGACAGAAAAATATAATCTACAGAGTCTATGTAAATTACCTAAAAATGAACGTATAAGTTTTGTGAAGGGTAGTGTTAAGCATCTACGCTGAATCATTGCTACACTACCACTATAGCTATACATAACACACCACAATTGAATACTTAAATGATGAAGGTGATAATGGCAGTAGATGTTTTGATATATCTGTAACTAAACAAATTTGGATTGTATAACTAGATTTTGTACTAGATTAACATAGGAAAAAAAGGAAAAATTGTACTTTAGTTAAACTTACCGAACTCATATTTGTAATAGATTTTGATTGGAAGGAAATGCAAAAAAAGCAGCTCAGCAATGTAGTCTATTATCTACCAATTGAATTGTGGAGTGAATGTGTGATCGTAAATCGACATCAATAAAAGTTAAGCTATAGAAAGGTAAGTTTAGCAATATAGTGTAGCTGGGTTATGTATTCAATGGTCCACTAAATAAATCGTTCCAATTGAATTCCACCTAAATGTCTGATTAAGAACGTGATACAGCTAGATAAGGGATAGAGAAAGGTTTGATCACAAGACTAGTTAAGTTCGCGGATGCAATAACTGACAAAACTTCAGTCGTTGAAATATCACCTCGATTAGATCTGTTAGAAAAGACGTATGTGAGTTTTGTGGCATGCGAAGAGCAATTAGTGAAGTTCGAAGTACCTGCCGAAATGGGAGATTACGAGCAAAAATATTTGAAGGTGAAAATCAAGTTAAAGGAAAGATTAGTAGTTACAAAGCAATACCAGAAAGTGAGCAATACAAAGAAGTTAATGTCTCGTAAATTGCGCGAGCAGAGAGAATTTGGTTTCACAACTTTAATGAATCAAACAATGAATCAGTCATCAAACGATGCACATATTGGTTTACGTCTCCCCAAATTAAACGTACCAATGTCTCCGGGGACTACAAAGAGTTTCCTAGTTTTAGAGACATGTATGTAGCAGCCGTGCATAGCAAATTAGGCCTGAATGATTTAGAAAAATTTCAAGACCTAAAGGGATATTTGCATAATGAGGCAGCAGACTTAGTGAGACACATTACAGTGTCTGACCAAAATTATAAATCAACCTGGGATAAAGTAAGCAATCGCTACGACAAAAAAAAAGGCATGTCTTGAACGACTTCATCAGAGCGTTTATAGATGAACCAGTGGCAAAGAACGAATCGGCCATAGCATAACGAAAGTTACACAGCACATCAGAAGAGATAATGCGAGGTATCACGGCATTGGGAGGTGATGCTATGTCAAAAGATGAAGAGACAAGGCAAGCGTGGTCACATCATACAGTTGGACAGGAATTTCCAGAATTCAATGAATTGCTTAAGTTTATAAGTAATTGCTGCGGCACCTTAAAGACGTGTGAATTACCACCACCAAATTCACAATCGTGAAGAGTCACCAATTAACAATTGAGTAAGACTCAAACGTTCACACCAATAATGAAAACAACAGTACATACACCCAGATTAGTTGCAACTTTTGCAAGGCGAATGATCATCAAACATACTAATGCAAATCATTCAAGGGCTTAAACTTGGAAGAACGGCGACGTCAAGTAGCGACGTTACGGTTATGCTTCAACTGTTTAACCAACAACCATATCGTAAATCAGTGTTATAGTAAAGCTTGGTGCAACATGTGCCATCGTTGACATCACACACTCTTGCATACTGAAGAGAATGGTAACATGAATACTCAACATGAAGTTACCGAAACAAACTTCGTCACGGAAACCATTCATTCTGGGACAACTAACGAAGTTACAAACAATGCTGCCATCAACAATTGCTGCGGAATTGGTACGGCTTTATTACCAATAGCTATCGTGAAAGTTAAAACTGCATTCGAACATTATTTATATCGAGTAATTTATTTCTAGACTCAGGCTCCTAACTATCATTCATTACTAAAAAATGTGTAAATCGTCTGGGTATTCCTCGAAGAAAAAGAAATGTACATTTTGAAGGAGTCGCAACATCAAACGTGGCTACAACAGGAAAGACTTTCTTTTCAATCAGCTCACCTTTGGATGAATCGAAGTCAATAACAATAATAGCCTGCATTTTGCCGAAAATAACATCATTAGCATCCACCAACCAAGTGTCAATTGATAATTTGGGAAATCTGAGCTTGCCATTAGCGGATCCAAATTTTAATAAGAAAAAGGAAATCGATATTTTATTGGGTGCTGACTATTTCTTGTATGTGCTAGGTACCAAGAAGCATAGCTTAGCAAATGCAATGGCTTAAGAAACCCTATTTGGATATGTTGTCTCACGAAAACCATAGTCTGAGTCAGGAAAAGACAACCAGCAGTTGCATCCGTACAAAAATTTTAATGTATCAACCAGTAACCGTCTCGAATCATTATTACAACAATTTTGGGAACAAGAGGAAGTATGTCAATCAGTACCATGGTCAGAGGAAGAGCAATTATGTGAAAACCGTTTTATTACAAGGAAAATTACCGGGCGATTAATGGTAAATCTACCCATCAATAGCACCAAGGTGGTGTTCTACCTGCCAAATTATGGCGTGTTGCGAGAAAATGCTGATACAACTAAGTTGCAAGTTGTTTTTGAGGGGTCTGCAATATCATCAAATGGAAAATCATTGAATGATAAGTTAATGGTGGGTCCTTTCCTGCAAGACCATCTTTGGGCTATTTTGTTTCGTTTTCGAACCTTTAAGGTAGCAATTTGCAGTAACATAGAGAAATGTACCGACAAATTATAGTTAATCTATCAGATACATCTTTACAACGAATTCTGTTGAGAGAATCGCCCTCTGACGTTATTCACCATTACGAACTAGTAACTGTAACATATGAAACTGCATCTGCTCCATTTCTAGCAATAAGAGTATTATTTTAAATCGCAAGTGATTGTGCAAATCTATAACCGAATGTAGTAGCTACGGCGATTCGTAAAAACTTTTATGTAGATGTGCTAACTAGTGCAGACGATGATAACCAAGCAATGCTACTAAGACCCGAACTATCAAGGGTGTTAGCCGAGTCGCGTTTTACTCTAAGAAAATGGCGATCTAATAGGTCGCATTTAAACGACACACCTGACGGGTCGCAAACCATCGATAATCATAAATCAAAGGTTTTAGGTTTATACTGGAACCCTACGGATGAAACGTTTTCATTTAAGGTTGCTGACATATCAAACACTGGTCATACCAAGAGAAGCGTTTAATCTATCACCCTTTTAAATATTTGACCCCTTGGGATAGCTAAGTCCATTCACTATCAATTCGAAAATATATTTGCAAAGGCTCTGGCTAAACCAAACATCATGGAATGAGCCATTATCAGCTGAATTACAAAGTTCGAGGCAACAAATTCAACAACAATTCAACCATTTGCTTAGTGCAAAGAGTAAGGTGGCTCCACTTAAACAAGTGATTTTGGTAAAATCACTTGTTTAAGTGGAGCCACCAGCTCCATTTAAACAACGGCTACAACTTTGAACAGTTCTTATAAAATTTAATTCAGAGGATCGTCGGCACCTACCAAATCAAACCATCTGGCTTCGGACAGATTCAACTGTAGTGTTGTCATGGTTATCGACACGAAAATGGAAAATGTATGTAGCGAACAAAGTATCTGTCCACTCATTTCATACTATAGTACAGACAAATCCACATCCACTTGCTAACCTATGTGAAAGAATATTAGGGTAGTCAAAATTATTGCGAATAGTAGCTTACATTCGAAAATTCATTCACAACCAAATTTTTCGCACATCAAAGAGCAACTTAAAGAAAAATATTACCGTATCAGAACTACATAATGCAGAATTAACTATCATTAGAGTCGTTCAACAATCAACAATGAGTGTAGACATAAAATCATTGAACCAAATTTCAAGAGTCCTATCTTCTCACGAACACTCAATCATCTTACCTAAAGGGCACCTGGTTACCAGAATAATCATCACTTATTTGCATCATAAGTTTCTGCATGCTAGACCATCGTTCTTACTTTCACTCTCGCGGCATCAATGTTGGATCCTGGGAGGAAGAGAAAGCTGTCATTCAGTATGTCATAAATGCACCGCTTGTTTTCGATATTTATCGTTAAATTCAAAACAGTTGATGGGCAGTCTCCCTAAAGCGAGAGTAACTCCAAGTCGCCCATTTTCCATAGTTGGTGTGGATTATGCAGGACCTATTTTAGAAGCATCAAAAAAGGGTAAGGTGCCACCTTGATAAAAAGATTTCTTGTAATTTATGGATGTTTTGCTACTAAGGCCATACACTTAGAGGTAGTTTCAGAATTAACCACAAACGCATTTATTGCATCACTAGATCGGCTTGTAGCACGGAGGGGAGCACCAACAGAAATCTATTTAGATAATGGTACAAATTTGGTTGGAGCACAACGGAAGTTAAATGAATATTACCAAGTAATATTCATTTAACATAAGAACGCCACCCCAAGATAACATTCGCTACTTCCAAGGGAATCCAGTAGCACTTTATCCCACTGCTATCACCCCACTCTGGTGGAATTTGGGAACGGGCAGTTATATCCGTAAAATCTCATTTAACCAAGATTAGCGCCACTTAACATTAGAAGAAATTACGAAGGTCATGACACAGATTGAAGGAATTTTGAACTCAAGACCATTGTGCGCAACATCACGCCTTAAAACCGTCTTATTTTTTGCCCATTGGGCCAAGCACCTCATTGCCTCATGCAAACTACATCGAAAACTCAAATGTCATGATTAGATCGATGGGAACGGATTCAAAAAATCGTTCAACAATTTTGGCAGGAATATTTAAGAAATAATCTGACCACTTTACAGCAAAGAAATAAGTGGTAACAAACCCAAGCTAACCTGAAGATGGATGATATAGTTTTATTGTATGACAGTAAATTACCACCTTGCAAATAGCCATTAGATCGAGTAACAGAACTGTATACAGGTAAAAATGGTTGAGAAGAGTCGCCACTGTAATAAGCAAATCCTCAACGTTCAAACGATCTATTCATAAACTGGTAAAAAACTATCCTTAGATGATGAAAATAAAACGAGTTTAATTTGGAGGGGAGTATGTTAAGCACCTACGCTGAATCATTGCTACACTTCCACTATAGCTATACAACACACCACAATTGAATACTTAAATGATGAAGGCGATAATGACAGTAGATGTATTGATATATCTGTAACTAAACCAATTTGGATTGTATAACTAGATTGTGTACTAGAAAAATTGTACTTTAGTTAAACTAACCGAACTCATATTTGTAATGGATTTTGATTGGAAGAAAAATGCAAAAAAATAAAAATAAATTGTCAGTCTTTTTTGTACAACCAAACAGTACACAAAATATTTGATTTTTTTTTGTTAATTCGAAACCGAATCAAAGAGATCTGGTTATAGAGGTAGGTACCCAACACCAAACTTGGAAGCCGGGCTAGACCAAATAGCTACAGCATAAGTCTTCAATGTACTGGACTTGAAAAATGGTTTCTTTCATGTGCAAAATAGATCGACATAGTCATAAGTATATAGCCAGCAAAAGAACAATTTGAGTATTGTAACAGTCTTGCAGCGTAATGTCTATTTAGCAAAACCGTAAGATGATTTTCATACCCTTAACAAATATTTTGAAAGGACGATCCAGAAGCTTTAATGTATAATAATTAAAAAATTATCATCACAACATCTCCACATTAAAGCAGTTCCTAAACTTTTATAATACTATTAAAAAAATGAATATTAAATCAAATTATATTACTCTATAAATGTGTTACTCATCTTGTAGACATTACAAATTCTAATTAAATTTTAATTACAAAACTTTCGCCACAAAATTTTTCTAATTATAAAAAACAACTCGACTAATAATTTAAATTTAATATTAATAGCCTATATATTTATGTATATATAATAAAATTAAAACAACAAATAAGAAAAATCAACATTTCCATATTTTCATATTTAACCGACACCCAACAAAAAAAAAAAAAAAAAAAATAGCTGACACCATAATCTCGTATAGTAAAATAAAAAGCTCATCACAATATTTTTGTGTTGTTTGAACAAATTAAAATTTTTTTTTTTTGATTTTTTGTTGGGAAAATTATAATTTTTTACTATACCACCATAAAAAAAAAGTTAATTTAATTTTTTTTTTTTATGTTTTATGCAAAATAATTTAAATAATACATTTTTTATGGTTATACATTCCTAATATTTATTAATAGTTAATGAATTTAAAAAATTTCCAAAATATTTTTTAAATCCAACTCCAATATTTGGCGTAACAAAATTGTGGGTGATTTATAAAATGGTGAGTGTCGAAAATAGTTGTGGTGCTTATATTTAATTACATTATACCAATAAAAATTTATTATAATTAACATATGTATCGAGTTTGTCTGCCGGATGGGACACACCAGCCTAAATATTATGTGTACTACAAAATATTTTAATAATGTTTAGGTTAAACTAATTAGTATTTTAATTAAAAGTCAGTATTTTTTTTAATTAAAATTATTAATTTGCATTTTAATATATATTGGAATTTTAAAACTCATTTTACAATTTTGTTATAGTATCCGATGCGATAAGTACTTTGGCACAGCAACCGTTGTTATTCCATATTGGTAATCTAGTACTATCTATCAATTTTAGAATATTTTCATATTTGCTGTTAACACCATCAACAATATCACGTTATCTAATCAAGTTGATGTGACAAACAATGATAATGGCATTAAGGCTGATATAACAGTAATTAAAAAATATTTTCAATTCCTATGCAAACATTCAGCTATGACAAAAATATAACTAACATTTATAAAATCTCTAGTTTATTGGGTTACAAAGTGGAAAATCAACGACTTAGAAAATCTAAACTAATTCCGCAATGCAAAAGATGTCAAGCATATGGACAAACGCAAAAATATTGTGGTGAACTTCCAAGGTGTGTTAAATGTGCCGGACACCATCTAACTGGAAAATGCGACAATCTGTTCAACAAGTTCATCTAAAGTGTGTACACTGTGGACAAGGTCATCTTATATTATATATATAAAAAAACAACAACTTTCCTATTGTTGTTGCAGGATGTACTGTCCACCAAGACATTCAATTAAAAACAAACAATACTCAGAGTTCTTCAAGCGTCTGGGTAAAAGGTTCATAATAGATGGTGATTTCAATGCAAAGAATACTTACTGGGGTTCAAGATTAACTACAACTAAAGGAAAATAATTACTGATTGCCATTAAAAAATGGATGTGAATCCATTTCATCAGGAAAACCAACATATTGGCCAACTGACCCAGAAAAAGTACCTGACCTAATCGATTTTTTTTAACCAAAAATATTTCTAATAATTTTATGAAAATCGAAGAAAGCCAAGATATGAGCTCAGATCATTCTCCAATAGTCCTAACTCTAAGCATACTCGCTTCATCCAAAAAGGGAATAATCCAGTATTAGCCAAGAAACATACGGACTGGGAAAGTTTCAAAGTATACACCTTGAACAAAGAATACTTTTGAAAGTTCCGTTAAAAACTATGGATCAACTGGGCATAGAAGTAGAAACATTCATTACGGATATTCAACAACCATCATGGCAAAGTACTTCAGAAATCAAATCAAGGCTAAAATTAAATAGCTATCCAATAGAGATTAGAAATCTCCTTAGGGATAAACGCAAGTCCAGAAAAAAGTGGCACCAAACTAGAGCTCCACAAGACAAAAAAAACACTAAACAATCTTACTCAGCAATTAACAAGAGAAATTCAGAAGTTAAAAAATGAGTCGGTTAATTTTTACTTAAGTAAGTTGACGAATGACAGTAATACGGATTATTCGCTCTGGAAAGCAACTAAAACTCTGAAAAAGCCAATAATGCCAATCCGTCCTATCAGGAAAATGGATGGAACATGGGCAAAGAAAAACAAAGAAAAGGCAGAAGGATTTGCTAATCATCTTGAAAATATATTTCACCCTCATGAATGTCAATTACGAGAAACATTGGATGAAAACATGATACAAATTCTCGAAGAGGTCACACCTACATCATTTACTGAAGTAGCAAATGAAATTAAAAACAATTTAAACTTAAAGAAAGCACCGGGTTTGGACCTGATTACCGGAGAAATAATAAAGCAATTACCGAGAAAAGCTACGGTAAAGTTAACTAATATCATAAAATATGTGCCAAAACTTTAGAAAGTGGTTGAGGTTATCATGATTCTCAAACCAGGATAACCGCCACATCTAATAACATCATATAGGCCTATATCGTTGCTACCGATAATGTCTACACTCTTTTAAAAGTTACTATTAAAATGACTCAAACTCATAATTGAGAAAAATAACCTAATCCCGAATCACCAATTTGGTTTTCGCAGTGAGCACTCAACTATTAATCAAGTGCATAAAATAACCAATACAATTGAGAAGCCTTTAAAGAGAAAAATGTATTTCGCAGTATTCCTTAATCTAGCACAGCCCTTTGACCAGGTTTGGCACGAAGGTTTAATCTACAAACTCAAATTAATCCTACCTAAACAGTACAGCATAATACTGGAACCATATATAACAGAAAGATTTTTCAGGCTTAAGCAAGAAGAAGAATATTCTGAGCTTAAGGAAATAAGAGCAGGAGTTTCACAAGGAAGTGTACTTGGGCCACTTCTGTATTTACTATACACATGAGATGTTTTAATCCCACAAAAAATCATGATTCCACTTTCGCCGATAGCACAGCTATCATGGTAGTAGGTGATAACATCTCAGATACAACAGAAAAATTACAAATCGCCATAAAGCAAGTACATGACTGAACAACAAAATGGCGCATAAAATTAAATGAGACTAAATCTGTACATGCCAAATATCTTTGTATGACATTAGACGCTGAGTTTCGATGGAAAGCTCATGTAAAAAAAGAAAAGAGACGAGCTGGGATTAAAATGCAATAAAATGTATTGGTTATTGGGAAGAAACTCCCATCTATCAGTTCCTAATAAGCTTTTGCTTTAAAAGCAAATACTGAAGCCTGTTTGGACTTATGGTGTACAGCTGTGGGTATGTACCAAGCAGAGCAACAAGGATATTATCCAACGATTCCAAAACAAAGTGCTAAGAAACATCGTTAACGCACCATGGTTTGTCAGAAATAGCGACATCCACAAAGATCTGGGCATAGAACCCATCAAAACGGAAATTATGAAATTTGCTAGAAGTCATGAACTACGGTTTCTTCACCATGTTAATATAGAGCCTTTTGAGTTAGTGTAAAATCAGTTAAAATAAATCTTTTCCTATCGCACAACAAAAGCGCGATCAAATAATAAATATCAAACCTAAGGAGTGCATTGATGGATGAACGCTTAAATTTCAGTAAAATGTAGTAATTTAAGTTAGAATAAAAATGATTATTAGTCTTAGACTAGATTGTAATTGAAACAGTAATAATAAAGAAGATTATTTAAAAAAAAAAAATCCTATGCAAAAAATATGACGATTTTACACAAAAGGTAACCGGTTACTGGATAAAAACAATAAGCTTACATTTAGAGTCACAACCTTAGAGGTGAGCTTACCGCGAGTGACGTCTAGTCTTAGCAACGTGGGAAAAATTTTGCAATGTTCTAATATGAAGAATTCATCTGAAATGACTATTTTTGACCTTGTAACTTCTGATAATAACTCAAATAAACCAGTTATTGATATTTTTACTTATATTGAGTGTCAATTACCGGATGATGCTGTTAATAAAATTACGTGTTTTAACTAAAAAAAGAATGAATCATCAAGCAGTAAAATAGAAATTTGTGGATTTTAAGTTACCAGAACATGCGCTAAACAAATTTTTGCCGCAGTTGAAAAGAAACAGGAATAATTTATATGGCCAATATTGGTTTCGGTAAACCATTTTCATTAGAAATTACACAGAAGTAACTGTAGAGGAAACGTATTTCGGAGATTGGTTTCGGCAGACTACACAAAGAAGTGAAGATGACAAATGTATCCTCAAATTTCATACAAGAAAGAAACTTACGAGTCTAAGTTCTAATTATACTGTAACAGGTCTGCGTCTAAAGGCAATGGAGAAAAATTCTGGTGGAATCTACCATTCAAGGAGCAATAAATAGTTTATGCTCGATTTTGAAAGTTTGGGTCATATGAGGCAAATTCAACAAACAATTAACAAAAATAATTATTTTCTTCCTCACCATGGTGATATATATAAAGAAAACAAGTATGACTACGAAGCTAAGAGTGTCATTTGATGCTTCATCAAAGGGCATCTATATGGAACCTCACTAAACGATGTATTAATACCAGGCGCTAATATTAAATAGTCTTTATTATGGAGAACCAACACCAATGTACCCATAAGGCAATATGAATTGACAATTCTTACCTTCGGAACCGCCCCTGTATTATTTATAGCCACAAGATGTTTACACGAAGCAGCCCAAAACAACATATAAAGGTATCCCGAAGCTGCTGAGTGTGAACGTTGACGATCTTATGACAAGGGCCAACAAAGAAAGCGAGATATATCAACTTCGAAAAATATTGATAAAATGCTCGGATCAAGAGGATTTAATTTTGCGAAAGTGGGCCTAAAATAACGACAAATTTATTACCGAAGACGAATCTGAAAAGCTGCTCGGACTGCAATGGAATCCAAAATTAGATGTATTCAGTTTTACTGTACACTTGACAACCCGTAATAACCATACCAAACGTTCATTGCTATCAGAAACTAGCATCATACTCGACCCGATAGGATAACCATTCGTGTTAAGATATTATTCCAAAGTTTATGGTTGCGAGACTTAAAATAAAATGATCTACTTCCACCTGATGTAAATGATTGATGGATCTCACTGCTCCATGATAAAGCAAATTTGGAAGGCTAACGATTTCTAGATAGCTCAAAATTAGCAAACAAGTTGAAATACATGGATTATCCGATGCCAGCGAACTATAGCATACAGTGCAGTCGTGTATGCTAAAAATAACAATCTAGTTTCGTTAATTGCAAGCAAAACACGAGTAGTCCCAATTCAACAGCAAAATCTTCCACGGCTAATGGGGGCATTACTATTAACGGAACTAGTCAATTCTATTAAAAGTTCCTGGAACCAAATAAAGATCACACGAATAGTATTATGATGCGATAATTTAATAGTATTAGATTAGCTGGCATCACACCCGAGGAAATGAAATGCATTTGTGGCCAACCAAGTATCCATCATAATTAAGCAATTGCCACGTGAAAATTAGCGTCACGTACCATCAAAGTAAAATGCAGCAGACTGCGCTTCAAGGGGATTATCTATATATGTGACTTCATGCAGACATCGTGCATTTGGTGGCATGGACCGGACTGATTTAAAAAAGAACAAAAACAGTGGCCGGAACAAAGGTCATTTTATGGTACGAAAAATCAAGTGCTAAGACGTTCTATTAACTCTTTTGAAAGATTAAAGTGGATACTACCGCACGTTTACCGGAATGCAAATAATCTCAGAAAGCAAGGGAAACGACGACTGCATTCCATTAAGCGAGATTGCACTATAACAAAATTACCGGATAATTTCCATTACATGATCGAAAAAACAGTGGGTAAGTATATTCAAAGCCATGATATGTCTCAACTGAGCTTAAATACTTGCAGATAATGTAGAAATTCCTCGAAAGGGTAGCTTGAGATCCCTTAATCCATTTTTAGATGATGTAGGAGTAATTAGAATTGGGGGTCTAATTTGCAATTCGTTGGTGTCTTTCAACGTCAAACATCCTATGGTTGCATTTATTTTGCAAGCAATAGTGTTGGTACATAATAAATATTTGCATGCTGGACGTGGACTTTTAATAAGTCTAGTTATTAGCTAAAAATACTGGATCTTGAGAATCAGAGATAAAGCCAGATCAGTAATTTACAAGTGAATAAGGTGCATCAGATTTAAACTTAAGCTGGAACATCAACTGATGGGCGATTTGCCTCCTGGTCGAGTCACTTATACACTTCATTTTGTAAATGTTGAAATTGACTATACTATGGCTCTTGCAAGGTACACCAAATCCGTAGTCGAGGCCAAGTTACTACGAAAATGTAAGTATGTACATTTGTTTTCCTAGTGATATGTCTACCAAGTGCTTCTTAGGAATCTTACAACGGTTTATTGCTAGACGGGCCATGTGCCGTAACATTTATAGCGACAATGGGTCCATCTTTGTCAAAGCAAAGAACCAGTTAAAACAACGGTATACATGGTTAAAGGATAATGAATAATACATACAATATAAAATGAGCAAGTACAAAATCCAGTGGTGTTACAACCCAGCATCCAGGCCACATATGGGAGGGCTTTAAAAGTCGGCAGTAAAGGTACTGAAGTCACACTTAAAAAAATCGTCGGTGAAGCTTTACTTTCATTTAAAGAGTTCAGTACACTACTATGTCAGCTAGAAGCCATCATGAATTTGAGACCATTGTATTTATTTAACGTAAACGATCCAGACATATTAATCTATTTAATAGATACGAAACGATCACCACTCGCTCGTTGGGAACTTTTTCGAAAAATCAAACATCAGTTCCAAAAGCGATGGCATCGTGACTATTTAATCAGCTTACAGTGACGTCATAAATGACAACATAAAACCACTAATCTTATAGTGGGTGACATCGTATTAGTTTTCGACGATTATCTATCAATTGCTTTGAAACTTGCTAAAATAGTTGAGGGTACATCCTGGTGCAGATAGCCAGTTCAAGTGATATCAGTTAAAATGTTTCACAATGTATTGAAACGATCTATCCATAAATCTATAAATCGATCTATCTATAAATTAAGTTCTTTCAACTGTTATTTTATTGTAAAAAATTAATTACATAGAAGTGATAATGTGGCCATCCTGCTGATCAATGAGCATCGTGCTGAGTTTGTGCTGATCAATGAGCATGCAGCAAGTTAGTTTTTAATATTTCCATATCATTCTCAACTGTAATACGCACTTTATGGATGAGGAATAAAGGCCAATAAATTAAGGCTTTATTGGACCAATAAAAGCGTTTCTTGGTGACTCTATCATTAAGAATTTAATTGTCGAGCCAATTGTGAATACAAAATTAAATAGTCTATTTAATAGGCTATTGTGAATTGAAAATTTTATATAAATCAAACAATTGCATGTAATATCGCAATTTGATTTATTTATTGAAATTGAAGTTCATCGTTACATTGCAATTATTAAATTGCATCCAATTAATTCGTCATTAAATTTTAATTAAATAATCCTGATTGTCCATTTCAATGTAAGATGCAGCCATTTTCATTCACAATTATGAAAAACTTATTAATTTACAATAGTGACAATTAAACAATAAATACAAAGGTCACTTAGATGTACGAAAAATGTAAGAAAAAAAGTTGCATTTATATTTAGCGTTAAAATTGTTTACTTGTTGCTAATGTGCCATTATAGTCGATTATGATATAAAATAAAGTATCCGACTTGTGTTACTACAATGGATAATAATGTCATCGGTTGGTGAAAAATTTGTGATTAAAGAGTACAAACTAATAGATTATCATGTCGCGATAGCAATCACTTATAATTATTGCCTGCCCAGCCACATTTCTGAAGTAGAATGTTCCGATGATGCTCTACCCTAGAATCCTATAAACAAACAATAACACTTTGTAGATGCATTTATGTCCCAACAATCACTCACAGATTTTCTAACCTCAAAATGTAACAATTTCGATGATTAATGAAAACCGCAATCAGTATCTACTTATTGTTGTTTTGACAGGCATTCAAAGAATACTATCGTGTAGCCCTCCATTTAAATAACGGTTTCTTAAAATTTTACCATATTTGACATAAGGCACATAATTCGAATCTTGCGTAAATTTTAGGATACCTTTTATACGAGGTGTCTAGGTTTGGGATGCTAATTCGTTAAGGGGGTTTCACGGTTTATTTTAAGAAAAAAATCATATGGGTTGGAGGTCAACTTTTTATATTCCGTAAGATACAGGGGGTTTAAAAATATAGTTCAGAAAAAAAGTTCACACAAATATTAGACTAAACTTCCAAATTAGTTTTTAGAGAGCTGCCAACTGTATATAACGATCACTATTTAATGTCGATGATAATATAAACGATCTAAATAAATTATTGTCAATTATACTTGCCCCTACGTATCCACTGAAACGGTGGTGAAATGATGTTGGTTTGGTCGAATGAGGTTCGTTCGCAAACTACGTATGTATAGATTGTGAACATTTACCACCACCTCTTGTGAATTAAGATTCTCGCGTCCATAGAACATGTTTCACAAAACTGTTACTGTTAAAACAAAGGCACTGTAATGCCAATGTCAATCAATCAATTGCAAAACTTCAATCTTTTATGGTGGTCTATCCGTAATAGTTTTTGAACGGGTGTTATATGGTGTATAGATGAAAATGCTCTTTGTGCAATACTAGATGGATTTGGTAGCGAGAGACGTTGAATTGTAAAACGAACCTCTAAAGATAATAGATGGATTTGTGTTCCATGACCAATTATTTTGTCGTCAACATTAACATGATTTGAAAATTAATTATTGCGTGTTCGTGTTGCAGCACCCATCGCAAAATCTAACACAGCATTAATTCACAACATACACACAACATTCACACTATACTAGATAATTTCTCAAAACTAATGAAAATACTTAATTTTTGTTTTTTCAACTTTAAAACAAAGGAGTCGCATAATATAGTCGCCTACTATTTTACTGATCAAAAAAAAAATACAAAATTATCTATGTTTACTAGGTTTGATGAATTTTTGGTTTGTGGCATAAATTTAATACTTTTCATGGGCTAAAATTTGATTTTTTTTTAATGTCTACAATCAATTTTAGTATCAAGTGCTTCACATTTCCAAAAGGACTCGTGGTATAAACTCATATAATTCAATCATATTTCTAAATATACTTTGCTCATTTCATTTTTTGTAGTCTTGATACTAGCCAGATTTAAGTCCAATTCCAATGTACTTCTCCATAATACTGGAAGAAGTTTTCTAATTTCCATAGCGTAAATTGGTTTTTTGTGATTTCTTTACAGATATTTTTCTATTTTTACTTTTGTTTTATGATTTAACGTTTTTTTTATGAAACTAAATTCGATTGAGTAATTTCGAATGATAAACTTCCGTTACATAAGTTTCCCCCACTGATATAATTGGGTGAAAAATCCAATGTCGTATAAAAATTGGGCTGATAAAACATATTTGGATGTTTTTTATGTGCTTAGTAAATAATTTACATACCCCTAATAAAATCTTATATGGTTTAGATTTACCTCATAACCGACAACTTTTCTCAAATATAATCTAATAAAAATCCCATTGAACCATATGTAAAGTACATAAAAAGTCTTTCGATCTATATAGAACATACATACCTCGTTCATATCAGATTTAATGGTTTTGTCCCAAATATATCTAAAAGGAAGACATACCGTAGTAATAAAAATTTATGAAAATAATTTAAATAATTTTTCGGATGGAAATTTATTGAAATCGGTTACCGATGAAAATAAGACTCGTAATTTGCCTATGGCAAGTAAAATACCAAAATTAATTTAAATGAAAAACAACGAGGTTACAAGATTCTGGGCATATAAACCGTAAAAACCAAAGTACAATAATAAAATAAAAATCGAAAGCACATGTATCTGTATAAAAACTAGGTAGGGTGTACTCAGGTATACTTTTTGAAGGGTATGACGGTTTGCCGTACCGACATAAATATTATACTTTAATTTGAATGGCATAAATAATACACATATTGAAAATAACACATAAACTTGGTATAGTTCAAAATGTATATACCGTGGGTTAATTATACACGTGGTTTAAACAGCTGCCAAAATCGTTAGAATTTAATTACCATTTTGTAAAATGTATATACTACGTAAATGTACAAACTACCTAAGTTTTGCATCACTTTGTGGAAATATTTTTAATAAAAACTACACAAACCTTTCAACTGAATATATATATATATATATATATATATATATATATATATATATATATATATATATATATATATATATATATATATATATATACTACTAGCTGACCTGGCGAAGCTCATTCCGCCCCAAATTACTTCGTTCCGTGCAAATACTTTTGTTATTCACGAAAATTGATCAAACAACTCAACTCAATTCTCCATAGGCGATTGAGTTGAGTGGACATTTTATTCCTTTTTCATCGAATTTAACACTAATGTATTGGAAATTTCGTTTTAATGAAATGCCGATTAAAACTCAGGCATCTATCAAAAGTTGTTTTTTGGATTTTTTCCAAAATTTTTTATTGGAATCGGTTCAGTTTTTTATTGGAATCGGTCAGTTGGCATTCAAAAGAATCCAATGTATTTTATTCAAGTGGAATTAAATCGAACATAGACGAAAATCAATACAATGCATTGTGGTAAACAATATTTAGTTCTTCGGCGCGTAAATAAACAACGATGATGGTTTGCCAAATCTCATACATGCGATGTACAACTGACAAATCACTCGTTTGACGATTCATTTAATTTTAGCGCATGTCCGGAAATACTTTTGTATAAGTTCTTCCTTGAACGTCGGTAACATTCAAAAATTCGAGGGAAACGAAATCAATCCAGGCGAAACATCAACAGGATTTGGACCAAATGCCAAGTGCCAACAGTTGTTTGGAAAAATCAGCATTTGATGAGTCATTCTCGTGGTTAACTGCAACTTCTTCTCATAGAGTTGATTTCAGACCTGCGTTGAGTTCATCTGCAGCTCTCTATCCTGGAATGACAATAGTTTTTGACAAAAATCGCCGACCAGCATAATCATCGCTCCACCAAAACGTCTTGAGTCACTTCGTAAATCTTTCTTCGTTTGATTGAACTCGTTCCAAAGATCCAATGATCTTCGTTCCAATGATCGTTTGTATATGCCATTGTGCACTTGTCCCAGATGATGATTTTGCATTCTTGCAATACCTTAGCCATTACCGAGTTCTTAGCAAATACTGGCTTGTCATTCGTGTGGATATTCATCGGAAACAATGTATTGCAAACAATATACGAATTTGATTTGCCGATGCAGAAGCAATAGAATTGGCGAGTGTTGAATCTAATAAATTTTCCCTTGAATCTTTTAAATAGAGGGCAATTTTGATATCATCGAAATGATGAATAAGTTGTGATATCATCCTTATATAGGTGGGATTGTAGCCGGGTTGACGAACAACAACGTCGGTTCCAAATGACGTCATGTTAAAGCATTCATTTTACTGTTTTGTGTGTGCGAGAAAATTTCTGGATGGCGTCGTATTTCCATAGAGATAAGCACGCAATGGCTCTGGTGGTGAAGTTAAAACCGACCATTTACCTTTACTATCGGCACAACATAGCCTTGGCATTTCTGCTTGGAACTTCAATACTTGTTAATGTCGGCACTCGGCATGTCGGTTACTTTAAAGTCATTAATCCATTAAGTGAACTTACCGATCGAAACAATCTCAATTCCACAATCCAATTTGATAACCGCACTTGTCACACACCAATAAATTTCTGGGAAAAATAAATGAAATCGTAGAAATCACACCGAATACGTTCGCCCAATCGAAAATGACAATACAAAAAGGACCCCTCAAATTGATCAACGCGTTAGTCAACGTCTACTGGGTTGTGGCAATAATGATCACACCTCAGTGTCATGTCTTATTTATCTCGTTATCTTTGTGTTTTTATCTTTATTTCACGGGGTTTTGAGATTTTTAAATCTTTGCATCGTCTTTTCACGATTTACAGCATCAAAAATCATCAAAACATGCAAAACATTTACTTCGGGTTTTCCCGGAATTTTCCGAGTTTCCCACTCAGATTTTCCAAATTTTCTCTTCTAAAAAACAATCTAGATCGGATACTGCGAATTCCTTACAGAAACATCATTTTTCAATTTTCCGAATTTTCCGAATTTTCCGACTTTTTCGTGGGATTTTCCTAATTTTCTTTCGTAGGAACTATCTCCTAGCATTTGCGAACACAGTAAAAAATATTGAGCCAAATCGGTTGGTTCATTCTTCATCCATGCTGAAACTTTATCCATGCTGAAGCTGAAAAGCATTACACTTTGTGTAAAAGAGATTGTGGAATTACCAACACAAAAGAAACGGAGAAATGGAGTTCGATATATCAGAAATTATTTTCGAAGTCATATACGCGCCTCAAATCATTAGTCTTTCTAGTTTCACAGAAAAGTGGACAACAAGGATTTTGAACTGAAACAAGTGTCCGGTATATTGTTGAATGGCACCAAAAAATATGTACTAAGGAAAACAGCCATACTTAAATGTGTATGGACTTTCCCAGAAAGGCCACTTTGTATCTAGTCGAGCAGAATCGTCTAGCTTGGGTTTTTTAAGGATACAACTCTGTTCTACTAAATATTCCTAATCAATATTGTTCTAATCAAGCTGTTATCCACTTTGCTAGAAATCCATTAACAATTTGAGGGAAATTCATTGAAAATAAAAACAACTTGTTAAGTGGAAGGTAATATTGACCATGTAAGCTCACTAGTATTTAGGTCACTGTTGCAGTTGATCCTGAACGACCTGATCTAAGCCTTGATAATTTCGTTTTATCATTAGGTACATCTTAAATGAAATTAAAATGAAGTTGGTGTTATTTCTATGCAATAAACAGATCCGTCTAAAACTCAGGGCCACGTTTTTTTACATAATCACTGAACATAATCACTGAACTTTTCGGTAACCGTATAGTTAATGTTAGTCTCATAATTAACTTTAAGACCAAGTTAAGTTAGTAATAGTGAAGTTAGTTACATTCTAGGTATAAGTATTTTGAGTGTTGCGTGTTTAACGTCAAAATCATTTATGTGCTGGGGCTAAAACATTAAGTTATCTGGCAGTTAAAAAAGAACCTCACAAAGCAGTGTCTAATAAAGTGATGTCATTGCTTAAACATGAGTTTGCAGGGTAAAAATTATTGCTACCTTACAAATTTTTCTAAAAATAAATTTTTTTTATTTTATTTTTAAAAATTTGGCGAGAAATACCCCTCGTATCCAGGTCAAATGGGTTTAATAATTTGGCGGTGGTAGATATGTCACCTAAACACAAAAAATGAGAAGGATTTTGTATTTTTGTCACTAATAGAAACCCCACAGTACAGGTAATGTTTTCAGCTTATAATAATTCAAAATGGTGATAATTCATCGTAAATTGCCTATATTTTAACCGAAGTTAAAATTGTTTTTTATTCTCGCCCTTTTAAGCTAAGATAGTGGTTTTCAGCATATTTATACAATTTTAAGCCAGTGTCCATATAGTGGCCAATCGTCCACAAATTCTGATGGTCAATTCAATAGTACATCGACTTGAAAGACTTTTATAAGCATACTGAGTTTTTCGATTATTCGAGTAACGAACGTTTCGCGTTGTAAGTGATGCATACTTTGCATTTACAAAACAGATAGTATTTGTGGTTTGATAATAATGACCAAATTGAATATTCTGAAATTTTTGGACGATTTAAGTTCGTTATTCTGTTGATAGGTAAGTTTATGTTCATCGTGCGTAGTGATATAAAAAACATTAGCTTCTCATGAAAGTTTGATACCTGTCTTAATTATTTTGAAAATAAAAGCAGCGCAGTATCAAAAGAGTAAAACTCAAACAAACCGACCCAAGAATTTAATTATTAAATTCGGATACATATGATACAATTTACGAAGGCCATAAACATACCTGGCACAATTATTAAATGTAATCTATAGTAAACGTTTTAGGAAGCTATCGCAAGTAGCGAGTATTAAACATCGCAATGTGTACGTAATATGTACTTAAAAACCACGATAAATAATATTAGGATTACTTTTAGAGCACAAAGTTGTTAGATTATTCAAAGAGAATTATTTTAGCCCATAACAATTACTTCATTAAGTTTTCCAACAATGTCATCCACATTTTAAAAGTCACCACTAATATTTAGTTGCAAAACATCAGCATTAAAATGGGATTGACAATTTTGATTGTACCAGGTTTGATCGTTTATACTAATAGAAAAAGTAAATCGATATTGAGAAGTTCGTTAACTAAAGATGATTATTGATTACTATCAAAAATATGCTCAAGTACTGCCGGACATTTTTGAAATCCTATTGAAATTTAAAAACAAAATTTAAACTGGCCATCGAATCTGACTTAAATGCAAGAATGGCATTTAATAAACCATTAGTCCATCAACACAATCAAATACAAGAGCTTAGTTTTCAACAATATTAAAACCAATATCAGATAATGGAAAATATTTAAAGATTTAGTAATTTACTGATCCCAACAAAATTTAATCAGCAGACAAATCAATGACAACATCCAGTACATGAAACTCTAAGTTTGTTTTAACTACTCCAAGTTGTTTTGGAATTATGCATATTTCTTGATGCATTTGTTGCAGTTTCCTGAAGCAATTTGATTGACGCGTTTGTTGGTTACGTTTCGAAAATATTTAAATAATTCCAAATCTGGTTCTAATTTGTATTCTTCGTAGCTCCATTTAATTTAAAGTGGATTGTTAGCCACAGGGCGGTAGGACATTTTTTAATATATCTCTTACGAGATATATGAGTACTATTTGTGATACTATTAGAATAAAATTCTTCAAGATCTATCTTTCAAAAATATCATTCTTATCCTGATGTGAAACAAAAAGTAACCCAGTCCAATGAAAAAAAAACTTAATAAGCTCCCCACAATTTATCGAATTAAAATTGGGAACAATATAGTTAGATATTTTATCTCTTGTACGACTAAGCTTATGGTTAATCAACATGTTATAGTTAAAATCCCTGCAACAAATATCTTTATCATAATGTAACAAAAATTGTAAAAATATAGTATAAAAATGCGTATTATCATCAGTACAAGCAGAACGAGGATTATAAACAACTATAAGTTCTGAAGCCAAAATTTACATTTTTCCAAAGGTACCAGAAAACATTTTTTTGGTATTTAAGGTAGCCTTAAAATAAAAAGCAACATCATCCTAGCGGATATTATTAATACGATCAAAACAAATTATTTTGTAAATATTAGCTTAAAGCGACTTATGCCCGAAATATTGCCTGAAGAGGAAATGTTAACCGAAATTTTTTAAATTAACTAATAAGTACACCAGTTGGCCAATTATCAGGATCAAGAGCGTTGGAACGTAACTCAGCTGTCACACCTAATTTAAAGCAGACATACTCCATTTTAGGCATTAAATACCTTATAATTATCAATTTTGAAACAAGTCTTGGTCATCAATGAAATATCATTTTCCGATTTACCAGGATCAAATTTAGATTGGTTTAGCCATATAGCATTAGTGCGATACTGTTATTTACTCCAAAAGTTTCAGAAAATGGTTTAGCACCAGCACACGAAGGGTCTTATAGAAGAAGTAAGTACTACTCCATTGGATGTAACAGCATCCATAAATTTTTCTAGATGCAGAAGAAATTTTTCTAGATGCTCTGAGTGGCAGTAGAATCATAATGAATGAAGCAAGTACAGAAGATGCAGCTACTATAGCGTATGGTTAACTCAATAATCCAGTGGAAGTTGATATATCATTTGGTAACAATGTAAGAGTAGGAAAGTGGATAATGCAGTGATATTTATTTATTTATATAATAAGCACAAATAAAAAAAATAGATTAAATTTAATCAATATTTCAGAAAAACCATTTATATTTAATCGCACTCTCGCAGTGAAAGCTTTGATTTCCCCGAGCAATTGGCGCAGTGGTTAAAGCTGCAATGTTTGGGACGGGAAGTACCGGGTTCGAATCCCAAAGGGGGAGGGTTGCAAAAGGGATTTTTCATCACCTGATTTCGATCGGTGATGACGATGAACACAACTATGACCCCCTGTAGGAGTGCAGAATCCATGGACCGAACCATCGTCCATGTCAGTGCAGGCTGGCTGGAGCAATGCAATGTGCAGATGGATTTAAAATCGAACCTGCATTCGTGCGTCCTCAATTTGGCTGGTGACGGCGTATGGTAGACCGTTAAAAATTAACTGCGAAAGAGTTGGGAGAGCTTCGGCCCCAGAACAGATTGTAGAGTTCAGAAACAAAAAAAAAAAAAAAAAAAAGCTTTGATTTCGAAAAAACAAGTACTTACGTTTGTTTGGAAAGAGTAAACAAAACAGTCACAAAGTAAAATTGTTAATGTGTTGAAAACCAATTTTCTATTTACTATTAATTTCATTAAGGCAGTAATCACTTTAGAGCTGCAAATATTACAAATGCAAAAGACGGATAAGTTAAGTTTTTTTTAGCAAAAATGCTTGTTCAAAGTAATGCTACGACGTTTTATTTTGGTTTTTTTGTAAACGAGAAGAAAAAGATTCATAAGACTTGGATAGTTTTTGACTTATAGTAGTCACTGAAAATAACATAAAGAACCATTTAACATGGCACCGTCAATATTGTTTAAGGGGGGGGGAGGTTATAGTACAGTTTAGATAAACTCAGAAAGCCGATTTGTTGTAAGAAATGCTTTTAATTTTATCAAAAACTAATCTATTTGAAAACAGTCAATAAAGCCTTGAAAATTAGCCTTAATATTTAATAAATGTGGATGTTCATAACTCATCTTGGCAACATCTCTGTTGAGTCTTCCTTTGAACTGTGATGGGCACTTATTTCTATAGTATATCGGCGCAAAAAATCGGAAGCGCAAAACAACTGGCCGCAAAGTGAATAACAACCAACAATATGTACAGATTGTTCATGCTCCACCACAAAAATAGTTTCAATAATCTAGATGGTTCAACAACCTAGATGCTTCAACAACAACTTTGAATAATCTAGATGCTTCAACAACAACTTTGCAGATTTTCTTTCTCGTTGCATAACACTGCGAGCTCTCCTACTAAAGTTGATTGCTGAGATGAAAGAAAAAAAACTATTAAAAATAATAATAAAAGATAAACATCAAAATAATGTGCATAGTTGCAAATATATTGCGATTTATCAACAATATCAGCCATAGGAGTATCAACAGGGTATTCTATAACTGATCAGCTATGTTATACTCATCTATACCCCTGTAAAGGGTGGTTAAATTTCAAGGGCCGATGTTGATTTTGAATAAAACACAAATTATTTAGAGATTACTGTCAATTCTTTTTATTATGATGATATGGTATATGGTTCAATTATGTATGGAACAAAATATCGGCCAAATGGCCGCCACGATCTCGGCGGCACACCTCCATCCGATGGTCCAAATTTTCGATGACACTTAGGCATAATTGAGGTTCTATGTCGTTAATGTGCCGAATTATCTCATCCTTAATTCAAATTCAATGGTCGTGCGATAACACGACCATTGAATTTGTCGTGCAAAAGAGCCATTGTTTCCTTAGCTGTGTGGCAAGTGGCACCGTCCTGTTGAAACCACATATTGACCACATCTATATCTTCCAATTCGGGTCATAAAAAGTTCGTTATCATCTCACGATAGCGAACACCATTCACAGTAACTGCTTGACCGGTCTCATTTTGGATAAAATACGGCCCGATGATGCCGCCAGCCCATAAACCACACCAAACAGTCACTCTTTGCGGGTGCATTTGTTTTCCAAAAATCACTCTTGGATTATGCTTATTGACAAATCCACTGAGGTGAAAATGTGCCTCATCACAAATTGATCATCCACTGTTGCCATTTCTTGCCATCACTCTGACCATTGACGACGTTTGGAATGGTCAAGATGCTTTAGTTCTTGAGTCAATTGCACCTTATAAGCGTGTAAATGCAAGTCTTTATGCATAATGTTCATCAACGTCGATCGTGAGGGGTGCAATTGTTAGGCACGACGACGAGTTGAGGTGGACGGCTCAGTACGAGTTGTACGAGCATGCACTGGTGTTTTAAAATCTCCTACAGATCCGGTTTGCTCAAATTTTTGCACAATTTTTCCGATTGTACGCACATTTGGACGATTAAATTGACCGAAAAAATGACGAAGTGCACGATATGCATTTTGATTTGAACGCCCATTTTCATAATAAGCCTGAATAACTTTAACGCGTTGCTCGATTGTGTATCTTTCCATGGTTCAAATTGAGTTAGTTTGAAATTGAGAAAAGTCAAATGAAATGCAGAAAAAAATTTAACGTTTAGGTGTGGTTCACATTCAACATTGGCCCTTAAAATTTAACCACCCTTTATACGTATACACGTATACAGTATAACAGTATACACGTATACAGTGATTCGATTTTATTTTATGTTTAATTCTCATGTAAATTGCGCCTAAATGTTGTTTCAATAAAGCATAAATGTAGAAACGGTTGAAATCGGTTATTGCATGAGTATTTTTCCCAACCTTTCGATATTACCATGATGTATTCGATGATACATACAAAATTAAAAATCAAATGTTTTGTAAATTAAACTATATTATTTTGATCGAAAATCGAACAAAGAAAAAAATGTATGTTTCAAAATGATAAGTCTTCACAATTTTAAATTTCAAAATCAAAAATCAATTAACAAAATCAAGTTTCGAAATGTCATAATTCATCAGCAAAAAAATGTAAAGAACATGCGCAAATACAGTGCGCATGTAACTACAATACCACGAACATAAACACCAATATTAATACGTTCCGGTTTAACAATTCGTACGCATGAGAATTACAAAAAAACGAACAAAATCGGGGTACAGATAATAACACAACATGTTGTGTTATTGTCTTAACTGATGAGAATGATGTGATGTCTAAAGAACTATACCACTGCCCATAACAGCAAACAAACTTTAAAGACAAAACTAATATAAATACGCAGTGGTTAGTCGATAATGCCCATAAATTTACATTGCATGGTGGAACATAACTAACATGGGCAGTCTTGGATAAACGCAATATAATACAAGTAAGAATTATTTCGATATCCACAGTAGCACCGTTGCATGCGGCGGCACATTACTACCTTTAAGACTCTTAAAGAACAAGCATAGGATCTTTGACAGTATACAGTTGTCGTGAGACAAGTTATTAAAAAAGGTATATTATGTTTATGAAACCAACAAAAGAGTGATAGAGAAAACAACCATCACGTTTAAAGAAATAACACCGTCATCACTAAAATCGAAGCTTTGCTTAATTATTGACCTTTAACTCCGCACACCAACGATTCTTCGGATTTATACAGGGTTGACACCGCAGTGCATTTTTTATTCAGTGGTTCTCTCAAAGCGCTACCTAGCGTTGATATCGATGAGAAAACCATAAAAACAAAATGCCATTTGGTTGGCAAAACTTGATTCAAACGCCGACACCATCCAAGCAGACGAGCCAAATCTTCAATAAAAATAAACCTTCTTGCAACAATGATATCAGTGTGTCTTCTGCTGGGATACGCAAGAACAAACCAGCCAAGTTAATTCATTCAATTAACCCACTGGCACATATTTCGAGAGATTGAACATACTAGAGATTGAAGACAGGAAGTGGACTCTATTGATTCAGTACAGTGGGAGGGAATCAACAACGCCCATACAGCTCATAACGAACTACAAATATTTACCAGGAGCTATCTAAACCGAATTACAATATACTAGACCAACTAAGATAGCAATTAAGAAATCTAACTGCAAATATTGAATTGTTACTTGCAAGTATGAAGGAACTTGTTCCTTGTTAGGATATGTTCCATGTACGCGTGATTTTGGAGATTCAATTTGCATCATACTAAAAAACATGTTCGTTAAACATAAGGAGCACCATCTACTGTCTAGGAAAAATCAAACAAAACGTTGATCGATAATACCATCAAGCATATTTTAAAACACAGTACACATTCCACCCTAACGTCAATACGCAATTTGATAAGTGAACAAAATCCACTACAAGAAATGTCGCTTCCCCAAGAATCTGACTTACGAGGTCAGAATTTGCCCCGATATTTTAAATCTAAAATAAAAATATAGAATTCGAGGTGATAACTGCAACATCAACAAGCAAACTAGAAAACAAAATAAGGTTCTGCCACCAAATCAAACCATGCACGAAGTTCGTCACTATACTAGGATTCACATAGCACGATGGTGCACTATATATCTTATTAAATCGCAAACTTTTTAATATTCAAAATACTTATTCTAAAGTTACAATTTAAGTTGGCAATACGCCAGAAACCAGAAAACCCGAGCTAAACAAAGGCTAGAATTTACAATTAGAAACCTAAAAAGATTCAAGTTCTTAATCAGTTTTTGACTCTTGCTAGGAACTAAAAGGAAAATAAAAGAATTTCCGTTTAATTTTTTTCAGCTCAAAAAGCAGCCCTTGTCGTCTGATTTGCCCCAACCATATTTACAAGCATACGCAAATAAACATTTCAATTTAATTTCGTTTTATATTTTAATTTTAAAATCCTCAAAACATGTTTCCCTAAGATACATCTGATCCAAAATAAAACATCCCAATATTTCCGTATTCGTTTACAATAAACCCTTTTTTTGTACTTTAGATCCATTCAATCCCGCGTTTTGTATAAAAAAAATTAAATTTCAAAACTTTAACAAGATGAATTTCTATTTTGGATCGAATGCGACAGACACAAAAATATTTTCGTCCAAATATATGTACCTACATACTCCAAAACAAAATTTTCCTTTTAATTTTCGTTTTCAATTTTCATTTTTTATTTTTTTTTATTTATTTTTGGTGACATAATTCCCTCAAGTATATAATACGATGATACAAGAGGCTAAAGTGGTAACCAACACAAACGTATACACACACAGTCGGGAAATGAAAATCTTTTAAAAACTTTTTAAACCATTTTTTGTTTTTGTTTTGTGTGCGGGTGGTATGGTATCGTACTCGCAACATCTTATCTTAACAATAATGAAAAATAAATACGAGTATATGTATATAAACATTTTCCAACACGTGCCATTGATTTATTAACCAAGAGAAAAATAACCGAAAAAAGTTTTGACGACAGGAAGGAAATTGAAAATAAATATTACGATGATTTCCTTTTTTTTTTTTTTGTTTTGTTTTGCAAAAGGATATAATTTAATGTTATGCGGTTTACACTCCGAGGATGTGTAAGGTTGTGTATATTTTTGGAATAAACACATATGGTGTACGTAGATTTATTTGTATTTGTACATACACACACATATATTTTTACAATTTTATAGTATTTTCCAACCGACAAAATTTTCCTTTTTTTTTTTTTCATTTTTGTTATCATAATTATTTTCAAATGACGGTTTGTAGTTATCATACGAGTATATATACATACATAGTATACTAGATGTTGACTACACTATATAAGTTGATATGTGTACTGTGTACATACTCAAAAATTTATGTGTAGTAATGAGATTTTAATTGAGGTTTGGTAGTTGAAAATATGTGAAAATTTGTTTTTAGGATAATGATTTTTGTAAGACAAAAATTAATTCAAAATTCATATAGCCGAATAAAAAGTCAAAATTGATGAATTTTTGCAGTGGTTGTACGATGAAAATTATCAAAAATTCATACGTTTTTCATATGTGATATGCGAATCGTCGAATACAAAAATCATTAAAAATTCTACATTTTACGTACATTTTAGCGAACAATTTATGTGCAAAATATTTTTTTGCACATCGTACTCGTTTTATTTAGTCGCAGAACGAATGCCAAAATTAGTAAGTATCCTATAATAAAGGCGAAGAAAAATTTCAATAAAAAAACATAATTGAAATTGAAAGAAATATTTCTGTTTGTACTCTGACGAGAACCATTTAAAGTTATAATGGGAGGTCAGCCCAAATATTTTTCTAAATTTTATTTAATATTTAAAAAATTTGAACACTTTAGTTCGGAAGTTATTAAAAACAAATTGGTTCACCTATAGTATGCAGTTTAGAAAAGTGTCAAAAAGTTGCCTTTAATCTCCTTTTAGCTGTATCTTTACTTAATTTTACCTTAATATTTTTCATTTAGCTCCAATCTGAGAAGTATTACGCTTTCCATCCCAATGACATCGTTACATCACTTAAATAAGATCAGGAAGAGAATTAGTGAGAATATAAATTTTCCCTACTTACATAACTCGGTTTTCAGCACCCAGATATATTTATTGTGAAAATTATCAACTAATTGCTGTGTGTTACCATTTTATAAGGTGTCTGCCATCATTTTTTTCTGGCCCGACTTGTTCGTTTTTTATTTATTGAGGATCTTTTTGAAAGACACCTTTCCATTTTTGTGGTAATCTGCCAAAGTTATTTTTTGAAAGTGCAGTTTTAGTTATACTTTATGCTTCAGCAGCTTTATTGTTTAGCTTTTCTAATCTTTCCTTTTTTCATTTAATTTCCTATTTTGTATTGATTGATCGCTTTCCCTCTCCACCTTTTTAATTCTACTGTATCAGTTTTTAGAACTACACCAAAGGCATCCAATATAGTTAATTTGTTGGTCATTTTGACTTTAAAATGGAGACTTTACACTGGTGTAGTGCTCGCATAATTTGGTTTGCTGCTGGCTCCTCAGAATCTTTAAAATGAACTATTTACATTTCCTTGGATCATTCCTAATTTTTTTGCCATCTAATTTATTTGTCTAATTTATCTTATTGTCTTTTGTTGAGACAACTATGACAGAAATCATAAAATAAATACACATAGTCATTATAAGAAAAAACAGTTTACCCATTGATGTTCCAGATGTCGGGTTGATAGAATATCATCAACATTTAGTATGAATATATGACATTTAGGCGATTATACATCTACAAATATTTTAATTATTTTAAAACGATACCAGTAACGACATCTAGCACATCAATGGGCTAACATACCATGATAGTACTATGTGTATTTATATTATGCATAAATTGATGGCATTCTTCAAATGTTTAACTGTATAATTACTAATGCATGGTTTTCGATTCTATCTGGATAGCCAAATATGGTTGCTTATGGAGATAACGGATGGCACATTGGTGTAAATAGTATGATGTAACAAGGTAACAAGGTTTTTCGCAAACATATTGGCAATTAGAGAGGAATTTAATCCATTTCTAACAGCAGAAAAGTTAACACAATATTTTGTTGTTGACGCCCATACCAAACTTAAAAACGAAGACAAGCAGATTAAGTTAAAATATATAGTGGATTAATGGACCAATTAAATGAAAGATGAAAATGTTTTATAAGACAAAGTTAAAACTATGGCAATAGTTAGAAAATTTGGAACACCTAATCTTTTAAATAGATCCACAATCGAAATTGCTGAATTTTAATATTTTAATATTTTAATATTTTAATATTTTAATATTTAAATATTTTAATATTTTAATATTTAAATATTTAAATATTTAAATATTTTAATATTTTAATATTTTAATATTTTAATATTTTAATATTTTAATATTTTAATATTTTAATATTTTAATATTTTAATATTTTAATATTTTAATATTTTAATATTTTAATATTTTAATATTTTAATATTTTAATATTTTAATATTTTAATATTATAATATTATAATATTTTAATATTTTAATATTTTAATATTTTAATATTTTAATATTTTAATATTTTAATATTTTAATATTTTAATATTTTAATATTTTAATATTTTAATATTTTAATATTTTAATATTTTAATATTTTAATATTTTAATATTTTAATATTTTAATATTTTAATATTTTAATATTTTAATATTTTAATATTTTAATATTTTAATATTTTAATATTTTAATATTTTAATATTTTAATATTTTAATATTTTAATATTTTAATATTTTAATATTTTAATATTTTAATATTTTAATATTTTAATATTTTAATATTTTAATATTTTAATATTTTAATATTTTAATATTTTAATATTTTAATATTTTAATATTTTAATATTTTAATATTTTAATATTTTAATATTTTAATATTTTAATATTTTAATATTTTAATATTTTAATATTTTAATATTTTAATATTTTAATATTTTAATATTTTAATATTTTAATATTTTAATATTTTAATATTTTAATATTTTAATATTTTAATATTTTAATATTTTAATATTTTAATATTTTAATATTTTAATATTTTAATATTTTAATATTTTAATATTTTAATATTTTAATATTTTAATATTTTAATATTTTAATATTTTAATATTTTAATATTTTAATATTTTAATATTTTAATATTTTAATATTTTAATATTTTAATATTTTAATATTTTAATATTTTAATATTTTAATATTTTAATATTTTAATATTTTAATATTTTAATATTTTAATATTTTAATATTTTAATATTTTAATATTTTAATATTTTAATATTTTAATATTTTAATATTTTAATATTTTAATATTTTAATATTTTAATATTTTAATATTTTAATATTTTAATATTTTAATATTTTAATATTTTAATATTTTAATATTTTAATATTTTAATATTTTAATATTTTAATATTTTAATATTTTAATATTTTAATATTTTAATATTTTAATATTTTAATATTTTACTATTTTAATATTTTACTATTTTACTATTTTACTATTTTAATATTTTACTATTTTAATATTTTAATATTTTAATATTTTAATATTTTAATATTTTAATATTTTAATATTTTAATATTTTAATATTTTAATATTTTAATATTTTAATATTTTAATATTTTAATATTTTAATATTTTAATATTTTAATATTTTAATATTTTAATATTTTAATATTTTAATATTTTAATATTTTAATATTTTAATATTTTAATATTTTAATATTTTAATATTTTAATATTTTAATATTTTAATATTTTAATATTTTAATATTTTAATATTTTAATATTTTAATATTTTAATATTTTAATATTTTAATATTTTAATATTTTAATATTTTAATATTTTAATATTTTAATATTTTAATATTTTAATATTTTAATATTTTAATATTTTAATATTTTAATATTTTAATATTTTAATATTTTAATATTTTAATATTTTAATATTTTAATATTTTAATATTTTAATATTTTAATATTTTAATATTTTAATATTTTAATATTTTAATATTTTAATATTTTAATATTTTAATATTTTAATATTTTAATATTTTAATATTTTAATATTTTAATATTTTAATATTTTAATATTTTAATATTTTAATATTTTAATATTTTAATATTTTAATATTTTAATATTTTAATATTTTAATATTTTAATATTTTAATATTTTAATATTTTAATATTTTAATATTTTAATATTTTAATATTTTAATATTTTAATATTTTAATATTTTAATATTTTAATATTTTAATATTTTACTATTTTACTATTTTACTATTTTACTATTTTACTATTTTAATATTTTAATATTTTAATATTTTAATATTTTAATATTTTAATATTTTAATATTTTAATATTTTAATATTTTAATATTTTAATATTTTAATATTTTAATATTTTAATATTTTAATATTTTAATATTTTAATATTTTAATATTTTAATATTTTAATATTTTAATATTTTAATATTTTAATATTTTAATATTTTAATATTTTAATATTTTAATATTTTAATATTTTAATATTTTAATATTTTAATATTTTAATATTTTAATATTTTAATATTTTAATATTTTAATATTTTAATATTTTAATATTTTAATATTTTAATATTTTAATATTTTAATATTTTAATATTTTAATATTTTAATATTTTAATATTTTAATATTTTAATATTTTAATATTTTAATATTTTAATATTTTAATATTTTAATATTTTAATATTTTAATATTTTAATATTTTAATATTTTAATATTTTAATATTTTAATATTTTAATATTTTAATATTTTAATATTTTAATATTTTAATATTTTAATATTTTAATATTTTAATATTTTAATATTTTAATATTTTAATATTTTAATATTTTAATATTTTAATATTTTAATATTTTAATATTTTAATATTTTAATATTTTAATATTTTAATATTTTAATATTTTAATATTTTAATATTTTAATATTTTAATATTTTAATATTTTAATATTTTAATATTTTAATATTTTAATATTTTAATATTTTAATATTTTAATATTTTAATATTTTAATATTTTAATATTTTAATATTTTAATATTTTAATATTTTAATATTTTAATATTTTAATATTTTAATATTTTAATATTTTAATATTTTAATATTTTAATATTTTAATATTTTAATATTTTAATATTTTAATATTTTAATATTTTAATATTTTAATATTTTAATATTTTAATATTTTAATATTTTAATATTTTAATATTTTAATATTTTAATATTTTAATATTTTAATATTTTAATATTTTAATATTTTAATATTTTAATATTTTAATATTTTAATATTTTAATATTTTAATATTTTAATATTTTAATATTTTAATATTTTAATATTTTAATATTTTAATATTTTAATATTTTAATATTTTAATATTTTAATATTTTAATATTTTAATATTTTAATATTTTAATATTTTAATATTTTAATATTTTAATATTTTAATATTTTAATATTTTAATATTTTAATATTTTAATATTTTAATATTTTAATATTTTAATATTTTAATATTTTAATATTTTAATATTTTAATATTTTAATATTTTAATATTTTAATATTTTAATATTTTAATATTTTAATATTTTAATATTTTAATATTTTAATATTTTAATATTTTAATATTTTAATATTTTAATATTTTAATATTTTAATATTTTAATATTTTAATATTTTAATATTTTACTATTTTAATATTTTACTATTTTACTATTTTACTATTTTACTATTTTACTATTTTACTATTTTACTATTTTACTATTTTACTATTTTACTATTTTAATATTTTAATATTTTAATATTTTAATATTTTAATATTTTAATATTTTAATATTTTAATATTTTAATATTTTAATATTTTAATATTTTAATATTTTAATATTTTAATATTTTAATATTTTAATATTTTAATATTTTAATATTTTAATATTTTAATATTTTAATATTTTAATATTTTAATATTTTAATATTTTAATATTTTAATATTTTAATATTTTAATATTTTAATATTTTAATATTTTAATATTTTAATATTTTAATATTTTAATATTTTAATATTTTAATATTTTAATATTTTAATATTTTAATATTTTAATATTTTAATATTTTAATATTTTAATATTTTAATATTTTAATATTTTAATATTTTAATATTTTAATATTTTAATATTTTAATATTTTAATATTTTAATATTTTAATATTTTAATATTTTAATATTTTAATATTTTAATATTTTAATATTTTAATATTTTAATATTTTAATATTTTAATATTTTAATATTTTAATATTTTAATATTTTAATATTTTAATATTTTAATATTTTAATATTTTAATATTTTAATATTTTAATATTTTAATATTTTAATATTTTAATATTTTAATATTTTAATATTTTAATATTTTAATATTTTAATATTTTAATATTTTAATATTTTAATATTTTAATATTTTAATATTTTAATATTTTAATATTTTAATATTTTAATATTTTAATATTTTAATATTTTAATATTTTAATATTTTAATATTTTAATATTTTAATATTTTAATATTTTAATATTTTAATATTTTAATATTTTAATATTTTAATATTTTAATATTTTAATATTTTAATATTTTAATATTTTAATATTTTAATATTTTAATATTTTAATATTTTAATATTTTAATATTTTAATATTTTAATATTTTAATATTTTAATATTTTAATATTTTAATATTTTAATATTTTAATATTTTAATATTTTAATATTTTAATATTTTAATATTTTAATATTTTAATATTTTAATATTTTAATATTTTAATATTTTAATATTTTAATATTTTAATATTTTAATATTTTAATATTTTAATATTTTAATATTTTAATATTTTAATATTTTAATATTTTAATATTTTAATATTTTAATATTTTAATATTTTAATATTTTAATATTTTAATATTTTAATATTTTAATATTTTAATATTTTAATATTTTAATATTTTAATATTTTAATATTTTAATATTTTAATATTTTAATATTTTAATATTTTAATATTTTAATATTTTAATATTTTAATATTTTAATATTTTAATATTTTAATATTTTAATATTTTAATATTTTAATATTTTAATATTTTAATATTTTAATATTTTAATATTTTAATATTTTAATATTTTAATATTTTAATATTTTAATATTTTAATATTTTAATATTTTAATATTTTAATATTTTAATATTTTAATATTTTAATATTTTAATATTTTAATATTTTAATATTTTAATATTTTAATATTTTAATATTTTAATATTTTAATATTTTAATATTTTAATATTTTAATATTTTAATATTTTAATATTTTAATATTTTAATATTTTAATATTTTAATATTTTAATATTTTAATATTTTAATATTTTAATATTTTAATATTTTAATATTTTAATATTTTAATATTTTAATATTTTAATATTTTAATATTTTAATATTTTAATATTTTAATATTTTAATATTTTAATATTTTAATATTTTAATATTTTAATATTTTAATATTTTAATATTTTAATATTTTAATATTTTAATATTTTAATATTTTAATATTTTAATATTTTAATATTTTAATATTTTAATATTTTAATATTTTAATATTTTAATATTTTAATATTTTAATATTTTAATATTTTAATATTTTAATATTTTAATATTTTAATATTTTAATATTTTAATATTTTAATATTTTAATATTTTAATATTTTAATATTTTAATATTTTAATATTTTAATATTTTAATATTTTAATATTTTAATATTTTAATATTTTAATATTTTAATATTTTAATATTTTAATATTTTAATATTTTAATATTTTAATATTTTAATATTTTAATATTTTAATATTTTAATATTTTAATATTTTAATATTTTAATATTTTAATATTTTAATATTTTAATATTTTAATATTTTAATATTTTAATATTTTAATATTTTAATATTTTAATATTTTAATATTTTAATATTTTAATATTTTAATATTTTAATATTTTAATATTTTAATATTTTAATATTTTAATATTTTAATATTTTAATATTTTAATATTTTAATATTTTAATATTTTAATATTTTAATATTTTAATATTTTAATATTTTAATATTTTAATATTTTAATATTTTAATATTTTAATATTTTAATATTTTAATATTTTAATATTTTAATATTTTAATATTTTAATATTTTAATATTTTAATATTTTAATATTTTAATATTTTAATATTTTAATATTTTAATATTTTAATATTTTAATATTTTAATATTTTAATATTTTAATATTTTAATATTTTAATATTTTAATATTTTAATATTTTAATATTTTAATATTTTAATATTTTAATATTTTAATATTTTAATATTTTAATATTTTAATATTTTAATATTTTAATATTTTAATATTTTAATATTTTAATATTTTAATATTTTAATATTTTAATATTTTAATATTTTAATATTTTAATATTTTAATATTTTAATATTTTAATATTTTAATATTTTAATATTTTAATATTTTAATATTTTAATATTTTAATATTTTAATATTTTAATATTTTAATATTTTAATATTTTAATATTTTAATATTTTAATATTTTAATATTTTAATATTTTAATATTTTAATATTTTAATATTTTAATATTTTAATATTTTAATATTTTAATATTTTAATATTTTAATATTTTAATATTTTAATATTTTAATATTTTAATATTTTAATATTTTAATATTTTAATATTTTAATATTTTAATATTTTAATATTTTAATATTTTAATATTTTAATATTTTAATATTTTAATATTTTAATATTTTAATATTTTAATATTTTAATATTTTAATATTTTAATATTTTAATATTTTAATATTTTAATATTTTAATATTTTAATATTTTAATATTTTAATATTTTAATATTTTAATATTTTAATATTTTAATATTTTAATATTTTAATATTTTAATATTTTAATATTTTAATATTTTAATATTTTAATATTTTAATATTTTAATATTTTAATATTTTAATATTTTAATATTTTAATATTTTAATATTTTAATATTTTAATATTTTAATATTTTAATATTTTAATATTTTAATATTTTAATATTTTAATATTTTAATATTTTAATATTTTAATATTTTAATATTTTAATATTTTAATATTTTAATATTTTAATATTTTAATATTTTAATATTTTAATATTTTAATATTTTAATATTTTAATATTTTAATATTTTAATATTTTAATATTTTAATATTTTAATATTTTAATATTTTAATATTTTAATATTTTAATATTTTAATATTTTAATATTTTAATATTTTAATATTTTAATATTTTAATATTTTAATATTTTAATATTTTAATATTTTAATATTTTAATATTTTAATATTTTAATATTTTAATATTTTAATATTTTAATATTTTAATATTTTAATATTTTAATATTTTAATATTTTAATATTTTAATATTTTAATATTTTAATATTTTAATATTTTAATATTTTAATATTTTAATATTTTAATATTTTAATATTTTAATATTTTAATATTTTAATATTTTAATATTTTAATATTTTAATATTTTAATATTTTAATATTTTAATATTTTAATATTTTAATATTTTAATATTTTAATATTTTAATATTTTAATATTTTAATATTTTAATATTTTAATATTTTAATATTTTAATATTTTAATATTTTAATATTTTAATATTTTAATATTTTAATATTTTAATATTTTAATATTTTAATATTTTAATATTTTAATATTTTAATATTTTAATATTTTAATATTTTAATATTTTAATATTTTAATATTTTAATATTTTAATATTTTAATATTTTAATATTTTAATATTTTAATATTTTAATATTTTAATATTTTAATATTTTAATATTTTAATATTTTAATATTTTAATATTTTAATATTTTAATATTTTAATATTTTAATATTTTAATATTTTAATATTTTAATATTTTAATATTTTAATATTTTAATATTTTAATATTTTAATATATATTTGAGGATTCAAGACTTTTTTCAATTCCATTTTTACTCATCCAAACCTGCCTTTCTTAGTTTAGGTGAAGTTCAAGTTTCTTAAACTTACGCGATTCAAATGACTTCCTATATCCGGATTATTCGCGAATTGACTTTTTGGATAAATTTTTTTGTAAGATAATAATAATGTTTCCAAATGTACTTTACCTAGTTCTAAACCTACGTTTAACAATTTGTTAATTGAAAGTAAATTCCAGTCTCACTCTATTTTTATTTGTTCCCTATACCGTAGGTGAATATGTTGAATTGTTTTCGGAAATGAATAGTCGTATCCAACTTGTAGACAAACCAACTCGGTTCCTGACTTATATTGGGTCATTCATCTCATTTGTTGGACTTATTTTTGACTACCATGCCTGACCAAATATTCTATTAGTGAAAATGCTCCACTAAAGGTTTTTCTGATAATGCGTTGGTCTCAGCGAAATTTCCGATTGCTCCACCTACTTCTGGGCTCATTTCATTACACGAAACCTATAGATTATCTGTAATTTCTAGGACGACTTATATAAACAATCAATGGCTTTGGTTTAGACCATTGAATTCTAAAAGCGCAGATTACCCTACGCGCATATCTTAAAAATGTTACTAGCAGAATATAAATTTACAAACTAAGAGCGCATTGACCAAATTGTGCTAGCAAACGATTATAAAAAAACGTCAAAAGGTCCATGATTTTTAACCGCATGTGAAATGTCGAATCTCTAGGCACTGTATGAAATGAAAAATTCCTTCTTTCCAAATCAGTTTCGATCAACAAAGGCTCTCAATGTGAATCAATATTTCCTGTATCGACAACGAGAAAGACAACGCTGTTATTTGCAGTACAATGATGTTTAACATTCAAATGGTACCTTTATAATCGCTGTTTGCTGTTCAAATTTAATGTTCAGATCAACGCCCAAATTTTTTAGGTTGAAGTTTTGCGTATATGACAATCAATGCTTGTATGAATTTTCTACGTAGATATAATGAATCACCAAATTTCATCATTGCCAGGTACGTTAATGTACCATAGAAGCTTTTTTTTAGTATTTAATCCATGCAATCTGTTTAGGGGCCGAAGCTCTCACGGTTAACTTAACGTTTTACTTTACGCCATTACTAGCCAAACCATAGAAGCTTTGTGGCATTTTTATGAATCATCAAAACATTTACAAATCAACAACGAATCATGTTTTAAAGTGGTATAAAACCAGAAGATCTGAACCAGCGCGGATATGAAGAAAGAAATTAGAGTCTTGGTTCCAATTCATCATTGGTTTCAATCGGCCGTATTCTCACGGCATGTCGGTCTTTTTTTGCTGGAAAAATACTCGTCAAGCCCAAGTACGTACAATTTTTATTATTGTTTGTATCTTTTAAAAGCATAGGTTACTCGAAAACGATGGAAGATCACGCCACTATTTTTAAAACTTCCGGGCCAAAACCTAGTAAAATCACTGTCTATATTTTAGATGCGGTTTTTTGATTTAGAAATAAATTGCAACAAAAAATCACTTAAAAATATGCAAAGTGACAATCAAGATTGGGTCTTTTAGCAGCCAAGGGTTTCCCCTAGTCTAATATGAATGCTTACATGTGAATTTTGCCATTAAATTTCCATCCATGGGTGTTTTAATGAAGTGGTATTGCTTCTGTTCTATATGAGTTACAGCATACTGTAAGAAAATATACTGTGTACCAAAAAATTGTTGACTATTACTGGCCAGGTTGAAGTCAGAGAAAACTCAGATACAGAATTGGTGCTGGCACCCTCCGAAGTTTTCCTCTGATTAGCTTGTGCTTTTTAACATGTGGGTAAAAAGGTTATTTCTAGTAAAGTAAATAATAAGAAGAACTAGGGCCGTCACGACCTCAAACTATTTAAACATTTTAATGCGTTAGCTCTTTGAGTTTCTTGATTAAAATCATCATAAAGTTTTTTTAATAATATTTTGTGCGTAGCAGGTCACTTTTAAGCAACCCTCTAAAGAGTGTGTAACAACTCAGTTGCTGATGCAAATAGACTTTAAAATGAATGGTCCTCTAGTCATAATATGCTTAAATCATATCGAGTAGGGCGATACCATTTAATGCATTGAATTGAATGGTGTAAGCTTGCATGGAGCTGTCATTGACAAAGATCAATGGTGGTGTTAGTAAGGCCACCATTGATAGTTAAGGCCTTAAACAGGACGATGGCAGTCATTTCCGAGTTTTCTGTAATCACGAAATTTGAAATTTAATTAAAACCCCAGAAGTTAATATGGGCCAGAAGTTTCAGTCCTCTAAATTTCAAATATTATTCAAAGCAAAACTTTAAGTCTTTAATTTCACCCTGTGCACTAAGTTACTTGACGAAAATGAACAACTTTGACATTTTCTTTCATCTAGCTACTTAAAAATTCTGATTGATACTCATAAATAACCTAAAATATAACCTCTCAATAATACAAAACTATAGTTAATGTAAAATTATATTCAATTTACGTCATGTTGTCATGTTATCATATAATAATATGTACCCGCCAGGTGTATTAACCCATATATTATCTAAAATTGGTATATATAGGTTGTCATGTCATGTCTATACAATTTTTTTTTTTTATTATTAATTCAATATTAAATTGAACATTTTGTATCCTTTTTTTTTTGTATAAAGCACATATTCCCTGTATTTTACCACGATCCTTCTCGGTATAGTTTTACTATAGATTTTCATTTAAATCTTAAGTAAGATTACCAAAAATTATATGTCAGATTGTAAGACTAACAAAAACAAAAAAAAAAAGTTATGCATAAAAAATTCATATTTTGTGTAAGATACGAGACAAGAGTACGCAAAAAGACAACTTTTAAGACGAACAGCACACATATGATTTGAAGAAGAAGCAAAAAAAATTATTTTTATGACATACAAATAAGGATATGTTGTAAAGTAAAGTAAAACATATGTTAACCAGCTTATGTACGTAAATCTTAACATTAAAATAGGATTTATTTTAGCATAATCTTATTTATTTAGATTTTATCTCTTTCGTGTTTTTTTTTTGTCTTCGTTGTCTCATCACTGAATACGAAGGTCGTTTGATAAATACCCGTGCTCGACAAGAGATGGAGCTACTAATATTTAAAAATTTATATTTTCGAAAGTATCACTATTCAGTTTTCTACTGAAAAATTAATGTGATAAACTTTACCCTACAAACAATTTGCTAGCACTATATAAGAGAAAAATGGCAAGTCGTTCGAAAATTATACTAGAAATAACAATGAAAAGTAATGACAAAAACCGGAACACAAACAAAATGAAAATTATGCATAGCGGAGTGTTCAGTATGTTTAATGGCATTAATTGGTTTATTATAAAAAAAGTGTTTCCCAAAAAATTGAATAAGACAAGAAAGGATACATTTCGGAAAACATGATTTACAAGTAACGTAAAAAACGAGACCGCATCAACATGCGTAAATGGATTTTCTTTTGATTGGTCTGCATTAAATTTAGAATAAGCTCAAAAAAACGATATTGAAAAAATATTTGACATCGATCCTTATTACGAACCCATTGAAATCGATTTTGATTCTGGTTTAGGATCGATATATTTTAACAGTAAAATAAAATCGAAGAAAAAAGGTTGGTAATCATTTTGGTAAAAGGTTGGTAATTATGAGAGCTAGAATAGAGTCAATGAATACTTCAAAGATAGTCTAATGCAGAAAATGTCAAAGTTATAATCATACCCAGAAATATTGTAGGCGTGACGCAAGATGCATCAAATATGCTGGTAAGCATCTTATGAGCATGTGTACATTAGACAGAAACACTACAGTAACATGCATAAATTGTAAAGGAAAACACCCTGCAAATTATCGTGGTTGTGAAGTAGCCAAAGAATTGCAAAAAATTAGAAACCGTGCAAGAAATTCTGAGCAAAATCAAAGAAACCCTGGTACAACAAACCAACGGAATAATAAAGGATTATACTATCTACGAGGTAACGCATCATGTGCAGAAGTTGCTAAAAATCAAGAATCATACGCAAAAGTAAATAATACTGGCCAAGTTCAAATAAATTTCATCAAAACCGTAAAAGCTTTAATTAACAAACGTGAGGAGCAAGCTGAAATAAATAAACTTATATTTGACAAATTGAAAACTCTATCATCGCAGTATTCCAACGTGAATAAAAATAAAAATTAATTTACAAACGCTGAGAATAGTAATATGGAATGCAAATGGGCTAATCCACCATATTCCTGAGCTAGAAATATTTCTAAACATGCAAAAAATTGACATATGTTTAATCTCTGAAAGCCATTTTAATAGATCTTCATATTGCAAAATACGTAAGTACAGTTTCTACCATGCTGTTCATCCAGCAGAAAAAGCAAGGGAGGGATCTGCCATTTTCATTAACAATAATATAAAACACCATGAAGGAATGAAGGTTGAAACTGAGTCCATGCAAGTGACAACAATCACAATTCAAACTAAGAACAAAGATGTAAGTATCTCAGCTATATACTGTCCACCACGCTATAACTTAAAAAAAGAAGAATATGAAGAACTTTTTCACTCTTTGGGACGATGTTTCATTATTGGCGGTGACTTCAACGCAAAAAAACAGTTTTTAGGGCTCCAGAATTACAACATCAAAAGGAAGAGAACTGTTTAAAGCAGCAAAAAAACTAAAATGCGACTTTCTATCTGGTGGCGCATTTACTTATTGGCCAACAAATCTAAACAAAACTCCTGACCTTAAAGATTTCTATGTAACAAATGGAATATCTGACAACTACCTACGAATTGAAAATAATGAAGACCTTATATCAGATCACTCTCCTGTTATCATGACATTCAGCGAAACTATTATTCAAAAAGAAATATCACCAAAATTTTACAACAGAAATACCAACCTGTTAAATAAAAATATCAAACTGCAAGTGCCAAGAAGAAGATCTATGCACATGGAGGAAGAAATTGACAAACTAATTGAAAATATACAGCAAGCAGCGTGGCAGAGCACTCCACTCGAACCTGCAAATAACATTAGAGGCATAAATTATACACTCGAAGTAAAAGAACTGGTGGCTAAAAAACGTAAAGCACGTAAGTTCTGGCAAATAAATCGAACTGCAGCTAATAAAACCGATCTTAATAACTTATGTAAAAAACTGAAATCTATTAGAACTTGAAATCTATCAGGTAAGTAAAAAATGAAACAATAGAATCATATTTATCTTCACTTTCTGGTCAAAAAGACACTGAATACTCTCTATGGAAAGCAACAAAATCGATCAAGAGACCAAAAAAATTAACAGCACCTATTAGAAATGATAACGGTCGTGAGCTCGTAGTAGTAAGCAACAAGTGGATCTGTTTGCGAGACACCTCGAAGAAACGTTTCAACCACTAGCCAGACAATCTGCAAATGAAAATGTTAATTTTGTACATAGATCAAATGAGCTTGAAATACAAACTATAACGCTCCGTGAGTTAAAAGAAGAAATAAAAAAATTAAATGCGAAAAAAGCTCCTGGATATGATTTAATAACTGGGCAAACTATAAAGGAACTACCAGACAAAGCAAAACAAAAACTTCATCACAAAATCAATGCTCTTAGCATTATGATACGCTCTAAGACAGTGGAAGGTAGCAGAAGTGATCATGATTTTAAAGCCAAACAAAAGTAGTAACGATAAAAAGTCATTTAGATCAATATCTCTACTTCCTATTTTATCGAAGGTATTTGAAAAACTACTTCCCAAGAGACTAAAACCTATAATAGAGGATAATGATCTTTTAATGCTTATTAGTTTGAATTCAGAGAAAGACATTCGACCTTAAGACAAAAGCTTAAATTTTTTCCACCAGTTTCACTATTGCCGGCCGAGAAGGTGCTTCACGATGACCAAAAAGTGCTTTAGTATTGCGAACTGTGACTGCAAAATTTTCACCATTTTTGAAGTGAATTTTAACAATTTCAATGCGTTGTTGAAGCGTGTATCGTACCATTTTTAGTAATGGCGTAGTTTTTACTTGTCAAATGTCAAAAGATGACAGCTTCAAAATTGACAGCTTCCCAAATAAAATTATCTTTTAAAATTGAACTCGAAATATAATTTAAAATTTTATATATATATATATATATATATATATATATATATATATATATATATATATATATATATATATATATATATGTATATATATATATATATATATATATATATATATATATATATATATATATATATATATATATATATATATATTATATTTATATATATATATATATATATATATATATATATATATATATATATATATATATATATTATATTTATATATATATATATATATATATATATATATATATATATATATATATATATATATATATATATATATATATATAATATATATATATATAATATATATATGCGTTTATAATCTTTTGAAGTGAGTATAGTTATTATAAATAATTAAAAATTAAAAGTAAAATAAATGCTTTGATCCAAAACCATCCAGAAATGTTGTGAATCACCTGAAATATAAAAAGACACATACGGTTCATCAGCTTGGACTCAGGTGGCAATTGTTTTATGCCCTACAGTATTGTGCGAAACGTGTATATTTCTTTACCTAAAGAGCACCCGAGAAACACAAACCCAGATATTTCAGTTAATTGTGTCAACTGTATAGGATAGTTCCATACAGTTTGCCAACTTAAGTTTGCCAACATAGTCCCTAAAGCCATAATTCAGCCCAATCCAAAAACTTTCGGCAATAAAAGTGTTTCAGCAACCTCAATCGAAATATGCTCAATCGAAAGATTCTTTCACACTTGTGTCTATCTAATTTTGGAAATTAATCGGAACCAACATTGGGTCTTTGTCCAAATTCGATAATATTGTTGTGATCGCCGATAACTTTAATGGCCGACATACCTATTAGAATGGTCCTAAAAATAATTCAAATTTTTGGATTCCACTGAAAAATCCCTTTTCTTTATACCTCTATTCTCATAATTAAAACTACAAAGTCAATCCACAGAAAACAAGATCTACAATTTTAGGCTAAATTCCATGGCAAACTTAGAGATCTTTATCCTAACAGTACAAACTTTTACAAAAAAAAAATGTAATACAAACAATAACAATTAATAAAACAATAGTGGAAGATAGTAACGGTCCAATTATTGATCTTCTTAAAATATCTAATAAACTAGCAGACACTGCAGATTCATATACAAAACTGTTGTTGTCTAAGACCGCACAGGTGATTCACAATTAAAAAGATTGACAATTTAAAGTGGAAAAAACCACATTCAAATTCAAGACCTTAAAGTCACCAGGCATTAAAACCTTTCTTTTGGATATTTCTCTGACAGTTGGCAGCTTTTAAAAGTGATTTTCATTCCTAATCCCGAAATGTTAATTACTTCAGATAAGACTGGGCTTTTAAGTCTGTTGAGAGTGTTTAATAAAATTGTCGAGCCCATCGTCATACGGTGAATGTGGAAGTTTGTCTAACTTACTATATCATCCTGTTTCCTTTTCCAAGTTGGGATAAAGGTTCAAATTTAAAAAACAATTTGTTTATAAACATATTTTGTAAGAGGTCGGATATAGCCGCTTATAACTTACAATCCTCAAAAAACACACTCCAAAAAATCAATATTATGATTTCTAACCTGAATTGGAGAGAGATCGAGTTTTTGCTACAAAATCTAGTAATTTCTGAACATGAATCCCTATCGGCACTAAATAGCAGTCAAGGTAACTTCAATTTCTGATGTTAAATTGAAAAATGTTCGAAAGATTTTCAAGTTCATCCAGTAATTTTATTTTGACGATCACACTTCTTATGAAATTGCACAAACACAAAACAATTGGTGCTAAAATATTTTTTTTTTTGGTCATTAAGTTAAACAATTTTTCAAAACAAATGGTGCTTGGCTTTATATCTTTCTCATTTTACTTTTATTATGCTGACTTTTTTACTAGATGATCGTTCAAACAAAAATATAAAATAAGAGTAACCTCTTGTGATAATTTTCTTAAGAAAGTCACATGACTATTTTTAGTTATATAATTGGTTGAGAAAAGTTTTTGAATAAATGAATGAACGAATAAATTGAACTATGAAGGTAAGTGCCTTCACATTAAGTAAGACCGTGGGCCTGATCTAGTACCTCCTTTTTCGTAAAAGAAACTGCACAAGTAAATTCAAAAAATGATTTTTCTTTAGCGCTGGATAATTGCTAAAATTATTCTGTTGTTTTAAAAGGTTTACATCACGGATGTTTTAAATTATATACCGATTTTAATTCTGCTTTAAAATCTTAGAGGAAATTGTACATAAGAAAATTTTTTCGTACATGAAAGGTACAATTTCCAAAAATCATCATGAGTTTTTTAAGGAGCGCTCTTCTACTCTTAACATACCTGATTCGTTAAATTCTAGTTTGGATGTAGGTGTAATCTTTACCGATTTTTTTAGAGCATTTAACAAATTCAGTCATTCTTTGTGACTATAAAAAATGCTTAAGTATGGCATTAGCCTATAATTATTTAGATTATTCATCATTTGGATCATATAAATCACTAAATGACCTTTCCACCACCAAACCCTGCCCATTGGCTATTTTCGAGGACAAAACTACTGTATTTTCCTCAATCACCAAGGCTGGTTTTCATTTATCATCCAAAAGGTTAGAAGATCCAACATTAAATTCGAATGAACGCAATTATAAGAAGTTTTTACAAAACTCGACGTAGTCCAGGGCATACCACTTAAAACATGAAATTTTCAATCTAATGTATTTTATACTTCTCGAACTTTTTATCGCTTTATGAATTAAGCTTGGTTTTTGTCTACTTTGGCGACATTTCAGTGGCAAGTACAGCTGAGAAAGAAACTAAAGATTATTACAGGAAGTATTTTAATGACTTTCCGATTACTATATAAGAAGAAAATACTCAATTTGCTTTTAGAATTCCAAACATAAAATTCTTAAGCCACCACACATATTTAAATAAGCCATAAAACCGAAGCGTATAGTATGCATAACACTCTTTATTAACCTTCACCGCTTCAGTCCAGGTTTAGCAGAAATTCTTTTCCAATCAACGCGCAAATGACAATTAGAGACAATTAGAGCTTTGAGATACCTATCATTTTGCTGAACATAAGAGCATGCGCCAAATAAATTTAAAATGCTGCACAGTAGTCTATGGTCAGATCATCCGGTTATCTTGTGATAAATTTTCAAGCTGAACTTCTCAACTCCTTCCATCGACTGATGATTGCAGTTGTGCATCGTACGATCTTCTCAATCCAACCAATATTAATGTAGCGGCCTAAATCTTAAGCATAAACATGGTAGCTACCAATTTTTAAATTTTAAGTTTTACAACACCGAGCAACACTGAGTGGTTACATCTTCGGTGTTTCGGTCGTGAGAACCGGGTTCGAATTTCAACGGGGGAGGGATGTAAAGGGAATTTACATCATTTAATTGTGATCGGTGTTGACGATGAACAAAACTATGATCCCCTGTTAGAAGGTAGAATTTATCGACCAAACTATATTCGATGCCATTACAGGATGACTGTGCAAATGTGCAGATGATTATTCGAAATGATAAAATAAAAGTTATACAAAAGTTGAGTGTCTAAACTAACCCTAGTTATGGCACATAATTAAATTCTATTTACCTTCTACCATATTGTAAGTAAAAACTTTAATGGTAACTAAAAGGAATATTTCTTGTTCGAGACTCCAGACCACGTACCTATTATACAACCTTCGTACCAATGTACCTTACGACGTAAAAACGACGCTCTTTAATATTATTACCATCATATACATAACTTTCTTCACAAGAACGAGATTCGTTTTAGATGTGTATGCAAGCAACGTTACGCTGATTTTACGACTTTTACTAAAGCTTTTGCCTGACTTTAAAGTACGACACAATTTGTTTAGTGCCGTTGATTGATGTAATTTCACTTTTACGCAGCTAAATCCGTTTGAAAAAAATTATTTACGTATTTAGCTGAATTTAGGCATTAAAATAACTTTCAAAATTTACGATTTTCCTAACAAATAAATCGAACTCGAAACAGATTTTTTCAGGCCAGTGGTGGCGCTTAGAGTATCGTCATTTAGCTTTATAAAGATATGGCATAATTACGACATAGAAAAAAAATAACATCAATCTGTATGTTTAGAAGATGCAAAACATGCACTAATGATCTGATATGCAGTTTACAAATGCATGTAAAAAATAACCCCCGACAACACGAGCGAAACAAATCTGATACAAGATAACAACAAGAACTATTTAACTTTAAACTGTAATCATTTATCGATATCTCGTAGGACCGATGAATAAATTTTCATTTAATAAAAAAAAAAGTTTCAATTTACAGAAAAATAAAGAAAATTCGGGGAAAAAGCATTGAATCCACATTATAATATTTCACCATTATTTTTATTTGTTCTCTGTCGCACCGAATCCGATAAGTAACTCGTAGCAATTTAGAAGATCGAAACTTTTATATTCCATTTTAATGTGATACAATAGTGGGAGGGAAGGAGGAATTACTTTATTCCCAGTAGATTTTTGGAGAAAGGTTTTTAATACCTTTTAAAATTTTATTACAGATTTTGTTAATAATGGCCTAGTTAAACTGTTGCTGGGATTTTTTATTCCAAAAAAAAAAAGATAATTTGAAATTGGAAAAGTAATTTTCAATTTTCTTATTGACGTCATTTAAGTGTTCTGCCACGTTTTGTTAATTTTCTATATTAAAATTTTCCTAATTTTCTAAATCACTTTACTACAGTTTGAATGGAATGAAAAAAAACCCATTCAAGTTTTGGCAAATGGCACATTGGCATGTTGCTCCTTCACGTGATACTTCAGATTTGTTTTGAAAAGCTGTGGTGATTTCAATGAAAAATAATAATAAAACAGTTTTTACAGGCCATTGCTCGCCCGTACCGTATGAACCATCCGGCTCCGTCGGATTTGATGGTGAGCTTGCTCTTGTCAAGCAGTTTTCGACTCTGAAGGGCCATCGTGGTTGACGGTTCCTCTCCGCCTGCTCAATGCACCATCCTTTAAGGATCGGCTCACAGAACGTGATTTGCTATCCTTTAAGTTCATGAACGACATCAAGAATATTAACATTTATATAACAAATCTCATCTCTTAGTTGAAGAAGTGCCGATAAGTATCATCATCGTCACGTTTGGGGTCATATATCATGCGCATAAAGTAAATTTGTGGCCCTAGTATCAAAACTATTAATGCGAGAGAAAGGATGTATGAATTGAAGGACCAAATAAAATAATTTAAAGCTTTATGGTAGGAGTTTTCCAGGCACATAACAAGACTATTCAACAAGACTATGTAAAAACCACTCAAAATGAATTATTTGCCAGAGATAACGAAGTTCCAATAGATACCTTTAATGATCAGTTTCAGGCCACGACATACCTTTATGAATGGACTGCTCAGCTTAGTGGTTTTATTCTAGATCTGAGGGTAAAGTAGCAGATGTGTCACAAATTGTACCCGCTATGAAAATATGCTACAGCTGAATCTTAAGGACCTTGTAGTTAAAAAAGGGTTAGTTATACCAGCATTCGATTACGAAACAGCTGTAGAGCCAACCTAGACTCCGAATTGGTCAAATTGCAGAAACTAGACTTCCACGAATTGATGCCACCATCATAAAATCAACTCAATGCTTCTTGGGTGGTAGATGACCAAGGTCCAATTACAATAAGATTGTAAAGAACCAGAAACCAGTTTAACAAGTAAGCAGCCTGAAAAATTACAAATGGTGAGGTCAAATAGAACTGTTCTAATAGTCTAACTCGGCAAAGATTTCAACAGTTTGGTTGTTAACGGCGCGTTACGGGAGGAATCATGCACTTTTTCACTGGATACTAAGCTTTCATATCAGTCATCATTTGGTACTTCAAAAGCGAATGAATAATTTTGTCTGGTACAATCTGACTAAAAGAAGAGTTTCTTTCCAGTCGCAATCGAATATACGGTTTGAATAACGATTTATAATCGATCACTGCAGTCTGGACCTAGATTACATGACAGATGTCTCGTGATTTGAAGAACTATTGAATGATGATGAACATTTTGATTTACGGGTCATTACTGAAGTAAGTATATAAATATTAGCGATGAGTGAAAAAGTGATCTAGGCTGGAATAGATGGTTACTTTGGGAGAAAAACTAAATAGAGATAGTGAACCCACCAAGATAATGAAGGCTGCGGTAAAAGATAATCTAAGAATCATAGGCGTTGAGAAATTGTGATTAACATGTCTAAATTTTTGGCAGGGTGCAAGGTTGTATTCGACAGTATTCGTTTTAGTACCAAAACGGTGATGAAGAATATTTTTCGTCCTTTATTAAAATTAGTAACGATTAGTAACCATTACAGGTACGTAATGACTCGACGCATGATTATGACTTTTTGCTCATAAATACATAATCCTAATGAAGTTATTGGTTATGAAGTCAGAGAACAAAATAATCATAGCCGCACTAACTGATCAATACTCAAGTGTCTAACCGCATTGTAACAAAATGAGAGCACATAATCAACTTTTTTCGGTAACCTAGAAAACCTTAAAAGCAGTGGTGGACAGAGCTTTGAACATCATCGATTTGCTCGTTTGGTTTGGAGAGATAATCGGTTATTTGTTTTCAGCATAATACATGGAGCGTTTTCTGTTCCTTGTGAATTTTGCTTATCCGTCAGTTTGTTTTGGAAGACTATTCCAACCAAAATTAAGTGTTTTCGTTTGTGTAATTTATGTGCTGAGCAAGTCACTTGCTAAGCTTTAATTAAATATTTTTGAAAACCGAGCAATTGGCGCAGTGATTAAATCTGCGGTGTTTGCGATGGGAGGTACCAGGTTTGAATCCCAACGGAGGAGGGTTGCAGAAATGATTTTTCATCACCTGATTACGATCGGGGGTGACGATGAACACAACTATGACCCCCTGTTGGAGTGCAGAATCCATGGGCCGCACCATCGTCCATGTCAGTACAGGCTGGATGGAGCAAGGTAATGTACAGATGGATTTACAATCAAACCTGTATTCGTAAGGTAGGACGTTAAAAATTAACCGCGAAAGAGTTGGAAGAACTTTGGCCCCAGAAAAGATTGCAAGGTTCAGACACAAAAAAAAAAATAATATTAATTTTAAAGTTACCATAAAGTGGGAGATAAACGAGAAAAGATTGATGCAGTGAGGCCTGGCGATGAATTGTATTTTTACTCATATAGAATTTAATTGGCACAACAGCTACAAAAAAATGATTTGAACGGTGGTGAGATTGCAATGCTCAGTTTTGCACCTCGGTGTAGACAATATTTTGCAACTAAATTATTTTGCAAAGAAGCATTTTTCAGCTTGGTAGTAAACGGAATCGGCCCTATAGGTACACTGAAAACTTTCAATTGATACAGTACGCCAATATGTTTAATACAAATTATTGAACAACTCCAGTGCAAACGTAGCAATGTTAAAGACGCTCTCAACCAATTAGGACTGAACCACACAAACATTACACCAGAACACCACTTCTGAAGAATTCGATGATAATCTCATGATTTATCCGCTACAACCTTTCGAAGATACAACCGTTTTTTGGAGTTCGATGTACGCAAGTGTTTGTACGAAGCTATAATAGATGTCCTTTCCTTTTATCGATTAAGACAAAGATGGATTTTAAATGGTAACAACAAAGTTAACGAAGTAGTTTGAAAGTTTGTAATCTATGCAATATATAGAGGTTAACCGCCGATTCAATTAATATGATAGCTACCACCAGAAAAAATATATCCAGCTACACCGTTTTAAAACACTGGAGTTGACTTTAAAAGGGCTATATGGATGTCTAGTGACCGAGGTCATTCATGTAGATTTTGTGACAGTTTCAGTATTGATAGTTTTATAACAAGAATAAGACGATTTATCGTTAGAAAAGGCCTCTCGTCAAATATATACATCGGCAACGGAGCTTGTTTTGGAAGCACAGATTGCACTACATCATCGAAGTATAGATATTGATTTTAACTGAGTCATTTTAAATGATATTGGAAATTATCTGGTACAAAACATGGCAGATTACATGGCATTATATGCTACTAGTAGCTCCTCGTTTTGCCAGAATATAGAAATCGCCATTAAATTCTGTAAAGACGCACTTGGTAAAAGCAACCGGTAACTTAAATTTGGCAAACAAAGAGTAGAATACCTTGCTTTGTAATATTGGGGCTTTATACTAAATTCAAGACTCCTTACTACCTTTTCTTAGAATCTTATAGTCCTACAAAGAATTGTCTTCCAGTCACTTTTTGATTAGTAACCCGCCACAAGTTTGCCAGAGCCTTATACAAAATGTGAACTATCCACACTTTCAAAGATGTGGGTGACAATAAAGTAGTAAACGTTAATCTTTTGGAAATGCTTCCTTTTGGACCTTTTGGAGAAATAAATGGTAAGGAGTGGTGAAAAACTTAAAAATAGTTTACATCGTTTTAGTAGCCATACATCATAATATAAATACATATAGTACTACCATCATAACAAAAAAATAGTTTATATTATGTATAATTATCCATTCATAATTATCCAGATGTCAGGTCGATAGAATATCATTAAATTTTGAATAAATATATGACATTTAGGCGATTATAATATAACAATTATATGATTATTTTAAAACGATACCAGTAGCGACATCTAGCACGTCAATGGGATAACATACCATGGTAGTACTATGTGTATTTATATTATGCATACACCCAGTTGAATATAGTCACGTAAAGGTGGTGATAGTAAAAACTACATTCAGTATATTAATGCGAGCATTGAACAAAATCAATTTATTATCAATGGCAGATGGTTAGAAGCAGAGATTCTTATGGTCAGGATAATGAACACAATTACTCGAGAACTGGATACGGTAACTATTAAATTATACTCTGACGAAACATTTTCCTATGAAAAGACAAACTACGCTTTTAGGCTACTACGTTAAACTAAGCAAGAAAGATTAATACTGCTCTGCGCTTGTCAGACTAGTTAACAATAAAAACAAGCGAGATAACAATTTTCTGGATATGAAGATATGGTGAGTGTGAAAAGAGACTTCATATTAAACACAACAAAAAGGCAAAAGCGTAATTTTTAATTATTAATGATTTTTACTAATGGGGCACTACACAAAACATGTACACTAAACGAGCAAACTCAACCTCGATGGTTAATGAAGACATTAAACGCAGTAGTATAAACTTATTTTTTGATGGTGAACGGATTAAGCAAATCACAAAGTCAACGGATTAATAAATATGATTTGATACATTGACGTCGCTATCGAATTTTTAATATGAGATATAAATAAAGCGTACTGAACAACATCTGGTGCTCGACATCTGGTGGAGTCTGAATCTTACGATCGTTGGATATAATAAACTTTTGGAACATCCATTTTGTTGCGATTCACTTCCATGTTTTTTTTTACGAAATGCCTAAAAACGGATACTATGAATAAAACAGCTGAGTATAATTAAGTTGAAGGCATCACTAAAAGACAAACGAGTACTTGATTAAAATCCGCTAAAGAAACGGATTTCCACATTGAAACGGATCAAAATGGATTTCCACAGTAAATGTTTTATTGAATCTTATTCCAAAATCCCATCTTCATAAAACTCGCACTATGAATACGAGATCAAACTTAGCTATCCTTGACTAAAACCTTGAGGTTGCGAATGTAAGACAAAATATCTATTATATCCAGAAAACGTAACCCACATCATGCTTGATCGAGCGGAAATGTGAGTCACTATTAGATGAGCTGTACGAGACTCAAAAACAATGTTCAGTAACTCATCATAAAAAAAGTGTAGAGAACTGCTGCCTATTTTGGTTGTTTAGAAAAATTTAATTGATTTGAGTTTTTTATATACATACTAATGTCAGCAATGGCCTGCAAACCTCTTTTTTCAATACATAACTAATGATGTAAATGTAATGGTATTGAACAAAATATTTCCCTCTCGTAATAAAGTAATAAAAAATTCAAACAAATAAGTCACAAACAATCAAGTCCCGTTAATTCGAAATAGATGCAAATGATTTTGGACAACCACAAATGCATAATAACACTGATAGTTAAATGACATTGGACACAGTAAAATTGGAATATCGGCTCAGTATAAAATATTAATCCATTAATAAAGTAAACACACATACCTCTGATCTGGGACAAGCGACAAAACGAGCTCATTTTTATCCATTTAACTTCAAAATAAAAAATATATATTATTTCACTACCACAAGCACTAAGCACATACATAACCGTTCACTGCGAAGTTAAAAATAATACTGGTGAATTTTCGATTTGCATTGTTTCGATTTGCATTTGTTTTTTTTTTGGGTAACTGTTCTTAAGTACTTTGATTTTATTTAGTGCATTGCAAACAAGTTGATGAGTTAGATTTTTTACAAAATTATCTAGTTTTTATCGGTAAATCGGGATTATATTGAATTAAAGCAAATAGAAGTATTTTTACGATAAATTATGATGGTTTTGAGATCTCGTTAAATTGAATAGAACCAGGGACTTTTTCTAGGGAAAGTAATTTTTCGGAAGCCGAAAAATACACGAAATGTTAAAAATTTCAATGGGCTAACGATATACTTACGTCGATTTATCTAACAATTGTGACAAAAACTATATCGGGTCTACTAGGAAACGTTGCAAATCGTAAGCGATATTTATTCCGAAAGACGAAATCGAAGTTCAACCGATGCAAGCACTTTAGAAATATACAATAGAAGATTAATTTGGTAGTTGATCCTCTCCATAGGAATCGGCGTAATGAATATACGAAGAGTTGATAAAATATCCAAGGGTGGATAGCACTAGTATGTACCAAGCAAATTAACGTAGATTCGCCGAAGAGACGCACATGAATATAATACTTACTTTTTACAATACTTACAGATGTCTATAAAATTCTCTCTTTCCGAAATCCAGGCTGGACTCTTCTTTCACAAAATGAATGTTGAACCACAATATACAGGACAGATATTTACCTTAACTCTCAGTGATTACCAATTCTATTAATTTGGGTATATGGATGTTGAATGCTAAAAACTGAGGCTCCTTGTCATGCTTTAAAGTTTGGAATTTGGAATGGACTAACTGACTTATGTTTTTATAGTAAAACTAAAGCGCACTACATTTTCCAATTTTCATTTTCTTTTACATTTTTATTTTATCCTTAAAAATTAAATTTTTAACATTTTTTTTATCAATTATTTTTAATAAATATAAAATCTACAATTTATTAGTTAAAATTTATGTATAATTTTTAATTTATATTATGAAATATTACTCTGTATGATATATATATATATATATATATATATATATATATATATATATATATATATATATATATATATATATATAAATATATATATATATATATATATATATATATATATATATATATATATATATATATATATATATATATATATATAACAAGAAAAATATATATTTATATGCTATATTCATTTTCACTAAAAAATATATTATAATATTTTACTATATTATATGTACTTGTATTTAATTTTAATTGTCTAAGAACTATTAATAATAATTTTATTTAATCGCTTATTATTCTATAAATATGCTTTTGTTACACTATAATTATTTACGTTTATATTTGCTTTCTTTCTTTTTACTATAAAATAAATAAGTCTTAATTACTAAAACAAAAAAAAATATATATCACAAAAATACTTATATATAAAACTAAAAAAATAAAATAAAAAATGATAAAATAATAATAATAATAATATTATGTATTATATAATAAAAGATGTACTAAAATCTAAAATTTATAATATTTGATTATTTATTTGTGTGTTTATTGTTTAAAATTTATTATTAAAGCGAAAAAATGTTTATTTAAATTATGGGATTATTAGATTTAGTACTAAAAGTATTTAGTACTAAAATAAAATTGTATTAGATTTTCCCGGCAATCTGGATCTGGTTTGGGATTTATAACAAAGCAAAACGATTTTTTTTCTCGATTTAAAATCGCTGGTCCTGAAACATCCAGCTTACAATTGTAATCTAATTAGTGCCAGTTTCGTAATGTTTAATTATTTAGGCTATATATAAAAGTAAAATTGGGGCAACAATTAGTAAAAGTGCGTAATGCATCATATACGGCATAATGTTAGTTTATCACGTCAAATGGCAAGTCGTATGTATAAATGTATATTATATATATATATATATATATATATATATATATATATATATATATATATATATATATATATATATATATATATATACCGTATGTTAATTTTAAAACTTTCTATTCGATACCTTTTACCAAGCGTATGGCACACATGTAATGAGGACTTCACAATTTAGTTGACTTTCTGAGTTTAAATTAAAGGATATTTCAAGGATAGGCATATTTTTGTAACAGTTAAAGGGTTGATAATCAAGTTCTATGTCAGAAAACCATTCTTTTAAAATAATATTATAAAATAAAATGAGGCAAATAAATGACATTAATACCATAATACCATTAAATAATTATAATAAGTAGGCTTTTAAATAACGGTTTTATATTGAGCAACCAATTTAAGAAAAAGGAAGCTCTTTTTTTATTTTTGAGTGTATTGCTAGTCAATAATAGTGGTAGTTCGACTAGAAAAATATAATCTCTAAAATCGGCAAGTAATGGCACAACCAACAATAAACTTATGGTATTTTATCCTCAAATTCAAAATATCGCTTTGATATCAGAAAATTTCTTACACAAAAGATGCTAAGCGATGTCTCTCCAAAACTAAGTGGTATAAACTATTTTCACGGCTAATATATTGCACACATCGTAAAACTTAGTTTTCGTTCCGGAACCATTAAAAGACAATTTCCATGGTTCGAAAAGCAACGTTGCACCAAACCTGTGCTAATTTCAATAATGAAAATTTACAAATAATTTTTAAGCGAAGACATGGTTGTTATGTCTTCAGTATAACGATGTCAAAGATTCATAGGGATAATTTGGGATTCTGTAGCTCATTCCATCTACAAATTTGATGTTTTAGCAATAGAAATAATTTATTAAAGTTTAAAGGATATATTATGTTTCTGCTTTAAGGATTAATACAGTAAATAGCACTAACAATTAAAAATTGTTTCTCTGCGATAATAAATTTAAAAAGATTTTAAAGTTTCTATGGGATGGCTCAACTGATTTAAAGTTCTCTGTATAATTTGTCCAAGCGACAGGCGGACAACTTTTACAGAATAGTAAGATGGTTTATTTACGAAATTAAAGACAAAAATATTTTAATTATAAAGGACTAAGTGCCTCGTTATTTTTAATGAAAACCTTTAAAACGTATTTAAAGTTTTTAAAGGCCTTTAATATTTAAAGGCATTAAAAATGTATGCCACACTCAAAAATAAAACAATCAACGTATCATGCCTCTGAAAAGGTAATTACTTGATGCAGTCTGATTTATAAAAACTAATTTAATGGTGCATTTTCTATTCTAGAAAATGTTGACATTTGAGAATGAATATTAAACTTTAAAAATACCTTTTTGACAGTTTTTGAATATATAGTTACCTGTCTATGAACATTTATATATCAGTATCAATTTGTTAAAGGGCGACTGTAATTTTTTTGTTTTTAATTTAGGTATACACATAGTTTCATTTTAATTAATTAGATAGAAAACTAAAACTGTTTAAAATAAAAATGGGTCCTCATAATATGGTTTTAATACCCTTTAAAACTGCATAATTATTTTTAAGATTCATTCGTAACATTAAAAATGACATCATAATGCTTTTAAAAAATTTGAAAAAAAAAAATGTAATATTTAGCTAAACGAATTGGTGAAACTTTTGAAGAGGCCTGTGCTGTAACAAATCGGCTAAATTAATTTTCAAAAAATTATTTGAAGTTTATAGAAGATAACTTAATATAATCTTGTCAAATTGCCTCCTTTCTGCTGTCAAATCCTCCATCAACGTGGTTTACATAACCTGAAGCGCAGTTTGTTATTGCATTATTTGATTTACTTTCGATACAATTAAATTCAACTATCTTTTGTCTTCACTACCACAAACTGCGATCGATTCAGTCATAGATTATATCGAGAAATTACCGCTAAGTGTTATTTATCTAGGTCTGAAGCAAAAATTTTTGAAAATCATTCTCTGAGTGAAATTTGTCGAATAGAAGAGTTGCTATCAAATACAGAGTTGAGCGATAAAATGCAATCAAATTTATATATATATATATATATATATATATATATATATATATATATATATATATATAAATATATATATATATATATATATATATATATATATATATATATATATATATATATATATATATATATATACCCTTTAGTAAGCAGGTTCATTTGCTGCTTTTAGTGACAATTTAATTAGAAATCTTTGTCTTCATTAATTATATCTAGTAATTAATGTATCTTTTATTCAATTAGGGATGGTAAGAACATTTTCGAACATACTGACATAGCTGACAAAATTTTTGTATTTTCACCCGGTATTTCAGTTTAAACGATTTCATTAGCATCAATTAATAAATCCATAACTTCAGCTGAATTCCTCGCTAAATTTGAACGGTAAATACGAAGGGTAAAGGTATTTTGGAAAAAATAACTTATTTGTCTGTAAATGCTTTTTTCAGTCTAAGTGATACGACAATACAAATTTTATACTCGCTAGATAGTGATTTTAGTAAAATTTGGTATAGGTTATCATCATTGGTTGTAAGGCCAAATTATAGCTTGCTTTTAAAACATTGGGTAGTTCCTCATATTATTTCTATCGGTTTGCGATCCTCGAAGATTAGATCCAGTAAAAAATAACGCAACAAAACTCGAATTTGATCATACGGTTCAACTTGGGATTTTTCGACCTTTATCATATTGTGCGTCATAACCGCTTTATATGGCCGCAAAGAAGGATATCAGTGATTGGCGTCCAAGCGGTGATTACAGACGGCTAAACACCATTACAACACCAGATATGTATCTAATCGCTCACTTACACAGTTTTCCTCTTAGTCTGAATGCATGGACAGTATTTTCTAAAATATATTTTGAAAAGGCATATAATCATATTCCAAAAGCGCCCAAAGATTGTTTATACAACTGCCATTACTACACCGTTCGGATTGTTCGAATTTAACCGATTGCCTTTTGGAAATGCAAGTCAAACATTCCAAAGGTTGACATTCTAATGGCAAATTACCTTTTTGGTGTTGCATCACATGCATTTTTGGGACACTATTTATAAAAGCGGAATATCTCCTTCATCTATCAGAGTGGAAGTCATATGAAATTTCATTTTGCCTTCTTCAGTAAAACACTTACAATAATTCATCAGGACGATAAACTGCTTCAGGAGATTCATTAATAGCTTTGCAGATTTGTTAGCAATATTGCACTCTCACTCATCATCAATGAGAAAAGTAAAAAAAAAAAATTCATTAGGACAATGGAATGTGAAAACTGGTTCTAAAATATAAGAAAGCATTAGGTAGCTTCTACTTTACTAACCCATGCAAAGCCTGATGCTGTTAGCAACATTACAATTAACGCAATAAGTTGGACGATTGGAGCAGTATTGGATCAATTAACGGATTTTAAATGGGAGCTATTATCTTTATTATCAAAAAAGCCATCTCTAACCAAAGCAAAGTATTCCGCATTTGACCGTAAACTATTGGGAATTTATCTTTTGCTCAAACATTTTAGATACTTCATGAGGATAGGCAATTTGACATATAAACCGACTATAAACCACTCAACACTCCATTAACCTCAAAAAGACAAAGCGTAGTTCGCGACAAGCGCGACATTAAGATTATACAGCTTTCTCAATTCACCAGCGATATACGTCAAACCGAATTTAAACTTGAGTTTACCAACTCATACAATTCAAATGACTATATTTGGTGCTAAATTTCTACTAGTAAGTTTTTTGTACCAAAGCCCAGTCGTCGATTTGACATGCTACATGGGTTTGCTTATCCTGATATTCAATCCACGCGGAAGATAATTGTTAACATTTTTGACCAAATTTGAATATAGATTCCATCGAATGGTCAAAGTCATGCTAACATGGTCGAAAATGCAAAGAAGGTTGTCATATTTGATCCTTCTTAGTGTTCGATTTAAACAAATTCATATGAATTTGGCAGGATAATTATCGCAATTAATGTTCGTGTATGCAAACAGTTTTGGGCAGAGTTACGAGATGGCCTGAAACTTATCTGATCCCTGATATGTCCGTCAATACTGTAGGAAGAACATTTGTTATCCAATACAAGGATCTTATTTTGAGTCAAAACTGTTTTCAGAATTGACAGAAATGTTGGGATTTCATAGAATTCGTATCACAGCCTGTCATCTCCATTCAAACGGAATGGTAGAGCGTTACCACCAAGATTTGAATGATTCTCTAATGACACAACAAATGAATGAAAATAAATTTTTACAGTACTCTTAGGGATTTGCACTCCAGTCAAAGAAAATTTGCAATATTTAGCATTTAAATCCATGGCAATCCAACAACATCGTTTTCATTTTAGACTCTTTAAATTCGTGCAAATTTGTTTTTATTTCCGCGGATAGAATCAAAACAGGTCTTCATCCTGCGTATGAAGGACCTTTCGAAGTATGAGGAAGATGTAGAAAATATTTTGTTGTTAACGTTGTTTGTGAAAACGTAACGATTTTAAGATAGTCATACGGACTTCATAAGAGTTATAGTTTAATTACTAAAGACGCTCCTTTTATTGATATTTGTAAGGCTTTTAAGACAAGATTTTTGAACGTAATGATTGGTTTAAATCATATTTAGAAAATAGTTTATAAAGTGTTAGCATTTGTAGTTCTATGCGTGTTCCTCGAACTTATTCTGTTTTTGCTTATGTAAATTCGATTTTCCGGCAAAATTATAATGGCAGCATTAACTGTTACTATTTGTCAATTGTTTTCAGCATTATCGATGGTCCTGGAATACTAAAAAAATGGTTTCTGTTCACCGAATGGTGCCTAAAAAGAAAATAACTTTCATGACTCAGGTTACTCCATGGTCAATTGTATGGATATTGAACCAATTACTTCTATTAAAAATTTAGGTAAAGTAATAGGCAGTGCCGTCTAGATTGCAAATGTTATACTAGTATTCTAAAGAATGAACCTAACTCTACGGCCGGCAATCCTGTACCTTCGTTCTATTTGCACATAATATACACATTATACGTCTAATTCTTTCATTAAAGTATCGTTAGGTTTTTATTTAAATATTAGTGAAAATCGGAACCCGTCTGGTCACTCTTATGTAATTACGCAGTAGTTCTGTGAATCAAAAAATAGTACCTGCATTTTTTAAAACCGATTTCTACAACTATTTTTTAGTGTCAGAGCCATCAATATTTAACAAGCTCCCTTGCCACAGTAAATTCTTCTAGCTGAAAGTAGAGAACCTAGGTTTAAAATTAGTTTGACCTTCAACATTTTTCTCGACCTTGAAATAAACTTTTTCTTCTTTGAAGCGATGTGTCTCAGAAACGCTTGGTAATTTTGGTCGAAAGTTTTGAAATGTACCCAAATTTATGTCTTTCGAAATTTTAAATTTTCTTTCGTTTTGTTTTTTTAATTTTAACTAAATAATAATATTACTATAATTATAAATAATATTAGAAACAAAATAGTTCTAATATTTTCGTATAAATTTTGTTGAAACAATTTCATTTAAATTTGAATCTAAACTTGAATCGATTATATCATATTTTTGATGTGATTTCAATGTAACAATTGTATAGCACAAATAAATTATAATTAAAAATAAAATTAAATTTAATATAAATGAAAATGAAAAATAGTAAAAATAATTTTCATTATTTTCTAAATGAATTTGATCAATTAATTTTATATTACTATTAGTGATATCATTATTATTATTATTATTATTGTTATCATTTATATTACTATAATTATTGTCATTAGTTTCAGTTACATCGATTACTGGTGATACTGTTGTTGTAGTTGGAGTTGTTGTAGTTGACGTAGATGTCGTTGGTGGTACTGGTGTTGTCGTTGTTGTCGTCGTTGTCGTCGTCGTTGACGTTGTTGTCGATGTACTTACCGTCGTCGCCGGCATACATTTACACGTCGAACATCCATTATCACTTTTAACGTAATCATATTGGCATACAATATCACAATTTTCGGCATCCGGACAAAAATGTGTCGTCACATTATAATCACATTTTGGGCAACATTCGTTCGGCAATCGAATTTTATTGTGACACGTCAACGAATCACATATGGTCGCAACACAATGTCGATAACCATTAATACAAGTGCACGTTGTACACGAATCGTCCATCCATTGTTCACCGTTACGATAAATTTTCAATGGATGTAAATTTGTCGATTTACATGTCGTTTGAATTTCATCGTTGCACGTAATATGACAAAAAGTTTCATTGTCAATGCATCGACACGTTAAACACGGTTGAATCCATTCATAACCATCGTCGTATTGACTACAATCCAAATTTTCGTGACACTCGTAATTGGGACAACAATTTCCCGGCGAAATATTATCGATACCTCCTTCGTCCATCTCGGCCGTATTATTAAGGATAATAATTTCGTTTAGTTCGCACACCGGCATATCACACGGATTACAAATACATTTTTGTACGGGACAACATCGTTCGATAATTTCATCGTCGGCATTAATACTGCGTTTACTTATATAGCCACCGGGTACGATTTTAATGGATTCACGCCGCGTAAATTGTACCGAGCGACGAATACGTGCATTTTCACTATAAAAATTGTTAAAATTATGTATATCATTTGTATTTGTGATGACGGGATCGTAAATTAGTGGTCGGCTGTCGGATGGACATTCAAAATTTGATTGTAACTCGGGGCATATTACATTTTTGCATTCAATTATGGATTCTGAAATGAGATGAAAAAAATATTCGTATTATTAAAAAATCTTTAAAAAAATCAAATAATTGTAACAAAATGGCTGCCGGTGTTACTCTGGTCACTGGACTATTTTTGCTACTTGGCATACCGAGGATAATCTAGCCACTGTAGTCCAGATTAATCATGAGCAGATTATACAATCATAGTACACCGGCAGTGAACCAGTTATTATGAATAATTTAGAAAGAAAGAACGATATCTGAGATCTCTTTTTTATATATTGCTAAAGTAGTTCATATCGATCTTATAGCAGTACAAAGAAAACTAATCTAAGCAATAGCTTAGGTTATCTGCGTATTGTAGAAGCCAGAAGTGCGGTCCGAAAATTTGTCCTACTATACTAGTAGGAGAAGTGGCGAATAGAAAGCCGTGGAAGGTGCACGGCAAGATTAAAGTAGGTATATAGGAAAGCATGGTGAAACCTTGTAAGTTATTCTGCAAGTATTGTTAAACGATGAAGAAAATGGAAGATGCAGCCTTTGATGATGCGCAAAGTTTATTTACGAGGCACTATTCTGATGTAATACGTGTAGTAGATTTTGAATGGATTCATATCTGGAAATATGTTTTTAGTGGGTGAGAATGTCGCATACCTTAATAATGAATTTTTCTCCTATCTTTAAAATAAAAAATGGATACTTAAGTTAGGATACTTCATTTACGGGCCAATACAAATTGTAAGTTAACTGTGATAAATCAGCATTAGTTAAAGGAAACATTACCAATCTAGGAGGTAACTGCCACTGTTTTCAAGATGATCTCGACATAAATCCACATGACTGTTTTGCAGGACATTTCTTGAATTTAGTAATGAAAAATATGTTTGTCCATTAAGAGTGCCGCCATATATGTAAACTAGTACAAAATCAGAAACTCAGAGAATGTAGCAGATACCAAATTATGCATATTCATTTAAAAATCCATCTTATCATGTTTCGATACTTTTAGCATTGTTGACACACTTGCGTATCAAACACTAATTTTTTATGGATGCATTATATTAAAGAACTCTACGGTTTTGCTTATTAACAAGACCTTTAAGGTTTTTTTTGGAAACTGAACCTAATGCTCCATCATTTACTTTCACGTTTTCTACATAATACCTCCCCATAACTTATTTTAGTTTATATTTATAGATGACAGATGTCTTACCAATACAGTTTTGGAAATACTTTAGAACACAAATTTGAATCCTGCATAAAATAAATTGTTTGCAGGTACCTGTAAACAATTGTGTGCCTGTAATCTGGCCGGTTAAAAATACTACTAAAATATCTTTTCGAAACCACTTGTCAAAAATGATATGTTATGACATTTGGCCAGAAATCTTAATAGTTGTGTTTTGTACAAGACAACAAACAAAATAAATTTTATAAAATCACTAAAGCGCCAGGTCAAGGTAGTTCTGCGATATTTGATTTCGTTTTTTTTTTTTAATAAAATTCTGATCTCATGCAAATTGAATTTTTATTTTTTTATTAAAAATTCAATTGAATCAATCTCAGTCAAAGGTTCATTTGTACTATGATGTCATATTTATGTTTTTGTTCGTATTATATGAACATTTTGTGTGAATACTACGGAATGCTTGCTGGTTTTATGTTTTTTGAATGTTTGGAAAATGAAAGTCTCGAAAAATTACCAAAGCCGAGTTGTGAAGCCTCAATTAATTATACTTGCTGTAAAACCGATTCTTTAATTTGGAATACATATATAGATAAAGCATAATGCACAACAGAATTTCAATAAAACCTTGCCAAAATTGGGTCGGCTAGATTTAGCCTTGAATTAAAAATAATAGGGTCGTACCGACAAATTAAATAGATAGTCACATGAGTGCCGTCTGGTCATATATCGATCAAACAAAGGCACTTTTATTTAATTATTATTAAGTAGCTGATAATTATATGGAATATCTCTAAACTTTCCGGGATTAAGCCGTATAACCAATTTTTATCATAATTTTAGCGACGGTTGATTAAAATTGTTTATCAATCTCATTGTTCATTTGTCATAATCTATACTATTGGGAGTTTTGACTGCGGCAGCTTTTTGCTTTTTGTTTTTTGTAGAAAGCGGTTATTCCGTTAATAATCAGAATACTCTTGAAACTTTGCCTCTATTAAATTACAGCATTAAGAATCAATGGATCGAAAACAGACCACTGTGAGTCCTGAAAATCTATTTCACTATGAAATACTTATTGTACTATACAATTTCTATCCGATAAGCCACATATATCAAAAGTATTTGATAAACAACTTGTATCGGTGCATTTGTTCCAAATTCTATAATTGGTAACCGTTAATTGTTGAATTAACCGTTAATTATTGAAACCAAGTTTTTAAGCACTGAAATCAGTAGAAGTAACCATTTAATGACTCCTATATGTCCAGTTCCATATCGTGGCAGAGATGGTTGTAAATTGTTCATAAGAGGCAAACCAATAGGGTTCGGGTTTAAGGTTTGTCTCTGTACTATTGATAATTATTTACGTCATCACGATTAGTTAAAGCTTTGATGCACATAATTTTGTTGAAACGGGGTCGTTGCTTGTTAATCGAAAGCAAACCGAAAAGATGCCAAATCTCAAAAAATGTAAACGTGGATCATAAGAAAACATGTAAAAAAAAAACATTTTTATCCATTCTCAAAAAAAGAGAAAAAGGTTCTGGCAATAAATGACTTAATGAAATGATTTAGTTATCTTAAAATCGATTGCGATTGCTAAAATACCGATTGCAAGATTTTTAAGTAGCCGATCAGTATCAATCACACGAGTAGTAAAGTACTATCGATTTTTCACAATTTTCTTTGCATGGCCAGTGTGAATTCCTTGGAGAATTAGGCTAAATGCGCATTTCCATATAGTCCGTATTTGACAAACATCATTTGGCACCATCCTTAATATTTAGCAAATCAGAAAAATGTCAATTGCCGCATCGATGTTACCACGAAAATTTGTATCCTGGTCTCTAATGTTATACTTTATATAAAGGTATGGTAAAGTCTAGGGATTCCTTTAAAAAAAATTTCGTTAACTTCACTCACTGCTCAGTTTTCGTAATTTTAAGCCTTCCACCATTCAGGCTTTTACCTGGCTAAGATCCAATATGAGCCAAATACTTTTTATTTTTTTTTTAATTTTGTTTTTTATTACGACTAAGTTGTAACAACTCATTTAGCAATTTTCCTTTCTTATTTCTATGTTAGTTGGGCTATAACACAGTAGTACTCCCGTTGGGCTCAGTTCTTTCGGTTACAGCAGCAACTTACAGCTCTGAGGAACTAAATCAAGCGGCTTCATTCTTTTTAACCGTCTTGTATCTATGCTGTCGACGTCTTTGACAATATGTTGAATATCCGTGTTTTCATGGAGTTGTAACCGCTGGATATATTTTTGGCCATTTTTTGTGATTTTTTTCATTGAAAAAGGTTTCCATCTTTAGATCTCTATGTAAATTACCATTTCTAATAAACCAAGGTGCATTGACAATGCATCGTAGCACTTTATTCTGGAATGTTTGTAAAATCTTAATGTTTTCTTTGTGCATCCCCAGAGCTGGATGCCATAGGTCCACACAAGTTTAAGTATTTGCATGTATAAAAGCAGCTTATTGTGAATTGCAGCGAGCTCACTGTTTCTTCCAATGAGCCAATGAATTTTTCTGAACTTTATATCCAGGTCTGGTCTTTTTTTCTTGACATTCTCTTTCCATTTTAACTTGGCGTCGAGCGTCATACCTAGTTATTTTGCCGCGTTCGCATGTGATATTTCCTGCCTATTTATGTAAATAGGTAGGTGATCTACTTTAAGATAGGTAAAGGTTATGTGAACTGATTTTATCTCATTCAATTTTATTCTCCATTTTATTGTCCAGTGGACAATTATCTCATTTACAGTGTGCTGTAATTTGCCGGTTGTCTGTTCGATTGTACTTCCAACCGCCAAAATTGCTGTATCATCCGCAAAGCTTGCAATGTCTATTTTTCCAGTAAAAGGTATGTCATTCGTTTAAAGCAAATACAATAATGGTTCCAGCACGCTCCCTTGTGGTACTCCTGCTTCAATTCTCTTGAGTGATGAGAACTGTCCTTCATATTTTTATCTGCTTTCATTGTATGATTTTAATATCTCATAGATCTGCTTAGGGAGGTCACGATTTAATTAATATTCTAGTCCTCGATGCCAGACTCGATCAAAGGCCTGGGCAACATCAAGGAAAACTCCAGAACATGCCTTTTTGATTTGAAGCGTCTTCTTAATCACGTTAATGACTCCGTGTACCTGCTCTATGGTGGAGTGTTTTTCTCTGAAATCAAATTGGTGAGATGGTAACAAGTGTCTTTCTTCAATTAGAGGTTTCATTTTTTTTAGGAGTAATTTTTAATACAGAAATAGGTCTGTAAGACATTTTATCGTTAGGTGGCTTATAAGGCTTGGGTATTATAATAACTTCTAATATTTTCCACTGCTGCGGAACATGTTTCATATTTGGTTTATACAGACCATTCGGAGATTCGAAACATCCTGCGAAATGAGTTTCAGTAAGATTCAACCTCCGTTGTAGTCCAGATACCATCTGGGCGTTGTAGATATCTTGGAATGGAAGGACAAGTATATATAATCTCACATAGCCAGGCTACCTCAGAGGACTCCTGTATGTTATCACAGAATAGTCTCCAAGCTTTGATTTTGGCACTTCTTAATTCGTATTTATATGATTAGAGGACTTCCTTATAGGATTCCAGTCCATGCCATTTTTTGTCCCCTTCGCGATTTTGAAGATTTGCTCCTTACTAAAAGGACACGAGTCTGAGATAGCTTCATTGAAAGCATAGGACACCTTGTCGACCGAAACATCCAATCCCTTTGTTGATTCAGGAGATTTATGAATCAATTCTGTTAATGAGTTACCTAGAATTAATCTGAAGGTTTCCTAGTTGGTCCTTCTTCTATTCCTAAAGATTGGAGTTTTGGAATATTTCAACTCTAATCCAAATCGAAGATAGCATGCTTAGGATAGGACACTTTCATGTTCTTCGGCTACTTTCCAATTAATTAATTAATTTGACATAAGGTTTGAAACAAGGGTAATGTCCAAAACTTCCTGTCTATTACTAGTTATAAAAGTACTAGTACTCGTAATTCTCTCTTTAACAAGGTTTGGCATTAAGTACTGAGCCAAAAACTATCCTTCCAAATATAAAATACAGGCAACGGCCAAAAAGAAAAGTTATTTATGACAGATACTGTAAAATTAAGAAAGATGATTATTAATTTAAGCTTTAACGAGTTTTAAAAGAAAGTGTATTCGGATTGGCATTATACACTCACGACCTACCAATACCAAGAAATAATACAAAACCCACGCTCAATATGTCGCATAAATTATCATGGTAGTGCCTAATATTAACAAAGATATGATATCTCCCAATTTACAATAAGTTTCTGGGTTTAAAGAAAATATTAAAGCCTACTTAGATTGTAACAACAGTCTGCAAAGGATCATGAAGTAGAACAATATTGAAGTGACCCATCGATTTTATAACCTTCTTCATTTTAAAAATTAAGTCAACAAGGATCGAAAAAAAAGAGTTAAAAATCGCTAGAAGGCATAAGCAGCATTATTCGATCATATTTAAGCCGAAACCATCCAGTTATTGGACAGCACGAACATATAAGTTAAAAGATTTAAAAGAGGCACCAAATTGTAACTAAAAAAAATAAAATTCATGAGAGATCCAAACAGCTCTTAGCTTATGTCAAATTTAACCTTTTTGATCAACTAATAAAATGTTACTAGTTATGGAACTTGGGAAATAATTATTGGAAACATTTGAACATCTATGGAGAATATATATACCAACTTAATTGAACACAGAGAACAAATGGACCTTAACAAAAACTGTCAAAATTAATCCTTAAAAATGAGATGATTTCGTACAATTTCTTATATATTATAATGAACTGAATTTTGTCTTAATTATACTAGACCTACGAAATTCATCATTTTTCAAAGCAACATTCCTAGCAACAGAATTCTGATGTAAACAACTGATTAGATACATTTAGAGACCTTCAGCAAAAATGTGAGCTGATTAATGGTGATTAGAAGATTCTATGTCATTAATGTACAAAGCAAATAATAAAAAACCAGGCACTGAACCTTGAGGCATTCCGATAGTATTTCAAGAAAGGATGTCAGAGAAAGGATATCAGACAAACAGTCACTGTTGCTCTTGGAAGAGCCTGAATTTGATGAGAGAGAGAGAGAGAGAGAAAAAAAGAGTGAGAGGGAACTTAAATTACTTATTGATCGGTAGTATGACAGTTTCAAAGGTATACTCTGTAGGATTGGACTAATATTCGGACACAAAATGGAAAGAAAATAATTAACAGACATTTTTAGACGAACGCAAAACTCGTGTGACGAATTTTAAATTCACATTGACTAAAACAGAAAATCCTAGTTCTCTTCCCAAGGAAAAAATTATTATAATTTATAAATAAAAACGTAGTTGAGGCCACTTCAAAAAGTAAAGCGACAGTACTTTTACCAGAGTTCAAATAAAAGAAAACAAACCTATTAATATCATTGGGTTTAAAGGACTACTCAATACTACCGAGGCCTAAATTACGAACGTTATGCCAGAAAACCGTAGGGAGAAGATAATTATCTAACATTTCTTTGTCAAAATTTTGTTTAGCTAGCCTAATTAGTCCAATATAATCTTATTACGGTACTGTTTATATCCCAAGTAGTACTGACTTCTACGAATTTTTTTCAAAAATATCAGCTTTTAAAGACCACAATAAATTTGACTAGTATTATAAAATAATTAAGGAAAGTAAATTTATACAACACTTTATTAAAGAAAATTGTATTAGACCATATATGTGCCATATAGAGCAGAACCACTACAAATTCGTTCATTTTAAACGAGCTAAGTTGCTGGCTTACACACTGAGCTTATCAATTTATACATTGACGGCCAGTAATAATTTTTTATTAAATAACTTAACATGATCTTAAACGTTTTTTAATTGTATAACAACTTGTAAAACTGTTGACGATTATTAATATTTCCAAATAAGTACATTGTTTGTATTTATATCTTAATTACTAACAACATCTTAATATAGGCATGATATTTAATTATGTATACTTAATCGTTTCGAAATGCATTAACAGCATACATATAAATGTGCACACGAGAGCGTGAGAACCAAAACAATTTAACATCTAATTAATTTTAGTTAACAAAATTTTATCACTTTGTTTCATGTCTACCCGTCTTTCATGTATCACCGCCATATATACAGATCGTTTAAACGAATGCGATGTTTACACAACAACATCAACATAATATTAAAAAATTCAAAATGTTTTGTTGTCTTCTGGTACATATTGCGTAAAATACAGATGATGACATTTTCATTTTCAATTTCATAAAATTGTAAATCTAATTTTAGAGTAGATATAGAGAATTTTAATGTTTTATTTTATAGCCTTAAATCTATGCTAAAATTACAAAAATAGATTTGTACTGCAAAAAATTCCAGCTACTGAATCATGGCATCGTGTCAGATGTCAGCTCAAATTTACGTTATGTGTGATTTAATTTGGACTGATCGTATATATATAGACAATCATGATTCATTTTTATATAAAGGGTTAACAATTTAGGGCATTCAAAGTTATACGATCATCAATAAAATCGCCTAATTTTAGATTAGTTTAGACTCGTACTTGAATTCAACGATGTACTTTAAGCTTAGCCAAGGTTTTATCTGTTTTTTTATGGAAGACACTTACTGAGTGACATTTATAAAATAAATTATTCACTATGTCCAATAATGCTCCGGTGTACCGGGTTTAATAGATAGTTAAGACCAAATGAAATATATGGCAATACTGGATTGGATTATCGAAAGTTAACCAAAAGGTGGATTTTTTTCAAACTAAAAAATCACTTGACGGAAATCAATTCGTATCATTTTATGGAAAAGTTCAATAAATAAAATTGATTAAAGTTGTCGTGTCGGGCAAAGAATGGCCAGGAATGCTCGATTCAATTAAATAGAGAACATCCTCAAAGTTACTGAAGGAGTAGCAGCCAACCAAAATATGGTGCTACGATGCTAGTGGGTGAGAATGGTTACTGGTATAATTTGAGTTACTGATATCTTTAAGTTACTGGAATAGTCCTGGATATTGTCATGTGTAAACTAAAAATAACACATCTCTTAACGGCATTTAATGGATATTGGCCATAAAGAAACTGCAGGTGATCGTAAACCTAAATAAGTGACTTAGACAAATATTGTAGTGCTTTCTATCGAACTCTATAACAAATGTCGAACTGCCCAGAAACGCAAATCCATCAGACATTAAGACAGAAATAAAGAAACGGAAATGGAGATCAATTATGGCCTTAACTTAGGAGACTTAATTTGAACCTGCAATGAAATAGAAGAGTTAAGAAACCAGCAATGACTTGGAAAAAACTGTGTTAGCAGAATATTTAATATCTTGGCAAATTGTGGGTGGACATAAAAGCAATAGCCCTAACTGAGTCAGATGGTCTACCCTAGTAGACGGCTTTTATTTCTAAATTGAAAGAAATGCTAGCAGGTTTACTAGTTCCGGATATCAGTAAGACAAGAATCAGTCACACATCACTTAAATAATCGAGAACCCTCGTTTATAATCTTGCAATTTACAAAATTGGTTTGTGAAAAAACAAACTTGCTGCAAAAAATCAGAGTTACAACAAAAACGTAAGAAAAAAATTGACAGTAAATCCGCTACGATCTATTTTCCATTCCTAGCTTTTAATGTCAAAGTGTGAATAATAAATTCAGCTTTATAGGGGATACAATTCGGAATACATCATATTCTTTTATGGTACTTATCGTAGCCCAAATATTTCAAACAGTGTCGGCCAATTTGGATTTAATACTCTGTCAGATTCCATTGAGCGCATCAATGAAAAGTGGCTTCTATATTATTAGTCCGTTACACCGGCTGGTAAGGCAGCTTAAATGTTTGCAGCTTTAAAACAATGAATACACCTCGTAGTTTAGCATACAAGAATACCAAATAGGATCAACAATACAGCTTACTGCATCTGTTTTTAATATCTCATGCGCAGAGATACAATATCTATGTCAGTTCTTCTTTAAGAAATGTTGATTATGGCACTTTATAATTGCGAACTGGTTTTGCCTTCGGTAACTTTAACAGTGCATCTACCCTAGTTTTGAATGGAATAGTTCATTCCTTCTAATCTCTCTAAGTAAAAAAAAATCAGATAATCTTTAGCAAAATCACGTCTGCAGAACAGCACCCGCTAATAAAGAAGGATTTCATCGGAAATGTGTAAAAACGTGTCAACTAAGTATTTAGCTGAGTTTAAAGCAGCTATAAAACTAGCAACGCAAATAGTGCCACAAGCTAGGGTCACGAAGGTATTGTAAAAATAGACTTGCGACAAGTTATAAACCTGAGTTAAATAGCAACCTGGACTTAAGACTTTTCGGTATTTACTCGTAAAGTCGAGGAAAACTTCATGGAAAATAGGAAATCATCTATAACACCTCTGAAATATGGAAACAATATTTTTTCTACTGTCCAAGAAAAAGCTAATCTTTTCTCCCTAAAATTTACTGCAAACTCTGATTGAGCTGATTCTAACTTAGAAACACCGATTACCTTTCTAGCAAGCTCATCGATGGCCTAGATATTTGCTAAAGTTCATGCAAGCATTAACACTCACAATTAGACCGGTTCGGATGGTATTCCCCCAATTGTTATCAAATATTATTATAAATCCCTATCAAAGGCATGTTCGTAATGTTTGTTCCGTCGTCTTTGTATTTTGACATTTTCCTTCTATCTGGAAAACTAATAACAAGCATCCTGTGCCAGAAAAGGTTAGCCAATTGTTCCAAAGTACTTAAGTACTTTGCTTTCCAAAGTACTTAAGACCATAATCAATTTCCAGTTATTGAAATATTTGGAAGATAACGGTCTAATTTCCGATCACTGAAGGCAGTTGATTTTCATGGTTTATAATTTTATAGATTGAGATTTTCTTCTTTGCCGCAAAATGAATATTTTTTAAACGTTGGTATATTTCAATGATTTATCCGTTCTCTGACTCTTTTTCTAATTTTTATCATAATTTTATAATTTTCTATCAATCCAATATAGTTCTATTCTTATGATAGTTTACTTTCTACCGTTTGCTGCTTGCTTCTACATATTGAAATGCCATTAATTTGGAAAAATGGCTTTGAACGACCGCTTTACGCGATACCTTTATACAATTCTTTAATGAGATGACGTCAACAGGTTTTAATTCATTCCCAACAAATTCCATTTCTGTGTTTTTTCTGACCGAACTGATTGCTATTGACCATTTTTTCTGACTGGTAAGTCCAGACTATATATGAAAGAGAATATTTTAAGCTGAAAAATTAGCAAATCAGTAATTAGTGCAGCTAGAAGTCTTGGATTTTTACGAGGTTTATTTTACTCCATCCCAGAAACACTTACAATATATAACCCCAGTATATACAACCCGGATTGGAGAATAATTCTAATATTTGGGCAGGTACACTGAAAAATGGGTTCTAACACCGAGCATCTTTAATGATTGCGGAAGTAAATCTATGCACATATACAATCAAAAAGATGAATTCATCAGGACCAAAATATTTTAAAACTCATTTTTTGTTCAGAGCGCGCGAATGTGAAATTAACCGAATGATGTGACGTTCCCCTTGGTATACAGTTTACAGAAATTCAAACTTAATATCAAAATTTAAAAAAATTACAAGACTGGAAACCTTTTTGTTTTTTTATTTTGTTTTTTTTTGGACCCTGAAATCTTTTCTGGGGCCGAAGATCTTTTTACTCTTTCCCGGTTTATTTTTAACGTTTTATCTTACGCCGTCACCAGCCAAATCGAGGACGCACGAATAAAGGTTCGATTTTAAATCCATCTGCACATTGCATTGCTCCAGTCAGCCTGAACTCACATGGACGATGGTTCGGCCCATGGATTTTGCACTCCAACAGGGGGTCATATTTGTGTTCTACGTCAGCACCGATCATAATAAAATAATGAAAAATCCCTTTTTCAAACCTCCCCTGTTGGGATTCGAACCCGGTACCTCCCGTCTCAAACACCGCAGCTTTAACCACTGCGCCAATTGATCGGTGATTGAAAACTTTTATCTCTCTTACCTTCTTCTATCTTAACCATTTTTTTTAAGAAGTATTTTGTGTTTACTGTGCTCGAACATTCACATTAAAGATTTAATATTATCCTAAGTGGAATTGAATTTATAAAAAAAAAAGTACGGAACCGAATCTTTCTAGTTAAGTAAAAAAAACTGACAACAAGGACAAATGCTGTGTCACTAACTAAATATGAATATCTTTGAAGATCCTCAGACTGAAGGGACGAAGAAAGTTGCTAGCAGAAGAAAAAAAATATATTCTCAAAAAGCTTAATATAAATCAACCTTGTATGTCTGCCTAAAATTGGTAATGACAATTTTTAAGTATAGCCACAAAAAATGTCAACAATCGAGCACCCTTATTGAAACCGTCGCATATACAAAATGTAATTTAACAATTTTAATTTGACGATAGAATTTGTTAACCAACAAACAGATGGTAAGAATTTTAAATCGACATCCATGACATAACAGTTTTTCTAAGAAAATCACAAATAATCCATCGAACTGTGCTAAAAATTTGTGATGAGCAATTATAAAAATAATTATCTATTAGCACTAACCAATCGAAATTTTATATACAAAAAAAAACTCATGGTTCTGAATCACTTCACACGCGCACTACATAAACTGCCTAATATGGTGATTTAATCAACACACACACACACACACATAACGAAAATTGATTTTCAATGATGAGGAAATCTATTTGTTATTCATTCAATTTCAAGTGGTTTTTTGTAAAAACACAAAGCAAACAAAACCAAACCTCTTCTATTTATTATGATTATTTTTGTTCTGATTGAAAAATGTTCGCCCACTGTCATACTTTTAATACATTTTCTTTCCTCTAATCACTTCATACCAGACTTGTGTCTGGCATTTTTGTTCTCTTGTACTACTTTCATTGGAAATATTTTAAGTGGCCGCGCACATATTTCACATATCAAAATAATATTTCCAAAATTGGAATTTTTTTTTTTTTTTTTGATAATAAAACCAAAAATTTAAATTAAAACTAAAAATAAAAACTATAAAAAAATCAATCATCCTACACGCAGTCAAAAAACTATAAAAAAATAAAGATTTTTTGTATATTTATCTAACGAGACACACACACACACCCAGATATATTGCTTGGCCACCAAAAATTTATATAAAGTATAAACTAACAGAAAAAACACTTGTTACATAAAAATTCTTCTAATTCCGATCTAATTCTGATTCATGCGAAAAATATTTTCGAAATTTTAATGGTTTTAGTCGATTACCGAATTATTTTAAATGTTATTTTCGTATTTTGTTGGTCACGCTCGAGAAAACTATTATATATTATGACGTAATTAAACGTCAATTAAACGTAGAGTACATATTTTTGGTTTATTTTCTAACCCAAGAGTATATATTAGAGCATTTGAATATAAATAGAAAAGTAAAATAAAAAAAAAATTTAAGAATTTTTATGAATGAATTTTTTTTATACTTCTTACGATCTTCAAAATAGTTTTGATGATCATCATCAGATTTATAAAATAAAAATTAATTTTTTTCTACAAGACAAGAGCATGAAAAAAAAAATTTAATTTATGTTTTAAATTGATCATAAAATTAATTATGTTAATTTTATTTTAATGATTTTTATGTTTATGATACATGATTTTAATACAAGACATGTGATTTAATGAACATATCTTTCATAAAATTAAAATAAATGGATTGTCTGTTGATGTATATACCAGGAAATAGAAGTGGGTGGTAATGTGGGAAGTCGATGTAAGGTGGATTATATTAGCTGCTGAAATCTTTGTTGTTTTACTAATTACATCCCCGAAGTTGCATTGTCAAGCACTCGACTATGTTGACATATTTTTCATAAGATTGTCACTGCTAAAAAATAAACAGTAAGCATTTTTTACTTAAATTCGAGCTGTCTTAAACAAAAAAAAATCTAAAATCTGCAATAGTGTTCTGATTGGGCTTAATGATACCGATAAGAATAGGTTTTGTTCAGTACATAAACTGTATTAAATAGTTCAATGTGTTCAATTATAATTTAAGGATCTTGCTGGTACTATTGCCAAAGAAAGTTGTCTAGTGACTAGCTGTTTCTACAATCAGTCTAAGACTTTTTATTTTTATGTAAGAATCACAATTATTGAAATTTTAATGACAAACAAGGCTTCAACAAACTTTATCAGATTATGCGCAAAATAATGCACTCATCTGGAATACTAATCTACTTAACCGATACATATCGAAATTTCACTGTAGTTTTATTTGTATTAAACCCTATACTGTTGCTTCCTTTGCATATATCATTGCGGCATATACGTGCACGCTTGCATCGAAAAAACCCAATTATGATTACTCTATGTCGTTATAGTTTACATTCATCTTAGAATTTGAGTCAAGCTTCTTTAATACTACGAATAAGGCAAAAATAGGTCAGAGGAAACAAACTCGGGTTGTCAGAGTACAACCCATTGTTGAAAAGAAGCTTCCTTCGCTAATAGCAAAGATATTAAATGCAAAGTGCTAGATGTGGTGACCAAACCTACGGCATTTGGACTGGGCACCGAAAAGGTCAGCAGTTCTGGCAAAGGAATTATTGAAGAGACTGCAAAAGCCAAGGACCTTGAGTTCTTTTTAGGCAACAAGAGCTAGGAAGAGGGTTAGCTAGTGGCTTTTCAACCGGTGGAAAATGTGTCTAACATAATTTTTTATGTAATTGACAGCTCAGAAAAGCTTGACAGCATCAAAATCACTCTCATGACTCAAAACAAAGATATTAAAGAGGACCCTAAGCTCGGTTTCAAACCTGGACCATTAGGTCTTCGAAGTATTGCCAAGAGCACGTTTTTCGTGCCGAGTAACTGACTTTGTATGAGTTTTAAAGTGCCATGCATTTGTCAAGTCTTTTAATGTTAAAGGGCATATTTGCGGACATTGCTCGGAAAACGGGCATAACCACAATTCATGTCGAAAGAAAGCGGAAGGAGCTAAATGCACTAACTGTAAAAAAATGCTAACATAGGCTTCGACCACTTTTTGAGAAGCAGAGTATGCAAAGAGATTTAAAACCACATAAAATGTCAATTGTGGATTATCCAACATATGTAAAATGCCAAAATTAAAAGCATTACAGGTCTGATCCTTTACTGAGATCTTTTACAAGATCTTTCAGACAATATTTTTACAATATTGTTGATCATTATGGTAGTCACTGGTCAGCCCAACGGACAATTTTATACACAAGTGGTCATGGTATTGTGATCACTGGCGAAGAACGAGCTCAAAACCAAGCTGTGTTGAAGCCAACACCTTAGCCATCACTTTGCGACCAGTGACAAAATGAAACTCTGTTTTCAGAAACCTTACATGGTTAAAAGTAGAGTTGGTTTACTGGCGACTTCGGCAAGAGTTGTAATTGATAATGGTGACAGTGGTAAGGCTGCCAAATAAGTCGTTAATCAGGACCTAGAGGAAATTAGAATTTTATAATTCTGCGACTCACACTGTGTATGTGAGGTTAGGTTTGAATTTGGTAGTTTTTATCTAAACAGTATCTATTTTCAATACTTTGAAGAACAATGAAATACGGCCATAGGCTTGATAAAACCATGGAGGGCTTCAAAAATCTTTAAATTATATAACTGGCGACTTCAATGCTAAGTCAAAACTTTGGTATAATAGTCAAAGAATAATAGCCACTCATTATAGAGGGATCTTTGTGAAAGAGTTTGTCGTAAGAAGATTTATGTAGGTTCTAAATAAAGAGGTTCATACAAGCACCTATTACCAAAATGACAAATCGAATATTGATCTTGTGGTCAGATCAATATTTGATCAGTGGTGGTTTCTTGCGAAAAAAACCGACTGGGTTGTAAAAGAAAACTGGTCGTCAAGCGATCACGAGGTGAAAGCTTTCACTTTAAAGTTTGGAGCACATAATAGCAATGAAAGTAAAAAAAATATTTTGCGCTATGGTCCAAAGCGTGTAAATTAGGAAAAGTTCAAAATATTGCCAAAGATGGTCTGAAAACTTGAGATGCACAACCAAAGAGGCAGTGGACATAGTAGAGCACAATATAACAAGCACACTTAGCAGTGTTTGTGATAAAAGCATAGCACGAAAACGTGTTCACAAAGGAAAACTACAATGGGGTAAAAATGAGTTAACCGCAAAAAGAGCAACCATAACAAGCGCGCAAAATATATTAAAAAAGAAAAGGACCCAATAGTTAAATTGCAAAAGAAGTGCAGCAGTGTAGCATGCTATAATGAATACTTTAGTGACGTGAATAGAAAAAACCTTAGTCTGGAGAAATACATTACAGGGCATAGTAATGCAGAACCATGGGGCTTCGTGTATAAATTCAGCATGGGAAGATTTAAAACTACTAAAGTCTTACGCACTTTAACAAAAAAAGAGGAACGGAAAAAAGCCGTGTCAAAAAATACCACAAATTTATGTTGAGTGCGCTGTTTCCACACCTAATGACACTTCTGATGCTGACGAATTAATAATGAAACCACAGGTGCAATAATGTTAATCATATTGAGGTAGAAATGAAACAAAGAGCATGACCTAATAGGGCCTGATAAGCTTCCTGAATGACTGTTGAAAAAAAGTGTTTTTCCAAAGGCATGCAAAAACAACAAAGTAATTATCATCAGAAAGTAAGGAGGACTTAAAACCCTATCATGTTACTACCAGTCTTTGGTAAATTACTCAATAAACTGATAATTAGTAGGTTGGTGTGCGTGTTCCAGAGAAGCGGCAAATATTGTGAGTAACAGTTTGGCTCTATGAAAAAATGGGTCCATATAGGATGCTAAGACATTCGCGAATGATCAGATAATGAATGATTTGAAGGATATTCTAGACAAAGCTTTTAGAAGTTAGCAAATATTGCTATCAATTATATGTGGTGTTACAGCTTTAAAATAGAGCTGTCATCAGCCAAAACGGTTATGATCCTTCTTAAAAGAAAACTGTATATCAGAAGACCATATTTAGAGTCTGTAAATGGAGTGAGAATTAAGATTGTAAAAATCGTATAATGGCTTGGGATTGATTTTTATGAAAGACTCGGTGTCACGTTACATGTCAAGAAGATTGCAGAAAGTAGTAAAAAAGTATTCTTTACTTTGAAACAAGTAGCTAAAGAATTTTAAGAGCTTAATTAATGGCCACTCAAGACTAAATACGACGGTCTAGTGGTTGCATTCGTACATATACAACCGATTGATATATCGCTGCAAGAAAGATTTGCTAAATGGTGACACCTATAAAAAATGCCACAGTGTGAGCTACAGGAACATGGTATTAGAAGCAGGACAAATAGAAAAAAGCCTCATTGGTTCGTTCAAGAAGCAGATGTGAATAGAATCTATTGCAAAATGGCAAGAGAAAAAAAACAGTTCGCTGAATGGACGACCACTTATAGTTTTCTTCAAAATCTCCAAGAGGATGGAAAAAAGTTTTGAGCTTAGTGCCTCGTTTACGGAAATGCTAATAGAGCATGACAAAAAAGCATCCTACTTTGAAAGGTTCCAGTTAAACGAAACAAGCGGCTACGAGTGTGGCCATGATAAAAAACCATGGACCAATTGATCTACAGCTGCGGTCTTGTTCAAGAAAAAAGACGGCAACTAATGATTGAACTGAACACTGAGTGCCAGTAGCAAAATAGTTTTAATGACTCCAAGAACATACATATACGTCAACGCATTTTACCTGACAAAGGAGCTAGACAATAGACAAGTATAAGCCGTTACGTATCAGGGACCAAAACTGGACAAGCACGATCAAGATCGATGATGCGAGAAAGCATATAGGCTTAGCTAGGTGACATTTTCATGCAATAAAAACGTCAAATGATAACAATGACAATGCTGGAATATTACGTTAATCTTTTTTGATCCGTAGCCATGATTATTTCTTGAGTTTTGATAGGTTCGATGAAAGTTCTTCCACCCAGCTCAAAACATGCATCCCTGTAAGTAAAATTCGTTTGGTATGTGCAGTTCGATTCAGTCATCAGATCTGACTAAGTTGACTGTAACTTGAAAACAATTTATTTAATAGTCCTTGTTGCTAAAAATGCAGGCGATGCCATCCCATTCATTAAGAGATTGTTGTACCATATAATGGTATTGAACCTTTCATAATCTTCTGGCACATAGGCCTGAAAACTATGCTGCTGAAATTTATGAAATGTCCGGTGGTTTTACGTGTTTAGTTTCCACTACTCAGTTATAAATATTCAATATAGCCTATTAAATTCGCCACGATGTTCCAACATTCTTTCTATTGTCTTTAAGCGGTTCAGTGTTGCATTGTAAGTAGTTCCAGTTATAACGGAATCATAATTTTGAGATTTGCTTCTGATATCCTTGGCCTAAAGAAGGCTTAAGTTTTTAAAGACAGCATGCCTGTGTTTTTTCTACTCCTGTTTCACAAAGTCACAAGAACTCTTGCGTTTTCGCGTTTGAACTTTAAATCCTAATTGTTTTTTTGCTATTACGGGACTTATCATTTACGTTTAAGTTTCAGTTTTTATATTTTTTGGCATGTTTTAACTGATTTATAACTCAGATATTGGTACCATTGAACCTACTTGTAAGCTATTGGCTATTGCTAATGGTGTCTGATGATTATTTAGGAAGTTAGGAAGTTAGAGCACCTATTTGTTCGGAGCATTATACTGAATATTGCTGTGCTATTGGTTGATTACAAGTGATCTTCTGCGAATAATTATTGATACGATTATATTTATGCTTTTTAGCGGAAAAGTTAGGAACTATTTGAAACGAGAAAACATCATCCATCTCTGTTATCTATTTTTCCTACAGTGGTCCTACATAATTTTCAATCTTATGTAATGCTAGATAAATTATTCAGGGATCACGTTCATCCGCAGTAAAACGTAAATCCTTAATCTCTATAATCAACCCTTCCAGAGCATCCGTAAGCTTCCATGATACTTCCAAATTGAAAAATGTAAAAATTGAGGAATGTCACTATTTGATATTTTACGATTGTAATGGTTCGACTTTCAGAACGTTGAAAGTCAATTAACTACTTCTGATTATCAACGACAGTACAATACGATATTTTAGGATTGAAAGGCATGATCCAATAATGTGCATATATATTTCAATTTTACAATCTTATTAACTTTATGCTTTATACTAACATACTAGTCACGTTGTATAATGTATACATAACGTCTATTTTCCACAACTCTGAATATAAACCATTGTAGCTATATACACTCATGAGTATAAATTTAAAGGAGTACATTTTGAAGATGTTTTTTTATTTCTATATACTATGCTACTAAGTGGATACAGATATAGATACAACATACAAACAAGTCGGAATGTGTAGGGAAAAGCTAATAATACAAAAAAAAAAATGATAACCAAAAACACTGAACCGAGCATATAAAATGCAATAATTTTTCGTACAATTTTCCCATTTTCTTGTAGTTTAAACAGATTTTATGTTATCAACTCCCATGTAATTTTGTATTCAGTTTCTTTTAGCTAAAGTTGCATGGATTTTATTTATTTAGTTCATTTACTATTGTTGTATATTTAAATCGTATTTTGTTGCAGATGGTTTTTAAATAGACTTTTGTTTATGCTTGTGCTGTACATTTTTTTGTTCTTCGCCAACAATTACTGCTTAGTTCTTTAGACAATACGTACTATATAGATATCGAAACAATTTAAATGTGGTCTGGTCTGTTTATAATCTCTTTAGCTTACTAAAGGTGAACATTTTTTGTGGTTTCAAATTATGGTGGTTTACCATTTATATATTTTCAATGGTGGGTAAAATAAAAGGAAATATTATATGAAATGGCTTTTTAATGGTTCATATATGCTGATCGTTAAATGATTTTAAATGGTTTGTGGTGTAGACTGAGTAAGTATGTACAACAATTTAAACCAACTGTTTAATCATGATCAGACGCCTGCTAAAATATTTGAAAAAGAGGGGCACAGTAAAAAAAATCGAGTTAGTTTGAAAAAATTGTTACCGACTTTGAATTGAGAGATCTATGCAACCAAATCTGAAGTTAAGACTAGTGGGACGACTAATCCCTAGTCTAAAACATTAGTATCTGCGTATTGTGTCGAGTTACATATGCAGGTGATATCAGTAAGAAATTTTCGCGTACCAAAAAATTATGTGTATAATTCTTTAATTGTCTGACGCGGTTTATCTAATTCATATATTCCTCATCTTCAAACGAAGAAGAGTTAAGATTTTTATGTAGACCAAGTACATTACATGACTGATTTAGGCTAGATATATTTAACTTTGATCGTAAAATAATACCAATTTCCACATAAGCCTCCAAGGAATTAGAAACCTAAGGTTTAGAAATACTTTTCGGTGTAGTATTAGGTTGTCCATCACATAAACGCGGATTAAGACATCAAGTACAATGTTAACTGAACCCTTGCGATAACCAATTTGGAAATATTATGCTTGCAGTTTTAAATTCCAACGAGCGAGACGTCCTCCAGGTCTTTCTGTGACGTTAACCCGCGAAGGCTAGAATCGGTGGAGATTAACATTCACACATTACTCCGTTACCGAATAATTTCTTTGAGCTGCATTAAGGTTTATATACTCTATGGGGAAATATATTCGACGGGGAAATATAGTTGATGCGGTGCACGTTGCCGATTACTTCTGTTTGGAACAACATACTACCAACCCGTGCATCGCACTGAACATAGAAAGGTTTATTATTATACGGATTGGCTACCTTAGATGCAGACTCTAAAAGTTTTTAAAAGTTTTAAGTGTAGTATACACACTTTCCGCTTCTTTACACCATTTAGTTTTGAGAACTTACTAGTAAGGTCAGCCAATGGTCGACCATAATATATCCGAAATGGTTGATTTCCAATAACACAAATTGGCTCTTATCACGATTTACAGTCAAACCTGCCTGAGGTAGCAAATTAGCGACTTTCTTTAGCAAAACGAAATGTCCGCTAAGAGTTGCCGAAATGCTCAGGAGATTGTCTAAATAGATAGAAATAAGATCGTACAGTTCATCTGGGATTAACCGGTGCATCAAGAGACAGAGATTTTGGGAACATTACACCTTGTAAGGCATAACTCGGGAATGATACTAGGGACGTCCTGGTACTGTAAAAACCGTCTAATTTCAGGATTACGGGTTAAGTGGGATCTGCCATAAGTCATCTTTGAAATCAATTGTGGATATATATATCGTATTTGATGCAGCCGAAAACACCATAAGCTAGGACTCACCTCGATCACTCTCAATAAAAGCATTCAGTCCAGTTCAACTTTCATTAATTTTTGTCGTGCAGAGGAAGTAGCGTAAAAGCATTGCTTAATTATTTTGTGTCGCCAAAAGCAATGCTATACACAGGAGATTTTACTCAAACTGAACTTAACAGTCAACGGGAAGGTTTCGATTAACCGATCCAATATCACTCGATCCGATGGAATACTCCGAGTGTGAAATTTTAGAAGTAATCCCAAAATTATTTCAGAAAGAAATCGCTAAAAATAGGGATTGCTCTAGAAATGGAACGAGGTATAAACGGATGTGATGGAACCGTTTATCAAATTGTGTTAAGGCATACATGTACTGAAAATGGTGAAATTTTAAATTTGCGTCCGACACAAATTTATCAAAACCACGCCCGAGCAATCTAATGCTGGCATCATTTTCTAGTAGACCCAAATAATAATGGACCAAACTATTTCTGATCTCACAAATTTTCTTTTAGTCCAATATCCTTTGGATCGTTTCTTATATGATTTTGGCTAAACAAATGCCGAATTTTGGGCGTTTGGAGATTTAAAGCTATTGGCAGCACCGTTAAATAAGATAATGAAGATGAACGGGATAAATAACCTTACAGACAGGTTTGATTCAAAACAAACTTTCATGATACCGCAACCTGTCGGTATCATGTATCGACATACGGAAACCGATGGGAAAAATGACATTTAGCTCAACCGTTATATCGAATATACAGATTGCACTCAGTACTCAGCATGTTGGTTTTACCCAACATGTTGCCTAAAGTTGGCAGACATGAAGGCGCCCAATGAACTACTGGCATAATCGGTGATGGTACAAGGGCGGTTTATAATCGGTGATGGTACAAGGGAGTCTGTGTTGTTGGCTGCATCCTTTTGAATTATTTTGGGAAAAATTGCATCTTGTAGACCATGAAACTCAGATCTCCATGAACCCTTCATATAGTTTTCCGCACAGCGAGAGCATCTCGGTGACGTATAGTGTTTTTCAAACCGCAACGGTAACAGGAGATACCGGTTGGAGAAATAGGGCAATCCACATAGACTCACTTTGACAGGATTGGAACATTGATTTGTGCTAGAGAAGTCTTCAGTCTCTTGTACTATTATATGAAGAGGAGCATTTTAATATGTCGATATAAAGACTTACTATATGATTGACTTCCTCTACATCTACGTTCGGTAATGTGCCGTACTACGAAACATCAACGTGATTCATATGACATACCTCGTGCATAGCACATTTATTACCGAATACGTTTTCTCGCTGAAATTTGGAAGAAATCTTCGTCGCTATATACGAAGTTTCATTTCAGGGTCATACACGTCTTTCAGTACCGTGTTGATTTCGACCATAAACATGCCATCAGCCAAATTCAAGGACTGAGCATTGTTTCAATCTGGAACAAGAACATCTTCCCTCTCTTACCCGTACGGGGACCACTGTAGCAGAGAGCAATACGTGACAAAGGACACCATCCTAATATGTTGGTACATGGCGAGGTCGTAAGGCTTGTTTTATTGAACACTGGATTCCGCAGAACACTATTAGGTTGATGGAATAGGCTGTTATGAGAAACTTCTTGTGCTTAATCCTAATGTGGATTGGGATTATATCAGTCACACCAACAACTGGACCTTGCCTATATTCATTGAAATTTTAAAGTTTTAAAAAACTCTTTAAATAAAGTTCAAAAACGAATTATCTATGGTGGGTAAGGAGAACGTTGGTATGGATGGACTCCAAAGGTTTCAAAGAAAAGCACAAACGCCCAAATGAAATAGAATCCAATAATTTTAGTTACAATAATATTGCCATAAATTAATTAACTTTATAAAATTTAAGCTTTAGAAGCAATTACTACAACCTTACTCCTTAGTACTAAAAAGCAGATAACACCACTCAATTCGAGGATTTAAAAGGAAAAATATCATCCAGGATTTTTATAATAATTTTAAGGTAAATTTATAGGTGCATTTAATGAATAATAGATTCATCGGTGGCGTTCATGAAAAGCTTTAATCAATTGTTTAGATTTGAATAAAAAGCTCTAAGGCCCCTGACTAAGGTCTTCTTTGCACTACATACAAACACTGTCTTACATTATATGGGATAGAATCGCTTTTCTGGCAGATGAAATTGTAGGTGGCTGCAAAGGAGTATTTTGTCCGAACTAGACCACCGCATTCCGAAGTATCTCCTGGAAATCTTTAGGTGTTCTTGAATTTTCGAATCTTTATCAACCAATGTGGTGTTGGCAACGAGATTAGAAGTTTGATAAAAATCGAAGTAACAGGTCAGAGACTATAAACTAGCTCTGAGGGAATACCTGTTATTTGGGAAGCACAGAAATAAGTGAGGGTTACGAAGGCTCCTTTGAATAGTGAATATCTTGGGATCTTTTGTTTGTCTAGATCAATACGAAAAAGTACGTTACGGGCCAGCAGTGGCCTGTAAAATCATTTATTATTATTTTAATTAATATTGTCTGACTTAATAGGATAATGCTAATGTGTCACGTAAAAGCCAGGTTACCAAAATTAATCCCATGTTTTCTAAATTATTCTTATGCACGGTTATTAACTGTCCTTCAAAAAAAAATTGCAATTACCACCTTGGGAAATGCAAAAACTTGTATGAGATATACCACTTTGCAAAATTTACACGCAATTATGATCTTCCTTGACAAAATCTTAAATATATATTAATGCAAAAATATGGAATTGAAAAGATGGTTTTAAGCTAGGAAGAAGTTTCATGGATTACATCCACCCAATCCTAATCATCATGAACACAATAAATAGGAACATAATATGGTAGACACTTAAATATGCTTGTCAATATGGTTGAGCATATTGGACACTTTCATGCAAAAACTAAATAACACATCCCTTAACACTCGATTGTGAGTGTGATTTAGCAAGTGTAGTACTTAAATTTTTTGATTTATAAATGAATTAATAATTAAAAATAGTAAATACCGAGCAATTGGCGCAGTGGTTAAAGCTGCGGTGTTTGGGGCGGGAGGTACCGGGTTCGAATCCCAACAGGGGAGGGTTGCAAAAGGGATTTTTCATCACTTGATTTCGATCGGTGATGACGATGAACACAACTATGACCCCCTGTTGGAGTGCAGAGTCCATGGGCCGAACCATCGTCCATGTCAGTACAGGATGGCATGGAGCAATGCAATGCGCAGATGGGATATTCAACAATCACGAACCTGTATTCGTGCGTCCTCGATTTGGCCCTAGTAAGTTGGCGTAAGGTAAGGACGTTAAATAAACCGCGAAAGAGTAGGGTGAGCTTCGGCCCCAGAAAATTGTAGGGATTAAAATATAAAAAAAAAAAAAAAAAAAATAGTAAATAGTGTTTAATATAAGTGAAAATTCATAATGTTATGTGTGATATGCTAAAGAATATAAATAAAGTACAGATTTGGTGAAAAACTGAAAAGAAAGTGCTAAACAGACAAAATATATAGAATCATTCTAAATAAAGACGTACACGTATTACATTATTATAATTTAATTATTTTTTTTTGCAACTCTTGCAATTTTTAAATTTTTTAAATTAAATTATCAGTGAAGTCAAACAATTGGATACTGTTGTGCATTAAATAATTTTGAATTTATAATGTCTCAGTGTGAGAAATGTAAGAAAGTGACAGATTCAACTTTGTCTTGACAGATTCAACCACTTTGCGATGCTTTGGGCGATGCAAAAAGGTGTATCACTACACATGCATTGATTGGAATTTCGACAAGTATAAGTGATTGTTTAGGGATTGTGCGTATGCTAGATTTGTTTGTGCTGAATGCCAAAATCATGAGGAGGATACCATATATGAAGAGTTTAATAAAATTAACAAATTTGTTGAAGAACTAAAACAGCATTTATGTGCAAATAATTCGAAGCTTAATAAGCAACTAATAGACATTAAAACCCATGTTGAAGAAATCCATAATAAACCTGCTGAGCCGAACACTTTTGCTTCAGTTGTAAAAACCAATCCTACCAAATTAGTTCTTTTACAGCCTAAGAAACCACAAGAGAGTAAAAAAACCAAAGAAGATATCTTAAGCCAGATTGACCCGAAAAGTATTCCTTTAATGGGATATCGAAATGTTTCGAATGGTGGAATTATACTTCAGTGCGATTCGAATGAAGCAAAAGAAAAACTAAAGAAAATTGCTACAGATAAATTAGGAACTCAATATGAGATTAAATTACCTGCAGAACGTCGGAACAACTAGAAAGTGATGAAATAATATCAGCGTGGAAGCAACAAAATTTGTTTTTGGCTAATACCGAAATAAAATTAGTAACAACCTATCGAAGAAGACATACACATAAAGTAGATACCATCATTGAAGTTGATGCCACTTCTTTTAAGAAAATAATGGAGGCTGAAAAGTTAAATATAAATTTTGATAGATGCCATGTAGTAGAGTCTATTGGCTTAACAAGATGTTACAAATGTAATGGTTATTCACATCATAGTGATAAGTATACCAGTAAGATAACATGCCCAAAATGTACTGGAGAGCATAAATATACTGAGTGTAACAGCACAGAAACCAAATGTAGCAACTGCGTTTAAACAAATAAAAAACTCAATCTAAATATTGATGTAAATCATGCTACATGGGATAGTACTTAGACGGTATATCAACGCAAAACTGAAAATTCTAAAAAAACAAATCAATTATCAATATCAGTTTCGCAAACAAGATGCACTATACACCAATATCCGAAGTCTATCATCAAATTTCATAGAATTACAAGAAATTGCATCCAGTTATATAGAGATATATAGAGATGATAGAGATGATCAAAATATATAGAGATTAACAGTTAAACTCAATATTCTGGATGACGCAGATGACATAGAATTGTTCTAGAAATGGGATTGGAATGAAACTCCAAACCACTAAAATCACAATCAATCAACAAAATATTGAAAATGTAAACGATATGCATGTAAACGAACATGCAACTATAAATTTTGATCGAAGTCCGATCATCTCTGTCTGGTTCATTCTCTTATAGATCCGGAATGTTGTATGGGATACGTTGAAATTTAATTTGTTTTTTTGAATAATCGACATACTGGTTTCCAAAAAATAAAATTCGGATTTTAGATATCCCGGTTGATGGAATTTCGGATTACATACAACAAACATTAAGACAACTCTTAAGTCACGGGAATTTAATGTACAATAATAATACAAAACTTTCAATTTTCATAAAACGTTGCCATAGCTATAATCATAACTTTTCAAGTTTTATGTACTTTATAAAGCAGGCACATACTCTTTTTATTTTTAGTGAATGAAAAATGTTGTTTACAATACAAAACTCGCGAAAATAAATTAAAAGAATGCCACAAACCACACAATGAGACTGTTTTGAATTTCAAATACAGAAATTCTAAAATTAATATTCATAAAACATTTGAATCTTAATTTACATTTTTAGTTTTACGTAATTTATCAATCAATAAAATAAAATTAAGAAATTTATCAATTTCTTGCAATCTTTTGTTGAATGCGCGCGTGAGAGACACATAAATAATTTAGAGTAGTTCCTGGTTCAAATCGATGTCAAATTTTGATGGTCACCAACCATGTATATAGGAACATAAATTTAACCTGTTTGATTTATATTCACTCTCGCACTCATATAAACATTCAAATTCTCATCAAATACAAAAAAAAAATTGTTGGATAATGTAAACAAACAGATTTAAATTTTATTTTTAGAGATGCAATCACAGTCAAATTTTTTTTTTTAAACATCGCGAAAATATATTTTTAAATTTTGAATTATATAAAAAAAAAATGATGTTGCCTGATATTTGGTAGATAGTAAGCTTGTGCCATCACATCTCATATCTACACACAGACATATATACATTAATTTACACTCACACAATTCAGAAGGTGAATTTTTAGTACTGGCATTTAAAGGTTAACAATTTAGTTTGTAAATTGCATTTTTTTTGTTCGTAACTTTAAATATTTATTCCAGTAAACAGTTTACGTGTGACCTAAACAATTTTATTCGTGACAAGGTTATTTATGACGTATACATATTGTGCGCTAGACAATTTTTCACAGCTGATGAAATTTTATTTGATGTATGGTGGCAATAATTTCTAAAACGAACTGGCTTTAATCGGATAGTAGCTTATAAAATGTTAACCTATGTAAGAGTAGGATGTTTTCAATATCTCCAAGTGGTTGGTTAACTTGAAAGATTTCCTGTAAACAATCCTTGATAATAGAACTGTTTGCGATTGTACAAAATTATATGGTGGTTAGCAACATATTTCAACACACAAATGTCTTTTTCAAACGTCAACTTTAGTAATCACCGATGATATTAATAAAAATAAAGCCGCTATTGCGCTTGATCCATCCAAAAAGTTTAAATTATTACATGACAAAGATACAAACGAGCGTAGCATTCTCAACGAACAGTTTGTACCTAACAAATGGCTGTCGGTAAAAGAATTGTAAACTAAATGATTTTTTGTAGATAATGAGAGAACTTTATCAGCTTCTCTTGTCTAGTCAATGTCTACAACGTGACTGTTTGTCACGTTTATGAATAGATTTTTTTTATAATTTGATTAAACCATGGCATTGACTCATGTACAGTTGACGTCTAGTCAGAGCAAGATTGATAACAAACGTTTGGAATAAATAAATCTTGAAATTAATTAATCACCTGGGGTACCCGTAGCAGTGCGTCCTAACCTAATTATTTTGTCAGAGTTAAAGTTTGAAACAACAATGAAGTTCAAAATAAATATTACCTTGGTATTGGAATATGGTAGAATTTTGAGAGAAAGTGATGTCATAGATCAACAAAATTTTTAGTTTTGTTAAAGAATTTGCAAAATTTAAATTAAAGTCACCCATAATTATGGTAGATATAGCATCAACTATTTGATCCAGTTGCGGTATTGTCAATTTGGATGATTGAAACAACAATCAATAGGTTACCTCTACACAGTATTACACTTAAAAAGAGCATCAGAACATGTCAAACTTGATCTATTACTTTAATTTTCAAATTGTGTCTAAAATGTAACCCAAACAAAACCAATCTAAGAGCACGCATCCATCAAAACACCCAATGTACGCGACGCAGATACATTAGTGATGATAAAAGCACAAACGCAGTCTGGTTTGTAAAACAAGAAGTGGCATTCCTTGGGTCTGTAAGAAATTATAAGGTAAAGTATGCGGGAATTCTCCAAAAATAATAACTACCAAACACTTAGGAGATCTTAGAGGTGGATATTTCTATTTTCATTCTAGCATCATGGTGGCAGCACTCTATGTTTTGTTTTAAAAAGTGTCTACTTAAAAACATGAACTTTAGTAGCCACTGAGAACCGTGATAATATTAATGCTACTATTTGTATCTTTAACGTTAACTTGCGGAGATACTTAAAATCTCAACTTGATGAACCTGTAGAATACTTCAATTTCCTAGATAACCCCTTGAAGGGTCAAACAATTTTCAAGTTGGCATAACTGATGACTTCAATAATTACTCTAAACTTTGGCATTACAAGGACACAAAATAGAGGTACTCTCATCGTAGAGTTTGTAGTTAGAAAAGGCATATAAATAAAAAAAAACAGAGAATCAAATATTTACATTACATTTCTGACTATCGGAATGCTGAGAAAATTAACCGAGTGGGCCACAAAAATTGAACGATAGAGACGTACTCACAAAGACATGTTTTTTTGGTAGACACATAAATTAAACTATTTCAAAACTAAAAGAACACTTTTGTACTTTTAAGTAATGCATATATGTGACATGCGTTTATGAATACTTAAGTACTGTAAATAAAGCCAATCAGCTTATATTAGTCTTTAGGTCCCAAAGATAATTGCCTCTGTGGAGCTCTCCAGTACTTCAAAATATATTTTTATTATTTTATATTTTCACTGCAGTTAATTGAGGGATAGAATCTGTGGCTATCACGGCTGGATTTAATCGACCGATGCTGATGGTGTCTAGTTTTCCATTTCGATCAACAACAAATCCTTTTCGAAAACGTCTAGTGATTTTAAATGGTTCTTCGTAAGGAAGTGCCAGTGGTGGTCTCACTCGGTCGGTTTGCACATAAATGTGGCTGCAATTTTCGGTCGTTTTTGGAACTAATATGTTTCGAAGATCAATACGGGTTGATAACTGATGAACGTCTTTGAAAATTTCTCGAAGTCGGTTGACAAACTCTTGAAGAGGAATAATTTAATTAGGAATGTCTATGATCAATTTGCCAGGATAGTCGCAAATTTCTGGAAATATATTACGCTACTTTGAGCCACGATGGCAGCCTTTAAAGTGCAATGCAAGCACTTAACTAATCTATTACTTTGCGGATGGTAAGCGGTCGTACGTATTCAATTTCGTTAATTCTGAGAAAAAGGTGATTTAGGAGAAATAGTAGCTCGTATTCCAGGATGAGACATTTTGTGAAGATTCTTGAAAATCTGTGTTCTCAATCCCTCTGGTACGAACGGTCATGGTTTCTTTGTGGGCATTTCAGACCATAGTTTATTGTCCGTTGCAAGTACCTGTACTAATTACTTGTTTCCTCCTCGCTCGATATTATTAATTCCGATAATTCCTTTCTGTCTCGCTGTCTTTGTATACTGTAGTTAACGTCATTTCGAGATTTGCGTTAATTATGGATACTTCTGAAGCAAAACAGAGAATTAATTGTTGGCAACACTTTACAACGCACCAAGGGTTTGTCGGTCAGTGCGATAATAACATAAACTTTGAGACTCATCTCTGTGCGCCGATCAGTTGTTTGTTTCTAAGATCTACCATTAAGCCGAATTTCGATAAGAAACCCGCTCTCAGTAAATGAAGTAAATGAAAACGTAAATGAAGTCCCAGTAAGGCTGTGGTTATCGAATGCATGCGGCATGTATTAGGAAAAACTGGGTATAAATGACGTATCGACTCCCGTAACGATGAAAACTCTTAAATTGGTTGCTAGATCTTGGATAAATAAGCGGCAAAACGTCGATGATACTAACAAATTTCGTTGATATTATGATATTACGCGATCTCTGAAATCTTTTGAACGAGACTTTAATCTACTCTCAAAACAATTCTGACCATAACTTTAAAATCGGGGAACATTTACACATACTTCTAACCATCTTGCTCAATTCACATACTGGATCTTTTGAAACATATTAGAACTGATGGATAATCGGGTTTGTAGCTCCTAACCTGAAAAAGCTGACGGGGCATTGGTATGGAAAATCTTGTCTTGAGTTTTTTGAGTAAATCCAACTTGATTTCAGCAACTAGAAACTAGTGTCGTTTACCCAGGTAAACGACACACCCAAAGTTTCTCCAACAATTGCGATATTATTTGTCTGCTGAACCGGCGAGAGTAACCATGAACTGATAAAACTCAGATGGTTTCATATCTCTCATATCATGGCCTGAAAATAACGTCTTTAATCGTTGTTGTTCGGTAATTGAATGGCGCTTGATAAGGTTGCCCTTTAGGTCTGGTATAAATTTTCGGTCTTGAGTCGCCTTTCGATAATATTGAAGGCTAACCTAACGACCTCTTTAGACAAGGACTTGACCACATATTCCTAGGTAATCTTGCTGACTATTTTTCAATTCTGGAATTGGACCTTAGCTTGGGCAAATCAAAACTCTGGACTATTCGTTCAAAAATCGAGCAGTTTCATGGACACTGCTGAAATTTTCTCGTTGGCATTTACTACGGACTGCGTTACACTTTTGATTGCCGTTACTATTCTGTTTCCTTTCTTCGTTCTTAAACTCAAATTAGCTATTTTACTCATTTGGAAATTGTTACGATCCACAAGAATTAATTTATGATCAGCAGATAGTATTTCGAAAAAAAAAATTCTCAACTCTGAAACGGGTGGATATGTACGGGCGGGGCTGGAAAATTGAACTTTGATTAGTGTACAAATGAGACATAGTGAGGCTTACATAACTATATCAATAGACGTACTCCTGCACACATTTTAGCTGGTGTTATTCTAATAGATTTTAATGTAAGAGGAGTACGGCAGATCGAATTCTTTCTTATAATTTTAAAAATAAGGTAAATGCGGAAAGTAAGTAGCGTTTTGGCAAAACAGGTATAGAATAACTCGAAATGTAAATGGAAACAAGCTATTGTTTACAAACTGAATATGTAACATAATAACAATGACACCCACTTCATAGCATTCCAAAAACCAATTTATAATGTGTTACTTTGCCGGGAAAATTTTGTGCATAATTAATTTTAGTAACTTTAATCATAAAGTTAGGGTCCTTTTTCCGAGTTCTTTTCAAAATCAGAAACTTGATAACATTTTTGATGTCAATTCAAACCCACCCTGACAGTGCATCAAGAGAAGTGCGCCATATTTAAATCACATAGCACAAAAGTTGGTGTCGACGACTCTTTTCGTTGAAAACGACGAGTTTTGTTTTAGTTCCTTAGAACAATATACACCAGGACCAGCAATGGCCTTTAAATTCAAAAAATTATTATCTTATCAAATCGTAAACATCTCATGAATTATGATGCACAGTAAATAAATAGAAAGTAAATGATACAAAGTTCTTTTAATACCCAGACACTGATAAAACAGCCAAATTAAATTTGAAAAATTATTCGTACACTATAGCAAAGGTTATCGCTTGGTGCATTCTTTCAGTAATACCACATTTAAGAAGAAAACAAATTTTTTAATTTAATATTTGTAATATAAACATTATTTTTATGTACATGGTTAACTCAACGAAATGCGGAAATGTTTAAGATTAACGACTCGTCTCTTGGGCATTATACTTGCTGTTCTATTTCACATTATATCGATTTACAAAAATAAATTAAAATGAATGTTGCTATATTTGCTATGTACTAGGGAGTTACACACGAACTCATTAAATATTCGAGGCACGCAAATAATTAAAAGCAGCAACAATAAATAGTTAAAAAAAAATAAAATGTTGCAATATTTTTGTTACGTCGTTGCTCTTAAAATTTTAATGTGTCTTGCTCTCATTTCGTTACATTGTGTGTACCAATCTCGATTATTTTTTTGATTCAAATGTGGCGGTTCAACGAGGTTCCTAAATTGTTTCTACTTTAAAATGTTTTATAATTTACGAACACCAATGACGTTGGCAAGTTATTAAATTGGGTGGTTTGGATTTAAATCATTAAATTGATAACATAACTGACAGCATTTTTTTACAAAATGACTTACGTTTTAACGAGTGACTTACGAGTGACTTTTACTAGTGACTTAATATGACTTACGTTGACGAGTGTGTACACAGGGTATAGTTGAATGTAAGGAAATGCTGAGTAAGAAATATTTGGTCGTAAAAGACAACGCCTCTAGATTACTTAACCAAACGTTTAACCGCATTTTACCGCAGAAAACTACTTCGATTGTAGAATGATCACAAAGTTGCTCTTAATATGGTTATTCAGCAGCTGTAGGGCCTTTTGTAAACCATTTTGCAATGTAACTACAAAACTAAAGATTCCACTTGTCGTTATATTGGTGACCCCGACGTGTTTAACTAATCTTCACTGTCTTTTATTAATTACGCTTTTTATAAGGTTCGAGATAAAAGGTAGGTTTGATAAAAGTGAAATTTATTTTATATTATGGCCTTTTATGTTAGGACTGTTTTGATTATAAAACCAACCAATGACTTTAAATGACAATTTTGTTAAATTTTGCTAGTTGCCTGGGACTCGCTGTTTTGAATACAGTAAGATCAGCCAATCACGTATTTTTACAATTAATGGTGAATTAAATTATATACTGCTCAATTTCAGGTGATCTTAATTAGATCATTTTCAAACAAATATAGGTCTTTCTGTCAAATATAAATACTTCAGAAAAATTCCCTTACAAATTAATATTTTATAGCATTATTAATAGTGGTATCAAGTTCTTTTGATTAAGTTACTTACTAGTTCAGCCCAATCTGATCATTGATATTAATTTTAACTCCAGATGCATCAGGACATTTCATCTATGTCAAACCATCTAATGATAATTAATTATCATTAGATGGTTTGACATAGATGGTTTGACCTTGAAACGAGTGTATAGTGCCAGCACTTCTTTGAATTTGTAAACCGTATTGTTCAAAAACATATCAGTAACTGATATTTATCCTTATCTACTATTGAACTGACTTTACGCTTTTTGATTTTCTATTGCTTGGGATATTTCACGAAAAGGACTTTAAACTTTTATTTCTTGACCCCTGATTCTCGTTTTGTGTAAAATCTACTAAATTTTCAATTGTGCCCCAGAATTTCCGTTTAGCATTTCTTGCTTAAACTCCTTTAAGCATACTACTTAAAATATTGACTAATGCCACACTTTCGTAATCCCAAAAATGTTTAAATTCTTTATAAGAGTAAAAGAGGTGGCGTTAATAACAACATTTACTGTATTTCCAGTCATTAAGTAACTAGATTTTATTTTTAAATTTCTATGAATTGTACGTTTGTGTTTTATTCCATGTCTAAACCATAATGATTACAAATCGCAGCAGCAAAAAATAATGCAGTATTCGGAAAAAACTGAATATTCAGTTAAAATATGGACGTAGTGAAGTACAAAATAACAAGCTCACTCATCGGCGTCTATGACAAAAGCATACCAGGAAAATTAGGTCATAAAAAGGAAACTGCTTTGCTAGACAAATCAGTTAACCACTAGAAAAGCAACCATTATACACAAATTATATAAAAAAGGAAAATCTAATTTATATACACTTTATTTCACACAAAACTTTAAACTTAATATAATTAGATTTAAAAAAAGTTATTAAACATTACAAATTAATTATGACCAATACGTCATGTAATCAACGAAAATCTAATTTAAATACACTTTATTTGACACAAAACATCAAAATTAATATAAATTAGATTTAAAAAAAAATTGATGATTAAATATTACAAATCAATTGAATTAACCGTTTTATGACCAATATCAATTAAACGCTAGATGCAATAATGTTAAAAAATAACGGGAAAATCACCGGGCTTAGATAATATTGAGGTTAAATTGTTAAAAGGAACAAGGCCTGATACAACGCGTTTCCAGGAAAATTTGTTCAATAGGTCAACCATGCTGCTGCAAGACTTGGGTAAATCACTTCAGAAATTATTAACTAGCAAGTTATGAGCATATTCCAGAGAAGCGGAAAACACAATGAAAATTAATTCCGATTCAGACAAAATTGGACTTTAGGCCAAGAAAGATAGAACAAATAGAAAAAGCTATAGAAAGAGCAATAGAAATTTAACCTTGGGATCATATTAAGAACAGTTAAAAAGAATAAACAAGGAAAACGTATTTGCAATTTTTACTTTACATACCAGCAAATACCTTTGCAAATAAAATTAAGTTGCGTTACTTGAGAAATAAAAAAATACACGTTTAAGGATTTATATGATTTCTAGAATAGTATAAACAAATTGGCGCCAGATCTAAACAGGAAAAACCAACAATGGCCTTAAAAAGCGTAACCAATATAAACTCTCATATAAAACTTCCATGTGTTAAATAATTGATCGCTATACTGTTTCAAGAATGCTATTATATATTAATGTTTATAATTTTTTTTAATGTATGTAATTATTAAACCACGTTCGCTAATTAGTCATACATAATAATTATATGTACTCGTATATTTGAAACATATTATGCATTAAATGAAACAGAAAAATACAAAGCATTAATGGCCCTCAAACATATGTTAACAACAATTTATGATAACCATTTAAATATAAATTGCATTTGTATGTTTATATGTTTTTACTTGAGTTATGATTTCCAGATTTAATCATACCATATATACGATAATTAAATTGCGATTGAATTCACTGAACCCCAAAATCGTTTATACATCAAACTACTGTAAAAAAATGCCGACCCAAACGATTACCACCCTCACCGTTACCGTAAATATTTTTTTAACCTAAACCAACAATGCTCAATTTTAATTGCAGAAACAAATTGAAAAATTGTTCAATGAAATTATCTTACAAACATTGGAAAATGAATGAAAATTTTGTATGAAAACGATGCGAAGAATAAAATAAATGTACGATGTAAAGTATTCGATTTTTATTGCACCTCATCGTGAAAAATTGTATAAAATTCAAGCCTACACATTTTTTGCTTATGCCAAACTAACAATACAAATTTATTAGGCAAAACAGATGATTTTATTCGTTGCGAATTCAGTTTTTCCAATTAAAATTATTTAAATGAAAAACTGATAGCAATTTTATATCTTAAATTTTTTATTTTTCCGTTTCTCCGTTTTCTTGTTTTTTTTTTTTTTTGCTTATTGGCTAGACACGAACATTTTATTTTATTTTTCATTATTTTCATTTTCTTGAATGGAATTTTTTTCGATTTTCATTATTTATGTTGATGATGCCAAAATAATTACGAATCCATAAACAAATATTACATTTTCGCTTTGTAACTGAGCCTAAACAATTGAGCAACGACGCGCTAATGAAAAATTATATCATTTCGAATGATTGGAAAATATTTTATTTTGTTTATAGGAAATTTTTGGTCGATTGACGTCATTCGGTCATGCAAAATTTTTGTTAACAAAAACACAAAATGTTTTAATTTTCCAAAAATATAATCCATACAAAAAAAAATATAATCGCCGTTTATTAGCAAAATGAAAATGGATTGGTGAATTTCATTGGTTATTTAGAGGGGAGTCATTCTACATGAATGTCGATTGAATGATAAATGAGACGTAACGCCAAACAAGGGCCATTTCTGAAATTTTGTGAATCATTGTGATAGAACTAAATTGACATAAACTAAAATGTCCTGAAAAAGAGTTCATCAATTATTAGCAGATCAAGAAACCTCATGACTCGCAAAAGACTTCTAAACAAGTATGCAATACTTAGAATTAGGCTGACTACCCACCATCGTAAAAAACTTCTCTGTTAAACAAATCTACAAAATAAAATATGGATACCACTAAAACCGACCCCGTTTATGTTAACGGAAACGCAGTTTAGCGTCGGGACGTGGAATATGGAATCTCTAAAAAAACTAGGCGCGTTTAATGGCATTATATCAGCCATGATATAATATCGCTTGGAACTAGTCACAAGTTTCTCCAAGAAACTCGATGGCCAGAAAGTGGAGGTTATGTGTCCCAAGGTTATATACATTGCTGAGTAATGGAGATGATCTTGGCTCAATCTTGGTGTTGGATTTCTTCTAGGGCCACAGGTGCAAAAAAACTGTTTTGAATGTCAAACCAGTTGATAATCGTATGGGTAAGCTACGTTTACGCATGCGACTAGCCAACCCTTATAATAAAGACTCATTTTACAACAATTTGGATGATCTGATGGGGGCCATTCCGTACCACGACGACAGAATAGTGATAAGTGAATTCAATGATAAAGCTGGCAAAACCAAACTGACTTATGTCAAAAGAATAGCGAACACATTCTTTCTTTATAAAAATATCCACTTTGAAATATGGACAATAAACAGAATAAACAGAGCAACAGAATAAAGCCTATAAAGAAGCGCGAAAATGGGTTACAACCGCACGGAAGAACAAAGCGAACCCTTAAGGACAACCGTTAAGCGAATTTGTAGACGGGAAAAGCGAGAATGGTGGAACGCTTAGGTCTTAAGAGTACAACAACTAAGCAATGAGCACAGTTCTCGTAACTTCTTTAGAAAAGTTACCACCCTGCACCATATACCTTCAGATCTAAGTCTATAGCCATTAGGGACAAGGATGGAATCTCTCGGGTTAACATCGAAACAGTGCTCGACATTTAGAAAGAGCATTTAACTGATTTATTCAATGTTCAACAAGTGTCAAATACTGTATTTAAAAGTTATCAAATACAGACTGCGGAGATGTGCAAAGAGGACCCATTATACGAGGAAATCACACGAGCCTTAAAGAAATTAAAAAGAAACTGGAATTGGATTTATTCCGAGCTCTTGACATTCGGAAGGATATTTTGTGAAACTGTCTTTTCTACCTTATTCGATTAGCATGGCAATGAGAAGTTATGCCTGATTAATGTAAGGTGGCCGTGATGTGTCATATCGTTAAAAAAGGGAACGCTCATAATGCAACAACTATTTCGCTATAGTTGTCCTTTACACCCTTGTGAATTTTTCAATTTATCGACCAGTACGCAAAGACACCGTACGAAGTTTTGCTAAAAAACAGAAATATACCGTTTATTAGCCAAAAGCTTGAATATTGCACTCATAGTTTTGTACGCGACGATAGCATGACACCATCGATGACGCTACTGTAGAAAGAACCATTTGAGATTATTGCACGACAATGCTAATGTTATAAACTAGGCATGCAACGAAGAGTTTTCAATTTTAATCAACATTTAAAAACTGGCATAGTTATCAGGCTTACGTTTATCAAAAGCGACTTCATCGGCCAATTAACCTCGATCTCAGCAACATGTAACATTACCGGTTTGAAACCGTTAATCGATCTGGCAAGAAAGTAAGTGGTATCCGTACCGTCTATTTAAATCATGTGAAACCAGTCACCAATAATTTTGTATTATTTGTACTTGTTCCTAGAAAAATGGCGATTATATGACGTATTTGTCGTAAAGCGGTTAATTCAATTGATATTTAATCAATTTTTTAAAATCTAATTTGTATTAATTTTAAAGTTTTGTGTCAAATTAATAGTACACTTAATAAATTTTAGCAGGATGAAGGTGAAATAATAAATTTGTAATTTACAGTTCAATTGAATTTACAGGTGAAAACTAATGCCATCTTTTACAGCCTACGGCTTGGAGAAATTAGTTCATTAATAGATTTTGTTCTTAGGGAACCTTTATTGAAATCTATATGTTGAATCTATATGTTGAATGGTGGGAAATTAGAATTGCTGATAAGAGACATCAGAATGAAGAACAGTTCAGTAAAATTTTAATTGTCTTGTGATAATAATAGTTAAACATTGGCCACCGGGAAACCGGACCAATTCTGATAGTACTAACTAGGCTTCCCTTTCCCTACCGTGTTGAGTCTGTCATAAGTAACATCCATTCCACTCCTTCGGTTTTGTTATATGTAACACGGGTGTGCGGTTAGGCCCGGCATTCCGAAAGTTCCTTTGTCTATGTGTGCTAAGCTGATATTAAAGCGCATGATGATACGGTAAGAGAACATACCAAATATTATATTTTTTTAAATAATAATGCTGCAACACTATAGCTAAAATATCATATAACATGCGTAAAATTTCAATGCCCAGTTAACTATATACCTCCCTCAATTTTCACATAAATTATCACCACACATGACAGATCGTTTGTTCATTGGTGTATATGTATATTATGTACGATGTATTCATATGATACCTCATTAATAAAACCACAACATGAAAACTAAATTTACCAACTTGTTTACAGATATTTTAAAAGATTACGACATAAGTATCTGGTTTCTAACTGTTTTATTTTATTATGTGTACGTACAACGTACATATACAAATTTCCAAGATTATAATTACTATACTATGTACATGATAATATTATTACGATAATAACATGCAAATTTTAATTTCATCTTTTGGATAAAAACAGACACACACACATACCCAAAGAACAAAAATATAAAATCTTTGTAAGATTTAAAAAAATCTTATATATGATAATTTGTGTACGGTATATTAGGTAATTGAAAATTAACTTGGTATTCTGTTGGTTTTATATAATATACGATGATGATAACAAATGGTATTCTCCGTAAAAGAAAAAAAAATTGAAGAGGGTTTTTGATATCAGAATACGTAGAAGAAAGACTAATTATTATTAATCGCACGAACACATTGTTTAAAATCTAAAACTTGTACCGTTGTCAGTTATTGTTTTAATTAATGAATTAAGTATAAAGGTAGGTAATCTATTGTGACCGCAATTCCAATTATTATTCTGCGTACATAAAAATTAATTTTCTTCTTAATGAATTGTAATAGTGATCGCTCAGAGCATTAAAATGTCCTTGAGGGGATGATCAGATTTGATAAAAAATCAAAAAGTTTACATAAAACTGCTTATGAAACGTTATTTTAAATAAATGAAATTATCGGTGTGAAGGTATTCTTTTCACTAATGATAAACCGAGCAATTAGCGCAGTAGTTAAAACTACAGTGTTTGGCCGGGAGGTACCCGGTTCGAATCTAACGAGGAAGCTGTCTATACAAAGTGTTCATCGCTTGATTGCGATTGGTGGGCAGAATCAATGGGACCATTACCTATGCCAGTACAGGATGGTTGGAGCATAGCAACATCTGCTTTTGAGCCAAATAGGATTTTAAACACTGTTACGTACGAAACGTCTTGTGCCCCCTTCTCAGATGTTTGTATGTTACACCAAAGCTCGAAAAACTTCAAATCGATATAGCAATGCATGATTTTTACGTCGGCGATTGCATATCTGCGGCACTAATTCTATCACCAAAGCAAATTTAGCAATACAGGAGATTTCAGGATTGTTGGCAATAGGCAGTTTGATCCTCCGAAAATAAAAAATTCAAATTTCCTGAGATATTAAGCGCTGTTCCATTTGATTTCAGAAAATACGCCAAACTGCATATTGATGACGGGTCCGTGACAGTCGACATCGGATCTCTAATGGAATCCTATCAATGATACATGTTAAGCAAAATACAGATCGGAGATAGAACAATAAATTACAAACGCGGGATATTATCTCAGATTGCGCGTATTTTAAATTCTTTAGGATGGATTTCACCTTCATTTATTGTATTCGTAATCAACTTATAGAAACTATGGTTGTAAAATTTAAGTTGGGACAATCCACTCCCTGTCACTGCTAATATCGAACATCAATAGCAAATGAACAAGCCATCATTTCTTGAACTGGAGAAAATTAAAATTGTACAGTTTTTAATGACATTTGATTCAACAACAGACGTCCAAATTCACGGGTCTTATGATTCGTGGAGTTTTTATGTAGCAGTAATTTATCTTGGAACAACCAATAGTTTACATTAGTCTTTCTAGTATTCTCATGTCCAAATAGAATGTATCACTTGTGAAACAGGTGTCTCTTCTAAGACTCTAGCACTGTGGATCAGTATTGTAAAGTCAACTAATCAAATATACTAAACAAGGCATTAAAAATGTGGAATGTTATGTCTGGACCGATTCAAAGATCGTCTAATCTTGGTAAGAAGTTGTAACAAGGCGATGGAAAAGCTTAATTGGTAACAGAATTTCAGAAATGTTTGGAAATGTTTCTCAAGTACAATGGAGTCATATTTTACATTACAAAACATATGTTTGAAATAGGCTCAAAAGAAATTCAAAAGAACATACCTAACTTAAATTATAACAAAAAGGTTCTAAAAGTAATATATAATCTTTAACTCCATTCATTATTTTAAGAGTTTAAGGGAAACGGAATACATTAGAAAAGTTTTTCAACACTAGGCATACCATACTTTTACCTGTGGAAATCACATTTTTAATCATCGTAAACTTTTGGTCTTTTGAAACAGAAAAACTGAATAATCAACTGATGAAATAAGGTTAGAACTAACATCAACAAGTTGGTTTTTATCTATTTCTGTATACTTAGGTAGACTATGCTGGTCCACTATACCTTAAACAACGAACAGGAAGAGCCTTTATTCTCCTTATCAAGCGATACATTTGAGTCTTTATTTATTTTGCAATGAATGCCTTTCTCGAATCGTTCTCATGGGAATTGGTTTCCATCAAGCAGAGGCATTCCTTTTTAAATCTTGTCGGTGAACTGTTCCATTTATATAAATTAAATAATGAAAATACAGTTATATCGCGTCATAAATTTGAGAACTGAATAAAATTTACTGTTAATCCACATTTTGGTGGTTTGTAGGAGTCTTGCGTAAAATCGATTAAATATCAAGTAACCAAAAATACGGTGATGACGTCCGACGAAATGCAAATACTGTTAGTCCAAATTTAGGGCATTCTTAATTTCAGACCAATATGCCCTATCAGTAATGACACAGATGACCTATTTCCACCAACCCTAGCACATTTTCTAATCGGTGAACCCATCACTTCAATTCCTGAACCCTTAATTGGAGCATATCAACGCAAACCAATTATCAATTAACGCAACATGCAGCAGCAAAGAAAATGCACTAAGAGGCATGAAAACATCAAAATCGGAAAATTGATAGTCATAAAAGAAGACAATATGGCCTCATCTATGGTCCGTGTCTGTGGCGTTCCATAAGGTAGGACACGCAGTATCATTAACGAAAAAAAATATATAAAATGCATAAGGCTTGAGACTACCAGCTCGGAATGGGCACCGATTGCCATGGATATAACCGAAATAAGAGTCATTTCCTAATCCTTTCTAGCTGTGTGTAATCAGTGTTCGCAAAGTAAGTGGTAGTTGTAGTTTGAGCGTGTGACACCGCCGAGTCAACCTGCTCTGCGAGCTAGTGACCGGGCAAACGCACGAGCAAGTAGACTGGCGCCCAACATTTAAAATTTTTAATTTTCTACCCAATTGACTACCGCTATACAGTGGGAATGGCACGTTACAGTTGACCCAAAGTAGGGATCGGGGAAAAAAATAAAACAAAATTTTGAACATAAGGTCCTACTAAAAGAGGTAGCAAAACGCTTACGAAAATCTAATCTGACGATCAGTTTGGAAAAGTCAAAGTTTTGTCTCAAGGAAGTCCGGTATCTAGGATATATCTTGGATGAACAAGGATTAAGAGTCGACCTTGAAAAGATCACGGAAATCCTAAACTTTGCAATACCAAAACCTGTTAAAGATGCTCGGAGACTAATTGGAATGGCCGGTTGGTATAGCTGATGCGTACCCGATTTCTCAACCGTTATATCTCTCATTACCAACTTATTGAAAAAGGCTGCCGGGAAGAAGTTTGTGTGGCCATCGATGGCTCAGGGTGCTTTTACCCATTTAAAAACGTTGCTGGTATCTGCATCAATGCTTGTAAACCCAGACTTCAAAAAGGGGTTCACCATTCAAGCCGATGCTTCTGACACTGAGATTGCTACCGTTTTCACACATAAGTAAACGATAGTGAACCTGTAATCGCATAAATGAGTTAAAAGCTTACTTCGATGCAACGTAAGTATTTCGCAACAGAGCGGGAATGTTTGGCAATGGTATCGACAATAGAGAAACTCAGAGCTTATATCGACGGAGTAAAATTCAAGGTAATAACAGATTGTGCTTCACTAATATGGCTGAGAAATCTTAAAGATCCCACATCAAGATTGGCCCGCTGGGCCATGTGACTACAAGGATATGATTTTGAGCTACAGTATAGGAAGGGTAAACTTAACATAGTGCCCAACGCCTTATCCCGCGCGGTGGAGTATATTCAAGTTAATGTAGTGGAACAAGATGATCCAGCATATCAGAAGATCATAAACGACGTGACGAATTTCCTAGACAAGTATCCGGAGTTTCGAGTTAAAGATGAAAAGTTTAACAAATATTGCCAGACCGGAGGAAATCATGGTGCATGTAACTAGGAGTGGAAAGTTTATGTTCCAAAGAGAAAGTAAATCATAGCGTATAGTCAGCTATTCGCAGTTATCTAAAGGATGATCAGCGGATTTGGGATGAGAATATAGGGTAAATATAGCTTGTCTTAAGGACAGCGGTGCATGAATTGTAGCGACACTCCTTACTTTGTGAATTTCGGTAGAAATATGGAGGTGGCTTTTGCGTGGTTCACCTACAACACAGGAAAAAAGGAATGTCAATATCGGGAAGAACACGCACAAAACATGTCAAAAATACATTAAATAGTTAGACAAAAATTGCAGAAAGAAATATATAATTTACGAGCACGTCCAATCGAATTCGAAGAGGGTAAGATGATTCTGAGAAATAATTTTAAACAGTTCAAGGCTATTTATGGATACATTAGCAAATTCGGCACGGTGTACGAAAAATGTGGGGTTGTGAATAAAATAGGAAACAACACTTACGTCTTGAAAATCATAGACGGTAAAAAAAGGTAAATTTGATGTAAAAATCGGTAAGGTATTTGTCAGCGTGTTGATTCTTTTGGCAAATCATACGATTTTGGTATGAGTGAAATTCTGAAATTGTTTTACACTCCGGTAACGAACAATGATACGAAAATTTTCTTAAAGCCCATTTCGGCTTAATGAACATTTTCGTTATTTCACTTGGGGTGTAATGTGACGTTCTATACGGTAGGACTCGGCGTATCTAACGAAAAAAATATATATAAAATGCATAGGGCATGAGACTACCAGCTTGGAACGGGCACCGATTGCCATGCATATAACCGAAATCCTCCCTAGCTTTGTGTAACCAGTGTTCGCGACGTAAGTGGCAGTTGTAGTTTGAGCGTGTGACCTCGCCGAGTCAACCTGATCGGCGAGCTAATGACCAGGCAAACACACGTGCCGATAGACTGGCACCTAACATTTAAAATTTAACATCGTCTACCCAATTGACTACCGCTACAGTGGGATTTTTGATCATATTTGAGACAAATTTTATCGTGTAAAAAAATATTTTAATATTTAACAATCTCGTTGTTTGACTTACAAGTTATTTATAACTTGAATGTTTATACAGTCTTGAAAGTATATGCAGAAGTATGGGCAGCTCAAAGTTTCTTTCCTAGATCACGATTTTTATATGTGATAAACATTTTTAAATTATAAGATTACTTAGAGTTGGACCAATTAAATTCAAATGGTATACAGAAATTATAATCTTTCAAACCCCTAAATATGTATGGACAAATTTAAATTTTGAAAAAATGTATATTACAATTATTCCACAATCAAACTCCTTCAGAAACATCTGGTTTTTAAATAGTAAACGGGAACAAAGAAATCTTACAAGAGCTGGAACAACTTGATAAGCTTAAAGAGAAAAAAATATTTTTTTTTTATAAACCAATACCTTGATCAATGTTCCAATCTGCAAAATGGTTGGCATCGAGTATGATAATTTGCCTTTAATTCTTGGAACAATTAGACCTTATAAAGCTGCAAGGATAAATTTTCACGATTCGCCATTTGGCCATTGTAAACCACTGAAGCAATAGTTTTAGTTCAATAATATAAACGATCCCTTAAACGTGTACATTTTGGAATTAAAAAAAAAATTTAAAAAAAAATATGTCCACTATTTTTATGAAATTATCAGTCACCAAATGACAATAAAAAAAACAAAAAAAAATGTTCAATAAAAAACTAAGTCTACTTGGTTTTTTGAAAAGCAAGTATTTTACTTAAACAACAAGTAATTTTGTCATCATTCTTTTTTTTCAGCATAAACGACCAGCGTAAAGAGATACAAGAGCCTTAAAATTATCAATTGCACAAATTATTCGTTTGTTTCGTTTATATCTTAGAAGCTTTCATTATTTGGTAATCTAAGGGCTTGACCAGTAGCACGAAAGGCCAGACTCTTATTGCAAAACTGTTATCGGTAGATTTTTTCTAGAACAAGCACACTCAAATGTTTCTACTAAACTTTTACAAGCGCACTGATTTGGGCGATTTTGGACAATTAAAATTCTACCAAATAATTACGTGTAAAGAAATACAAACGACAGTAGCTAAATAGGCAACGTTGCAATAATTTACTAAGATAATTTGCATTTTAGGGCAATAATGGGCTTAAGGCAAATAAATTAGCGTTAGTTACCCCATTCCATCAATATTGATAAAAAATATCCGAAGTTAGATAAACTTGAACCGAGTCATGACAAAAACTAATGTTAAATCCGTTATAATTTCACCAGCTTCAGAATACGTCAGTCATTGTAATAGTCAATGATTTACATTCTCGATTACATTACCAAACTTTCTTAATTGTAATATTGATCAATGAATAGAAAACATTTTTTAACTAAAATATTTCAAATTGGAAATTTACTACTCGTAATTAATCAATAAAATAATAATTAATTCAAATAAATTACAATTTAAAAAACAAACATTTATGTTAATTAATTAAAGCAATATACAATTAGAACAATTATATATATATATATATATATATATATATATATATATATATATATATATATATGTATATATATATATATATATATATATATATATATATATATATATATATATATATATATATATATATATATATCCATAAAAATCATTCATTCATTTAAATTCGTATGTCACGATCAATATTGATTGTTTCGCGTACCAATGTCATTTGATTGCATTCAATTTTAATTCAATCAATCGATTTACTGTACAACGTTTGCACTAGAAGTACCCAATTTTCAACACCACCAACAATTTATCGTTTAGTGAATATCTTAAAACTCAAGGACAAGTGCATTTGACTTTAACCAAACGATCTAGGGCAAAACTTATAAAGTGTTCAACTCAATCAATAGTTTAAGCGCCCGTAGTGAATAACTCTTTATGTTGCATTTTACGTACATATCAAATATGTACGTGATGTATTGAAGAAGAAAAATGTTAATTAAAAATTTTACACGACTAACCATTAATCATTTTTTTTATTTTTTTTATTTGTTAATAAATTTTAATTATTTTGCCGGGTTTAATTATTGTTCGTGCGATTATGAAAGCGGTTGTAATAGTTTCGCGCACTTTGAAATTTTTTAATTGAAAACCACATGAATTTTTTTTAATTTATCTGCATTTTTCGACAAATTGTTCTAGGCTAATTTTAATTGTGATTTTGTATCATCATCATGAGTACAAAGTTCTGAACATACATTTACGTATATGTTTCATTCACAGAGGGTAGTTTTGTAGATATAATTATATATATATATATATATATATATATATATATATATAAAACTACCCTCTGTGAATCAAACACAAGTTGATTCGAAAAACCACAATTATGATTTAAACTGGGCAGAATTTTACAACGATGACTGTTAAATCAAGGTCTCGGCGATACACGCTCTCTTTCATTTAATAATCTAAATTGTACATCCTTTTAAATACAATTTCTGTAAACAATCCTAAAATTGTTAAATGTATATAAATTGCAGATTACAAAAAAAAATCAATATCCAGCACCAACATCAATACTATAGCAACCGTTAAATGGCAAAATACGACAGTTTCTTTTTTCAATTCTACACTGCAACCATTATGATTCTATCACTTAGTACATGTTCAAAACAAGTGTTGGTTGTAAACTAAATTGTACTACATTTAATCGTGTGTGGTGTAGACGCATCAACTGTCAAATAGTAAAATTTCATTTCTTTGAAAAATCCGTGTGGCGATCAATTAATAATCCAAACACGAAATGAAATTTTTTTTTGGTTTTTCTATCAAAAATTTACATAAACAAGACACGTGGGTCGATTTGAAATAACGATGGAAAAATTGAAACAGAGAAAAGCGAGGAAAAAAGATTTTCCAAGAATATTGTTAAGATTGAAACTTGCACAAACATTTAGAATTTTGAAATATTTAACGGTACAAAATACTCGAAGGAATCCAAAAATGTGTGACACCTTTTGGAATATTTTATTGAAAATGTAATGCAAGTCCTATTTATATGTGCACTAAGCAGAAAAGGGTTGAGAATATTTAAATTTGTTGATTTTTCTGGTAGCGACGTAAAGATTTTTGTGTTTAAACCCTGCAAGCTTTCTTAGGGATGATGCTCTCCTAGCTCATGGTGAATTTAACTTTCTACTTCACGCCGTTACCAGCCTAATCGAGATAGACGCACGCATACAGGGTTACTTTGAATATCTACATTGCATTGCTCTAGCCAGCCTGTACTGACATGGACGATGGTTCGGCCAAGCCATGGGCACTTCCACAGGGGATCAAGTTGCGTGTTCATAGTCATCACTGATCGCAATCAAGTGATGGAAAATCTATTTTTCAACCATCCCTTTTTGGGATTTAAACTCGGTACTTCCCGTTTTAAACAGGGCAGCTTTAATCACTGGCCAATTGCTCGGTGATGTAACGTTAAAAAAGAACGTTTGCAGTAATAATTAGAGCTCATATTGGGTTATATGTTAATTGCAAATTAAGATATAAACCGTTAAACATCTGAATTAACTAGACTGATCCAAACTGATCCCAGAACTAGACTGATCCAGGATATTCGCTGTGCTTTTACTCAACGAATAACAACATATGAATCTTCATTAAATTCATGATCATGAAATCGTGATCGGACTTTAAGTAAAATGCATTTTATTGAATAGTAGGTGAGCATGCTAGTTCAATCATTTGCAAAGAACACTGCTACTGGAGACAGTCCATCGTTGATAATTACTGTAGAAACTATATTAAGCATAAAGGATCTAACATAACTATATAAAAATAAAAAGATAGCTCGGTTCATCGATGTGTGGGTATTACATCGATTTACGGCCAATGAACATAAATATTTGCAAGATTATTTTATAGCCGCAATTCGTTGAACAAGCTGCGGTCAGACGACAATACATTCCCAACTTAAACAGTTTAAAACTTGGTGAGTAAAATAGTTTCAAAGTAATAAAACACAATTCATCCTGGACGCACTTCATCCAGAAAAGAACAATGTACCAACGATCATCGAAGTATCCGTGTTTCTGGTCGAATAAGATAAAAGGAACAGTGTTTGCCGCATGAATGCTAACCATCTTTAAAGAGTTAGTAAGAAGACACACTGTATACCTATACGATGCGCTATAATTTCTCCTTATATTTTGTTGCGGGGTGGATGGCTATAACTGTTCAGAGTATAGCATTGTTCGTAAGGGTGGATTTATTAGAGGAATAAACATGGCAAGCTGATCGAAATTAATAATAGCTGGGAAATCATTGAAGTAATTGAACCCTTATCAATATGTCATGTTCATTATTCAACAGTAATGCTTTGGAAGTTTATTGTGAAAATGGCCAACGAACTTACTTTAATTGATAAGAACCCGTCTTTGGCAGCCTTAGTCACACAAGACTTTTATTCGTTGTTATGATGGTGTTTTGCAGACATTTCAAACCACAGGAAATAACGGAAAATATCAGCATCATTTGTTAGAAGATTCATTAGGGACTTTAGGGCGTAATTAATCCGATGATATTGCGGCAATATGTGTGTGCGTGATAAATAGCAGTTTTTCTTCACTCTCTATGACTGTCATCTTTATTGGTGCGGTAATTTGTTGAAGAAGTACGAATTACTGACTCTAGCTGCTTATCGAACTTTGAATCAGGTACGATAACTAAAATCTTTAATGACTGCGCCCAGAAGCTAACGCCTACTTAATAAACTTTCCTCCAAAGTGTGAATCAAAATGAAGGGACAATATATGTTTTGTATGGCTTTAGTGGGATTGGAAAAACTTTCCTTACTATAGCTATCCTGGCAGAAGCAATAAAGCACGGAAACTTATGACTTGAGGATTTATATTCTGGAATTGCTGACACACTACTACCTATAGTGATAAAATATCGCAACTAATGTTTAAGAATTCTAGTGACTAAGATAGTCTACAGAAAAGTCGCGGAAGCTGCGGAGACCAAACCATAAAATAATAAATTTATGAAATAAGCCAAAACCATGGTTCACTTTTAAATTTCCAGCGAATGCTACTTGTATCAGTTAAGAATACTGGAGATCTAAAAGCTTCACTGAAACGATTCTTCCTATATGGTCAGAGATTCAAAGATTCCGTCTAACAATCAACATGAGATTATGACGTGGTGATAGTTCATATGTACAAGAATTCTTTGGCGTTGCTGAAAATTGGAGAAGTTACCAGAAGAGAATAACTAGTTAAAATTACCAGAAATACCTTGGCAAATTATTCTTTCTGTAGAGGACTGTAGAGGTTTTTGGATATGTTATCGAATCGTTTTAACACCCAAAAGGTTAATTACCTATTAACAATATCATTTTGTCTACAATTGAGGGGGTGCAATAGGTTACACGTTCTTAGACAACGAAGACGATTAAGATGATGCTATAAATTATCCGGTACAACTTCTAAAACTTCTCACTATAAATGGTCTTTCTGCACATCAAATCACACTTAAATTCGTTGTTTCGATTATGCTTCTCCGTAACCTTGTTCTAGGAGAAGACGTTAAATGGCACTGATGTTGATGGATGGTACCTTACAATGAAATTTCGTTGACAATATTTTTTACTTTCAATTTGATTTAAATTTGGAAAAGTTATCATTATTTATGATAAATATTAGCAAGTCAATGAAGTTGTATCAAAGTCAACCACAAAAGCTATCTTTCTCCGAAGAATTTCGTAAATTTTTTTTTAAGATTCACTTTCAATACACTTTATACATAATCTATCGAGCACGTCCAATCTTCAGACAATCTAAATGTGTACATCTAACCAATTTGTATTCATTTACTAAGAAAAAGTTCGTTTCTATCAAATATACATTCGTACAGTATCTTGAATACAAAACGGAACAATTATAATTAATGATTGTCTATACTATATCCTTTATATTTTATGTGCAAGGTTTTCCATTTTCAATGTACGAATCTTAAAATTGTTTATAAGTGACAAATTTCTACAAAAGTGTTATTCTAAGTGAAACCACAATCCATAACATTAAACCAAGAACTATGTAACACGGCTTTATTGAAATTCAAATATTTTGTTGACATTCAAACTGGAAAACTCTAAACCTACGAAATAAATTGAAAAATAGGACGACATGCCGTTTGCTATTAATATTAACGGTTTTTGCACTCAACTGTCAAAGAAAGTAAATTTTCATAAATCAAAATTATGTGTACCAAAAGTAAAGATTTGATCCTAAAATAATTTGTAAGTTTATATGACGTGTTCATGGCATGAGATGTAATGCTCAATTATTCGCATATAGTTTCTAACATTCGGCGAAGATCTTTACAAAGGACTACAATATGATATTATAATAATATAAAAATACTAGGTATTTAACTCATACACGCACATAACTCATAATCAACATAAAAACATGACATTTGTTTTATGATTTTTTATGTTAAATTTTTTATGTCATGACAGTAATATATGAAATAGTAATGGTACTACAACAATTTATTAAAACAACAACAAAATATTTAATTGCTTGTAGTTTTCTTGTCCTTTATAAATATAAACGGTTTACCAATATGGGCGCTTAAATAGTGGCGTCATATCTGCAAAACAATAATTTTTGGTGACCCAAAAATGTTATCATCAACAGCTCTGAAAATTGAAAAAAACTAGAACCTCATTCAGTTCGCAAAGATACTATTAACGAAACTTTGTTCACTATAAACGCAGGTGCCTGACTAACCACGTTAGAACCGATTTTATACTTACTGTAAACTACCGATTTACCTTTAAATGCAATTTTAGTGTCATATAAAAATCCGAAACTGTGTCAAGGAAACTGCAAAACCCAGGATTTACTAAATACGGGGCAAATCTATCTTTTGTTTACCCTAATAATATTACTCTCAGGTAAAATACCAAGGTTTAGTTAAGAGCAAACAAAGAAAATGAGCCAATCCTTGCTCTAAATTTTTTAATTCACATCTACTCATGATTTATTTTATTGTACTCAACCAACTCGTTTAATTTCGATTAAAATCCGATTATAACTCCGCCTTTAATTTGTAATATATGTCTGAAATTTCTAAAATAATAAAATGGCCAGTAAGGATCAAAATGAAGATACAATTATGACTAATGTCAAACAAAAGCTTGAGATTAAAGCAGCAATGCGATTCAGCTTGCAATCATTCTGGCTGGATAACACAAAAAACTGGTTTCATACAGCTGCGTTGCAATTTTAGCTTCAGAGTATCAGAGCGGAACGGTTAAAATCCAGGTATAATTTGGCGGCCTTTTTTCGAAAGTTATAGCAACACAATTGCGGGACAGGAAAATATCGAAGATAGGAGGTCGGAAGAACTCAGTCATAAGCGTTTGTTGGCTTGATCAAGTTTTAACCCAACAATTATTAAGTCGCTCTGGAATTGACGGATGCAAGGGATTATTAAAATTGCTTTGGTGGTCCAGCCAGAGTCTTTGTAACCGAATGATCTAGCAATGACAGCGGACAAATTCTACGGTGTCATGTTCAGAGGACCACATATTGAATCAGTGGTCAATCAGTCGCGTTTCCATCAACAACGCGACTTCCTAGGCTGGAATCAAGTTGCATTAAATTGCTCCAGGTAAATATTAAACTAAAAGATCTTTCGCTTATGCTTTTATTCCAGATAATGTGAACCATCTAATCATATTGACACTGATTTTCTCAGTAATTTCGATCTCTTCGTCGATCTTTAACACATGAAGCTCATTAATTTAGCTACTTATAGCTGTCAATCAATGCTCACCATATTATGGTGCCAATTGATATACCAGAAACTCCCATTCATTCCATGATCGATAATTACAGCCCTGAATTACAATTTACCAGTGAAACACAAAATGGCACATGACATTGTTGCATAGGCCCGTGACAAAAGCACGCCGACTAAAAATTGTGGTTCGTTATAAAGCTGCATTTACAGTTTTAGTCTTTGGCAGAAATAAAAATTTCCAGACTATCTGCATCTCCTGTCTCTTATCCAGTCTAATTTGTAAATAAATGGGATCAGGATGAGGAGCCATGTGGGGGGATTATTATTACCTAAATATGGTCACAACAAGATGTTTTAGCGATTTATGAACGAAGCCGTGCGAGACTTAGACTTTGTTTTTGTCTATACGTTGACGACATACTATAACTATTCCAAATGTTAGACACTACATCAAGACCGCCAAATGCGTATTTGAAGTAGCCCCTTTTGATTTTCTTAGCCAAAAGATCCCCCATAATGATGTTCTGCTATCTGACGAACGAATTTATGTAATTAGGGTGTGACGTTGTAATATTGGTGTGACGATCTCAGCAATTTCGGACTCCAGCTCCTATATCAGTCAAAAGAGTCCAGCAATTCATCGGTTTGGCAAATTATTACCATCGATTCATTCCGAAAATTGCTGAGATCCTCACACCAATTCACATACACGTGGCCGCATTACTCAAGATGCCTAAAACATCCGAGAATTTATATTGCCCCGAAGAGTGTTGGAATGCATTCCCTCAGCTCTTAAACTATCTAACTTAATTCTCCAGCTTACCCTCGACTGATGAGTAACACAGTATCGCACCTGACGCATCAAATACGGTCAATGCCATTCTACAACAGTAAAGTAGGAAATGTTGGGTCTCCTGGATTCTAAAAATTTGTCATATGCCCAAAATAAATACTCACAATTTGATCGAAAATTGTTCGCAATTTATCTGGCAATCAAACATTTTCGTTAATTTGTCAAAGGTTCGGACTTCACAATTTACGCCAACCACAAACCAAGAGCAATTGAGTCATAAAACTGAACACAATTCAAGGCAATCAGATCACGAAACTGCGGTAGTCGAGACTTTCTTTGACTTTACAATTACCAAACCACAAAAGGCTGACTTGGAACTTTAGAATTTACTTTTTGGTTCTGTTTGTGGAACTAGTTCCAAAATGAGATTATAGAGCTTTTCAAATGTCCTGGCTTGGAAATCTATTGCAAAATATCAACCGGGAACAAACAACCTTATGTTGCAGAACCTCTATACCAAAGTACCCTTGCTGCTAGTAAATTAATCACATTGCGATACAATTGGCCCAGTATAAGTCAAGGCGTAACCCTTTGAAAATTTCGTACGGAAACTTGTTTATCCTGCCTAAAATCGTAACTTTAGCGACATTTAAAATCACCTCATCGGACCATTTGACATTTTTCAGCTGAATCAGCTCAATTTGAGCATATCCATATAGACGTCGTAGGACCACTTCCTACGTGTCGATCGTTTTACCCGTTTGCCCGATGCGTACTGCATGACAGATAGTAGAACGTTAAAGACTGCACTGATGGTCAAAGGTAATATAATTCAGTGGAAAAAAGATCATTAGCAGTGCTCATTAGCCTTTTATTTGTTTACGGAGAAACGATAAAGCTACCATGTGAGTACTTCATCAACAATCTTCTTTCACCTATTCCAACCGTCGTTCAACGTTCGTCGAACACCTTCAAAAAACAATGCAAAATCTCATACCAACAAACACTAGGCAATCTAAACAGGATATATTTGTTCTAAAATCTCCAGAGAACTGTGAGATTGTTATGCTGAATACTGTTAATGATAGAAAAAACTTTATTTTGGTTCTTGCATTTGGTATTCAAAAATATTACTCATTTTTTAAAGCCTGCGGTGCAATGCTTTTATTTCGACCTCCTTACGATTGTTGATGCTTTAATAAGTTTCGTGCGGTTTGGCTGGGCGCAGCATAGAAATAGGACATACAAATATAACTGCAAATAGTTGAAAGAGAAAATAAAATTAAAACAGAAGAACTCGTATCTTAATGCATTGCTGTGATAATTTCAAAAATGACGCGATTAACGCCATTATTTGCACCAGGTGATAAAATACTTGATTCTACAAAAGATAGCGAGTATTTCAAATATTAGGGCCCTTATTAGAAAACCCATCATATTATATAAAAATGATAATCATCATACATATGTACATTATGTATAAATACAATTCACTTACTATTAACATCATTGTAATTATGTATTATCATTATCACACCATCTTTAATTAGAATAAATTTAATTTTTGCGTAATTATATGTTTATGTATGTTGTTGTTGTTGTTATCTTACTTAAATTTAATAATACATACATTATTAATAAATTGTTGTTGCACATATGTCATCGTGTCATCTGCAGTGATTTAAATTTTGTGTCATTTGAAAATAAAAATGAATCGTTTATTTATGATTTAATGCTATACAATCGCAGCATACATTATACATATATACGAGATAGAATACATACTGTGTGCATAACGATTGGATACATATTTTACGAGGAGAACATGTTTTAAATGTTTTATGATATGCAGTCACGCTGGACAGTCTAATTATGCATATTTATGTTAGTCGGTAGGTGGTAAACCAAGAACACAACAAACTACCATACGTTTGATAATTCATTTTGAAACCATTGGCCAAATGGACATAATGAACCATAGTTATACTTCCATCATATAACGCACCTGAAAGGCATCTGTAATTCTAGTCCAAATGAAATGTTGCCAAAAAAGGTTTTCAACTTTCACTAGATGTTTTATAATGTTACGTTTACTGATCAATCAGTTTGCCAAACCATACGATCAAAGATTAAAACGATTTTTTTCTTAAACCATCGTCTTCATCGTTTTTGTGACCATTGGTCCATAGACTTCATTTTTGAGACTTGATTGAGACAATGATTGAGACATGTAAATTTTCGATGCGTCTCATTGGGAAACTTTTATTGTTAAATTTGTCAGGTGTAAGTTTCGTTTTTAATTCTTTGGAAAATATTGGTTGCACTGGGAGGTTCAAATTATAAATCCTGTTGTATAATACTAAATTGCAATTTATGTGCCAACTTCTTCATTAAAGTTATGAATGACTCTTCTTCGATAAATGCACACAATTCTATCGAATTTTTAGTTAACATAAAAAGTTACTGGCACCCTATAGAACAATTCGGTCGACGTGTCATATCGATACACACCAAGTTGTTTTTGGTTTCCCACGTACACATATTTTGTTCAACTCCTACCACTACGTTCGTCCATTTATGTAACAAACCGGTTTGTACTCATTCTCCGTCGTTAGGAACAGGAACATATAATTTGCAGAAGTTTTTAGTTTTGGCTTGATTTCAAGCTTAAAGTATAATTCCCAGTTTAATGTAGCTACACGTATTTTTATGGTGACGTAGTAATTTCAGGTTTGGATTTTTGAAGCTTTATTAGTCTTAAAGAACTAAATTTTATATTTTCTGGACAAACGCGATACTGAGTGGATACAAAATATTGATTGCAGGTTTTATGCAAACTACTAGTGAAATGGTTGAGAATATAATATATTTTTTATTTTCAGAATTTGGCCAAAGTTCCGTAAATTTACGTTATCTCAAAACTAGCACCTTATTCAAAAGAAAAAGTTGGTCGAAGGGATCATTTCGAGTTAGATAATTAGCCAATTTCACCTAGCTTTTTTGTTTAAAACCAATTTCCACTAATAAGAATGTACAGCTCTAGACTAACGGTAGTACAGAATCGGTTCTTTTAACTAAAACTGCTAAAACTATTTGTCTGTTAGATTTATAACTTATTTCATTTATAAAGTTAGGGTTAAATTTTTATGTGGGTGGCAAAGCAAATTTAAAGCAGCAGTAACTTTACTGGCTATGATCCAATCGACGAGTCATTCATTGATCTGAGGTCCAAATGATTACAAACGATAACTAGATAATATCAATTCACAAACACAAATATTGACCATTGGCTATAGTACATGGACAAAAGTTGGAAACTGGAACATAAGAAACCTTAGAGAAAGGAAATACAGCGGTATAACATCGAAATATTAGGCCTTAGCGAAGTAAGATTGAAAAACAGTGGGGATCTAACTACGAGTACAGGTAACTAACTACTCTGGTGGCTATAAAGAGAAAGAACGCACTACTCGAATGAAAACCAGTAAACAACCAGTAAACGACTGGCAAGATTCCAGTCGGCAATCAGAAATACTACAAGTATTCAGTGCTACGCATCTACAAAAGATGCTGATGACACAATAAAAGATGAATTCTTTGAACAGTCCAAGCAAATTTGTCCAAGCAACAGTCCAAGCAAATATATAGTACCCAAAATCCAAGAGTCCAAGGAGATTTCAATGCAAAAATTAGGACCAATAATACAGGCATGACGTCAATCATGGGTAAAGAAGCATTAGAGTCAACCAGAAACAGTAACGGAGATAGACTAATCGATTACTGTGTCAGTTATTTATATAGGTGGCAGTAAGCTCGCAATAGCTGGCAGTAAGCGGAGTGACCAAAACAACTGAAAAGCAGCATCAAACAGAAAGATGCGCACATTACATCAATGCGTAAGTAGAGACACCGAAAAGTTTACCAACATACCACAAACTAGAGATGCAGTGAGTTTAACTCTAATCTCACAAAATCAACAGCTAAACAGGTCGAAATAATTCTTCGAAGATAACCGCATATATACATTGAAGAAAATCACGCACTTCTAGATAGAAACTTTATCGAAACCATAAACACCTATCCACCAAAGGAGAAGGAAGTTACAAGTGCCATAAAGATGTTAAGGAACAACAAAGTTGCTAGATTGAACAACAACTGATCTACTAGATATTAAAATATTTAAAGCAGCTTTGTGAAAGTCAATTTAAGAGAATGCAAGAATTGGAGAGGAAATATGACCGCAATTATAGTAAGAAACTTAGGGATATCGGCATTCCGATGATACTAGTAGAACTCATAAAAGAAATGTACTGGGTTGCTGGAAATACAGTTCAATATAAAGGCAATCAAAATAAAAAATACAACTCACGAAGAGTTATGAGGGACGTGTACTATCTCCACTGTTGTTCTCAATATTGTTAGACAATGTAATGCACAGATTAAACGTAGCATGCCCAAATGGAATACAATAGGACCTCATCAGTCGTCTAAATGATCTTAATTACGCAGATCATATATATGCCTGCTAACACACAAATACGCCGATATGCAGGAAATATATGAGATGATAACAGAATTGGCATAAATAGTTGGTCTCAAAATGTATATCAAAAAGACCATTGCCATAAGAATCAATACAAGCATTGATACACCAATTCACATCAATCAAGAAAACTTGGAATTTCTCTATCGATAAATTCGTATAACTTAGTTGTATAGTGACAAAACAGGCGTCACTAGAGAGGATATAAGTCAAAAGATTAACAAAGCCATAAATACTTTCAACATGTTCCACATGAAACACATCTGCACTGTCCAAAAATACAAAAATGCGCATGTTCAATGACTGTGTAAAATCAAGACTTATGTGTGGTTGTGAAAAATGGCAAAACACGCAGGAAATAACACGAAAACTTCACGAATTTGTAAATAAGATGCGGTTAATGTCAAGCGATTAATAACACGCTTCTCGCCAAATAAAAACACAAAATAGGAGCTCCTTTTACAAATAACGCAAATCAATATCGAAAAAGAAATACGGAAATTGCGAAAGTCACCAATTAAGGAAGTTGATAATCTAACATCAAAGGTCATGCTTACTCTTTTTCATCTTTGATTTAACAAGTAGCATCTTTGTGAGGTCAAAGAAATCTTTTAAAAATAAAAATTGACATTCGTCCCGCCCATATAATTCTAAATTAATGATTTTGTAAGCGATAAGTTCAATGAGCTCAAATATATCATTAATCACGAGTGTGTTAAAAATTAACTGCATATACGAAATGTTAAGAAGAATTTCTTAAACATGTAATGAATATTTTTCGTGTAATTATGTATAAGAATTTTTTATTTATTTTCTTTTATTAATTGACTTGTAAGTTCGTGACTACATATTATGATATCTTTACTAATGATGATGTGTGAGTGTGTGTGTATATGATAATAAACAAATATACCATCATATAATTGTTCTGTCTCTGTCGACCATTATGTAATAAAATGTATTTTGTCTTATCTATATAAATGCGAAAATACATAAAAGTATATTGTTGGTTATGATGATGATGATGATGATACTAATAATAAAGTTCTCAAGAAAGTTATCTGTCATAAGCTCCAAATACATATGTACATAATGTTTTAATTTGAATACAGAGAGCATCACAATAATCCGTATGCAATCATCATTAAAGTTTTACACCGAGAGATATGATGAAAAAAATATTTTCTTAACTCTAATTTATGTACACATAAGATCACATGACATTTATGTATGTTAAATTAGTAAACCAACAAGATTTGAGAATTGTATATGGTATACGCACAAGATGCCCTCGAGATGTCTAGTCATAAATGATATGAATGTACGAGGTTCGTATGATAAAAACTTTGCAAATTTATTTTTGATATATGTAGTCTAATATTTTGGTATGTGGAAGCACTTCACATCATATTTTAATGACGTATTTTCTTGATGACAATACTAGTGTATAGGTGAACTAGTCGATTTGGAAGATATTGTGAAATAACCTAAAAGTAGGCCTTCGAAAAAATTAAATAAAACAACATTTAAAAGTTTAAGATTAATAATAATGTTGCTTTCAAATGGCATAGAAACTAGTTTACTCATAATTAATATTCCATTTTGAGCTATAGCTCATTGCTGGCACTTTAGTTTACGATAGATAAAACAACATTTACTGTGTTTTCTATCCTTTTATTGTTTTTCCCCAATCTGCTGTTTTTCTTTTGTTTTGGTCTTTTTTTATTTTTTATTTTTTTTGTTTACTTAAATTAAAGTAAATAAAATAATTCGAAGAAATAATATTATAATATAAGTTAATATAATATAATATTTTATAGAAGAATATTCCAAATATTGAGATACAGAGATCAGACAGAGGAAGTAGAAAAAGATGTGACAATAAATGTAGATTTAACGTCGCACGTGTGTAGCAAAAAGAAAATTTGCAATGAAAAAGTAAGGTTTATTTATTTATTTATTTCAATCATGTAAAAATACAATAGTTTGACTACTCACACAATACCATGGTAAAAAATAATAATAAGGAACATTAAATATAAATTTATGTAAATTATACACAAAAAAAAAACAATCTAATTATAATAAAGGTTTTTTGAACAACTCTCTCGAAATATGAAAATCAAAGAAATTAAAACTCTTGTTAAACTCGATTAGAACTTTTAACGATGATTCTGTGCTGTGAAAATTGTTTGAATAAAAACATGAAAAATACGGAATACGGAGAGAATCCGACCGCAATCTTAAATTTCTCTGTGGAACATAAATGCTATACTTCCCAAGCAATTCCGGGCAATCAATCCTTGAACACAAAACATCCCGACCAAACACGGCACAGGCTATTTCACGTCTACGATCTAGACTTTGTAAATTTATTAATAAAAGGCGGTTTAGATACGGTTTACGAATTCAGGGACGGTAAACGTCGTAATGCATAAATCAGGAATTGTTTTTGAATGCTTTCAATTCTGACAGCATGAATCCGAAAGAAACGATGTCATATGACCGAAGCATACTCCAAAATTGGCCTGACATAGGTAACATAAAGAGATTTCAACGTGTAGGGGTCATGAAACTCTCGGTTGTGTCTCTTAATTAAACCCAACATTGAAAACGCCCTACTTATTATGTAATCAATGTGTTTATTAAATGTAAGATTACATGAAAAAATTATTCCAAGATCTAAAATTTCGTACACTTGACTTATTTGTACATCCATCAAGACATATGGTGACACAATACAAGATGTCCGAGTTCTTGAAAAAGATACAACTTTACATTTATTAGGATTCAGAGATAGCTTTTTCAACACACACCAATTACAAAATATGTCAAGTTCTCGCTGCAGACGTTCAGTGTCAATAAAAGAATTAATATTGGCATACATTTTCAGATCATCCGCATATAAAAGACATCTACAAAAATTAAAACACTGAACTACGTCATTAATAAAGAATATGAAAAGCATTGGACCTAGGTGACTCCCTTGTGGGATACCCGACGATACGTTATATACAAATGAAACATCACCAAAATTCTTACGTATTGCTTTCGTAAACTTAGATAAGAAGCAATGCAAGTAACCGGAATAAAATCGGAACCGAAGACCATCAACTTATGTAAGAGAATGTTATGATTTAGCTTGTCGAATGCTTTCGTAAAATATGTGTTAGCGACGTCAACCTGCTCACGGCTTCCCACAGCTTTAAATAAATGGCCAGAAAAACTCATAAGATTAGTAACTGTAGATCTACCCGCCAAAAAACCATGATACACACTAATTTTGTTTTTAAAATGGAACTCAATTCTTGATTTAACTAAAGACTCGAAAAGCTTCGGAATCACGGATAGAATTGAAATTCTCCTATAACAAATAATGTCACTTCTTCTACCTGATTTAAATATTGGTATAACAAATGACAATTTCCAAATCTGAGGAAAGGAAGCTGTGGAAAGACTTAAATTAAACAGATGTAGCAATGGACGACACACAGAATAGGCACATTTAGCCAATATAAATGGAGTAATGCCATCGGGACCTGCACCCTTGTCAGTTTTTAGACTTTTTAAGCCATTAAGCACTTCATGAAACGTGAATTGGATCAAGGCGGCAACTGCAAATCTAGGAGCTTAAATTTATATTCGTACCGTCATCATCGAAAGAGCTATGAACAAAATTAGCAAAGGTGTCACAAATTACTTGAGAGCCAGTAATAGGTGAATTAAAATAGTTCAATACACGCGGATAGCCCTGCGATTTCCTTTTCGTGTTAATGAATGAAAAAACCGTTTAGGATTGGAACAAATTTCATTCTCAATCTGTAAGATATACATTCTATATAAAAAATCATTTAAAAATTTAAACTCTTTACATAAATCTGTACTTTATTGTTTGGCATTAATATCATAAGTTCGTTTATAAGCCTTAAATGCTTTAGACTTGCGAGTAGCAATATTTTTTAAACGGAAATTAAACCATCGTTCAGTATAAACGGAATTTACGAGGAAGGTGGAAAATATTCCTCAGAATTAAAGTAGCTGTTTAGCCAGGTCTCAGAAAAACAACAATATCCGCTATTATTATGATAATAGATATGAAAACCGTTATTGTTGTTCGTTGTATTGTTTATGCTTAGTAAATTATTTGTGATACTGCCGTCGATGATGCTATCCCTGTTGGTTTTATTTAAACTATACTGATGGACATTATATTTTTTCAGGCTTTATCTACTCATGGCTGATAAGATAAAGATCAGTAATAACCTGAAAAACAATCACGGCAGCAAAAGTGACACAACTTTCAAAGAGAGTTCGATGATTTAATCGGATCCGATGAAATAAAAATATTGAAAGCCGGAACATTCCTATATATAACAGTACTGTACATTACAATTTTCATAATTTTAAATATACAGTGACATGCAGAAAAGTTATCAACAGGTGGTCAATCTTATTTTTTTGAAGGTTGACAGTGTATTCTGATCTAAAAATATCATATGCCAAAAAATAGTTTAAAATATTATTCACCGAGCTAGTAGCCCAAGAGTTAGAGATGCGGTGCATAAAATGGAAGGTACTGTATTTCAATCCCAATAGAGGCAATATCCAAAAATACATGTTTCCCACGATTTACAATCGGTGATATTAATTAAGAAAATTTTGACCAGAATTCATGCGGCGGCCCACTTTCCATGTCATTTGCATGTAAAGTATTGATTACATTAAGCATTCAAAGGACAATAAAGCCGATGTCAGCATAATTTTCTCATTTTTCCTGCTCGTGTAAGTCTTTGACTCCATAGGTGGAAGATACGAAAAACCCCACCAAATATGAAGGACCGGGAAATCACATAGTCTCTTTAAGATAACGCATAGCTATGTCATTGGCTACTGTTATTTTTTAAATTGCAACTCGTGGAAATGAGAAAAACACAAAAACAATTGAAGAAGAAACATATATATACACCATTTAAACCAAGCTTAAAAGTGACAAGGTCTCCGCCACCATCCTTAACTCGTACACTTGACAGTTTCAAAAGAAAAATGCGGACTTTCACTCGAAAAGTCATGACGTTGATCTTAGCAATAAAATTTTGCAGATGATGAATCCAAATGAATAATCGAAAAATCATAACTACAGCCAATTTTTAACCTAAAGTTAGTAATGCAACTATAGTTTCATATTGATGACGAGGAGTTAACAAAAAAGACAGAATGGATAGTATGACAGAAACTATATTTAAGGTGGAACAGAAGAGCGAAATAATTTTTAAAGACATCTTGTATTTTCCAGTTCGAAACTTACAGTGAAGCAATGAAACAAAAGGAACACCTCAGAAAAATCAACAACGAGCAAGACCAAAAAAAAGGCATCATTTAACGTAATTGTATAATGAAATATGCAGAATTGCATAAATCATGCAATCAATTACAGATAAGGACTATAAAGTAATATCATTGGACAACGATATAAGAATAATCTATGGACCTTACCGGGACACGTATAAAGCATTAGCGAAGCTTAAAGAGCTTAATTTTGAGAAAAAATAAAGTTATACATTCAAAAATGACAAGACCTTCCAATATAAGAACAAAAAGACAAACTACAAAAAGATAACGCAGCAAATATTAAAAAAACAGTCAAAGAAGAGACTGGATTTAAAGTTATTAAAATCGGTCTTTTAATATATCACACACTAACCAAGGGAGCATTATCATTTTGTAAAACGAGACGGTTAGACCCAGCCAAACATAAATCACGTTAAACTTGAATAATCATAAGGTTGAACAAAAAAATCTGTAGTCCATCCTCTACACAAGTTTCGTCACCCTTACATTTAAATGCAAAGAAAGATTCAGCTGTTTGGCGTCCATGTGGGGCGCCCGCCGGTTAAAAATAATTGCTGTACCAGATCGATATCCTTTGCTGCATTTGCATGATTGTGCAATGAATTTGTCAGGATGTAATATATTAATAAAATTGTCGTTTATAGAGCCTACCACCAAATACCTACAGCCGAAGAAGACATTTGTAAAATTGCAATAACAACACCATTCGGTTTGCGAAATGCAGGGCAAACATTCTAGCATTTTATGAATAAAGTAATATCTGGATTGGATTTTCTACTATGGTCTATATTGACAATGTGTTAGTTGTGAGCCAGCATACAACAAATTTTAGAGTATTATTTGAGAGATTGGATAAATTCGGTCTTACAACTATATACTAGTCAGAAATTTGAAATACATTGCTTAATTCACGACGGGAATCCGTTATGTATGTGGAAAAAGCAATACATTTGCCAATTTATTATTAAGGATGAATTATGAGCAATCCACAGCCAATTAATCATTAGAGCCTCAAACATTTGTTAAATTTAAAAAAGCTGACTTGGTGTAAGCAAAATTGTTATCCGATATAAAATGTCGACCAGATTCCAAAGTTAAATTAGAACTAGTAGAAATACCGTAAAACATTATAAAAGCCCAAAAACATTATAAGCAAAACAGTTTCCGAGCAGTTACGCAACTTGTCCTATTGTGGGATACCTGTCACAAGAAAATCGGTTAGTATAAAGGGTATTAATATAAAGGTATTTTTGACTAAAGACGAAAAAATAACGTTGATAGTAACTCGTGTAACTCCTTGCCAAAAAGTAAAAATACAATTTTTTCTGTTGTTTCAAATTGCAACAAGCCTGAAGAACAACTACTAGTCCAGGAAACAAAAACAGGGATTCAAATAAACTTGTAAATAATTCCAATAAACTTTTAACTAATATAATGTTGTTCCCTATACTTCGGCACAACTTTTCAGAAAAATGACCACCTTGAGCAATAAAAAAATAACGGTACTTATTATTATTATTTTTTTTTTTTTTTGAATTTTTGAGAAATGGAGAAATTTCTATAAAATATTAAATATTATATGTTATTACAATAAACTCCTTAAAAACCTGCTCAAAGTGAGATATTTCAGAAAAAATCAATGTGAAGGCACCCGGGTTTCTTCTTTGTGTGTTTAAAAAAAAACCTTTCTAATCTTTTAAGGGTTACTTTCAGTGTAAAAAACCGGTTTCAGAACTATACGAAACTTTTTTGATACCTGTGTGCTAACAGATGTTTAAATCTGCGCGCTACGGGAGATTAAGGGAGTGTAATAATTAATATCAATGAATATATCAGGTACTTATAGTAATTTCTCAAAACCATTATATTGCATTTGATTTTAAAATTAATTGTTTATTTTGTGGCGAAGTGGTTCAAGAGATTAACTCCAAGAATGTAAGCCGGTACACGCAAGTCAGTGTTGTGGAATCAACCCAAATGCAACAAACTATCCAGGATCTTTATTGTAAACGCAATAATGCATGAGGAAGTATCGTCATACACGGATATCCTCTCAAATGCTACTGCAAATGAAGAGAAGTAACCACTAATCCGTTTGGAAGAAACCGTTTGGAAGAATCCGTTTGGAACAAATTGTTGGGATTAAGTATATTGCACCTGCTACAGCGGTTAAATTGTGTGAAAATATACAATGAAAATTGATTATAAAAAAAAAATTCGATAAGAAGAAAAAGTGTGCAATGGAGTGGTATTTGGACAGACATGTGCATATAACAATCACTTATGCGATCATTTAAGACGATAGGAGGATTATTTCTAGGACGACGCATTATCGATGACACCATTTTAAAATGGATTGCTTCTACGTCCGTTAGCATGCTTATGATATCTGCAATGAAACTTTTACAGTAGAAAAGTAGTACTGAGGTAGTAGGAAAGCAAGAGACAATCTGGACAAAAACAAATTTATTTAATGGTTTCAACATAATCCCTCTCGGGATCGGGCTGATGATCTTGTTAGATTCTTGTGCTTTGGATAAAGTTGAAATGCTGCTACATAATACATTGAGTAAACGTTGTACGGACGTCGTTTACGCAAGAAAACACAAAGTTCAGGGGGGAAAAATAACGAAACTTTTGTCATAAATTCGCACAGTTATTTCATCGAATTGTTTGTGTTGTCAAAAGTCCAAAAGAGTTACAGTCTTATTTTAAATATGAACTGGGTTTAGCTCCACCTTCCCTTTTCAACTACGGTATCCTACAAAAGGGAACAAAATCGAGCATCAAAACCATATTTAAAAGAGCTGACATTGGTTGGGCTATTTTCCAAGAAATTGCAAATATGTTGTAGACGGAGGCCATCTGCTTCACTCGGTCGTATGGCTAAGACAGCGGCATATGGCACGATTCTAAAAATGTATAGTGATTATGTTTTAAAATATTATGGCAGAAACACAACGGTAGTGTTTGATGGTTGTCCGGACTACGCCACCACGAAAGGATAAGAACCAAAGTGAAGTGCCATTGCCAAAATTACAGCAAACATCGAAGCAGAGAGCAATATGACGTGCACAATTTTTCAAAGCGAATTTCTTACAAACACCCATAATAAATCGGAATTCATCGGCAAACTCAAGCAACCCCTACATTGTTTGAACAAACCAAACAATGGTGGTGGTTGCTGCAGAGGACTCGGACATTTTATTGCTCCTTGTGTTTTTATGTTCACCAGCACGTCATACAATTTGGCTGTTTTGCCCCAAATCGAAGACTGTGTATGCTTTAGCAGCAGATAGGACACGGTTGTTTGTTTTCATTATACAACCAGCTTCCAGTTCTTCATTCTTTCAGAACCGACGTGCAATTGTTATTTTGGAAGTGTTCAGCATTTATTTCGGGTATACCATCAAGTTGAAGCGTGACTGGGATATGATTTACTACCAACACGGCTTGGGGATAGAAATTTGTCAAAATCAGTTTGCTGCCTATTTGACCTGTCACCGGGCCCAGAACATCTTCTCAAGTTGATATCTTGTACCTGTCATACGCAATGCACAACAAGATGCGAATGTATCACACAATATTCCATAAACCCAATCTACTCAGTGACCAAAAAGGACTACAAAAAGGGTTAAAGAAGCATTTGAACTTCTTCCCATTTGAACAAAAAGTTCAAATTCAGTAAAAGTTTTGATGAAGATCAAATTAACAACATAAATGCTTTGTCTTAATAAATTAATAAATGCATGCCTTAAAACTAACTATTAACCTAATACATGGAAGACTCGAATAGTTGTGCCAGTTCCTAAGCCTGGCAAAGATTACTCTATGTCTAGTAATTATAGGCAAATTAGTCTTCTATGTGTACCTTTAGTGAAGTCTTTGAAAATCGTTAAATTGGTTTAACTTTAGGTAAACTTAACTTTCCTACAACCATTTAGCAAGCCTCTTTATAATCTTTAGGTGAAATAACAAAGGGCAGAGATTTAATGGAAAGTAACTGTTTTCAGCGGAACTGGAAATATTTGATTTGATGAAGAACTAAATTAAAATAAACCTTCCCACCGGAACAAGTTGCAAGTTAATAAAAAAAAATTCTAGTAAAATTTATAAGGCTTAAGCAACTTGATGTCGTAAAAACTTGAGAAATTGTAGCTTTCCCGAGAGACTATTTAATTTAAAAAAAAAAAAAAAAAACATAAGGAGTTAAAATACATTACACTTGTATTGAAAATGTTTTTAACTAGGATTAAATAGGGAAGTAAACACAAGCTAGAACTTTACAAAATCTATATATGTATAGTTGTAGAACAAATCGTTTTATAGTTCAGACACTTTAAATCAAAATCAAGTTATATAAGCTGAACAAAATCTAGAGAATAGCACAAAACCTTCATAAACAGAAGGGTCCAATGTCTCCAGCTGCACCTTAAACCAAAAAATGGACGAATAAGTCTACAGAATTCGTTTCATGACTGACGAATGAATGCAATGCTTATGAAATCTTAAATATGATACTAGTTTGAGTTTTAAATTCAAGTACAAACTACTGAAGCGACTGTTTCAAAACTTGCAACTACTAAAATAAAATCATGGATTAATTGCATTCATTATGTATAGTTGCAACAATGTATATAGGTATATATATATATATATATATATATATATATATATATATATATATATATATATATATATATATATATATATATATATATATATATATATATATACATATTTATGAATTGCAGCGGAAACCCGCGCATCTCATTGAATCTAATTAAACTGATCTCATGTACGAGATACAAATATACAATAAATTGAAACATAAAATGCATTATATATACACAACATACATATGTGTTATACAGTTAATTGCTTCAATGTCATAAATTCTATCGCTAATTGATCGTGATCTTGTTGTTTTGAAGTTTTCGTTTTACAGTTTGCTTCTTAATAAATGTATATAGTACGCGATTAAGTTCAAGGCTGGATTAATTTTTCAACTTGTTGTTTTTTTATATATATATATATTTTCTAATGACGTTAATTTTATTATAATTTAATTTATTAATTACGATTAGATCAGTTTATTTTATGGTTAAAAGTCGTGGAGATGACTTACTTTAGGGTGATTTAATCGTTTTATTAATGTATTACTACTGTGTGATTTGAATCACAACTAAAGTGAAATATTTTGAACTTTTTTACGTAATTTTTACACAAAGACGCAACACTAATATTTAATTTTCAACTTACATTATAGATTATCTCAGATTTTATTGGTGAATTATGAATGTTGAAAATTACCTGAAATGAAAATAAAAAATTATATTAGATATGTTAAAATTATTATAGCTTCGTTTCAATTTACTCAATAACAGTCTCCACTATCACAGAACCATATTCTAGTGGTGACCGTACAGTAACCTACATTTAAAGAAATTTGAGTAAATGATACTTAGGGATTTCCGTTCAATATAATTATAACAACAGAGTTATACTTTGGCGTAATTAATCATCTGACCATAAATAAGAGATCATAATCTCTTTACTACTTGGCACGGCCCGCTTCATATTTATGACCATGAATACTTACATCATTGTGTAATGGCACTGATACAATTTTGACAAGCCTCTGCATCACCTTGACTTATGTTTATGTTACATAAAAAAAATGACGTCGAAACTCGATCGTATTAGTCGCATTAATATAAAACATTCAATCCTATTTTGGCGTTTCCTGTCTCTATAATATCAATTCAACTATTCTATCTCCTCGCATAATAAACGAGAAATAAATAACAAGATTTGATCACTAAGTTTGCGTGCAAACACACATTTGTGGATCTCCAAGAGCATTACAATACATAAATAGTCAAGTTCATTTAAATTTCTCGGTGATTACGTTGCTATACGGTTAATACGCGTGTGGGATATAGTTTATGGTGTAATATTTTTAAACAGATGTGAATTAGGTCATTCTGGGCCAAAAAAATAAAATTAGTACACATTAATCATGTTAAATCGATTTATTATTTTAATACTCATGATTGTTGCGTAACATAACCGAAATATAGCTGTCATAATACACGGTTTAACATAAAAACAACAAACATGGAAAGGGAATGTGCGCGACTATCGTTTCAATCAGCGTACGGTACCGAAATTCATGGATTCTGTCAAGATATAATAACGATCGTGAAATATATTTTAGTTGAAATTTAAATTAAATAAATAATCAAATTTTTTTTTGACAGATATGATTAACAACAACAATAGGAAAATCGATCGTATATCGTTAACGATATTTTCTCGTTTATTTGTTTACTTTGTATGTAAAAATAAAACCATGCTGCCGAGGGGCATTTATATGACTCAAATAAATTTTAAAGATATTTGTTAACCAGTGAAATACTTAAGATTTTATTCGGTACTGAGATGTAAACTCTTGAGCATTATCTGATGAAGGTTATGTCAGACTAGAATATTGATGAAAGTTCACTCTTTGGTTTGCTAGCTGAACAAGTTTCCTCCAAAATTCTATTATATTCTATTCTATTCAACTTTCTGCGATATCAAAACCATTTAAATTCTGAATGTATGACAGTCTGACCATCAATTTGTAAGAATCGATTGATCGACGATATTTTCATGGTTAACTATTATCAGTTGGTCACTTTAAATGTATTTTTCAGTTTTAATATTAAGGTTCGGTTTCAATAAACTGAGATAGTAAAAATGATTGACTGCCAATATATATGACTAATAAATCACTCATTCGACATTTTGGGAGGTACTAAACCATTTACTATCAGAGCTACCTAAATGACTGCAATAAAGGTAATATAGGATATAGCGCACAAATAAAGCAAAATTCTAACAAAAAAAATTAAAAATAGCAACTTTTTTAATTGACTAACTACACAGATTAGAGGTCGAGCAGGTTTCATGTCCGGTCAAGCCTTTACAACAGATGAAGCAAGGTTAAAAAAAATGGAAATCACTGATCATCAGTTGGCATCAATAACAAAACTAAAAGCCGCATTTCACCAACGAAACAGCGAGTTAAAGGTACCATATACTCAAGAACAATAAAGCTGCTAAACTAAACGTAACTGAAGAAATGTTCAAAGGAAATACACCTAGGTATACAACTATATGTAAGCGAATTAACATTATTAACACGAGAAGTTTAGAAATATATTCGAATATCATAAAAATTGAACAAATGCTTGACAATTACGATCACTAAGAAAGATCACCAAGAAAGAAGAAGACATCTCTTTAACAGAATAATTAAAATACTTGCAAATATCATCCTTCACAGAACCTCACCTGCAATCAAAGCAAAATTAAGAAACGAACAAGTTGGTTTAAGCCAGAAAGAAATGACATTGATCACGTCACCCCAAGCCGAATCGCCACGGAATAATAAAAAAAAAAATTACGCCTGCTTTTCGTTGATTTTGAACACGCATTTGACACGATAAATAGGAACGCAATGTAACAAGTACTTTGTGAAATGGACAACTCAAAGATAAATTGAACTCACACAAAAAATGAATCGAGACGATGAAACCCCAGTTTATTACAAAGGCAAACAAAGTAAAACATACTACAATACTAGAGTAGTCAGGCAATGAAGCGTACTCTCACAAATGCTGTTTCTAATGTTCTGAGAAAATTATATAACACATCCCCTATAGCGGCATTCAATATGGTTTAACATATAAATCAAAGATCTAGATTACGCAGATGATATGCAGCTGCTAATACAAAAATACTCTGACATACAGTAAAAAATGCAGGAAAACCAAGACGATGAGACTAAACGCAAATATAAACACGCCAATGCACAACAGTAGAAACAAGAATAGAAGAAGACATAAATAAACGCATAAACAAAGCCGCAGATATGCATTTAACATATTACATAGATTCTGGAATACCTCTATCCTGTCTCGCAATTCCAGCATTTGGATTTGTTTGTTAAATTAGTGCTACTGTATGGGTGTGAGTCATGGAACCCTAAAAAAAATATCATAAACTGTTACTGCGTTTATAAATAAATGCTTTTGACGAATATTAAAGTGCCGGTTATTGTTCAACTATGTTCAGTGACAATTGGTAATAAAACTGCATTTTGGCGTTGCCCATAATAAATTAGAACAGGTATTAAAAGCTAATTTTAAAAAAATCCAAAAACACAGATCTTTTATATTCACCGCGCAATGGTAGATTATGGCAAGCTAGCAAAAAAATACAATGATTTTTTTTTGCGAAAAATTGTAAATGGTCCAAATTAAAAATTAAAGTGTGTCTGAATTCAATTTAGTTATATGCTAGACCCTTTACCCTTCTGACTCAATGATTTTAACTTTAGAAAAGTTATCTATTTAAAATCTTCTACCAGCACCTGCTAAAACTGATCTGACTTTAATTAGTTCACATTCAACAATATGGCAATTAGTAACAAATATTATGATGCAATATTTATGCACGCGATTGTTTACAGAATACCTATGTAATTTACAACAAGGCCCAAAGTGGAAAACACTCAAACAAAGACTAAAATTAGCTCAGACTTATCATGTAATTTAAAAGAGGTCATTGCTCTCTGAAAATATTAGACTGACATTTCTAATATGCCTAATATTACTGCGGATTTTTTCTCTTCGATTTTTGAGCTGGCAGCGCTACCAATTGTCACTTTTCGTAACATCTTCAATATTTCTAAATGCAGTTTGAGATTTAACAAGGCACGATGACTTTTCATCTATTTTATTCAAGAGCTGTACATGAAGATTGTTGTTTCATGTAATTTACTATTTAATAAAAGCCTGTGGAGTGGTGTGTTTCCAGATCACTGGAAGATTTCAGTTATTGATCCCATTTGTAACTCCGAAAATAGAAATGATATAGCGAATTACCGTGGGATTGTACTTTTTTTCTGGTAGATCGACGGCCACTAATTTGGTTACATTTAGCTGCGATTTATTTAGTAGTACCCAATAACTGTAAACTTTAAGCTTGACGTAATTTATACAAATTTTGTTAAAGCCTTCGATAAAATCGATCAAGCCATTCTAATCGCCAAGTTAGAGAACATACATTGTCAGTATCTGCTTTTTACATGGTTAACGTCTTACCTTTTAGATCGTTGGCAGTTCTAAGAATTTCTGACTACTTTTTCCGGTATTTTCGATCTTCGTCTGGAGTCATTGGTGCTCTTCTTTTCATAATATTTATCAACAATATTGTTGAGGGTTTCAAGATTGTGAAATGCCTTCTCTTTACAGATGACACGCATATTATTTGCCCCAACCACAAACTTATTCGACTGCTTGCTGCTACAGATTGATTTGTCTAGGATTTGCACGTAAGGCACCGGTAGCAAAGTCTCTCTGAATGTAAATTAATGTAAGTTTTCATCAAATTTTAGCATAAGTCCCCTAATATTATATCATTATAGCCTCTAGGATGTCGTTAATATATTGGAGTATTGCTCTGTTCTTGGTGTATGTCCTCCTCTACACTAACACTCAGTGTGTGCATTAATTTTTTTATTACCAAAACCATCACCATGTGAGGCTTTACTAAGCATAATTGTACTGAGTTTTGAGACCCACTTACCCTACGATGTACACTGGAATACTCTTCCGTAGACTGGACGTCGTTTTACTTGTGTCACTCTGAACGTATATTTTACGCATTATTTTTGCGAGGTTCTTTTTCTATGCTCTTGCATGTTGCATGTGGCTTTGCGAAACTTTTTAAGCTTAGCTGCTGCAGCAACCAACCATAGTCTTTTGCAGCCAGCTTCAGTATATTTGCTTTTCATATCTCAAGGGAGGGGTACAGAAAGATGTTATTTACAAATTTTTCAGGTACTTCATGTAGTTAACGTATATAAATTGTTAGGCTGAGGATTAGGCTTTAGATGTCCGACAACTTTGTTAAATATATACACTTGAGAAATAAAATATGCTTACTGATTGGTATTATCTCTGACCAGGGTGTCAGACCCAAATTATGAGTTTAATAGTTTTTTGTGCCGGAAGGGCATTTAAATTGATATACTTTGGCCAGAAATGCATCGATAAAAATCGTTTAGTGATCAAAAATCATAATATACTGAAAAGCTTTTAATTGCCTGTCTTAACGCAGGGTCAAGTATATTTATTTTATTTTATTTATTTATATTTTATATTTATTTATTCAAAATGCGCACCAGACTATCACAGTCCATATTCGAATGTGCACAAAATTAACGAATTGAGTACTTACAAAAATTTTATATTTAATATTTAAAGACTAATAAAATTAATCAACTATCACTAATTCAATGTTACAATTAAAAATAATAATAATAATAATATTAATAATAATAATAATAATAATAATAATAATAATAATAATAATAATAATAATAATAATAATAATAATAATAATAATAATAATAACAATAAACAAAGAAGATGAAAGCGTGTATTAAGCCAAATTCTAATATGTTATACGTTAATATTCTATTAACGTAAGGAAAAGTACTCTAAACATTTAATTCTAAACTGGGACGGATGTGAAATTTTTCTAAGATTATGAGGTAAGCTATTAAAAGTTTAAACTCCATTAACAAACACAAATGAGGCACGAAAGGTAGTACGATGTCGAGGTGGGATTAACGTTACACATCTATTGGAACGAGCTAACTGAATAGTGTTACGAAAATATTCAGGACACTTACCATTAATAATATTAAAAATTAATACACATTGCCTATATTTAAAATAGTTGTTAAATGTGCAATCCAACAAGGATTTCGAGTAGGGTGTAATATGTTCAAACCTCGATACATTATACACATATCTAGTGATTGAATTAAAAGCAATTTGTAATCTTTTATTGAAGTTATAATCAAGTTTGCCAAGTACTAAATCTGAGTATAAAATATGACTAAATAGTAATGAGTAAGCTATACACTTTTTGGTTTTGATAGGAGTAGCGTGCTTAAATTTGGAAAGTCGCTTCAGACCAGAATATATATTAGAACAAATATGATTAACCTGTAAATCCCACTCAAACTAAGAAGTCAACATAAAACCAAGATTACGCACACTGTTAGTATATGCAATTAACTCATTATTCAACTCAAATCTCGGGTATGACAAATTGCTTTTTCCTCTATAGATGCGCATTACTTTTGATTTAGCTGAGTTCAAAACAAGTCTATTTGCTTTGGTCCAATTAGAAATACAATGCAAATCATTATTAATGAGCGCCACAGTATGGTCGATAAAACCCATATTACTATTCAAATAAATCTGCAGGTCATCTGCATATAAATGGTATTTACAATGTGAAATTATTTTAGCAATATTATTAATAAAAATCGAAAATAATAGCGGCCCTAGGACCGACCCTTGAGGAACGTCACACTTGGTCTCAATAGGAAAAGATTGCTCTTCATTATAATTCACGTACTGTATTCGTCTTAAAAGATAATTTCGTACCAATTTAATAGCTTCATTGGAAAACCCATACATACACTTTAATTTGTATAGCAATATTTCATGATCTAACATATCGAACACATTTGAAAAATTAAGCAAGACAAGAAACACATCATCAGTCACCTTTAACATGGCTGTCGTTGTGCTATGCCCAGCTCGGAAACCAGATTGTAAATGAATAAACATATTATTAACTAAGCATTCGGTAATTTTATTTTTCATTAAAATTTCAATCACCTTAGCTAACACTGGCAAAACACTAATAGGTCTCATGTCACTAATCAGTTTAGGGTGAGAAGTTTTAGGTATAGAAATCACTTTAGAACTTTTCCCCTGAGATGGAAATACTGCATAAGCAATACTCGTGTTTATTATATGACAAATATACGGAATAACTAAAGGAATTATTAGCTTAATGAACCTTAGTGGGATGCCATCATCACCAATAGCATTAGTCTTGATAGAATTGATTGCTAATAAAACAGCAGCTTCATCAACAGTTTGAAAATTAAAGATATGTCTAGTAGGTACAGGGCTACCAACATCACTTAAATTTAATGACCCCGGCGTAGCAGTTAAAGGTATAGAATTCACAAAAAATTGATTTAATTCAGTAACGGAAAAATTTGGGTTTGGCGGCGCATCTTTCGAAAGACCAAGGGAGCGAATATTATTCCATAGTTTACGTGAAGGTAACCCAGGATCTAATAGTCTATTAATATAATTGCTTTTATTTACCCTAATTAAATTTTTAACTTTTCGCCTGGATCTAAGAAAGTTAGTCCGATTTTCAGGAGTCTTGTTACCCTTCCATATTCTATAAAAAACTTCACGATCAGAAATTGCTATTTTAATACTAGCACTAAACCAAACCGGAGTAGTCCGCACTGTTTTAATCATTTTTTTTTACCGGAACATGCTTGTCAAATAAATGAAACAGATAGTCATTAATGACTGCTACCTTGTCATCAACTAAGTAATAATCAAACAACAGATCCCAATTAAGACTTTGATAATCAGCAAACAATAATTCATAATTAATATCCATAAACGATCGAAAACTAAATGAATAATCAATTAGAGGAACCGGCAGATTATAAGCTAGATACATGAAGACATGATCAAATATTGATTGGTCAAGTTGCAACAACTTATCGAAGATGTCTCTGAAATAATGAATAAATCAAGCATCGATCAACCTCAGAATTTAAGCAAATTTGCTATCAATAAAAAGTATGTGTGATTATCAAATTCCTTTCCATTACTTTGTCCGTAGCAATAGATGTATTTCCCCGTTATTTTTAATTACAGTGTGAGCATTCAGAAATTTTTTTATCTGTCATAAAACGAGCAGTAAAATTTAAAAAAAATGACAAGTTGTGATTAAATAACTGAAAAGTTGTTATGAAACTTAAAATGGTCATGTTCTGTCTCCACTTCTATTCGGGTTTAGGTAGAATAAGATCACAGCGACTTTCTTAAGGACGCTTTATTGATGTGGCTTTCCAAAAATAATTCACAACTCACTTTCCTTACTGTTCTGATCTAAAGAATCAGTGTTGGGACCTCTCTTATGTCTGTTTTACGTAAATAGAGTAAATAGAGTATTTTAACTTCCTTTTGCTGGGTCCTCAACTTCTTTTGCAAATGACTTCGCATTTGATTACGTTGCTTCAACTAAACTTGAGTAAATATTATTGGTAGGGAATACTATCTTCATTATCAGAATTTGATTCAGGATAACAACTTACTTTTCTATAATAACATTTTTCCAATAAAGTGAGTATAACCAACGGAATTCGGAGCAATAAAGAACAGATCGAAAACATTGTAACAACAATATTATGATGAATACGAACCAAATCAATGCAAATTAGTGTTGCCACTGAATATGTTCAGCCATATCAATGTGGTTCATACTATCTGGGCCAGCACACGCTTGTAACGAACATTTATTAATAAATGGAAACTCAAACAAAAACTAATATTTTAAAACTATTAGTAATAATTTTAAAAAAAAAGTTTTGTACATATGTTTCCGTAAAATGAATGGAAAAACATTTCTTTTTGTTGTGCCTCCTCAAATCGATGATGATGATCATCATCATGTGCGATCAATCGCAACGTATTTATATACTATAGTAATTTTTGAAGGTTAATATAATTTCGGTAATACGATAAATTTGTAATTATATAGATATTATTTTAGGCAGGTTTACTCATTTCCACTGTGTTATTGTTGTATCAAGATGGGTGGTATTTTAACATTAAAATTAAAATTCCTGATCATAATCTGCTTCCATGACAAAAATTGTATGGGCAGTCATGATATTAATAATCGGAATTTCGATTTTATTAGTTTTTATCAATGTTGAATTTATAATTGCGTTGCGATACGCTATAGTTGCTATAATAGTTTTTGTTACTATAAACAAATATTTTATCAATTTAACATGTGGGTGGTGTGTGCGGTTGGATTTTTATTTTTTTATATTCGCCACAATAATAGATATATGGTGATTATTAAATAGATATATACATGAGATTAAAATCTGTGGTTGCCGTGTTACGTAATTTTTTTTTTTTTTTGTTTTATTTTTATTTGCATATAACAATATAATTAATCAAATATATATATATATATATATATATATATATATATATATATATATATATATATATATATATATATATATATATATATATATATATATATATATATATATATATATATATATATATGTATATATATATATATATATATTTATATATATATATATATATATATATATATATATATATATATATATATATATATATATATATATATATATATATATATATATATATATATATATATATATGTATTTATAGTCTCTCGCAAAACTATTTCAATATCAGTATAAATTTATCAAAGTTCAAAATATTAAACGCACGGTGAACTAGTCCTTTAAAAGTTAACGATTTATCTTTGCTGAAGTGATCATCAATTAGCATTTAGATAAAGGAAAACAACATATTAAAAAAAGGATATTGATATCATTTTATCTTTCATAAGCAATTTGTCCGGTTTGTGCGATATAGCGATATATAATCAAAAAAATTATCTGAATTAACTGGCTGGTAAAAAGAACAAAGTGTTCTTAATACCAAGAACCAGTCTTCAGTATAGCAAATATCAAATAAAGCAAAGACAAGAAAGCAGCAAGAGGAAGCACTATTTTCCAATGATCAAAGCAGCGGAATAAAATAACTTGATGCTAGGTTCTGCTTCCAGTAAGCTAAACTTCCTTAAAACATTTTGAAGGATGAACATTATCTCTAGCTAGAGACAGAATAAAACATTCGCTAACATACTAAGAAGTTTACAGTTATGTTACCAATTATAGCGGCAATAATTTCAATAGTGCCAATAATCAGCTCTAGGTGATGACAAAAGCAAAGTTAAATGATTCGGTAATACACTTAGTGCTCATTTAAGTAAAACGTTTAAAAAAATGGACCTTTTTTTGTTGTTCAATAACCTAACGAAAGTTTTTTGATATGCTATCTGTTTCAATAGTGAGAAAGACCACGTTTTTAAAACAAACGGTTTCTGGAATAATTTAATTACCACTTCTATGAATAGTACTTTAATAATGGATGTTTTTTCAATTTACTTGAGAGGTTACAATTTGAATTTTCTGCAGATAGGTATAAATATAAGTATAAAACGAAAGGTTTTATCAAAACCATGACTAAAATGTTAAAAATATATTACTTTAGAACTGTAGAGGCTTCGAAATCGAATAGTAGATGTATGCAAATTGAAACCGCTTTTGTTTTATTTTTATAAGCATGGCCAGCTGGTTTTGAATATAAAAGGCTTTTATTCCAAATCATATTTATTTTAACTGATTTTATTCTTTGTAAAGGATTGCGTATGAGCTCAGCGTATTTGTATTCGTTTATTTTATGCATTTTGTAAGAAACAATCCGAAAATTTACAATGAAACCTAGAATTGAAATATTCACTTGTAATAATTTAATTTTACGAAACAACTAAATTAAGTTTTTGCGACGTACAAATAATCTTGCTAAGTACTGTATGAAATAAATAAATAAATAAATAAATAAATATATATATATATATATATATATATATATATATATATATATATATATATATATATATATATATATATATATATATATATACATATATATATATATATACACAAATGACATATTGTAAATGATTTATAATGGCCTAGAAGTATTTGTAGCGTATAAATTATGGATTGAAAAATTCCTGTTTAATATCAGCTTTGCGTTTAGAGATTTGTTAATGTCAACATGTTGTGACATAAAAAAAATGTTAAATTTTTTTTTTCTAACTTTAATAGATACTGCAGGTTTTTAAAATCGACTTTTAATCTATTTTACATAATATCACCAGTAAAACTGGTATATTTCTTATGAATGTGCCTAAAACATTTTCCCCAATATGAGTTGATTGCACGGAATTCAAGAAATCAAATAAAATTTTAACATAACCTAATACTTGTTTTAAAATGAGGGTCAACTAATCGGTCAAATGAATATAGAGAACGATTATAGGTATATTAAAAAACGGAAGATACCCTAATTGAAATTTAACTTTGAAGCGGTATCTTTATAAAATGGAAATAAAAGTATTCAGTTTGGTGTATTAGCTCAAGCTTTAAGCTACGGTTATTCGGTTTTAACCTTCAGGAACTGTTTTTTTTTATTATATTAAAAATAAAGTTTTAAATATTTTTATTTGAGAGTAACAATCAGCTGATTGTCAATTTTTCTCCAAAATCTATGACTGTAAAAATAAAAATTAGTATATTCTTCAATATTGTCCATCTTTTAACATTAGACCTAGATACTATATGGATCTCAATTCCCAACAATCTCAAAAAATTATGGGTTTGTGATTGGGTAAACAAGCCGCTGTAAGTTGTTGAACTCAGTTCACTTAGTAACAATTCTAGAGCATGTGATCGAGAATTATCAATAATTTACAACTTCTCGATTCTCGATAATTTCAATTTATTACTCAAAAAACAAAATTATTAGAATATTTAAAAATCTAAGCAGGCTTAAGTCAATATTATTGAACTGCAGTTTTTAGCAAAATATTTTTTAAACGTAAAACTTTGTGTGTTTTTTTTTATATTTTTTCCAAATATTCCGGACGATCCGAGACTGAAATAAAACGTTTTTTATTCATTCCTTCCCTTTCTTTTCCCTTCCATTAACTTTGGATGTTTTGAAACCTGACCAAATAGCAAAAAACGATCGTATATGAAAGAGAAAGAATAAATAATTAGTGTATCTTTTGAAATTTTTACAGGACCCATCTCCTCTGGAGTATATGGAAAATGAGTTTTTGTCCGGTAAAAATGAAATTACCAAATCAGCTAAAAAGTTGATGATACAACTTTTTTCCACACCACTTGATGAATCACGTGGTAAGAATGCAGAAATAATAGAAATATTGAAGATAGGATACGCACATTACTAATGAAGAAATTCTGAAAAAGCGCAGCTGGTAAATTTCCTTCGTGTAAGCAACAAATGTTCTCAGATCTCAGGTACTGATATTGTCGAGGGAACTTAATATATTTTCTATCAATGGCCAACTTTATCCAACTTAGCGTTGTTGCAAGCAGTATTGCAAACGGTTAAACCAACTTCAACGCAAAATGAAGAAGATTTCTCAATTGCGGGAAATTTCGTTTCGACGAAAACAACAAGCCTCTTAGATTGATCAATTAATAGCCTCTGCTTTTTGGAGTATTATTTTTTAAATAAAAAGTAAATTATTTTTATTTATTGCTATATTAAAATTAATAAACATCAGGGTTTCCAAAAATCGGGGTTTCGTACGACAATTTTGAGTTCGGGTTCAGATTCTGGCACACGAATATATTGGATTCGGTGTTTAAAAACCACGCATCTTTTTTTTAAATTTTATTTAAACCTACAAATAAAATATTTTTTAAGGAATTTTCATTCCTGACTTTCATGGACGATAAAATTAATTAAGGGACAGAAAAAGTTCACTCCTTACTGACCTGTGTTGCCGGAAAGTTTAATTTCTTGAGAAATCACAACCTTTAGTAACAACTCTACTACTATACTAATATAATGTATAGTCTATAATTAACGGTTTCTTTGTATTTTCAAGATCTTTACAGTTCTTGTTGATGTTGCATTAGTTTATTGGTAATTTAGTACCAACGACCTCTTCAAGCATTGTACTCTTTAGTGACTGGAATCACTCATAAAGTGTTGTTAGTTATTATTTAATATATTTACTAGATTTACAGAGCATTCTATAAATTTAAATGCAAATATTACAATCATAGTAAACCAGATTTATGTAAAAAATATATAAGTACATGAAAGAGTTTTTGTTTTGTGAATTTATTGGCCAAGTAGGCATAAAAAAAATATAAATTTTATTAACGTGACTGACTTTTGGAGTTTAATGAATTTAAAATACAAATAAAAAAAAATTTTAAAGCATTATATCGCCAATTATTCCAAAATGATCAAAAGAAAGACACCGGTAAAGATTGCTGATGGAAACGAATCGAATATTGACGCACATGATAAACTTAATCCATGTGATTTTGGTAGTCGAGGCTGAAATTAAGTAATTTACGTTGATGCAGAAGTATACTTTGAGACAGTAGGTCACAGAGCACAGGTAGCTATATAAAAAATTTTGTAATTTCAATTGTCATTCCAATGACCAATTGTCATTCCATTTTGTGGGGCTAGTGAAGAGGATATATTTGTATTTCTTTGAGAATCGAATGAAGCTGTTTATAGTTGAAAACTTGGATGGGAGAGTGCTAATATGATTTCAAATAGGTCTTAAATGCAAAACGAATTAAAATGCAAAATCTATTGTATTTTTGAAATTCAACAAAATTGTTTTACAAAAATAACAAATTTTGAAAAAGAATTTGGAAAAAAACGAAGAATTTTTAACCGTTATACCGGAACGTGAACGAGGCAAACTTGGTGGTTCATTTAATAAACCATCGCAAGGACCATCGGTATCGTAACGGAATCGGGAGAACCCCACTGAAATGGAAAGAAGGCTTGATAATTACGATACCCAAGAAAGGTGACCTAAGAGAATGTAGGAACTGGCGAGGTATCACCCTCCTCAACACAACAATACAGGTACTTGCAATGATCATCCTTGAGAGAATCTCACCTACGATCAATGCAAAACTAAGAAACGAACAAGCTGGATTTAGACCAGGAAGAAGTTGCACTGATCACATCAACACAATCCGTATAATCACTGAGCAATCCAATGAATGGAATTCACCATTGTATATGCTGTTCGTCGATTTCGAACGCGCATTCGATACGATAAACAGGAACGCAATATGGCAGACACTTTGTGAAATGGGCATCCCAAAGGAATTGATTGAACTCATACAAGAAATGTATCGGGATGCTGGAAACCGAATCCAATACAAAGGCAAACAAAATGAAACATACTACAACACTCGAGGAGTAAGGCAAGGTTGCGTACGCTCACCAATGCTGTTCCTAATCATATTCGACAGTGTAATGCGGAAACTAGATAACAAGTCCCCTAATGGCATTCAATGGGGGTTAACTGGTAAACTCAATGATTTGGACTATGCAGACGACATATGCTTGCTCACACACAAACACTCCGACATGCAGCAGAAAGTGCAACAGCTATCAGATCTAGCTAATAAAGTTGGTCTCAAAATTAATATCAAGAAAACCAAGACGATGAGACAACACAAATTTAACCACATCGATGCACATCAACAATATAAAAATTGAAGATGTAAATGAATTCGTATACTTTGGTTGCACAATAACGAAAACAGGTGGAGCAGAAGAAGACATATACAAACGTATAAATAAAGTCAGATATACATTCAACATGTTACACAAAGTCTGGAATACTTCTGTCCTGTCGCGGAAGACCAAGATACGAATGTTCAACTCATATGTGAAATCGGTAATACTGTATGGGTGTGAGACATAGAAGCATACAGGAAAAATCATACAGAAGCTACAGGTATTCGTAAACAAATGCCTTCGACGAATACTTAAGTGCTTCTGGCCTAACACGATTAGTAACATCAATCTGCACATAACAACATGTCAGTCAGACATTGAGACCGAAATAAAGCGACGAAAATGGAGATAACTTAGCCACACACTGAGGAAGGCATCAAGTGATATAACGAGGATGTCATTAGACTGGAATCCATAAGGAAAAAAAGGTTGGAAGGCCAGCAATTATATGGAAGAGAACGATGCTATCAGAGGCAAAACATTTGGGAAAATCATGAGCGGAAATAAAAGCAATAGCCCTAAATAGAGTAAGATGGTTCAAAATAGTGGACGCGCTATGCTCCTAAATTGGAGATAAAGGAAAAAAAAAAGGACCATCGGATAATGTGACATGTCATCAGATTATTAAATATTCGTGCGATGACATAAAAGGAAAAATTCATCTAAATATTACAATTGTGCTGCTAGTGGTCACATAAGTTCAAATAGTTCTCAGGCGAAAATTGTGAAGAGTGCTTGTTTTTGGTTGTAGAATTATTGGCCATTACTTTTTTGCCAAAAATTATTTCAATGGGGATTAACTGGATAACTGGATATTTGTAACTATAATATAATTCATCAGGAAGGGAACCGGCTAAGGCCTTATTACAAGTTTGAGAAAGCTAAAATAAATCTTCATCATTATCTTAAACGTATCGAGTGGATAAACGAACTTCACAATATAGGTGAAAATTTAGAGAAATTTTATAAAATTATCTATCAAGGTGTAGAACAATATCTTCCGTGGCAAAACTTACTAAATATCCTCTATGGTATAACGATAGTTTGATTAGCTGGAAGGACAAGAAGAATAAAGCCTACAAAGAAACATTAAAACAATATTCTGTGGCTAATAATGTTAAATTTGCAGATTGCAACCATAATTTCGAAAACTATTTCGATTTTTCAATCTGTCATTAACCCAGAAGACGTTGATAAGTTTAAAGAGTCACACCTCGCTAGTAAAGGTAATCTGTCTATTGAAATGCCGAATATCACAATAAAAGATATAGAAAAAAGCTATAGAATTATTCGGCAATGGTTGCGGTTCAGCCTAAATACCTGCTTCTTTTTTTTTAAGACCATACTAGTTTGGAATTACCTCTTTCCATGCTGTTCAATTAGTCGATGAGATTGGAAGCATTTCCTCAAAAATGGAAGATAACCAGAATTACACCATTATTTAAAACCGGGACAAGAAGTGATGTGTCATGTTATAGAGGTTTAACGTCGATTTCATCTGTACCAAAATTATTGGAACTTGTAATATGTAATTCATTCAAAGCAGTGGCTCCTCGACATGTTTCGCCGTACCAACATGGATTCATACCAAAAAGATCAACATCAACTAACCTTATTGAATTCACTTACAGTACAAGTTGTAGAAAGTCATAAACAAGTTGATGCAGTGTATACTGACTTTGCTAAAACGTTTTACTCTATTAGTCATTGTAAAGCACATGCACTGTCATCCTTATTTGGGTTATAAAATAACTTTGTTGCATTGTTTAAGTCTTACTTGAATAGCCGTATCCCGAAATTGGAAAAAGGAGGTCTAAGTTAGTCCAAGCTACTTTTGGTGTACCACAAGGTTTTCATGTTAACCCGTGGATTTTTATAATTTTCAATAACGAGATCACTGAAGTCATACAAAATTCGAAAATCTTAATGTTTGCTGACGATCTAAAGATATACAAATGTGAAGAACCTAATTAAAGCTGATAAACTCCTTATCTGATTGATAATGTTACTAATTGGTGTGAGTCAAATTTTTTTTATCTTAACATCAATAAGTGTAAGACTACATCATTTCACCGGAAAGTAGATCCTGTTATTAAACAATATAATGATCTGCTACTACAGAAAGTATCTTAGATCAAAGACCTAGGTGTCATTTTCGTGGAGAATATGAGCAATAACAAACACATTGATCAATGTGTTGCTAGAGCTGATTCCACGTAAGGAATTAAAAAACGATTAACGGGAGATATTTACGACCTGGAGACAATCAAGAATCCTGTACTACGCTTACGTCCGGTCGCGACTCGAATATGCGGTTAGGGTTTGGTGTCCGTTTTATGATGCATACATTTATAAGATAAAAAAAAGCATTCAGAAAAGAATAAAGCATTCAGAAAAAATTGGTCCGCCACATAACTTGGAAAGGCAGTTGAGAGTATGGCCATAAATCACCTTACCATGAAAACCTGCAACGATTACCATCATATATGAATGGTTGCAAAACCTGCAACATAACAACTCTGGCAAATACACGAGAGCTGTTAAAGTTTTCATTTGTCGGGAACGTTTTATTGGGTCTCATTGATGCGCCATCGTTGCTGGAAAATATTAATATGAATATACCCAAAAGAAGCTTAAGAAGATATGAGTTCCTGTATATTGATGTGCATAGAACCAACTATGATGGAAATGAATCGGTCAACATGATGTGTTAAAGCTTTACCCATATATAGATCACCTGTTCGATTTCAATTTAAACAAGGATATTTTAAGACGAAGGGTTAAACATCACTATATGCTTTCTTCTAATTTTATTTTGTGTCTGACTACAGAAGGTCAATTTTTAAATTTTAAGTTATATTTGGAGACTTATTTAATAAATAAATAAAATAAATAAATAAATAAAATAAATATTTAGTATTAGGTTCAGCAGTACTTGTTTGGTCAAATAAGGGAACGAGTAATTAAGAGGAATAGTTAGATAGAAGAATATAATAAAAATTATAATAAGAAAAAATGTAGAGACCAAATAAACTTTAAAAAAGGGAATTGTGCTTTTATCCAAAATGTAGCTATGCCAGGAAACAATTCTAAGCTTATACCAAAGTTTAAATTAATTTAAACCTTTTATTCAATACTTTTAGGTAAGTTCTCTCGAATGATCAATTTCCAGTTTACAGACAATTTTTTAGATTTTTTTCAAAAAAAAAAAAAAAATATAAATGTATATATATATATATATATATATATATATATATATATATATATATATATATATATATATATATATATATATATATATATATATATATATATATATCCCTAAGGATGATCGTCGGGGAATAAATATTATAAAAAGACCTTGACTATTTCTTCGAGGCGCATAATAAACATCGGATGAGTTTACCAATAAGGATGCCTATATTTATATATATATATATATATATATATATATATATATATATATATATATATATATAGATATTGAGTTCTTATGTGAGGAGTACTCACATATCAGATGAACTGCAGGGTCATCGACCATTGGCTCAATCGACTGCATACTATACATTATGTATTAACGGAAATATGTTATGGTCGCTTAACAGGAAGCTTATAAATGTAAAATCGTTACGTTACATCTTCCATTTTGCAATGAAGCAACTGACGTTTTAGGTGAGAAAAAATATTAACTGTTATATGATGAAAATGAAATCATTGTAATGCAGCGTAAAAATGTGTTTAAATCTAATTTGGATATGGCAAAAATAATAGAAATGTGTCGGCCATTATCCATCAAAAATAAGAAAGATGCATTGGCTATTGATGGCCGTACCATATACGTTACTGCCTTAAACATTTTTATTGGTAAGAATATACAACCTGCCAACAAATTTTGAACATTATTCAAGTGCGTGTGTTGCATTATAATCGATGGAATTAGCATGATGTCAGCGGAAATTTTACTTCAAGTCGATTTCATACTAAAGCAGATTACAGAATATTTTAATCAGGTCGTCGGTGAAAAAAGTATTTATTTTAAGAAAATTTATGGCAGCTACCGGGATTCCCTGCCACTGCTTTCACAAACAAATTAAAACGAGTAAAACCATTCTAATGCCTTGGTGGGGTTTTAAGAATTCAGACAGGTCATGGGGCAATCAAATGAATATTTTTTTCGCGTATCCTCTTTTAAAAGACAGCGGTGATAGATTGAAGCATTAAAAGATTAATTGAATTAAGTCAAGATGATTCAGGAAATAACGGGTAGATGGGCTTTGTTTAAATAAAAATGCAAATGGGATTAATTTGACTGTACTCAACAATAGTTTCAAAACTTCAATAGCTTATTACAGGATCTTCTTTTTTTCGAAGTGAATTCGTAATTACATTCAAAACTTTAAAATCGTTAGTCACTTCCAATCACTACAATCCATACCCAATTCTAACGTGTACACAAACGTTTTGCTAGAGTGGTCGAATTCTAAGTAAAGCATGCTTGTTTGGATGTATATCTCGAGTTATGTGAATGCCACCAACCACAAAGTTATGTTTGTCCATGTATACACAAATATGATTATATTATGTAAACACCAAAAGGTCCAGATTTGAAGACTTAACACTACATAAGTATATAAACATAGACTGATAGAACGAAAAAAAGGGTTCCGATTTGTGTCAACATAAATCATAAAATTTCCATTAATTTTATGACTTGACTGATGGTCATTCTCTAAATATTTGGGTCGTATTTGATTTTATAATTATTGCAAAATATATATATATATATATATATATATATATATATATATATATATAGTTTCAAGGCACGAGAATAAAATTTATGATCACATGGCCTAAACCAGCATATTTTTTTTTATTACCATACGTCATCTATCGCAATGTAATTTTCAGCAAAGCAATAAAAACAAAAATTTGCAAAAAAAGATAAACAACTTAAGACATTAAACATTGAATTAGAGACAAACAAAAAAAAGGGGGGGTGGGCAAAAAAATAATGTACCGAAAGATGTTATGGTTATCATCAAACAGGAAGAATATTTTATTTTCTCTCGACAAACCATAATATACAAAAGTATTTCTACAAGTATAGTTAATAGGACAGATACTGTATCGGGAGACGGAAATCAACTTTATTACTATTTAAAGGAGACGAATTTTTATGGTTTTGTTGTTATATTACGTCGTACTATTATGTTATCTATATCATGGTAACAATACCATGTTTGTGTAGAGTCATTTAAGTTTTCTCTTCCAAAGTCTATTGTGTATACTATGTATGGAAAAGGATACATAAGGGTACAACAGTATTATGAAAACCATAGTAAATATTTCAAAAAATATAATTTTTTTTTTTTTTGAAAATATCTTTAATTCCTTCGAGCTTATATCTGGGTAAATTCTCTTTTCAGATGAATTTCGAAACGACAACTTTTTTGTAATATTTCGAAGAAATTTAATTTAATATTTTTGAAAAAAAGATTTTAAGAATTGAGATATTTTATTGAATATTTAATTGAAAAAAATAAATACTTTCTGGTTAGCTATACACATCGTCCAGATGCCAATTTTAGGTATTACTGATATTATATTAATGTTAGAAGTTGGACAAATGCGACGTAAAATGTTGGATGGGAAAATTTGCTGTATGTTAAGGTTATTTGAAAATGTTTGGTTTATAATTACAAAAATCCATAATGGAAAGAAATGTAGAAAAGAAGAAAGGAAAAAAAGAAGGAGTCACAATGACTTCTTTACAATGACGTGCAAAATAACGAGTAGGATTACAAAACAATTTTTATGATAAAATTAAGCATAGATTTGCAGTATATTGGCATTAAATTTATGATACGATTTGTTACATGGTTTGACACATCCAAATTTTAAGTCAGTTCTTAATTATATTCACTTTGTGCACACGAAATTAATTTTACATTAAATTGCGGAAAATTAAATCGCACAGATTCATTCATATACCATGTACCGATACAAAACGATGTAATGCAAAAATTATACAAAAGTCACAAATTAAATTCACTTAAGTGAATCTAATTATAAATCTTGTATATGCTGGAAGCAATAAAATTTATGGCAGATGACTTTAGATTATAATATGGTATATATGGTATATGTATATGATCGTATCACAAAGAAGACAAATTTTGCGAAAAATTCTTACGAAAAATTTAATAAATCGGATAATTGAAAAATTAAATTATTTATGTATAGGAATGAAAGCGGCTTAATGAAATTTCATTTATCATGTGATGTAGAAAGGCGCATTTTGTTAGATTTATAGGAAGATAATAATACATTTTTTTAATCCGTTTTGTTGGGTACTTTGATACAAAAAAAAAATATATAAATCGTAGTTGTGTTCAGATAAATCGAAGAAATATTTATTTGTGTTTTCCACTTGGGTCTAGCTTCCTTTGACTAATATTTACAACTTCAAGATCACGTTAGCGAAACATTGCGTTATTCAAATTTTAAGAGATTTTCTATTCAATCGGCTATTTGGAACTTACCGAGATCATTGCTAAAGATTGATTTCAAGAACTATGGGCGCTCGGAATTTAATGGAAGGATGCCGTCCTAAGTTAAATCAGTCACTGATGGTCAACTTATCAATAAACCATAAAATAATTTAAGAACGTCATTAGCTTCGATCGGTGGTTACAAAGCTCATCAGACACCAAAGACTTCCTGATTTACAGCTTCAGTGACAAATCAAAAAGGCGCTCAAGCCCACTTATGTTCGTTGGGAACATCATTAGTAGCAAGACATGTCACACTAGTGCTCTATTATTTAAAACATATCAGCTTGCAGTCTACTAATTGTGCATCACGTGATATTGACCCCTCGTTTTTGCGTAAATATAATTTGTGGTAAAGCGGTTCTTTTTGCCTTTCAGAAAAATTAAAAAATGGTAACGCCAGTAAAGTAACGATAGTTTAGTTTGCCTAAAAGAACGCAATGTACATAAAATGACGCTTATACAAGTCAAAGCACCGTTTAGTGTTAATGAAATCTACCATTTTCTTTCCCGATTTATGATGCTTGGACAATTTATCTACATCACAATATTATACAGTCATTTTATCCCAAATATACGGATATAGTGATTAATTTTATGACTGTGGTAAAACTAGACTGGTCGTAAGCTTTTTTATCAAGGAAAATTACTGAATTTTCAATGGCAAAAACTTGGTCATCTTCTATTAACAGAAATGTGCCATTTGCTTTCGTTTCTGCTAAAAAAATAAACGAATGGTCAACCTTCCATCATCATCAACTGTGACAGAGCTTAGATCAATTCAATATAGCAGCGTGGATTACGCCGACTCGTATCCATTCAAATTATTCTGGGTCTGTGGCGGTCGACTAACGAAAGGTTATATTAGCAAACGATGACACAACTTAAAAATGTATCACCAAAATTTGGTGAATTGTGATACTCAATAGTAAAATCAATGAAACATCATCTGAGTTACGTCACGTGTGAAGCCACGCGCACTTTCGATGAACTAACTATATTATTCTGGCAGATTAAGTTATGTTGGAACTCAAGACCGTTGTCTCTAATATTGAACTACCCTGATAAACGCATGGTGCTCACCGCCAGTCATTTTCTGATCAGAGAATTACTGATCACTACCCCAGACCTCATCACTACCCCAAACAAATCGAAAGTATGCACCAATTTAGAGAATTTGGTTCAACGAATATCTCTCTCATTTTCACCAATGTTCGCGCCTCCTAGAACACTAGCAACATCGAAATCGGAAATACCAAAACTTCTTACAAAAAACGGCATTTTACAAAAATCGACATCCAATGGTCGAAAGGATAACAGCAACAAAATATTTAAAAAGAAAAATGTGCTAATGCGCCAAGTGTAACAAAAAAATAGCTGAAATCGAGGTACATTAGGCAACAAAGATCGCTCAAGGGAATACTTGCAACTTAAGGCCAATCAGTTACAGAACAATATTTATGGAATCGAACAATTGGACATTAAAATTATGGTAGAAACAGATGACGATCGAAATTCAAAATTCTTTTGAACTACTTTCAAAAGAATTAACATTGCAGGATACCTTGCACGACAGGTTGATTTGCAGGATATGGTAGGACCAAACATTATTCGACTATAACAATACGAGAGAAATGGTTTATACATCCGGCTTTCCTAAAATTAAAATTTACTGTATCGATTTCTGACACAGCAACAATTTCGAAACTTAAATCGCACCTTCAGCCACCTTTCAACATTAGGCGAGAAATACGCAATGGCCTGGAGGGTACTGCATTCAAGATATAACAACTAAAAATTACTAGCAAGCAATTAACTCAGCTCACCTGCATGGCACTGCAAAGAAATGTTACACAACATAGACCGACTACATATGAAATTTCAGTTCGAGTTGTTTTCCAAAACAGGTCGATCCCAATTTCTTCTCAATTTTGATTCCAAAACAGGGTGAGACACAGAACAAGTTCAACATATATGAAACTAAAATAGCCAATCCCAGAGGAATCCCAAAAATATCAGTATATTTTGACTTCATGGACCTGTATTCGTGCGTCCTAGATTTGGTTCTCGTTGGCGTAATGAAGAACGTTAAAATAACCACGAAAGAGTTGAGTTCAACAAAAAAAAAAAAGAAAAGAAAGAAAGAAAACCCAACGTTAGTATTGCAGAAATTGACGTATAAGCATTAGGAAGCATCATAAAGGGGAAACAAAATGAACCAATGGCTCAACTCACGGGATTTTAATGAACCAAAGTAGTTTATCTAGGTGGCAATACCGTCCAATAAATAACCACCACGGTGAAAACAAAGACAATTGAAGAGCAACTAAAATTATTTATCGAGTATGATAAATTTCATCGAGTATGATAAAAAACGAGCAACATTTTGAGGCAACTATGAGTACAACCCAGATGAACGATACTTGCAGTGGCAAGGTTATTACAACTAGAGAGAAAGTTTGTAAAGGATGTATCATTAAAACAGATGTTTCACCAGTTCATGGAAAAAATATCTTTATCTGAAACACATGGAGCCTATCAGAATAGACTTAAAAATTCGAAGTGTGTGAAAGCTTTTATATATTAGACCATGGCTTGCTCAAAAAAGACAGTAACACTTCCAAAATTTGGATCGTCAATGCTTTTACAAAAACCACTAAAAGTGTATCATTAAATGACACGATGATGACCGGTCTTGCAGGAGGATCAAAGGGATCTTGAAAAAATGTATCGACAAATATATGGATCCACAAAACAGATCGAAATATCCAACAAATATTGGGGAGAAGAGATTCCTCAAAAGCTATTAGCAAGATACGGAAGCGGTACATATCCAATGACAGCTAGAATCTTCTCGATTTTTTTTTATGATTTAATAATAGGGAAAGACTATATTGAGGGAACTATATGGGTCCTGCAACCATCTAAGTGCGTTTGTGCAACAAGGTGGATTATCTTTGAGAAAATTCAGGCTGTAACAAAATAGCAGGTCATGTACGACGGATCGCGCAGCACTAATATAAATTAGTTTCATGTCAGACTTCAAGCAGTTGTATTATTAGAATTTGGTAGTATAGCTAAACGTGGGAACTTCCAGCAAAAAGTTTTACGCAGTTTACCAGCTACGACCGCTTTGTATCATAAAGAAGAACGCAAAGTCAAATCAATGGCTGTTAAAAAGTTAAAACCTTGTCGAGTGGTAATAAAATGGACGATCAGCGAACTACTTTGCATCATCTTACTATGTAGACATTTTAACCGAAATTTACGAATCAGTGATTTTGAATTACATATCAATTTCATGACAGGAATAAGACTACTCGTTTAGCTTTTGAGTCAGACTTACAAGTAATAGGGAGCATATTTATTTATTCAATGGTCGCATAAGCTCACTGCACTAGTTTACATGGTAGGCACAAACTCTTGAACGCTGATTTCCGAACATATTAAATATATTCGATTGGGTATATTCCAATCGAATTATTTGAGGGCCCTGGTGGTTGATTACCTAAAGACTAAAATTACTTATTCGTATGCTTATCCATGAAAGCGTGGACATCTATCCCTATATCATCCAACCTTACGATCAACGCATTTATGGCGGCTTAAAAAAGTTTATCGTTATGAAAAAGTTTTGAATACCAATACAATAGTTGTGCCACCGATTTATTTGGTACAAGGCATTAATTTGCTTTTTTCTATCGACAAAGTGCTAAAAAACTCAATTTTCAATTTGGATATCTTTTATATTCAGCTCACAAGTGCCGTGATATCTGCGAGATTTAACAAACATGTGAATAAGTTTAAAAGAAAATAAGTAAATCGGTACAGTACATTTTGAAAGTGCCAATTCTTGTGTAAATGACTTATTTACTTAAAATAGAATGGCATTTAAAGCTTAACTAAGCATAAATTTGCGCTTGTATGAGCCAGCGAGAAAGTAAGGTGTATTTTGACCCCACAAAAGACGCCTTACAAGTTTAATGTTATAGAAAGCAAAAGATATTGTAAACATATTGTAAGTAGCTGTGCGATAGTTACAAATATGACAATATGCATATGATGATATGCATGTTGTCATCATTTCAAAATTAGGCATATGTTAGTTATACTGAAACCGGCCGGACCTATTCCTAATAACTCCAATCAACATCAAAACCTTTGAACCACAAATTTATTATTGATTTGTCTTGAGTGTTTGGTTTAAGTGTTAACCGAGTTTTTAGTTATATTTAAATCGAACTCATCATATAAATAAAACTGATAGAAGCTTAACTTTATCACTATTATAGCTAATTTCATTTACATAAGTTTCTATTGGCTGCCACACAAATCATTAATATAGATTTGCAAACGCTAATCATGTTGATTTAGAATCTTACTGCAGTTAGTGAGTGAATACAAAGCTAAATGTTGTTTGTGTATAATTTGGCGACTAAACTGAACTAATTTGAAAATTTTAGAGACCTCATATAAATACGAATTGTATTTATAAGTTTTAAGCGGATATATCCCAAAATTATTGCAAAGAACACTCACCGACTACTTGGAAGAAGGTTGCAAAATATATCAAGAGTTCAATAGATAGGAAATTAATTGGATATTGTAGAATTAACTGTATTATTATTAGTAGGCTTGAATATTTACATTTTGTTGGTTTCATTGCTTATTTGTATAAGGGGACAAACCACAAACTACAACTTTTTCACTTGCGTTTACGTCTCAATTTATTTTAGTGTCAGTTAAATTAAAAATTTACAAATACTTGATCACTTTCATCTTCCATACTTAACTGTACAGTTCTAGCCATCCTGTACTACAAACAAGCATAAAAGTTTGGTTTTCCATCCTCCCTTCATCTTCTCAAAGTATGATATATAACCTTTGAATCAATTAGGGTTTTTAATTCTGTAGGTCTAGTGATAAATATTGGACTTAGACGGTGGATACTAAAACAGATTGAATAGAGTGAGAAAACTTTTTCCCTCCATCTTCTTTACTGATCAAAATTATCTTATAAACTTAGTGAAACTAACTTTTGTAGCGATTGGAAAAACTACTGAAAAATAGAGGCTAACCAGTTGAAACTTAAACCAGTTTAAAATTCAAAACAAACCAATTCCCAAAGCCGATCTCACATAACACTAAAAGACATTCGAATTAAATTATCAATCATAATTTTTCTACTTGTTGTCATCACAAATAAATTAAAAAAAAAAACTAAAAAGTTATCTCAACGAAAAATTATCTTTCGTAACCCGCATAATTTAATATTTAAAGACGTGGGTTAAGTCGTAATATCTCATATAACGACGAAATAGATTGAAATGTATATAAATATTTAGAAATCTATTAAAACACAAAAAAAAAAAATCGAATTGAAATCAAATATTGGTTACCAATATAAATAGATTCAATCAATCCTACCGATATACTTCGTATCGTACGTCCATTGTTTGCATATTTCACCGAGCGAGACATTTAACTTGATACAAGCGAATTATATAAATATCTGCTATTTTACAAGGTAGTTTAGATTTACAAGTAGTTTAAATACAAATGAGTGGCATTGGAGATCAATTAACGGTCAAAGTGTTTTTTTAAGTAAAATCATTAGAAGTTGGAACTTTTTGAAAAATATTAAAATATATCATGTTAAATGAGTCACTCGGTATATTGATATGGCGTTTAATCTCACATATGTAGTACATACTAAATTATGAACGATTTAAATGTAAATATTCTTCAATATTATTTGAACTTGTATTTGTTTAAAAATGTATAGGGACTGGTCAAGATCATGTGGTAGTACTATAGAATTTGAATTTTGGTCGGAAGACCACGCAACATATATTCTTGTTTACTTTGTCCGGATATAGATAGTATGTGCTAATACATTTTTAATGTATTATTTGACATTTTGAAATTAAAACAAAATATAATGTAAGTTTACAGTATACAGTATGATCCTTAAAACACTTAAACGATTGTGTTTGCAAAAAATTGAACTTGGTTTGAGACCATAGAGCTGAAATTGTGATTTGATGTAAGAATACAAAAGACAGGTAAAAAAACAGAACATTACCTAGAAACTATTATTAGCTCATACTTCACTAAATAACAGAATAATAATAGTACTTGAGTTTCTGTTAGTCCGAAGTAAGCAAACTTGCAAAATGGTACTACAAGAGTTAACCAAACGCAACAAAGCATACTAAATAAGCAAAATTCATTTGACGTGCTTGGGTACATAGCCATAAATAAAGAAATGTGAAAATATTTTAAAATATTATGCTAGAACGTCAATGTTTTTTACGTCTTGCGTATTGATGTCCGCAAAATCTAAAGCATTTTCCTTTTCATAATTACACAAGTATTTAGGTTTTTTTTGTGTCAAACCCAAACAATAGCCAAAGAAGTGAACTGGTTTTTCTTTCTCTTTTTTATCTAAACAGCTTCTGCAGAAGTCGTTACTTTCTAGACTCAACCTTTTTCCAGGTTCACTTAGAGGACAATGAGAGATTAGTTACATATAGCGTTCCAAGTTCTGTCTGGGCTCTCTCACATTTTAAGATGATGATTTACCACTCTTTTGACATGAATTTCTCCCCTTTTCTAACGCCAGTCTAAGCGCCGTAGTCAGCCTTCCCACAATTGCCTTATCTGGTTTCATTTGGAGAATAATATCCTGCTTAGCAAAATTGTCTACCCTACAGTTCTTTTTGCTATTTATTACCCTAGGGGCCCAGAGGACCTGGATGTTGAAATAGGCACTTATCTCGTTAAAAAAAGATCTGCAAACGAACGGTACCTTTGACTCAAGAGAAACTGCTTCCATCGACATAAGTGCTCTCTACTATTCACTTATAACAATATCATTTGTGAATAACACAATATGCCCCATACTAAGCCAAGACATCTTCAATCGCTATCACTTCAGCTTGGCACACTGCAGCAGTCAGATAGATGGAGCAAAATTGGATAGAGTTTTCGCCAAGAAGTTGTCCATAACATATTTACCCAAGTTTCCATGTCTTTTTTGGGCCAAACCCGGACATGAGCAAAGGAAATAAACTGGTGGCTCTCTCTTCTCATAATTTAAACAGCTTCTGCTGAAGTCGTTACTTTCCAGATTAAAGCTTTCTGGAAGTTCACCAAGAGAGCAGTGCATTATAAGTATCATAGCACCGTGTTCTATAGCGCTCCATTTCCTGTCTTAGCTCTCACATGTAAGGATGTTGATTTACCCCTCCAATGCAAGGACTTTTGCCCCTTTATAATCGCCAATATAATCGGCCTTTACACAATTACTCTATCTGGTTTCAGTAAGAGAATACGTTGCTTTGCAAATTTGTCTTACCTGAAGTTCCCGTTACCATCCAAATGATCAGAGACCCAAAGGAAATGGACGTTGAAATGCTCAACTTTTTTTTTAATTAATTGGCAACTGAAAACTACTTTTGGTGCATGAGAAACTACTCCCGGCGACTTGACTGCCGCTTGATTATTCACATTCAATGAATCACAAAACGCTTCAGCTCTTACTTTAACGCCCATGAACTTTGATCAGTAAGGAGGGCCGTTTACTAATACCGTTCATGGAAAATAGTGCAACTACCAAAATTGTTTAGTTCTTATTGAAGAGTAACAGCTGTCTAAGATGAGTTGATTTACGCATTTAATTGTGAAGAGATACTACCAGAGACTGTAATCGCCAAGTCATCAGCGTACCCAATCACTTATACATTTTCCCCTCCATTTTCAAAAGTAATTTATTTATCCTAAGTTCCACAGGAGGGGAGACAAGACACTTCATTGCATGGTACCCCTCACCTCACGCCTGTTTATGGGGAATTCCTTAGCACAGACTTTACAGTCCTTTTTACCAGCGTATTGCTAAGAAACTGGATAATAATATACTTCACTTAGCATTATTATGGGCGCCCTCGATTTCAAAAAATGCTACCATGCAGTACTTTTGCGAGTAAATTAATCTTTCGATTGTATATACTATAACATGCAGAGGTGTGTCCACAAATATCTTTTTACAGTTCGCATGTTGAGATACTGCCCAATTACTGGGTTTTATATATTTTTTCAAATATATACAGGTTCCAGCCTTTCCAACATTTTCAGGGTCTTTTGGGTAGCCATGCAAATCATGTCTCAGTTTCCAAATAAAAACTACTTTAACCTTCGTCCATTTCCTAGGAATATTAACCAGCAATAATAAACTTCCAAGGGTTTTTCAAATATTTGGAAAGTCTCGTGAGTTCCGAATCAAAAATTTAGATTTAGAGGTAGGCACTCGACAATCGACCAGGTGCACAGTTACTAATGTATAATTAAAAAAGCGGTCAAAAAGAACATGTCTGCTCTACAGTATATCTTTATATTGCACAAACCATTATTAAAGTTTGACATGAAAGTTTGAAAAATAAGCTAAAGACTTTTTCAATAGAAAAAGAAAATTTACTTGCCATATTTGCTGATGACATTCAAATCATGACAGGTGGAAATAATATTGAAGAGGGCATATCTAAGTTTGTATAGCTTAAATATGGCTTCTTCAATATTATTGCAAATACAATCATATCCAAATATAAATATAAAAAAAAGCCAGTGGTCATTTATACAAAAAAGATTCCGTACGCCAATACAGCCAAATAATTAAGAATGACTTTAGACTTCAAATTAATGACATCTTCAAGCTAATTTGGAGAAACGTAATGGAAAGTGCACGGCTGTGAGTATATTTTTGGTAATAAATCCTTAATATCTTAATTAATTTTACGAATATTTGCATGGGTCTATTTGTCGTTTATTTACCTTTAGTTTGTGGGGTTACTTAAACGTGTCCATGGTTTAATTTTAAGTATTATTTCCAGAAAAAAAACCAAACCAAAACCATAATTTGTCAAAGAGTAAATATTACTCATCTACATTTAATCTCTTCATTGGCTAATTGTTTTATAGATCATACTGTATAGTTGAGTACTGTTTAAGTTATTAAGTAAAAGCTCGTTAAAATTATTTCAACTTGTTGCAACATTATAAGCGCAAATATGTATGGGAGACAAGAAAGTAAAAAGTCAAAAACTAATATAAGAAGGCAACAAAACCAAAAACCATTATACTTTACACGACCGTCACAAGAAAATTCAACAAGTACTCTTCTTCTACATCCTAAGGAGAGGCAAAAAGTTACAGATCGTTAAATAAATATGCTGGCATTTTTTTGGTAAATTTCTTTTTTATTAATTTTGACAAATTTGTTTTAATTTTTTTGACTTAAATGTGACACATCTGTTGATCTAATTAACCATTTAAAATAACAACATCACGCGAATATTTTTTTAATTATTACATTTATGTTTTAGAAGTTTTGTAGTTGTTGTTGTTTTGTATTCATTATAAGCGCGAAGCAACATATTCGTAGAATCGTAGTATTAGAATTCTAATTATAAAAGATGTGTATAGAACATTTTTTTTCCTACTTACTTGATACTCTATAGCTGTCATAAAAGAATGTCGAACTTTTTCTTATATATCTACATCTTGTATAGATACGACATTCTAATAAATTCTGGATAAACATACAAAACGACGAAGAAGACGAATTTAACTTTTCTAATTAGAAAACTTAATGACGTTATATTTTGTCTTATGACTATGAATAGTTATTACTATTTTAAGTCACTATATACATAGTAAAGTGTGTGTATATAGTAGAATGAAGAATATACAAGAGACCTTGAGAGTTATATTTTTTTGTGTTTTCTATAGAAACAAGACGAGTACAATACAAAGAGGATTCAAGAAGTCTAGAAATTAGTGGTAATTAGTATGATCGTTGAGTGGTTTTTGGGTGTAAAAAATTATTTGACACGATGATAATTGAAATGTTGATTAGTTAGATAGATGAATCTGTACACATAATGAAAAATTAACTGGTTTATGTTTGTAAAATGTTTTCGACATTGTGTTGTCAATTGGTGCTTTATTAATTTCAAAATTAAATTTTTTGTAATTAGTCTTCATATAAAGATGAATTCATCAGAAAGTATGTCGCCTCAAATTGTTTTAATTTTGAAGGTTAAGTCGTTAAAAATAGCTATGCTACATTTAATTACTTTAGTATTAAAATAATTAGTAATAGTAAACTGGCCTCCGCCCAGCGAATTTGTATAGACGAAAAAAGAGTGAATAGGGAGAAAGCGTAAGTTCTTATTGTACAGTAATTAGCGTATTTTACGTAATTTATTAAAGGACTGCACGTTAAGTTTAGACCTAGATATATTACCATTTGTGATGTATATATAGATCCTTTGATGACAGTCAACCGTTGTTGACAACCATCCACATGCCCTATTCCCACTGAAAAAGTCAATATACCTTGCAAATTTCGACAAGTTGAAGTTGTAACAGGTGTTGATCTTGAAATTGTATGGCTGTGAGTGTTGGACACTAATTGAATGAGAATGAGAGAAGACTGATTAAATTTGAAAGATAGGCCATCGCATGGTGTATGGCAATGAAAATGACGACAGAAACAGATTTCCTTTTAGCCACGAGATCAAGAATTTGATGAAAATTCCTGATGTCGTTCTTGAAGTAAAAATACAGCGGGGACGCTGATTTGGTCAGGTTCTACGAGCCGATCGTAAACGGCTGGTGAAGCGATCTCTGATAGACGCGCTGCCTTTTGGCAGCCACAGAGGCCGCAGCTGACGACGATCGCTTATCTGGGCTTAGAGAACGAAATGTTTTCTTTGGATGGAACTCGAATAAGCTTCGTCAATGTTTCGGACCTAGTTCCGTAAACTGATCCGGTTCTGGAACCAAATTCGATACTCAAAACGCAAGTCGAAGAAATTCTGCCAATGTTCCGGACTTAGTTTCGGAAAGGACCGATGCTTAAAAAAGAAACTAGATCGGAAAATATTCTGGATTCATAAACGGAAACGTTTCAGATCCAAAAACAGATCTTTAAATGCATATGTGTTTTGATTCAAACCGCAACGAATAACGATACAAAATAAATAAATGTTCCGGAATGTGATTCAGAATAAGGACGTTGATTAAGAAATAACACAATAATAAACGCCGTGATACAAATGCTCCAATCTAGTAATGAGGGGCCGGTTACGTTTCCCAAACAGGTTTCAATAAATTTTAGGATTTTTCCCCTTTTGCTTTCTTGTCGTATTCAGAAATGTTTCAAATTTAGTACCGTCGTAACCGCATCCCATTCTGGAACTAAAACTGAATTTTAAAATAAAACTGGGACCATAGCTAAAAATGCTACGGATTCTAAAATGGAAATGTGCCCAGCTAATCTTATCTGGAACGTATCAAGAAGTTGATTGCAAAACACCGAAGTGATAAACACCTCGATAGAAATGATCCTGGCCTGAATACATTTCTGAATTTGATATTGGTATACTTTTGGATCTGTTTCCAGTTCTCGATTGTTTCACAGGAGATTCAGAAATGTTTCGAATTTAGTACCGTAAACGTATCCATTTCTGGAACTAAGACTGAACCTAAAAACGAAACTGCAACAATATCTGAAAATGCTTCAGATTCTAAAATGGAAACGTGCCCAGCTCCAAAACGAAATCTGGAGACGTATCCAGTTCCAGGTTCAAAAACGGAATTCATACAAAGTCCGGAAACCCAGAAGTACTGAAGTGATTAAGACCTCGATAGAAACGATCCGGGCCTGAATACGTTTACAAACCTGGTATTGGGATACTTCTGGATCTGTTTCCAGTTCACTTCCATTTCCCGTCAGATCCGGAAATGTTCCGGAACGAATCCAATTCTGGAACTAAAACTAAACCTTAAAACGGAACTGAAACCGATTACTCCAGATTTTCTAATCTTGTTTTGGGACATTTTTGTCTGGATCTTTTCCCTTTTGATTTCCTGTCAGATTCAGAAATGTTCGGGACTAAGTACCGTAATCATATCCAATTCTGAAACTAAAACTGAACCTAAAAACGAAACTGGAACCATATCCGCAAATGTTTCGGATTCTAAAATGGAAACGTGCCAAGCTCTAAAACGAGATATTGATATGTATTTAGTTCCAGGTTGAAAAACGGAACTTATACAAAATCCAAAAAAGTTCCAGAATTTGATTCGGAACGTATCAAAACGTTGATTGAAAAACACTGAAGTGATAAATACCTCGATAGAAACGATCCTGGCCTGAATACGTTTCTGAATTTGGTATTGGGATATTTCTGGATCTGTTTCGAGTTCTCGTTTGTTTCAGATTCAGAAACGTATCGGATTTAGTACCGTAACCATATCTAATTCTGGAACTAAAATTGAACCTAAAAACGGAAGTAGAACCAGGTCCGGAAATGTTCCGGATTCTGATATCGTCAGTTCTGCTTTACTGAATGTGGACTAAATAGCCATCTCAAAGAAATAAAATTGATTTCGAAGGTGATTAAGGCTATTGCGCACAAGCAAACAAAAATTTTTAACAAAAATTGAAATCTCCTTCGGCCTCCGAAAAATCATTTCTATCTACACTCTCGATTTTTTTCGACAAAAATCAAACAAAAAACTCCCTCGCCATTACTTAAACCATGTTTTGATTCCACTTTAAAATAATTGTTTCCCGCACCCAGCACAAAAAAAAATTATCACGTATGCGCTACGTGAAAAATCGTAGCCACAGAAATTTCCATCACTTTAAATTTATATAACCGCGAGTATATGTTTATCAAACAAAATTCATGTACATAAAAAATTTACGTCATACACATTATCTTAGGCAAAAACATCAACATACAAGAACAACAACAGCAAAATGTTTTTTAATTAGTTTTCGGCTTTACGCCGATATATGTTGTTTCTGCAATGGTGTTGTTATGTCTCCCGTCTTTTAAAATATACGAGTATTTCGAAAAATTTAGACAAATGTGCTAACGCAAAAGTGTTTTCCCACGCCCATGATTCTATAAAATCGTAACTCATCTCACAATCACCCTGTGAACATAATAAAAATTATCTCCCATATTTGCGAATATAAAACCATTAATTTTTTATTTTTTTTTGCGAATTCATCGCGATCCAAATATAAGCCGCGCGTATAAATTGACTTTATATACATGCAAATACGTAAAGAGTAAGACTAAACGTTTTTTGATGTTTTTTTTTTGGTTTTGTAACATTTTGAAATGTTTGATTAATTAAATTAAGGAAATGGAATTAAATTTAGTAAATACAAGACGAAATATTTTAAAATAGAATTTAAGGTTGGGTGCGTAAATTAAATGCATTTCTAATGTTACATTGGTTTGATATAGTTAAGTGGCCTCTGTGGGTGGGGAGCACTCACATGCCTTGTAAAATACTCGTAAACCAGCCTTGACTTAAATGGGAAAATGGATTGTTTGATCAGGAAGGTCGTCTTGCTGTCCAGTGTAACTTCATTTAAGGAGACACCGGACTGCACCATACCTTCAAACCTAGGTCTATTACCATTCAGGACAAGGATGGAAAACTCAACGTTAACATCAATGCAGTGCTTGACACTTGGAAGGAGCATTTCTCTGATTTATTTATCTCAGATCTTATGGTCAGATTAATTCTGGGCGTTGATTATGAACCTAAAAATGCAGGCGATAATTCGATCTAGTTTAGTAAGAGATGAACATCTTGACCATCTTGGTTTTAAATTATAATCTAATTTAATCATCTAGATACAGCTAACCAAAACAAAAATTTACTACATCTTAGTTAAAATTGAATCAAGATATAATTATTTCCTTCACTGTATCTAATTTGTTTGTGTCTTCTCGATTTTTTCTAAAGTTGTGGCGTCAAAACTATTAATTTTGTGTTTTTTTTAGTTTTGTGTTGTTTGTAGTTTTAAATTTAAACAAAACATGTTAAATATAATTCGTAGATTGGATTTACAAGAAAATAACCCTCGGATAGAAGTGCGATGTTTTTATTTTTTTTTTAAACCATAAATTTGCTTTTGCAATTAATTTTTTTTATTTTTTGCGACATGCTAATTATTTCTTCTTGCTATTTAATTATTTACACCCAAAAGATGTTTGTACATGTTAAAGTCGCAATGTCAGTATTGTTATTAACTGAGTTGTACGATTAAAACATAGTGCACGGGAACTTTAAATAACCTTGATTTCATTGTATCGCATGCCGCACAGTATTTCGGTTAATATATCATACTGTGGTACAGGGTTCTCTAATGAGGGCAAATACATTTTATATTATAATACATTAAATATACGACCCGCGCACCAAAACTGCCAGAGAATTTCAGATAATTTACGAAACACTTTCCTCATTTTAATTGACAATGTTCCCAAAAAACGGACTACATCACATCGATTGACTTTTAAAATAAATTATGAACCGCGATTCGAGTTTTGGAGCAAAAACAATAGTAGTTTGTGGTAACTTTCGTCAGACGCTTCCAGTTGTTCCCAGGGCACACGTGGACTTTGCATTGATTTTAAACAGCTAACTCCTTCAACAAACATTGCAGAGTATTGGTCAAAATAAACACAATGATTGTTTTCTCAAAATAGAATAAGCAGAATTGCCTCGGGTAGTTGGAATATATGAAGAAGATATTGTTGAAATACCCACAGAAATTATATCAACTTACAACTTGACCGAGTCAGTTTTTACCGGTTTGCAACAAATGTCAAGGCAAGAACTTTCAAATCGAATCATTGTCACGCTGCTAACAAAAGCACAAACATATAGGAGATAAATAGAAAGATAATTGATTTGAGCGTTGGTGACTTTTTCTATTAACTGTGGAAGAACCAGGACACATTACAAAAGGTATTCAGCACAAAATGATTAGTTTTCATTCTCAAAATTGTTCTCGCTTCAACCGACAAAACATTTACTTTTTATATTAAAACACCGCCAATTTCCGATAGCTCCCGCGTACGCTATTACCAAAAATAAAGCTTAAAGCCAATGATTAAATAATCACATTACATCTGACACGTTGATGAGGTGACGCACTGGAAAACTGTAACCTTAACATAAAACCATTTAAACTCTCTCCAAGACAACGATGCAAACATTGCCAACACCAAATTCGAAAGCATATGTTAAGAAGCCACACCTTTTACATAAATGCTACAAATTTTAAACATTTGAAATTGAAATACGCAAAACTTTTGTTAGCAAATAAGATTTATGCTCCAATTGTTTAAGAGCATTCAATTTGCAACCAATTGAATGTCGCCTAACACGTGCTTTAAGTGCATCACTTTTACACGAAGTCATCAAAAACACCTAAACAACGAGTGCCAACGCAGTAAACAATAACGATAAAATCAGAATGGAAGGAACAAACCAGTTAAAAAAACCTGATGAATTAAAATCCTAAACCACTTCAAAGTTTCCAAAGGAGAAAAAGCATTCAATATTACCAACCATGATTATGTCAACAATAGAAAGTTCAAGGCTCAGGATCTACCACATTTATTACTGAAACCCTTGCGAGACAACTCTAGGGTTGAAACGTATGCATGCATAGCAGTGAATGGTTTAGCTTCAGTAGGTACAACTAGAGGGTTAAGTATCTTCAAGACACAAAAAGCGAGCTTATTTGTAGCGGCTAAAGCGCTGATTTACAAATTTTTTACCATCTCAACCAATTACATTGAATCAAAATGACGTAAAAAAGGTCAATGAGTTTTGTCTGGCTGGTCCTTGGTTTCGTGTTTCAAATGCTATTGACATAATTCTAGGCGTAATTAAAGAGAGACACATAACAATTAAGTCAAATCTCTATTTGCTGGAAAGTGTATTCGGTTGGGTGGTAGCTGGACAAGCAAATAACAATATTAATACAACAAATCCGTGGAACAAAATCCAGATAAACTCCAATGATGTTTGTCAGCTGTAACGACGTTTTTGGGAAGTAGAAGAATGCCATTTACAGAAAATATCGACCAATTAGGGAGCAGTTTTACACAAGCAAAATCTCGTATGATTATCATGGAACATAATTGTGAGATTCGAATCTTAAGGCTGAATACATTCGATTTATGCAAGAATATTAAAGGCTTGAACATATGTCAAGCATTCCCGATGAAGATGTGTTTAACGAAAATAAACGAATATATTATTTTTCACATTATGCCGCGATCAAGCAAAGCGGTTCAACAAAAAAACTTCGTGTTGTCTTTGATGGCTCATAGAAATCAAGCACAGGACTATCATTGAATGACGTCTTAAAAAAAGGATCTACATTCTGTAGGTTTTTTTAACCATACTCATCAGATTCTGCAGGAACAAAACAGTAATGGTTTCTTATATATAGAAAAGGTATATGGTCGATGAAACACCAAAATTTATAGGGTGTGAAACTCCTCAGGATAAGTCGCACAATTGCAGACTAAATACAGTAACTTATGGGCTAACTTGTTCATCGTGTCTGGTTATCCGAATATGACACCAAGCAGCTATCGGTAACAAGGGCATATCACCAAGATTATTTAATATTATCAAATCAGATTTTTACATGGATGATTTGCTGACCGGCTTCGTTTACATTAATCAGACGGTTAAATTCTGTTTACAAATCCTGAAATATTCATTACGATATTGGGCATTTCTTGGCTGACAAACGAAAACGCATTCACGTTTAACGTCCAATCGACCAACAAAGCTGTTATAACAATGTGGCTCAGATATTATTGCAGAAATATTGCAGGCACCAGTGAATTAATATAACGCCTGGACCAACTCTACTATCGTCCTGTCATGGCTTTCAAACGTTCCTACAAAATGATACTGTTTTGTAGCAAATCGCACGAGATTCATAATCGACAAACTACCAAGAAATCATTGACCGCATGTACCAACAAATCTTAATCTAATGGGCTGTACAAGTCGGGAGATTTCACCAACAGGTCTGATTACACACTCAATTTGGTGAAATGGTTTTTCTGCGAGATGTATCTACAAAATGACCAAACTTCAAAGATATCACAAATGAATATCACGCGAAAAGAGAAAAACTACATTCCTAACCGGAATTGAGAATGTGATCGAAAATTTAACATCTACAGTAGAATATGTGATTCCGAAGTTTCTTTCCTACTGGTGGATTTTGAGAATTCTGGCCAACTGTATTAGCGACATCGACAACTGTCGTAAAATAAAATTATCCTTCGTCACGTGTGACCGTCTGAACAAAACTGAATGTATCGTCATCGAATGGGCCGAACGCGGCTTGTTTAAAAATGAGATACACGAGCTATAAAGTCGTAGTTCAATCAAAAAAGGGAGCTCTGCATCCATTTGCAGACGACAACTCCTACGAGTAGATGATCATTTAAACAATTCAAATATTCTGTACTCTACGAGGCATTCGGTTATCTTATTAAAAAACCATTACTTAACCGATAAAATCGTGATGTATCTGAACATTAAACATCTACCTCCAAATCGACGTTGATTTTCATAATCAGATCAAAATATGAGATTATCGGTGTCAATGATGTTATTAAATGTGTGAGTAGGGCATTGCGTTTGAACTCGCCTGAAGCTATAAAAAAACTGAACATGGGTAACTTATTTTCTCCCAAAGTTACTTTAGTGATAGTATTTTAGAATGTTGAGGCAAACCAAGTTGGTTTTTTTTGCATTAGTTCCAAAAAAAATAGAGGATCCGGCTAAAAGGTAGATGACTCAAGACATGTTTCTATTTGTTTATCTGCATTGCGACCAAAACCATTCATGCTGAACTCGTGAGTGAGTTAACCACTGCTGAATTTATACCCGAACTTAAGAGTTTCACAGAACGAAGAGGACTACTCAAGAACATATAAAGTGACAATGAGTCCAACTTCGTGAGTACTCACAAAAGGTTTGATGAATTCACCAAAACGTAAGCATTAAAGATCACAACGATCGCCATAACCGGGGAAATTGATTACAGTGCATCACAATTATTCAGAACTTCAATTAATTCAATTAAAACTGAGCATTAAATATGAATATATCACGATACTTAGAAAGGGTTAAAGTTTAGTCGGTCCAAAATCTTGCAAGATGTGGTTGGTTCCCTAAATGACCTCCTCCATCTCCACCACCTCTAGACAAATAAAAAATAAAAATTTAGAAAAAAACAAATATAAAAAGTTCCGTTTTCCAACACTAGGTCTTTTCGTGGCTTAGTGCAATCATGGCCTAAATACAGAAAAACCAATAGTAATTTATATGGCATAATTTTAAACAGCCCGACTTCACTTTCAACTGGATTTACGCAATCCCCTATTAGAAAACTCTTTACCAACTTAAAAGAGAAAAAAAATTTTAGTTAAAAATTTAAAAAAAAAAAATCGTTTCATCTATTAATCTACGTCATGGCACAGAAAATTTTTTTAGTTCATTTTTAAAAATAATTTTTTATCGCCTGTTTGCGTCCCAGACTTAGTACTGCGATGAAAGTATAGTTGAGCATATTTGAATGAGATTGTGGTAGACTATATGGTACCCAAATGGAAAGTAATAGAGACCATGATGTGTTGGTCGCCATTTAGATTATGTTCAAAGTATTTTATTGTTCCGACCAAATATTGAAAACAAAAAGGTCAAATATTTTTATCAAAACACAAAGTTTTGTTTATTTTTATTACAAATTTTGAAATTTTGCCAACAAGAGCAGCATTATACAATTTGCAAATAACTTTGTTGTTGTTCTCAATTCACTCAATTTTTATTAGTTCGTAAATTTTGCAAATTTATATATTTTGCGTTATATCGTTTCAAATAAATTTCTTCGCATTCGGATGTGTGTTGTATTACATTTTGGTGTCGTAATTTTTTAGATGCGACGAACGACTTTAGATGATCATGATCGATGGATATCTCGTTATATTTTCATTTTTTTTGCATACTAAATTCGGACAGAGTATATAGTAAAAAACGTATTTTATCGTGATTACGTAATGTTATCGTTAAAATATACACAAAAAAAAAAAAAAAAAATTATCCACCCACAAAATGTTATATTTTTTTCGCGTTAAATCACATCCACAAAATTTATTGTACACTGATTAATGTTATTATGCCAATGGAGAAAACAAAAATATATATATATATATATATATAAATGAAGACATTTTCTGAACGTCATTATATCATCATATCCTTAAGATGTTCGAAATTAATTAGTTTTAATTATGTACATGGATACGATACATAAATGGCAGATTTCATTAAATTATAATTTATGTACGATAAACTTATAATCTTTAAGCAAATTAAATTTATTGTTGTACTGCTTCTGGTACTTTAATTATTATTATTGTTATTTTATTGGTTTGTCTAATTACCATTTAATTGGAAATTCAAAACAAAAATATTTTAATTTAATTACATAATAACAACATTAATTTTTTTGTTTAAATGGAAATTTTAATTGAGTGTCGTTTAAATAACAATAATTGTAACGTAATAGCTGTGATATATATATATATATATATATATATATATATATATATATATATATATATATATATATATATATATATATATATATATATATATATACAGCGATTCCATGAGAAACCGATCACGAATTGTCCTGACCCCTTTAGATTTTGATAAAACTTTTCAAAAATGTTCTCTATGTTTAAAAAACATGAAAAATGATTTTTTTTTTTTTTGCGGCACTGTACTTTTTGACAGTGGCGCACGGCGTTTTACGTTTTTCTTGATTTTTCTTGAAAATGCTAATTTTTGAAGTCCTCTTTCTCAAAAACCATTTAACCGATTTGAATGTTGTATACCTCAACTCAAATGAAATGGATCCTACCTTTCATTTTTAAAATATGATTTTTTGAATATTTCAGGATCTGAATATTTTAAACCAAAAATCAAAAAAATCTATCAAACTTTTTCTTTGATAATTTTTCTTGAAGTGTTCACTAACTTACACTTTTGGCAATGCAATAAAACCCTAAATTGATTGTTAATATAATCCTTAAGAATATTATCGGTTTCCGGACAGGTTGCCAATTCGTTTAAATAGCATAATGTGCTTGGAGTAGCGCAAATAATCTGCGAAATAAGATCTTGATAACTTCCCACTTCGTGTGATAAAAAGTTCATAGATTTGATTTTATTAAACAAGTTTAATATTTTGACGCAAATAGTATGTGTGCCGCTAGAGTTCGCTAATACGCAGTGCCCTGGACAAAGTGCAGCAAAACTAGACAATCCCAGTTTTTTATTTGAATAGGTATTTTTTTAAATATTTGATGAGCTTCCTTCAAATTACAAAGAACCAATCTACGCTGATTTGTAATAATAACTCCTTCTGATGACATTTTCTCGAAATGTCGTTTTCCAGAATAAGACACACCAAACTCATCATGAATTTTCCGAAAAGGCCAGCTTTTTGGTACCGATGTTAAAATCATATAGTTTTCATTTTTTGTTGTAAACATTTCCATATTTTTCTCGTAATTGTTGAATCATTTCAATACTATCGCCTGGTATGACATTATCGGAATGCCCGGAACTGCACGGAACCATTAATATTGCCTCAGAAATTTCCGCTGAAACTTCTTGAAATTTTTGTTGATTATAATTTTCACTTCCCATTTTCTTATGTACTAAAGGAGAACTGTGCATTGATTTTAAAGTATCGTTGGATGCTGAAATTTCCGAATGAATGTATTGCTTCCCATTTGATGAACTTACAGAAGAAGCAGGTGAACATTCTCGATCCAAACTAATATCTTGTGAACCAAAGGGTCTTTCTTCATTATCACCTTGATTTACTTTTATAAATCACCAAATAGCATTTTTTGCAAATTGTCTGATTCATGGTAATCCCTTGTAGATTAGCTAAATTAATCATATAATTATTAACTTTTCGACTACATGTGATTGATATTTATATATATGGCACTTTACACACTTTACTTTCATACTGAATATATGATATTTTCACCTTTGTAAATTTAACTTCAAACTATACGTTTCGAATGACATAAATTTTACAAATCTACATATTTATATGAAACTGATTTTGTTTTGAAACCCAAATTTCAACAGGCCTGCTTCCTTTTCTATTTTATGGATAGTAAAACCTTCATTACTTTCAATACTAAAGCAAATTTATTTATTTATTTATTTTTTTTTTTTTCAAAAATCTCTGAGCTTGCTTTCATTTTTTGTCCGAAGTAAAAATAATTAAAAGAAACCCGTACCAAATACTAAAGCTGTGAATTCATGTTGGCAAATATGCTTTCAAAAATATCTGGATCCGCCTTTATTTTGTAAGTTTCAAAAAATTTTGGTTATTCCTCGTTTTTGATTAGACATTTTTATTATTGTTTCGTTCGTTTTTTAGACGATGACCTACTTTTAGAAAGATGGAAATATGGGTGGTGGAACCCTTGTTTCTTATTTCTTCTTAGGTAGAAATATAAAAATTAAAAATAAATTAGATATAGCTCAGTAAAACAAATAGCAGGTACTCATAAATATCATAGGTTTTGTCCAATTAATAAGACAACTTTTGATATTAGAAAATTTTCATTTTGCTTAAAGCAAAAACTTTTTGATATTGAATAATAAAGATTAAATTAACAACCAATTTAGGGTTTTATTGCATTGCCAAAAGTGTAAGTTAGTGTACACTTCAAGAAAAATTATCAAAGAAAAAGTTTGATAGATTTTTTTGATTTTTGGTTTAAAATATTCAGATCCTGAAATATTCAAAAAATCATATTTTAAAAATGAAAGATAGGACTACTTTTTTTATTTTTTTGATAAATAAATAAGCTTTGAAAAAAAAAATAAAAAATTGATAACTCGTTGGGATCGAAAATAACGGGAAATGACCTTTTTGAAAAAACACAATTTTTCTTTAACAAACAATTTTTTAAAAATTGTAATTGTACCGTTATTTAAGATCCCTTTCATTTGAGGTATAAAACATTCATATCGGTTGAGAAAGAGGACTTCAAAAATTAGTATTTTCAAGAAAAATTAAGAAAAACGTAAAACGCCGTGCGGCATTGTCAAAAAGTACAGTGCCACAAAAAAAAAAAATCATTTTTCATGTTTTTTAAACATAGAGAACATTTTTGAAAAGTTTCATCAATTCTAAAGGGGTCAGGACAAAATTTCCGTTTTTTTGATCGGTTTCGTATGGAATCGCTGTATATATATATATATATATATATATATATATATATATATATATATATATATATATAAATATGTTAATATACAAAACTTCATAACTTCAGTTACCAGAGAAGAAATGGACTGTCGCTTACTTGTTGTTGCGAATCAAGTTATCAGCAAATTCAACTTCATTTCGTTTCAACTCTGAATTAAATGTACGTCATTTGATAAACTGCTGCATCCAGATGGTATGGGAGTATTGATTTGGGAGTTTGTGGACAGACTAAAAAACGTGGATGCAGCGTTAATAAATTCGTTGAGTTAATAAATTCTACACCTAAAAATGATGTTGTAAATAATAATATTAGGACTAAAACTGATCAAACATGTGTATTATCAAAATGTTAGAGGTCTCCCTCCGTTCAAAAACCAAAACATTTGTTTAGTTGTAATTGAAAATGACTTTGATATTATTATATTAACTGAAACTTGGCTTTCTACTGACGTTTATATTCGGCGCTGGCGTCCTGGTAGCAATAAAATCTAAATTTATTAGTAAAGTAATTAATATCGTTAACGATTGTAAAGTCGTTTGGGTCATATTTAATGAAGTCTCTCAACATTTTGCAGTTGGTGTTCATTATATTATTCTAACGTCTAATTTAAACCGTTACATAGAACATTGTAACTTTTTTGAACTTCCGTTTGTTAATACTGGTCATTTTACGACTACTCCAAGGGTAACTCTGAAGATTTAAATTCGTTTTTTAATTCAATTAATTGGATTGAGTGGTTTTACTTTTGTGATCTAGACAAAGCCGTAAACAGATTCTATTAAATTGTTTTTATTGGTATTGATAAGTTTATACCGATTAGATTTAGCCACAGGATTAATAAACATCGGTGGTTTGATAAAGACTTGCTTTTAACCAAGAATAAAATGAATCGGTTTAAAAAAAGAATTAAGAATTATGCTAACTAGGTTATCTATCATTCCTAAAACGATGACGTGAATTTAGAAAAATGCATCGTAACAAAAAAATAAAAATCCTAAATGTTTTTGGTCCTACACCAACTTCAAAAGAGGAACTGTTGGATATCCTCGAACATTCAAATTAGGTGCCATGGAATCTGAATGTGCTGCGGACATTAACGCTATATTCTTAAATTTCTTTTCATCAAGTTTTTTGTGTGGGGTTGAATTTAATAAATTGGAGCTAAATTGTCGGAAAATGTCGAGTTATGAGCTTCCATCGAAAGAAAAATCCAATTAGGTTTGCATATACTTTCAACAAAATTATTATTGGTCGAGTTACTGAGTTTAAAAACATAGGCATTGTTCTCGGTGACAACCTAACGGTTATCCAACACACTGGAAATATAATAAATAAAACTAATGCATAATGATGAGATTTTTGTTTAGAACTTGCAAGGACTTTAAAGATGTGACCACAATGATGTAAAACCACAAGTTGAATACTTGTCAATTACTTATATGTGATCCTTAGTATGATATTATAATTAACCGTTTAGAAAAAATCCAGCGTCGATTCACGAATTAATTATGTCGCTGCATATAAAAAATCTATATATGTATGCAACATATCCGAAAAACTACAGAACCGACTTCTTACTAACTTCTAAAATTCTAAACTTCTAAACTAACTTCTGAAATTTAGGAGACACGTGAAAAAAATATTGAAGCCGCTTTCATAGAAAAGTTCTGCAGAATTCTTCAGTAATATTTCTTCGGCAAAACATGACGGAATTAAATATTGTTTATCTTTTTTAGTAATTTTTTAGTAATAAATAATAAAATTCAATTTTAAGTTGGTATACACTTTCAGAATTTACTAAAAAAGATAAACAATATTTAATTCCGTCATGTTTTGCCGAAGAAATATTACTAAAAAAATTCTGCAGAACTTTTTTATGAAAGCGGCATGACAGAAGGGACATTCCCAGCCTACTGCCGATGTGATATTTCAATGACATTGTAATTTATTCAGAATACTAGAAGTGCTTCCAGCGATTGAACGCTTTGATTTTGATCGGCTCAAAAAATACAAAGCCCCTACGCCGAGAAGTGCAAATTGAACCAGAAAAAGATCAAACATTGACCAAAAAAAATTCAAAAGCACCAGAAACATTGAAGGCAATGTTGGAGGCACCACGAGCAATAAAGATTATTCGCATTATAAACAAGGCCTCCACAATTGTTGCAATGGGCAACAGAAATTAAAAGAAGAAGTAGCAAGTGATCAAGTTTATTGCCGTTCAATCCTACATTACCCATAATCGAAATAGAAAAGAAACTAGTTATGTTAACTGTCTGTTGTAGAGCAAAATTACAGCCAATTAGTTTGGGAAGCACTATACATTTATTAGATTGTCAAAAAAGTGTACATGTCCATACACGGACAAACGTTCAAGCTACCAAATAATCCAACATGGAGAACCAAAATGATGTTCTTCCAAGGGAAAAACCTTTACTACTATCTTGTCTGATACAACTAATCAACAGAATAATCAATATAGGATACAATAAATGATGTAACATCATGTACAGAATTCGTTAAAAGTTAAGAGACAATTAACTGTTATCATGTATTTGATTTAACGCTGAAGAGCAATCATTTTTTTGATAATTACTTTTGAAGTATTTGAAATATTGAAATAAAAAAATATGCAACTGACACAATCAATGTATCCATTTTAATGGGTCATGTTTTATACGGGTGCTATGATAAAAAAGAAATGACATTCTGAAAATGAAAAAGAAAATTCGCTAAAATCAAAAATATTGCATGGAAAAAAGACAAGTTTGACATTTAGAGAAATGTAAGAAAGTACCTAAAGATATTTGCAGATAACTATTGGATAGTGATACCAACCAAGAAGAGCTTTGTCATTTAATTTACACGTTTAGTTTTGAGATTCTGAAGTACGGTTGGATTAATTAAATTATAGATTTATACTCAGTCTTCAATTTAAGTACCACTAACTGTTAGCATCCAAAAATATGCAAACCATCCACTAACGTAGAGCACGAGCAGTTTTTTTAAATTAAATTCTCTTTACTACTGTCAAAAATCAAGGAGTCAGTAAGAGAGATGATATCGAGAAAGAATTATACAGACGCGATTAGCGTTTTTTTTTCAAGTATTGAAGGATACGAAAGCAGTAATATTATTTATACAGATGGTTCGCGGCAGAACTGGACGGTTGACATACTCAATATTTTTAAGAGTGTGTAAAAAACATTGTGGTCGAATGGATTGATACAGAAAATTGAGAGACAGAAGTGACAATTTAACATCGGCAACGGTGCCATGATTGTCTGTGTCATTGGTCTGGCTTTGTAACCGCTGATCACGTTCTTTGGGACTGTTAATATATAAGTTTAAGAAAGGATGCTCTTACGTAGCTCTACTAGAATCGCAGAGTTACTGAATAATATTTTTGAAAAATTGTAATATTTCTTTTTAGAATATAAATGTTGTGTATTATTTTTAAGCTCTTGAAAAGGCCATCAAAACCGATGCCGCCACGACTGCTTTAATGCAGTTTACAGCTCGAATCAGTAATGGCTTGGCTGGCTTTTTGGAATATCGCAAGCTTTCATTTTTACTCTGAGATTCATCTGACTTAATGAGTACAGAATAATCAATAATCTCTGGGTAATTTACTAGTCTTAAAGCCTCAATTACAAATGGTTAATTGACATGATTTGGTTGTTCCCTGATTTTCAAGTTTTGGATGAAGACGACACATGGTTTTAGTACGACGGTATCACATATCAAACAGTCCAAGGAACAATTAGTATTAGCAAAAATTGAGCAAATATGATTTGTAGAAAATAAAAGAATAGCATAGCGACATTTCGAAAAAGTGGAATGAAATAATAGAAATATGTAATATTTTGTATATAAGCGGGGTCCAGTCGTGAGTTGAGTATAATTGTATTTTAAATGCGACAGAGTTTAAATGTTTGTTTTTAAATACATTATTTGCGACGCAAAAGAACTTTAACTATTACAAAACTAAGCAGTGAATTTTATTGTATATCCGAGTGTGCTACGCCGTGAGTTTGTTTTTTATTATAGACATTTTTGGTATTTGTCAAAAATTATCATAGCAACTGTGATAATTTTGGTGTCTTCATTATTATCCAATAAATGTCAAAATTTTGTATTCACCAATATTTATAACAGATTTCGGACACAGTCTAAATAAAAAATAATTTTGTTACTTATTGCGGGAACTATTGTGTTTAAAATTATACAGTATTTGAAGTGGACACTGTTGTGTATGGTATGGGCATTTGTTTAGTGTTGTGTATTTATGAGAGAATAGTAAATGTCACTTAAATTTAATCAAATGTTAATGATACGTACCGCCAGTGAACAATACCGTAATACTATATGATGATGATAATATAATGAATCTAAGTTTTTTAAGTTATATACTGTGTGGCCTGATTAATAATTGAGCTAGTACAGTATTTTTATTAAATTTCGAAAGTTGACACTACGAATAGTTGTCCACGTTGTTAATATCTGGATGTGTGCACCAGTTATTAGAAGTAAAACAATCTGTGCTTTTTATAAACTGTTAAAACGATTAATTTGATCATTGAACGATTTTAAAATAAATCTAGGTTGGTGTCTAACGAAGATCGATGTTTTACAGTTCACTAGCTGTAAACAATAAGGAAAACTGCTCTAAAACGAATTATTACGCATTTAGATGCAATCATTCTATATGACCCTTATAATATAACTTTTTCTCGAATTCATTTTCATTGGCCAGTGCTAATGTTATATATATATATATATATATATATATATATATATATATATATATATATTTCTTTATTTATTAGAAAATTTTACAAGATTCTTATTTTCAAATTTGAAAATAAGCATAACTTAATTTTCATTTTCGTTTACAAAAACACAAAGTGTTTGTCCGTAAATAGTTAAATCTCTTACACTAGTTACGAATGTCTTAAATTTAAACAATAAATCTGAACTAAAATCGACTAACACAATAGTACATAGTAATAAATAAAATATGCTATTAAATTTAATTAATCTGGTTTTTTAATTTTTAAATTAACTTTCGATTGATACCTAATTATTTAAAGAGAAACCCTTCTTTTTCGCTCGGAAAACAGATGACTTATTAAAGCACTTTTGAAAAGTAATATTTTTGGTTCGTTCTTTATACTTAATGGTAGTTTATTAAACCAACCGACACCACGATAAAGGAAATTAGTTTGACCCGCAGTAGTCCGACGAAAATGGATAACAATGCCATTTATTTGTCGAGTAAAATGTCAATGTACATCCGCCACAAAAGTGAATAAAAATTATGCTTTATGACAAGATTCTTAATTTTATAAATCAATAAAATTGTTTCATATTTTATTAACATATCTAAGGGTAAATGCATTTCCCAATTCACTTTGCTATCAAAAACTAGCCCTAGATATTTGGTGACAAAAACACGCTTTATTGAAATATTGTTTACGTAGATCGTGTGTAGAGATATATCATCAAGATTTTTGTTCCTAGTTTCAAATATAACATAATTGGTTTTTTCTTCGTTTATTTTTAACTGGTTTTCCGCCAGCCATTTGTTAATTAAAAGAATGTGATGTTGCATTTTTGCCATCAATTCTGGTATATTTTTTTCACCATAAACTAGTACCATGTCATCAGCATACATCTGTAAAAATCCATCTAGGGGGATATTAAATATTTTATTGACGTGTATATTAAATAATAGAGGTCCAACCACTGACCCTTGAGGTATTTCATATTTAATCTCCAACGTACTTATAGAAGAGGACCCAATTTTTACCATTTGGGTTCTGTTAAACAAAAATGCTTCAATTAGTTGGATAAATTTTTTACTAATACCAATTTCGCGAAGCTTAACAATTAATGTACAATGGCAGATTGTATCGAAAGCCTTACGAAGGACAATGAATAAACACGAAGTAAAAAGTCCATCTTCTAAGTTCTTCCTGACTTTTGCCATTAGTTGACATACCGCCGATAATGTGCCTGATTGGGCACAGAAACCAAATTGATTTGGACTAATTATATGGTTTAATGTACAAAAAGAGTTCAGCTGATTGAATAACTCCTTTTCAAATAATTTACTAAATGTTGAATTCACAGTTATCGGACGAAATTATGATGGGGAATTTTCACTACCTCCCTTATGAATCGGTGTCTCTTGCGAAATTTTTAAACAAGCTGGAAAACTGCCATCTCGAATGCAAGAGTTAAACAAAATTACAAGTTTCGGAATTAAAATTTTTTTAAATTTTTTACAGAATTTTACTGATATTCTATCATATCCCGTAGCAGACCTTTCATTTAGTTTATCTAGATAGTTTGATAGCTTTTCTTCATTTGTAAATGATAGTTCATAACTCTGAACTGTTTCCATTTTACTTGAAAGTAAATTTGAGTTTAGCTAAAAACCATGAAAAAGCTTTTCAACACAAGTAGTAAAATATTTCTTAAAGATATTTGCAACTTCAACTTCATTTGTAACTAAATCATTTAACGAAGTTTTTAAATAAATAGTATATATATATAAATATATATATATATATATATATATATATATATATATATATATATTTATATATATATATATATATATATATATTTATATATATATATATATATATATATATATATATATATATATATATATATATATATATATTTATATATATATATATATATATATATATATATATATATATATAATTATTTAAAATATGCACACTATTTACATAAATAAATGTGGCTTATAGTGTAAAAACAATTTTTTAAATAAATATTAACTCAACATATACACAGCACACAACATTTATAGTATGTGAAATGAGACTAACAGCTGCTTTTGTATACATTTGGTACGTGGCGACGCGATAAAAACTAAAATATCGATTATATGCAAATATTAATTGAAGAATTTTTTTATTTTTCAAATTGTGTTCTATTATCGTGAAACATAAACTTTAATAAATACCTGGCTGTATTATACCTAAAAGCATTTCCATTAAAGATAAAATTATAATCCATCCAGACTTAAATCTTTATTGCAAAAATTACCTGAAATGAAAATAAAAAAAAAATTATTAGAAAATGCCAATAAATCGAAATTTTAATACTGTAATATTTAATTTTAAAGTTGCAGGAAACTGCCGAGCAAAACTATGCAATTTGACTGGTCTCAGTGGAAAAGTTTTATACTTTTTTAATTAAAGGTCAAACTATGCATAAGTTTCCCAAGTTTCTTATTAAAATGTCAATGTGCCTATACTTAATCCCATGAAAATTAATGATATATTATTGAGAGGTTGGGGTGTGTAAGAAAATCGAGAAAAATTATTTGGAGGCACGATAACTCGATTGTGTGGTGACTTTCCGCAAATATTGCCAGTAATATTTCATGGATCACGTGTCACCCTATAAATGATAATTTTGTTATGATCAGAATTTTAAATTTTTCACCGATGTAACTTCTCAATTGCTTCAACTATAAATCAAAATGATTTCTACGATGACGAGCTACAATCAGGAAATCATAACATATATGACGCCAAGGGAGCACCAACCCAGCTCAGTAACTTATTTAAAGCAGGTGGATTCATGCTTAGACAATGGGCTTATAAATATTTACAAGTAATAGAAAGTATGAATCCACAACCCTTCGCTAAATAAGACAAGCATTATGGCTTGTCTTATTTAGCGAAGGGTTAGTAAAAATACTTGGGTTAATATGGAGTAATAAAAACAACAGACGACGAAACAGTAAATGAAATCAGAATCAGCCTATTTATGTATTTTTATAGATCTCTGGCGTTTCCTGGGGCCAATAGTCGGAGTCAGTTTCTTTGTCAAATTAATGGATAGAGTACAACAAGATTTAAAGATTTACCAAAGTTTATCATATTTTTGGGTTATATGAGGTTAGCACTGGGATTCGACTAAGACTATTGATCTTAGGTATCGTACAGGTACTTTTTGCGCCGGTTTCATCATTAACCACTGTAGAACCATCCGATGCAGGAATCTATTTTCACAACTCTGGGAATGTCAACTTCATTTAAAAATCATTCTGAACTATAATCTAATACATGGATATGGGGAAGACATCAGATCTTTAAAACACTACATCAAGTATTTAGATATGGTCTGTCAAAATGATGATAAAACTGTCTAAACAAAACGGGACATTTGGAATACAATATAGGATACATACTTGGTGACGCATTTCGTATTAAAGAAATGCATATAAAACTGCAGCATGGAAAAACAGAAACTAATGAAGGGTTTACATCCTTTTCAAAATCCTAAGTGATTTTAAAGGAATTTATCCAAATCCAAATATCGATCATAGATAACATATCCAAACATGAAAAGGAATTTACCGACCAAACATCTTGAAGTTTTTTTAAGTAGCTTGACAAAAGAATCAATAAAGTAGCCGTAGACAGTGATCATTATGTCAGAGAACGAACTACCACAACTTACAAATCTAAGAGTACGTTCCAGAAGCAAAATTGATAATAATAACGATCTTGGACATATTTACAAGAAAATAACGAATCACGTAACACGTAATGTACATGCCATGTCTACATCTGTTTTAAAAATATATAATTGTTCAATTTCTCTATTCTGACAAATGTGCGTTTCAGCATAGTTCAAAAACCTTTAGATTATTTTATTTTGTTCGTTCATATACACATAAAATTGACATAGCCTCACATGGTGCTGAATTTGATTTATAAAAAAAAATTTCGTTTGGTAGAAATGCATTTTTACACAACCTGCACATTTTATTATCGTTATATGACAGTAAATTCTTCATTCCATCTAAAGTTCATAAACGATATGAACGTTGGTATTTTCTCTGTCGTATATAATATTTAATATAAGTAAAAAGATACTTGTATCTTTTCTTGGAAATTTACGCAAAATACCACTCCACATTGTGAAATGAAAGTTGTTCTGGACAACTGCGTTTCGTTTCTTTTTTTTTATCTTAATAATTGAGTAAAATGATATTTTCTTTTGCCCAAAAATATTTTCGGATAATTATATTAAAGCCTTTTGGTCAATAACATGAGATATTCAGGTGAATGAACTGGTTTCTGCATAAAAAACACTTTAAAAATTAGCATACACAATTTTTTTTTTGTAATTTATCTGTATGGTAATTACATGTATCAAGTTTATTTTGAAATAAATTATTCGATCTGGTTTTTATCGACGCAATTTTTTAAATTGAAATTATCTCAATTTTGATTTAATTAAAAATCGAAATAAAATTGAATCTCAATGTACAAATAATTTATACACAATTTTTTTTATATATTCACCTTCGTTTCGATCAAGGTTACAGTTCTTGTTTAAGATTTTTTTTTTGTTAAAGAAAATATGCACACTCGAAATTTACGAGAAAATAATCGTTAATATATAGAGAGTGATTTAACTGGAGGTTAATATTTTTAATTTTTAATCAAACGTATTAGTAATAATAACAAGTTGCGTTCTCCTACTTCTTGATAGAGGTCACGAACTTTAATCAAATTCCTGATTTCTGGATTTAAAGTCAGTCAAATCGGACCACATAACTATATAACTTTATTTAGATGTAGCTCTCGCTACATATTTAAAAATAGCTAAAATGAATTTTTGATCTGAAATACCTTCATTTGCCCTTATAGTAACCGCAGTTTAACTATGACTTTATGATTGGGGATTTTATTATTTTGTACATTGATCCCAATTCGCTGGGTTGTTTGTTTGGTCCATTTGGGAGATTACATCATTGGCCGTTTATTCATTAAATCATATAATAATCGTAAGGGATAAACGTTAATATTTCTCACATTTTGCATCACTTACTATTAGCATAACAACGTGTACCTTTTGGTGAATGTATTATGACAATGGTCTTTAACTTTCTTAAAATGACCGCAACGCAATTCTGTCGCTAGAATATTCAAAAATTTCTTTTGAAGTCCATCATAGAGTTATAGTCATCCGTAAATACCATGAATAACGTGTTTTAGATTAATATATTTGACGAACCTGCCCAATAATTTTCTTTTCCATCCATCTATCTCGGTCAATTTCAAATATTTTTGATAACATGTCTATCCGATAACATGGGCCCTGTATTTTCATGAGCTTGTGAACGTGACCATTAAAATGTTGCAGTCGAAAACCGATAATCCAATTGGTAATAATAGCAAGCGCCACTTCTTCAAACGGATTCAGTTCCAGCACCGTGGCAGTCTACACACACACATATACTTACTGCTTTGGCTCAATAACGCCCTCGAGAACGTGATCGGTACGGAACTTACTGTGGCTATTAATAGCCTAGTGTCTGTGTTTAAAAACAAGATTAAGGCAACGTAAAGCTATACAGCGAAATAATCACAATTTTACTTGTTATAAGAAGATTAACAACACGGCAGCTCAAAAGTGATGCTCAGTCGGAAACTGTCATTTTCGTGTCTATAGATAAAACTAATGCGCGACAAAAAACATACGGCAACGTATATAGCCACTTGTGGAGAGCACCTAAAGGTAACGATTACACAGTAAGACAATTGGCTTGATAAATGTCAAAAGAGAGTAGCCGATGTCGAAAATCTGACTCTAGCATAGACTGCTAGATACTACACATTGGTTAAAAATTGAATAAAAGTGGCAGTCATAGAATTATTCGGTATCGGAACTAGGGTATTGGTACAGACCTGCATAATTACAAGCGATAAATTATTACATTGCTCTAGGGTTTCTCGTTTTATCGATTTTTGAAAAACCGGTTTTCGATGCAAAAACCGGTAAATCCGGTATTTACCGGTTATTTAATAGAATATTACAATTTTAAATATATAATCCGATAGTTGTGATCTAATTATAGTTCAGAAACTGCACTAACGATTAAAAATGTTCGCCCTATCAATGGAAATAGGCTTAACAATTTTCAGTGCGTTAAGTGATTTGTTCAAATTTTGGATTCTGTTATCCATAACTTCAAATCTTACAACTCTCTTTTGCAGTAAATTCAAATAGGTTGGTCAGGCTAGGCGTATCGATAATATTCTAGCTGAGAAACGTTATTTTTTCTTTGAATCATCTAGAATAGTGTCAGATCATTCTTAGATCGAGAATCTTCAATTGATGAGACGTTATTGTGAAATAAACAAGATGGCGATAATAGTAGTTTGATAAGAATAATCCAAACGATGCTTTTGTTTAAATTCGATAGAGGTTTGCAAAAATCTGGTTAAAGAAAACAAATGTTTATTTCGCCGAGAAATCAATCTGCGGTCAAAATATTGACATTTTTCCTACTCAGTGCCGCGACATCTTTGTCTTATGGGAGCAATATATCTCTTAAATTTTGTAATAGCTGGATATTAACATCCACCAACCAAAGCGCAGAATTCCTCTCTCCTCGAAAGCCTCAGAATCTTGTGGAAAGAATTGTTGTTGTTAGATTGTAAATCTAACAACAACAATTTTTTCCAAAATAGTGTTTTTCATTTTCTTGCAAAACTGAATGTTTCACAGAAGCATTTTTATTATTTTGTAACTAAATTTTTACGATTTTTACGATTTTTAAAACTCCAATTGGACAAATGAGCAAACTAAACGAGTAATGTGCCAATCATGTTTCTTCGGAAAATTGACAGATGCGAATTAACGTTGATGGGTATTAAAAAATATTTAGTATAAACGTTTTCGAAATTCGATTATGAATACTTTATCAGTTTTCAAGTGTTTTTTACCGGTAATCGGTAATTTAAAAATTACTAAAATTACGGGTTTTTACTGGCCGGATTTTTACTGAGGTCGGCCTTACTTGATTAAATCCAATATTGAGGTGACAGATGGACTGACAAATGGAACTATGGGCTGTCTGAGGTATATCGAATGAAACCATCCTGACGAGGGCAACGAAACCTATTTGATGGACTTCGGTACAAATTCACAAGTTGGCAAAAAGGTCAGGCGGCTTGGTGGAGATTTTTAAAAAAATCTTAACTGTTTATCAAAACAACAATCGGGTAATTAATATTAACCGGAATAATTTTCCAGTCGAACCTGCATGAGCTACCACAACTTATGCATCACAGAGGGTACCTATAACGAAAAAGTATACTCTTACGATAAAAATTCAGTCAACAACTTGTGTATGTTGCTTTATCACGAGGAACCAGTCTCGAAGGGCTGTTCATCACGTCGGCTATCGATGGTTATGTCTTCTACCATAAACATAAAAATTCAACCTCAATGGGCCCTCTTTAAAATTAGCAAGCGCACCTCTCCACAAACCAGCTAAATACAGCTCAGGATGTAATGGAAAATTGTGTACGAGATAATAATGACGTCTCGACTTAAACATTAAACTACCAGAGTCTTAGATCATATCACCTCGAACTAACTGATACAGTCACGCAGAGATGTCCAATTCTTTTGCTTTCCGAGATTTGGCTGTGCAATGACGAGCATGTTAATATTTCTAATTTTGAATGCTGCGTTTAGTTCAAGAGAAATGACCAGCGGGCTGCCGGAGTAACAATATATACCAATTTAATTAGAACGCGTACGGTCACCTCACAAAAGGAAATCATTGTTTGACAAACAAATGGTTTGAGCGTAAAAGCACAACCCATTTACGATACATGAATGGCTGAACTTTAGCTTTTCAATGGGAATAATATGCTTTCGGTAGTTCTCTATACATCTTGTCGAATAAAGCTGTCGAAAACATAAGCAAGTTCATATACATTCCGTCCTTGCTCCATATTCTAAAAGAATTTCAAAAATTCTCCAAGGAGAATATCATCTTTTGCCGATGATTATGAGCGGAGATTTCAATATTAATTTTGATGTTTCTCAAGCTAAACCGCACTTATAAAATTCCTTCGAGACGAATTCAATTTGCTTATACATGAACTCGGCTCGAAAAATATCTACTACGAGACCATTGATGCAGTTTTTTAAGGATAAATAGAAAAGTTAAAGTCTACAGTTAACAGTATGTGTATCTTATACTAGACCAGAGTAATATAACAATTTGACGATAGTAAACAAATGAAAAAATATAGTTTGAACTTTTACCACATCCATAACTTCTGCATTTTCGACAAGAAATCCAGGAACAATTCATAAATAAACTGCCACGTAGTTTCCAACATTAAATGCTTCTTTCTTTTTCTTTATTTCTTTTAATACACTCAGTATTTCTTGAAATAGTTCGTATAATTTGAATTCGAACATTTATGGTGCTACAATAGTATTCTTGGCCGCCTCTTTTTGCCTACGATTGAAAATGTATCATCTTTTAGCACGTTCAGATTAACAACATCAGTTTTTTTATTCCAAAAACTTTCATCAACATAATTTTCATCTTATCGTAGTTCAAAATCGCTTTTGTGCTGCAGGTCACCGCTCGAAGTACCCTCAGTTCACGCGCAACTTGCTTAAATAATTTTTCATAATCATTTTCAAAACATCATTTCAACATTAAATGTAAAATGTCCTATTGTCCGAAAGTTGCACTTGGCTATCAAAATTATATTATTTTTTTCACAGAACTCAGAGAGCATAATATGTGAAGCACTTGCAGCTGAATTTTTTTTTTCTATAATCGATGAATAAAATAAATTTGTCATGTATTGATAAAATGTCTGGCCTGCAACCATTATCGGATACACTAATACCCCAATCCTTTGGCCCCGATAAGCAGTTTTAATGTATGTTCTTCTTTGTAGTAAGAGTATTTCCAAGTGTGACACGTTAAACAGCTAAAAGATATTTAATAATTTCAGCACAATCGAGCACACTCCGCATAAGTATTTAGAAATTTTTCAAAAACATTTGAGGTAACTCCATTGGTCTTATTCACGTGACTGCTAATGTATTTACTTTTTTGTCACTTTGGCGAAAAGTTGTATTGTATCAGCAAAATACAATTTGGCTGTTTTATCGCAAATTTGGTATCAAACTGCTAAATGAGCAATAAAACGGTTATTTTTTAATTTATACAAGGTTAGCAGTATCCTTTCTTTAAAAATCATATGAAGCAGTAGTGATATTCTCTATATCCTCTTGGAAATACTTTGTCAAGAAATCTAGACTTTTTAATTTTATTGTACCAGTCAGTGTCATATCGAAATTGAACTGATTAAATCATTGAATTTAGCTTTCATCGACTTGTCTTGAGCCTGTGGTTGGTTTTCCAAAATAACAGTGGAATTTTAAGTTATTTGTCGTAATTGACGCGTTTAAAGCCATATATCAGGCTCGTGATTCTTCTCTTAAATGTCATTAACATTTTAAAATGTCTCATACTCATTGGTCAGAATCCAACCATCACACCCAATCATTACAGTGACTTTAGCATTGGTCGTGACACATACAAAGGTGGTCAGCTTTAATATGCTTTAATATCCCCTCCCACTCAATTATCATGAGTAACAAGGGTCCAGAAGTATCGGAAACTAGTCACCCCTTTAAATATGTAGTCTACACTACTAAAATTGATTGCGTCTTGTCCGCTAAAACCAGTAATAATATATTTTGTTTTTCACTCATTGATTTTGAGATCAACAGAAGCTGAGAATCATACAAGTGGATCTAGTAAGTCTCTGACACCATGGCCATTTATTCCAATTACTCAGACATGACATATTTTTCATGTCTTCCAAGACATCAAAGCAAACAATAATTGAATCAAATGGGTTGAGTCATAGACTTCATAGATTCGGAGGAAATTCTCCTTGGTAATCACCTACAATTTCCTCCGCCAGAGAAGTGATTTAAGGTAAGACAGTAGTATGTACACTGTGCAAAGGAGCGTTATACGGCGATAGTTTCCGCATTTTGAGCAATATCCTTTTTTAATGATAAGGCACCATGCGGCCAATTTTACCTTCACAAGTGGGTCACCCAACGGCACCTACCATGATATTTTGCCATTCGAGTCTAGAATGTAACCAGGCCAGCAATGGCCTGATAAAATCGCTTATTACTATTGTTTAGTTATTGCATAATTCTAAGGAGATCATGCTCATTTGACATAATTGTAAAAATCATGTGAATACCGTCTAACTAAAGGGGTTAAAATACTGTCTAAAAATATAAAATTAGTTTTTTGTCTTCAAATTAAAAAAATTTAAATTTAAATTACAAAAGATCGAGGATCAATTAATGTGTGCTCTCGCATAAAAATTGTTTTAATAATATTTTGTTAAAATTTTAAATTCATTTGACTTTGGTTGTCGATTTGAATGCAAAATTTGTGTTCATTTATGCGACAGATTAGATTAGAAGTTGATTGTACTCAAGACATGACGTTTTGTGATAGTCCCGTCTAAATATACAGTGTCATAATATAATTGTATAAAAAATTATATTATATATGCATAATGACTGTGTCAGTTTGACAATATATAAATTGAGAAATTTATAATGATACAAGTATATCGTATAAGTAATATGGTTGTGCCATTTTTGAGTGACAAGCAGTCGAGTCGAGTGATGTTATCACATATAATATTTATTCTTATCCATATATACATAATAAATTGTAAGATATATATATATATATATATATATATATATATATATATATATATATATATATATATATCCATTTTATTTTGGCATGTGTCGAAAATATTTTTGATGAAAATAAATTTATTGTTAGAGATTAAAATTCCACATGCTCGTACGAATCAATATTTAGAAATTTTGTAAATGCCATTCAGATGACACTAATAATGTGTTTAGTGTGAAATGTGTTTTTAGTTGTTGTTGTTGTGTTGTTTGTGTCAAGATTTATTATCTAATTTATGATGCGTGGGAATCCTATTGATTTCGTCAGTTTGTCTAGTCAAAATTTATGAGTGTATCTGTTCAAATTAGAAAATTCAGTCGACCGTTGATAATATATTACAATATGTTTACGATTCTAACGAGTTTTTTTTTTGTGAATAATGAGATAGACGAATATAATCTATAAATTATGAACTAATGATGTCACGTGAAATGTATTATATTCGAATAAATCAGTTCGTTATAAATGTTAAAAATTGTAGAAATTTGGGCTGTGCAACCAAATTCTTTAGATTGGGTTCTAGTATTGTTTATGACTTTCTGTTCTGGACTCATGAAGATGGCTACTTTAAATTGTTTATTATCTCTCTTTTTAAAAGGTAAACCCTAACAGTTTAGCAATCTGTAATCCAATAACTCATTTTTAAGCTCTCCATTTTTAAATTATCCGTATAATATTAGCCAGATGTCTTTAAACCAACACGCAGCTTCTTTAAATATGAACATACACAAAAACTACAAATTATACCTGAAATAAACTACATATCAATCGAAGTCGAATAATTTATCGAATAAATTACTTGTCTGATTTCGGAATAAAACATGTCAAAAAACATTAACCTGATGATCAATCAACTATAGATTTGAACAAATTTCAGAGAAAATTTTGAAATAATCAAAATAAAATAAACATTTTAATTAAAAAAAAAAGGGTTTTACCAATTTTTGGAAGTAGTTTACGAATTTTTTGCTTAGATTATGCGTGTGACCGTTAGGTAACGATTACCACTAATATCGAAATAAACATCAAATTAAAGTGTTTGATGTTTATTTCGATATTAGTGGTAATCGTTACATAGAACATAGAAATGCTTTAACAGTAAAATATTACTATATTTTGGAACAAAGGCCATGAATGATAACCTTTATCCTTAAAGTGCATGATACGAAACGCATGCTTCTGAGCAATTACTAACTGTCTAAAATTTTAAGTACGTGAAGTGGAAAATGATCTCGTAGCTGGTACATTTTTCTGATAGACCGCAACAATGTTGCTCGTTTTTTAGAGTGGTTAAATGTCTCTTCCAGTCAAAGCAACAATACACATTTAATCTAAAATATTTAATGTCCCTATCAGATTCAATAACCATACAATGGGGCGTATAAGTGTCATTACGAAGGCAGTCAAAATGATGAAAAATGATATCGTTTGCAAATGAGTGGTTTCTGCTCAGACCAAATAGAACTATTTTTGTCCTGGAACTAATTGGCAACTTACGATCAACCAATCATTTACTTAGAATCTTAACCTGATTAATGCTACGAATATCTACGAATGCTATAAATTTCTCTTTAAAAATTAGTTTGAAAATTGAGTAAATATACAGGGTGGCTGAGACCAAGTGTTACCAAATGAAAACGCTGTAATTTTTTAATTTTGATTATTTTTTATTGAAATTTCGTGGAATATGTTGAAAACATATTACATTTTATGAAAAACATGTTACTGCTCGATATGACCTCCTTTGGCTCTGATTATTTGATTCAGTCTTCCATAGAAAGCATTGCATGCTGACCGAACGTGGGCTTACGGAATTTTATTCCATTCTCGAACAAGAGCTGACTTCAATGCATCAACACTTTCGTATTTTTAGTGGACACCTTACTCTCCAAAATGGACCATATGGAGAAATCCATGGGATTCAAGTCTGGTGAATATGGTGGCCATTCTTTCGACGAAATCAGCCGCGGAACGCATTTTGTAAAAATTGCTGTGTCGCTCGAGCTTTGTGTGACGGTGCCGAGTCCTGTTGGAATGTCCAACGGTTCGTACCAAAGTGTTTACGTGCCCAAGGTAGCAAAGCATCGTTTAAGATATCTTGGCGGTACACCTCTTGGTTTACTTTGGCTGTTCGATGAAAACCAGAGGAGTGCGTCCATTTGCAGTAACTGCAGCCCAAACCATAACATAAGCTGGTGATTGCTTGCGCATGGCAACACTTGTGTCTAAATTATCGTTGGACTTGTGCTCTAACCAAACACGATCATTTTGTTAATTCACATACTGTTGAATGGTGAAAATTTTCTCATCAGAAAAGACAATTTTTGGAATCTCATCACGTTCGACCAAGGCCTTCAATGCTCGTGTTCTTTCAAGCCTAACTTTTTTTTGTGCCTCTGTAAGATCTTGAACTTTTGTATCTTGTAGGGCTTCAAGTGTAGTTCATTTTTCAATATGGTTTGAATGCTGTATCGTGAAACATGTAGACGTGCGGCTAATTAATTGGCACTTTGACGAGGATTTCGTTGGATTTGTTTCTTCACCTTTCGTATCATTTTTTTTGATGTTGCTGTCGTTTTAGGACCGCCTCTGTTGCGTTTAGCGATGCTACCAGTTTCGTTGTATCGACTTATGGTTCGATACACAAACATTTTATTCACATTCAAATGCTGGAGCTAACGAACTATTGCTGTTTGTGAATTTCCACCCAAATACAGTGCAATTACACTATTACGTTTGAATTCCATTACGATTTTTTTATTAAGATATTAATTTAGAACAATTATTTGTTAACTACATGTAAACAACTAACTAAACTTCAATCTGTCAAAAAAATGACGCGCGAAAATGACAACTACACAAATGATAGCAGAGTGAAGTCAAAAATGACACAAATGACAGCAGAGTGAAGTCAATAACATTTGGTTTCAGCCACCCTGTATATTAAGAACAAAATTGAATCCAACACCGTTCCCTGTGGAACTCCCTCTTTTAAAATTTAGAGCGAATCTTAAGGAGGATCAAACTCATTTTTTTGGGCACGATTAGTATTAAAAGACCTCCACCAATTATACATAGCACCTCTAAACCCCATATGCCATAATTTATAAAGTAAAACTTGGTGATCGACCACATCAAATGCCTTACATATGTCAACAAAAAGGGATGCTACATTATTGGTTTAATTAAGACGTTAATGCATGAGTTCAATTAAAGCCTATTCAATACCTCGCTTACACCTAAAACCAAACCGACATGAGGTGCAATAATTACGTTTATCCCCAAATAGGCATTTTTATAGCTTTTTCGAAAAATATTGAAGTAAATAGGTCGATAATTTTCAGTTTTCCAAACGATCACTTTTTTATGTAATGAGTGGAATAACCAGGGCCGTGCTGAAATAGTTTACCGCCTAAAGTGGATGAATCAAAACAGCATTTTTTTAATTAAAAACTAATATGTACATTTTGGTCCTTCAAAAACAATGTAAACGTTGTTGCACTGAGTTTTGAAAAACTCAATTCTCTAGTTTCCACTCGCACTGTCAATGTTAGCATGATTCGCACTGCAATGGGTAAATTAGGTAAAACTGTTATCTTTTGGGTTTTATACAAGAAGTTAAGAACTTGTTTAGGTTTTATTTAAGATGACATTATGACTGTAAAATTAATGATTTCTTCTCCGTTTCTTCAATAGCCATGATATCCCCATCAGTTATTACTGTTTCTAAGCCGGTACAATTTATAAAAAATCCGAGAAATTTATTAAATTGAAGACATGCATTTGAAAATTATACTGTGGGTCTATAATTGTGTAATCTTCGGGTTCTATTATCAAAACTCTTGTTTTTTCTCAGTTAAACACTTGAAATTGCAGGAAACTATTGTTTTATTTTCTTAAGATTCAAACGCCGAACAATCGATATTAACAACTTGGGATAAATTGTGAAATATTAAGGCCACTTTTAGCTCGTGGGATTGTATTAGTAAACCAGTTCATCCCAATTCAGTAAAGGACAGCAAAGCCCTGAGAATAACAGTAGAAGCCTTTAATGATTTAGGAAAAAATCCTAAATAAAAAAGTTTATTAAAATGGTAAGTGCCTAACGAAGGGTATCTTCTCATAAAATCATTTCGAATGTAAACCACTTGGTTTTGAAGATATTTTACTTTATTAATTTTAGACTAGACAAAATCATTATAAATTAAAATTTAAATTTTTTTATTTCGGTTTTGGTTGGTTGCAACGCATCGTTGCATTAATATTTGTGTTCATGAAAAAATTATTTTAGTTATTTTTACTAGATTCTAAAATCCAGTTAATTTAAGGTTTTTTAAAAATTGAATTTAAAAAAAAAAATATATATATTTGTGTTGGGACTATTTTTATAAAAAACCTTACTAATTTGGATCCGTTAACTTTATTCAAATTTAATAATTTAATATGACCTCATTTAGTCTTTTGGGGATGCTGTTAAATAAATTCTATGGGTGTTTTACTCCACATCAAATCATAACTCTTTCATGATTCGTCCAACTGTTTACAGTATATTACGTTTAAATAAGCCCATTTATTTTCTATTATGTTCCAGGCTTTGCGATGGCCATTTTATGCGTTGTTGTTCCCAATTATATAAAAACTTGGGCACAACCAAACCTTCATGAGAAGGGACTTTAATCTGTTGATGTATAAAGACAAGTCAAATGATTTTTCAACCAGATTTTAATGCTGCATCAATCTGCAGTATGAAATAACGCATTTGATTGATTTTACCAGATACCATTTCTAGTGTTCATACTCCGAAGTTAGTTAAATAAACTTAGATTATATAACATTTCCATTTCATCAGCACAATTAAAAATCAAAGTTAATCCATGAATTCAAGATTATCATAAAAGGCGTGACAATCGGATGGGATCACCGATTTTAAATCTTGTAGGTGATCGTACTTGCTTTTCTTTATTTTGCATGTCGTACTAAAAAGAGATGGATAATTCGATATAAGATCAATTTTTTTCAATCTTCCAGGTAAGTTGCTTCAGTCGTGATCGATCATAATTTGTATTTTATTTTACTTTCGAAGACCTCAAAGCTTTGATGTCGGTAGACAGAGAGAAAAATGTGTAATGAATTTAATTTACGCTTGTAGTGAAATTGACAAACCGCCTAAAAAACACAGTCTAAGGAAATTTCACTTCATTTTAGTGAATTTATAGTAATTTTTACTATTTTGTAGTGAATTTTTACCGTAATGAAATTAATTACAATGCTGTGAAAATTTTCATTACATATTATGGTAGTTACTTTAACTATATTGTGGTAAATTTCATTACGCGTCGTAGTGAAAACATTTAACGTATAACAAATAAACGGATTTCATTACAGAACAATTATATTTCACTACAGTACAAATATATTTCACTACCATACACTTATATTTCACTACAATACAATTACATTTCACTAGCGTACAATTATATTTCACTACAATACAATTATATTTTACTACAGATTTAGATCATACCACATCGAAAATCCTTGTGTAATTTTATCAGTTTTTCTAAATTTGTTGTAAAATAAAGTCGTAGCATTTCCAAGTAATTTGTCTTTTGAGTGTTTTTTTCTGTATTTTTTAATTTGTAAGTGTAATTTAGAATTGAAATATTACTTATCCTATATGTGAAAGTGTAGTTAATTTTTTTAAAGTGGTGAGTACCTACAAAGAAGTTTTTAAATGTTAGAAGTGCTATTAGTGATGGTGGAGCACATTCGGTTGATTTGGTTTCCCACAATTCATGTTTATTTCAAAAATGATCAGGAATTAGTGGAAACACACAAAGTTAAAACAGTACGCCCAGACGAGTATAAAGTCATAGTTAATAAAGCCGAAGAATGTGTTTTAATATAAAAAAAAAAAATTTAAAATCCATGCGACCAAGTTTTTCAACCGTCATCATGTGTATTCTCGCTTACTGCACCACTATCACTATTAGTACTGTATATTTCTTTAGTTGAACATACTGTATACCACTTATAGCAATTTTTTTTAAATGTTCAAAAAACAGTAGAACAATTTCAGACTAGTTTAAACTATTCTGAAATAGTTATACAAAGAACACATAAAAAAGTTAGCAAATGTATTCAATGAATTAACAACATATATAAAATCTACTTTTATCAGGTATACACAAAACAAAAACTGGCTGAAATTTGATGCACAATCCTGGTTGACTGGAGAACAAAAGTGGAAAGAGACTTTAAGTGTAAGACGGCAGGATATTTTGACAATACCTGCGAACGAAATATTTTCAGAATGGCCTTTGTTTGAAAAATTTGAAAAATTAGGTTAGTAACATATATTTATTTTTAAATATGAACAATTTAATATTATCTTTATGCATTACAGATTGATTTAGACTTTATAGGGTTATTTGGTGAAGAAACATCTCTAATTTAATCTCTAATTTCAGAAGATGCTAAAATGCGAAAACATACAAAATTACAAATTATTAAAACTAATATAAGTATGTAATTACATTTTAATTTTAAAGATTCTAATATTCCTAGATATTTTAAAAATGTTTATTTTCTAATGTTGCAGATGAAAAGGCTCTGATTAGTTTTCAACTATTACACTACACGTTACAACCGCAACGCAGAGACTTAATTAACAGATGAAAACTCCAATCGGTTTTGGAATGTATCCATTTAGCCATTTATTGCAATTGTGAATAATAATTATTATATTGTAGCAGACAATATTTTCCACAAAATGGTTACTTTCTTATCAGCGATCGACTAACATATGATTATATTATTTACATATGTTTAGTGTTTACAAAAAAAAATTATGTTTTTACCTACATACATACATACATATTATGTTTGATATCGATGAAATAAATAATTTGGAATATTTTCTATCTACCAGCTTCAACATTTCTGATGACACTCTAGTTTTAAGATATAAAATAATATAATAATGGACAATACATCTAAAAAATCAACAAAAAATATTTTAATCCTAACTTTAAATTTAAAAAAAAAACTTTTATTCAAAATGTAATACGTATATTTTAAAAATATATTAAATAATATTAACAAAATTATTATGCAATTTTATAATAAATAAAAACGAAATGGCATGTTCTTGTAATCATTAATATATTTGTATGTAAAAATAAATTTATTCCATAATTCATGTAATAAAGAAAATAAGTCGCAAAATTCATAAAAAAAAAATATTTTTTTAATTTTCTTCTTTCCAGAACAAATCTTTGAATTTTCATTTATTGTAGTGGCTCATTTCATTACCATGTAATGAAAATATCAAAAGGCTCATTACAATAATAGTTAATTTCATTGATTTCTGTAGTACATTTCATTATTGCTATGAAAATATTGTAATACTTTTCATTGATTGTTGTCAATGTAATTACAATTTGTGGTAAATTTCATTACGGTTTTAAAAGTATGGTAATTATTTTCACTACATCCGTTTTACATTTCATTGAGCTTGAAGTTAAATTTCATTACAAATCGGTGAATTTAAGAACAGTGCAGTGAAAATTTTCACAACACCGTAGTAACAATAAATAGTTATTTTAACTACATTGTAATTAACCAAAAAGTTACTACGAATTCAATGATTATCATTACAGTTTTAGTTAAATTTCATTACATTTTTCTCTGTGTGTATTATGACCAATAGCAAGCGCTCGTTTCAACAGTCATTCTGGAAGCAGGTCGGCATATAACATTTGATGAAATAAAAAAATTTCGTTGACCCCAAATACATTTATCCCAAAAGTCATTGAAAATTGCTTATCATATTTCTGGTGTAAATATGTGACAAAATCAGTTTTTTGACTTGAGGAAATTGTTGGATTTGCAAGAAATACCTTGCACTCTAAGACTTCTTTTTTTCTGTTGGTGATATTTATTATCGATCTTACAGAACCCGACGTACTCTTTCCCCTACATACGAAAGCTTTTATTCCTATTACGTTTCCAATTATTAGATTTAACTTTCCTTTGTCACCGTACGGAATTTACTTCACTGTAGCCTGTGTCGTCTTTATAAGACGATATAAGACATAGTCTGGGTCGTCTTCATAAGTGTTACTTTCCGTTTCTGGTTCGTTCTGCATTGATATAACTTCAAAATTCCAATCTGTATTCATAATTGTATTTTCATTTAAAATATTGCTGGCGCTCGGAATGTAAATATCAGGCTCATCGCTGTAGGAACAAATTTAAAAGTAAAAATCACATCAAGATTTTTGGAGTTACTGTTTCATTGCTGCTGGGGAACACGATTATCTCTTGCAATTTTTGTCGTGCCATATCTAACATTTTTTGTCCACGTGACATTTTTTAAACGGAATTCTTAATTTGTTTAAGTAAATAGATATTTGTTTATTGCCTGTAATTTGAAACCAAATTTTAAATTTTCTGGTGCAAATTTAAATAAGCCGTTTAGCATAAATTGGATGCAAAATCTACATAAATATTGATGTTTCGCTACCTCATAAATGAAGCAATTATTTATTATTGATTTAATATTTATTTTTATATAGCCACATCAAAATAAATATTTCAATTCAACTACAACATATACAAATAAATTAAATTTCACTTCACTTCCAATTTAACTAATATCGCTTAATACAAAATAGAGCAAATACTTACAAACGACCCGCGCACGTTGTCAAAACACAAGGAAGCTGATCACATAGGAGATTTTAACGTTTGTTTTACTATTTCTTTTTAGGAGGAATTGTTTTTTACCGTTATTTAATTTTTTTAGTTTTACCATTACATTTTGGTTATTATGTATAGGTGCGCCTGCATTATAGGTATATTTCTACATTTTGGCAGAAATGCAGATAGGAGTTCCACGAAGCGGGCGATATATATATATATATATATATATATATATATATATATATATATATATATATATATATATATCATTGAATGATCGTGCAACAACATATCGCGATCGACAAACAAAACCAACTAAACACAATTTTTTTTAATCAATATTATTATTATTAATATCATTTATTATTTACACAGAAAATTACTTAATTTTTAAGATAAATGTTATTTTATTTTATCTATTTTTAAATAATAAAAAAAGAAACTAAGTAACAAAAAAATATTTTAACGATCACGATCTTAATATATTACGTACAATAATATAATAGGGAGATCATTTCTGTTTTACAAATTATATGTATATATAAGATATATATTTATATATATATATATATAAATATATATATATATATATATATATATATATATATATATATATATATATATATATATATATATATATATATATATATATATATATATATATCACGGATCTCGCGGAAACTAAAATCTTGTATTTTGTTTTCAAGATGATAATTGACTGAACCGCATATATTATATAAATGGGATGTTGGATATTTGTAGTTAAAGTTACGTACATGTTGAAATTCATGAATATTTTTGGATATATATATATATATATATATATATATATATATATATATATATATATATATATATATATATATATATATATATAAACATACATTTACATACATATATACATACTAAAATGTTTATGATTATTTAATTAATTGTTGTTAGATTTATTTTTCGGGATAATGTGTTAAAAGAATCATTAGTGGTTTATTATTTATCTCGAGTAAAGAAATATATGATGATCTTTAAAAAAAATATTTAAAGATTGATATCTTTCAATACGCTTTGTGATTAATTACATTTTAATCTTTTTTTGTGCGCTAAACAATTTAAAAAATTTATTCAAATTTTTTTTGGTGCATTGTAGGCGATTTTATTGTTATATTTAGACGTTGGAATGAATCGATCTAAATGTTTTAGAATCAAATCAATATTTATTGTATAAACTTACGTACATTATAGTTAGTTAGTTCCTCAAGGTTATATACATAAATCTACACATATTTTTTTTATGTCTGGATTATTATCTTGAATCTTAATGCTATGCGTACATAAAACGAATAAATTGATAGAAATGTATGATAAACATACAATTTTTTATTTAATACATAATTATATATTATAGACAATATATATATGATTTCTATATACTTAAAGTAAATAAATATTCACGAGTTTTAATGTATATCGTGTTCGATCGCTTCATTGTTGTGCAGCATAATGTATTGGATTTTTAAAGATTTTTCAGTACGATAACCAAGTGAAACTTATGATTTTAAAAAGTTTAAACAGTTTTAAGAGTTTTCTTGTTGGAATGAATTTTGTATATATATACATGCGATACGAAATCCTGGAGCTATAAATCATGCCCATGTGTGTCAGTGTGAGGTCTGATGAATATGAAATATTACACAAAAAAAAAAAATATTACAGCCATATGGATTAAAGATTGAAGTTGATGTGATTATATGTAAACATAATTTTTGATTTATGCTTGGACCACACAGAAGCCGGTACTATATAGTCGTCTATATATGTATGAATTATGTATTTACAATCCAAATAATATAATTAATGTTATGTTTTTTAATTGTGCAGAAAACACTGGTTGCTTCGTTCGATGTTGTTAGTTTCACTTGAGTGCATTACATTTCATACATAACGGTTTATTTTTGTTTTGTAATAGAAGTAATCGGTGCGTAATGAATGTTAATCACATAGCCACATACGGTTAATAGTTTTAATTAAACGTACATAGGTTTAAAATTCAACCTATTTCCGTAACATAACGAGATGCTGACATTTGTAATTTTTACGAAATGCGGAGAATCACACCTTTTAAATTCAAAATTCACAACTTTTTTGGAAGGGGATGATTTTCTTCGGACTAACATCGTTAGGGTGTTTTTTCCACAGAGCTTTGGCTTGCCAAATGAGAAAATTCTTGTAACCATGGCTGCACGGAACAATGTTCCCAAGGCCAACTCCTGGATACTGCAACAGACGACAACTGGCGCACTCGTCTATTTGGTTATAGCCATAAGTGGCTTTTCTATGAAGATACTGCGCGAAGCCATTGGTTGCATACCGCTTCGGTCACATCAAACTCGTTTTCAAGACCGACTCTCCCTCCACCAACGAAATCACTTAAGGCAGCTCCTGCAACGGGAGTACGTTACCAGCTTCATAAAGAGATAAAATCGCCAACAAAGAGGCTTCTGAGAACAGCAGTGTGATAGAGCTTTCTGGCCCTGCTGCCTCTTTATCGGGAGAACGATCAATGGACCTCTCCGCAACTTCTACTTCGGTATCTGACCAATCAGCTAGGATGAACACACAAATAGCTATCCATGGAAGACACTCCAAGTCGACGGCTCCCACCATCTCGGGAATTAAGCATAGTGACGCTCCAGGTCATACGGGGTAACGTGGTGGCAACACGTCAAATCGGCTGCCAGAAGCGGAGAGCTTCTTACTCTAAAATCAAGTATAACTGGTACTATTCGGGTTCTACAAGCAAACCTACATCACGCGAAAGAAGCCTCGTATACCTTTTCTAACAGGTTTGCTCAACAACATTTAACCCTTGGCCTCATAGAGTAATCTTGGGTTAGTGGAGGAAAATTCAGAGGCCTCCACCTTAAATATGTGAATTGATTTACGATCGCAGGGAAAGAGTTTCCGAACAGCAATATTTGTTTTATCTAATATTAGCGTTCTTTCAATTCCAGAGTTTATCACTAAGGATTTGCTTGCAGTAATCCTGGAAGCACCAACTGGCAGGGATGTGCAGGAGACAGTGTGTGCCTCAGAGTACTTCCTTGGTGACTCGGTAAGTGTTCCATCTGTAGTTGTATAGGATCTGGTAGATTACTAGCAACCCAAATAACAAACAGTTCATCATAAGCTGTGATGCGAATACACATCACATCATTTCGTGTAGCCAGCGACACAAATAGTAGGGGTGCATCCCTTTTAAATTATTTTATGAGTATTTACATAGACATTTTAAAAAAAGGGTCTAACCCCACTTTCATTAAAACGATTCGGCAAGAAGTGTTGGACGTTACTATGTCGAGTCAGTTAATTTCTAACTCTGTCGCAAACTGGCATGTATCAAATGAAGCTTGTTTTTCGGACCACATCCACATCAAGTTCAATGTACTGGGAGTGATCATATCAGACGGCAGAGCGTTGCATCCAATGTTTTACAAACTGGATGACCTATTTGGAAAGGAAGACATATTTTATTCATTGAAGCGGACATGCTGCGGACATTTTTGAGTTTAATAAGTGACCTAGAAACTGCACCTTGTTTGCTTGATGATGCGCTCCTATTTTCTTACGGATGTTGCTGTGTAGCGCGTAATGTTGTGGTTTATCGCAAATTTCCATGATGGAACGAACAGCTAGCTAAACTTCGTAAGAGGGTTAGGAAATTATTTAATAGGATAAAGTACTCTAATGAGTAGAATGAATATAGGCAAGCTCCAACAAATTACAATACTGAACTAAAATGTTCCAAACGCCTTACGTGGAAGAAAAACTGAGGTAATATCGAGGATATATCTACAATTGTTCGACTTCATAAAGTTTTAGCTAAGGATCACTCCAACGAGATTCGGCTTCTTATCAAATCCAATGAAAACTATACATCAGGTAGCAGAGTCACTCGAAACCTTTCTTCAAGTGCACTTTCCGGGCTGCACTGTTTGCGACACAAATACAATTACTTACTCCAAATTTGGTACACATATGGGTGCAAATGTGGGTTGGGTTATTAATTTATCCGATAAGCTTTTTACTTCGGAAAAGTCAAATGGCCCATTAACTCTTTTTAGCCGTTTAAGGCTCCAGGCCGGGATGGCGGAATCTTTCCAGCCCCCTCCAAAGGGGTTAGGACATGATTACCTTCAATTAAGCTTCAATTTAAGTCACATACCACAGGCTTGGAGCCAAGTCAATGTGGTTGTTGTCCCAATTAGCCAAATAAAATTCCTAAGTCCTTTCAACCTATCAGTCTTACATCGTTTATTCTCAAAACTATAGAACGACTGGTGGATCTTCATATCAGATACTGGTTAATTGTAACCAGAACTCTGAATCCTAATCAATTTGCCTACAGAAAAGGCAAATCCACAGAGAGGGCGCTGCAGTAAAGGGACAGTAAAGGGCTATCCTGTCACTTTTTCTATGGTCACTAATGATCGACGTGTTACTTGATGAGCTACAGCTACTCGGTTATGACGCCATTGGTTATACGGACGATCTGGTTATCATAAACTCTGGCGGGCATGAATGTACAATGTCTGCCAGCATGCAACAGGCATTGCTTGTTATTTCAAATAAGAGCACTAAAGGAGGCCTTTCGATTAACCCTAGCAAACAGTCTTGGTGCCCTTTTTAAAAAGACGCAAATTGAACCGTGGTTCAGTTAGTCTAAATGATATCACTATTCGATACTCCAATAAAGTTAAGTATCTGGGTGGTGTTCTAGATAAGAAACTGTATTGGAACTCGCATATTAACTTAACTAGCAAGTGTGCGGTCAGAGCCATATGGGCCTGTCAGCGTATGTTCGGCAGGACTTTGGCCCTCAGGTTAAAAGATGATTTACTGGATGTACATTATGATAATGAGGCCAATTGTAATCATAAGATACATAAGAAAGTTATTATGAACAAGATAACTTCATTGCAGACGCTAGCATGTCTCGGAATCACAGGTGATATGCGTATCTACGGTGGCAATAAAAGCCATCATCGAGCTCACTTCAGTTCATATCTACGTCAAAAAATTAACCGCTACTTATGCAGCTAGATTACAGCTGGTGAATCAATATAGCAAGATAATTATATGGGTCACCTGGACATGTTGAATGAACTTTCAGACTTGGATATGTTCTTTATAGTCCCCGACGTGAGGTCCAAAGAACTCTGCTTTGACAGTAATTTCTTGTTACCAATCACTGAAAGAACATACTGGGATAGTGTTGGACCTCCTATGGAACCTAACAGCCTATTATGGTTCACGGATGGATACAAAAAGGATAGTGGAATCGGCATTGGTGTCTTTCAACTACAAAAAATGGAAATCTAAAGGGAACTTTCCCCAGTGTTTTTCTAGGCGAAAGTCACGCCATTGAAATCTGCACCTCAACTATTATGACTAAAGGTTTTAAAAGTATCTCCACATTTTTTCCATAGATTATAAGTCGGCTAAAAGTTGTTATAAACAGCTACAATATTTATTTTACCTTAACAAAGTTAGGTGGTGGTGGGTACTTGGTCACAAGGGCATCACTTAAAATGAGACCGCTTCTAAGCTTGCCAAAATGGTGTATTTAGTTTTGGCCAATAAATGGTTTACAGGTTGCAAAGAAAATCTATCGTCAATGCGTAAATTTTGGTTTACTTTAACCACATACTGTTTCGCAGTATATGGGAGATTTGCCTGCTAAGCATGTTAAAATTGCATAAGAATTATTTAATACTGCAATGGACTTTTACGGTGCGTTTGTGTTCATCATAAGATTGAGCACCCTCCAGCAAAAACATACATCTGCATACTTGTTTCTGGTTAGCAACGTGGTTCATATGGATTAAGCTGTAGACTTATTATCAAGTACTAACTTTGTAAACACATTTTCACTGATAAAGGAATAAACAGGAAGGCATAAACTTGGAGCCAATTCTTAGATGCTAACAGTCAAATGAAATTGATTAGGAGATTAAAGTAATATGTAGAGATGAACAAATCAATTATGACACTTTAATCCTCCATGTGCCTGATCTGCAGTCAAATCAGCTAAATTGCTTCTACGCAGAAAGAGAAATCTTATGGTACACCTAACAGTTTTAACAAAACTTCAGATTTTAAGCGGAGCAATGAATGAAACATTTTTCGTAAACTGATCCAAGAAAGTTTCAAATGTTGGTAAAAAGGTATATATTTTAATAAAACCCAGCTTTGTAGGTCTTCTATAAAGCGCGTTTTGACATTTTTGATACTTATACCTAGTAATAAATCAGTATCAAAACTACTTCAAAATACAAAATTGTTAGATGATAATTTCTTTCAACTCTATTTTAAAAATATCAAAAAAGCACAAAGGCAGCAGCGTTAATCTATTTTAAAGTGTTATTGCTCGCCGAACGGCCAATTTCGCGGCATATAGTAAACAAACATTTTGACGAGAATAAATGATTGTCTATTCATGCAAAATAAAATCTCATAAAAATTTCAACATACACAACACAATCGATAATAATCTCAACAGTTTTTTTTTTTTTTTGTAACAGTCAAATAAATTTTATTTAAACTGTCATGATATATCCGTAAAAAAATAACAATTTCTGTTATCTCTTTTTATTGTCTTAAAGAAATCTTACAAACAAAAATACATACAATTCTTGTATTTCATATTATATAAACGAGTATATAAACATAACAATATAAGAACAAAATCTTAAAGTATAAAAAAATAAAAAAATAAAACTTTAAGATAAAAAGACACAAGACACAATAAAAATATCTTTTCGACAAGTTAAATATTATAATTACAAAACAACATTAAAGAAAGTTTTACCGCCATCCGCCACAAGCATCGCACCACACAAATCTCATAAACAATAACACTTTTTGTGTATAGTATATACATAGCTATATTCATATTCGCGTATGCTAAAATAAATCTCACGATCGTGTACAATGTTTAGTCGGCGTCGGTGGTGGCGTGTATTATATGCTAAGTGAAAATAATACACCAACAATAACGTGGTTGCGATCACACTAAAAAAAACGAAAATGATCAAATTGTCAACTGATTTACCTTGAGTTGATTTGTTGAATTTGATTTCATGAATTTTTAATGAATTTTTGTGTATTGTGTCGTCAAGTTTTTTTTTTAATGCACCTTGAATTTTATGGCCCGAATTTGAATAAATTTTTTATTTTTTATTTTTTTTGTGAATAGATCGATTTACATCGTAAAGTAAAATGAATGTAATCATAATAAAATGTTGCTACTCTCTTATAACGGGTTTTTGTGTTATATAATGTTATAAAAAAATTAATGAGGTGTGCTGTGGTTTTCTTAATAGTTCGGCGAAGACGTGATGGTGTTTGCATCGAAAAACTTTAATTCTGCATTTAGTGATTTGCATTTTTAATTAATTTTTGAACATTCTTATGTGTGAATAATTTATTCATCAAACACTCTTAAGTGTTTTGAAAAGTCAAATTACTTGGTAATAAATTGAATAAATTATAGAACCGACAAACGTTTAATTACAAAATTATGAAATTTAATTAAAAAATTTGTTCTATAGTATAATGACGTGATCTTTATCATTTAACATTTAAGATCAAGGTCAAAAAGATAAACGTAATTGCTTACTTTTATTTCCGATTACCGTATAAGGCTGAAATTTGAATGCAAAGTAGTATATTTTTAAAAGAACAGCTACTGATTTTTATGATAATTTAGAGAGGCAGATGAAAGCAATGGCCACAGTAAACATTTAGAGTTGATTCAAGCATGGATTAGTGACTCCAAAAGTTTATTTGAACGACGAAAAATATAATATCTATGCAACCGTAAATAAACTGATTACAGGACAAAAAATTTGCTAACATTATCAGCTCCAAAAATTGCCAATGTTTTGGAAATTTAATAAAGTTATTAAAGCCCTGGAAGGAGCACTCACAGAGGAACAGATCAATAAACCCAAAAATTCTTGAGTGAGCAACCGAAAAGTCCGATTATACATACTATGAAAAGTTAATAGCTTCAGGACATAATTTTAGAAATAACAATAATGGTTTCGAAACCTCTTAAAAATGTGCCAATAAGGCCGATAAGTCATCTTCCAATAGTTTCAAAATTTTTTGTTAAAATGTTATTTTAAGTATTAAAACCAATAATATCCGAAGAGCAAATTACAATGGACCACCAGTTTGGGTTCGGTGATCTGCAAAATACTGCAGACCAAGTGAATAAAATAACAAAATGAAGCCATTACCAAATAAAATCTGAAAAACGTAAAGATTCCTCAAGGAAGCGTGTTGGACCAGTGCTGTACTTGATGTACATAGCTCGTTTATCAACCACTGAAAAGGAAGACTCATCAATATTTCCGAAGACTCTGCTACTATAGTAAAAATAAAAATTACATGAGATTAAAAAGAATTGGATCAGAGCATTCCTTTTTTGTACTTACCATAACTAATAGCAAAACTTTATGATAGCTTGTTTTCCACTTTAACACAACAGTGTGGCTAAATTACTGTCATTTTACATAAACGCACATATTCTTGTAATACTGATAGACATTTTAAAGCAAACTAAAAGCCATTCTGATGGATTGATAAAGATGTTTGCCGGAAATACAGGTAAGTCGCAAGAGGAGTGGTTATCTTCAATAAAATAAAAGATATCCATTTATATGCTATGAAAGGAGTGTTTTGCCGCACAAATTAAAGCGTTTTCCTTTTGCAATGAAAAAGCTTCTCGTGACTACTTCCAATCTGGTTTTATTTTTCTTAATGTCATACTATTTGAAATATTCAAAAAAATAATGCTACGAACTATCTTCTTGGAATAAGAAAGCTTAAAATAATTGCAATCAACCTTAGGGAACCATTTTAGGGTTAGTTTTTACCATACCCAGAAGTGATTCTGGGTATAGTAACACTGGGTATGATAAGGACAGCACTGATATTCGAAGTTTCATTACTTTCCAAAGAGCGTTAACATCATCGCAGAACAATTATCAGAATCAACAAAACTTTTAAGGGACCAATTTTCACCTCTTGAATGACCGGAAAACGTTCTTTAGGATTACTTTTGGTCAGTTTTATATTTTTTGAATATTGAGATAAGAATAGGCTAGCCACTATGAGATCGTTTAAGAGCGCAAAGTACATCACTCTTTTCAAATCGGTAGCTCGATCATATCGGAAGTAAGGTCCTATATTTTTACAAAAGTCAGATTGATTTTCACCAGTTCTAGCTTTTATGTAACCAAACATTATTTTGATGTCTCGCTTCGGCATGGCTCCCATTAGATCATCTAAATTTTTGTAAAGTAAGTCTTTATATTTGGGTTGACTAAAATCTAAGGACGCGTGAAGACAAATAAAATAATGTGGCCGAGGTCGTCAGCACTATAAAGCAGCGTATAGCTTTCGAAAACAAGATTTCTTCCATTTTTTGGCCATCAAGTTTCATTTTTTATAAATCTAATTTATATTAATTTTAAAGTTTTGTGTTTTAAATAAATGTTAGCAGCATGGAGGTGAAATAATAATTTTGTAATTTACAGGCGCAAACTAACACCATCTGTTAAAGGCAAAAGGTTTGGTAAGTTGCTGATAAGAGACGACAGAATGCAGAGCAGTTTTAGTGCAATTGTAATTGTCTTGTGCTAATAGTAATTAAACCTTGGCTACCAGGAAACCGGACCAATAATGTCATTACTGACTTACCTTTCCTTTCCCTACACCACAAAAAAATACTAATTATTGATCTCTTAGATGCCAGTAACCGGGTCGAGTCAGTCGTAACTAACATTCCTTTCACTCCTTCGGTTTTGTTATATGTAACACAGGTGTACAGTGTTGCCCAGCATTCCGGAAATTTCCTGGTTCGTCTTTGGCACATTCTAATCAATCAATCAATCCATGAGTGGCTTATCTAAAACGCGTATGGTTTGTATTATTATTAAACCACAAGTTGATTCATTCATTTAATCTTAATGTTGTTGAAGCAACCTGTATTGCATCAAAGCTGAAATTGTGTAGAATAGAGCAGGAAGTATTTTGCAAAAGGAAACTTTAAATAAAAATGTTGACATACTGAATCCAACTTACTACTCGAAAAAATCAAAGTATTCCTTGCATACAAGCAATCAGGCTATCTGCCAGCTATATTTCAAGTAATAATTGGTTCGCTTCGAATATATCAATGCAAACTTGTTTCTTTTTAGGTATAAAACAATTCATGTAGATAAATCAAGCTCTAGCCTAAAATAAATGCACTTAGGAATAAAAATGAAATTGACCACTCTATCAATAACCTACTACATATTATAAATGATGCAGCTAACATTGCTATACCAAAAAAGTCAAACCAGAAAAAAAGATTAAAGGCAATGGCAACGAACTAGAAATCTAATTCTCAAGCCTAATATAAACAAATGAGCATTAAATCCAATTGCAAATTTTAAAAACAAACAACTTCTAAAAATATCTTGCGTCAGGATAAGAAATATCTTTTTTCATTTAAGCAAAGTTCTACACAAGAAAAAACCAAATATACCTGTTATCAACTATGGTGCTGCATCAGATAATCCTAAAATGCTGAAAAAGGATTTAGAAAAGACAGAAGAATTTTCAAATGTTTTCTCCAAAATAAAAAATGGCAGAGAATCCAAATATACTAATTTTACTGGTGAACTTAGAAGTTTTATTTGAGAGGGTTATTCTAAAATCTAAAAATTCAAAGTCATCAGGTCCTGATAAAATTATTAAACAAGTATAGTGAAAAATCTTCAGCATAAAGCTTTACGTGTCGATTCGGACGCAAATAGTATTAAGATACTCACAGTTAAGAAATTTTTTTGTTAAGTTTTTTAAGAGATTCTCTTAATTGGTATTCTATTTATCAGACATTGACTATTGAAAATAAAAAACCACGTTTTTCTACTATATAGCGATCTTGACTTAAACGCTAGAGATTAACCGTCTTTCAAAAGGTTCAATATATGAAATACTATGCAGTTTAGTTTATAATTAAACCATTGTCTTTGCTAAAATCTTAATTAAATTTAATGATTATGTCATCAGCCCAGTAAATATCTAGTTTGTTAAATAATCAATCATTTAAAAAAAAAATTAAAAATTAACTAGATAATTAGTAATTCCTAAAACGATTAATTATAATTTGCTTAAACTATACAAAACCAAACAAAACAAACATGACAAACTGTTTTAACATCTTCACTTACGAGACCTTGATCTCTTCAAATAAGTATATGAAGTTATATATGATGTATATAATAAGACAAAAATGCAAATGTTGATATCTAAACTCGATTAAGATGATTAGCAGTTAACACCTTTAAAACATGTTCAACGTCTGAATGTCAGAATATTAATCATAAATTTATTTGCAATATTTATAAAATGTAGCTAATAATTATGTCTGTAAGTATATGTATGTACTACTTGTTTATAAGTAGTTATGACAGTTTAGTTAATATTTGTAAATTAAATGTTTACCGTTAATTAATTAAAAATATACATCGTTTTGAAAGTGTGCCAAATAAATTGTATGGACAAGGCTATTCGATTGCGTAATTTATTTAAATTGATTGGCTTAGTGGTTTTAGTTATTCACCGGAAGCACGATTTGTATTCAAGAATTTAGCAAAGCAGGGTGACTATAACTGTAAAATACAGTTGGTGCTTAGTGCATGAGCTGAAATCAAATTTTGATAATTGTTACGTTAGTTACGACCATTTTCGGTAGAAAAGGAACTTTAATATAATGGATTTCAAACTATAGGATTTAACTTGGTAAGTAGGAGTGTATCAACAAATTTTAGAGCTATAATCACCTGTATGTATTCCCTAATGATTGATCATAACCCTTGTTAATATAGTATTAATATATATATATATATATATATATATATATATATATATATATATATATATATATATATATATATATATATATATTTATATATATATATATATATATATATATATATATATATATATATATATATATATATATATATATTTATATATATATATATATATATATATATATATATATATATATATATATATATATATATATATATATATATATATATGAAAGGTATCCTCTTCGATCACAACAACGATATAACTGTCACTTCGAAAATTGAAGAAAAACTGATAGAGCTTTTAGAAGTATGACCACAGTCCAGCCTACTGATACAAAACCAGTAAACCTACTACCACAGTAAGTAACTATTGGCGAAAAAATTTCATTCGATTTCATCCACATCACAATTATGCAATAATCATTCTCTAAGTGAACGCACTAAGTTTCAGTATCTAAAATTGTTACTTAACGATATTGCTGCTGGTGCCATAACATCTGTCAAACTATTTGACAATATTTGAACAATTTTAAAAAACAGATTCGACAAATTAAACCATTATTTAGGAACAATATAATATCCTTGCTATAATAAGTTGTTAACGTTAATCATTTTAGATCACACATCTACTATCACTGGATCCGCTAAAATGGGCTATGAAATAGAGGGCTTATATCTGAGTAATGATATTTACACTTGATGCAGAATCAATATCGCTATCTACAATTAAATCAAAGTTAAATTTTTAGTCATTCATTTATTTAGCTACTGCATTGATCAACAAATCTGACTAAAATAGGCACCATTTTGTGGAAGAAACACTTTTAAACCAAAGTTTGCAATTAAATTGTATGACTGAAACATTTTCTGCTAGAATAAAATTGCTACGATCAAAAAACGGCAGCTAAGTTCACATTTCAGCTCAGCGAGCATTGTAAAACTGCCAACATGATTTTAAAAAACGTTTAATGTTAAAATGTTACATAAAATCACGAAATATCAGCCAATACATTTAGTTGATGTAATAGACACTTGAAAAACTCCATATCAAACGTCCAGCTGGCGGATCCTGAATTGTTTATTCTTTACAAAACTAATTTACTGTTGGATGTCTACAAAAATCAACTTTCATTATGCCCTACGAATGGCTTAAGAAAAAAGCCTAGAAAAATGTATTCAGATTTTAACATTGTCTAGAAGAAAATATCTAGACTTTGTGAAAGTTGTCAACTTGACAAGCTAACATCTGATCAGTTTAAATGTCTGTATTTATCAGTGGTATCCGATCTTCAATCGATATTCGTACTCCACTTTTGCATACAAATCGAAAAACAAATCGTGAACTGAGCATGAAAAAGTTAGTCTTGAAATTATTATCACCGTCAACAAATCGTCTATCTCAAATAAGACACCAACATGATTGAAAAACTCTCATAGTTTTTGTCACTTAAGAGATAGATTTTCCGTGCATACAAAAAGCAGTTAAAAAACAATTCAACACACAACTGAAAGATGATCAATCATTCAAGACACAAAGAACTCCGTGATGTGGATGTGAAGGTCTCGATACTCCAAAGATTATATACATAAGTCATCTCTGTCAATGTGTAAAGTCGGGTACAGAGAAGGCTACTGAAGTAGCTTCGACAAAAATCCACAGCAAACTCAGATAAGTCCAATTCAAATAAGAAGAAGTCTAATAAATCTGTTAACAGTGTTTCTTGCATATTTAGTATCAAACAACAGCCCTTGACAAAAATAATGCCAAATTACAACTAGATATTTAAAAAACATCACAAGCTACTTGAAAACAAATTGGTGAACCAAAACTGCATTCCATAGTAAAAACAACAAACCACACGATGCTTTGGAAAATTCTACGGAATTATTAGGGCAATTCAATGTTTTTTCTGACAGCTTGGGTTGTGTATTAAAGCCCAATTTACGTTAAATAAAAAACCAAGAACAATATTAATTTATCGAGCTATGCCCAATTAAGGCGACGAAGAACTTCAACGATTGAAAATAATATCATCACACCAGTAAATTTTTTTTATTGGGTCGCTCCAATTTTCGTGGTCAAAAAATTAATGGGAAAATTACAGTCCTGCTTTACACCAACGAAAGCCAAATCGAAGATACACAAATACAGGTTCACTTTTAAATATCAATCTGTGGAATGAATTGCTCCATGTCAGCCTGTACTGACATGGGCGATAGTTCAGCCCATGGATTTTGCACTCCAACAGGGAGTCATAGTTGTGTTCTTCGGCATTACCAATCGTAATCAGGTGATGAAAAGACCCTTTTACAACCTTCCCCTATTGGGATTCGAACCCGGTATCTCCCGTCCCAAGCACCACAGCTTTAACAACTGCGCCAATTGCTCGGTGTATTAATATTTGTCGTAGCCAAATTTCACCGGATGATCTATGGTCGAAAGTCTTCCAAACTAACCACAAACCGCTACTTAGCTTTTAAAATGATTCTAAGGCAGCGGCTAGTTATTAAATTTTACAAAATGTTATTAAATATATTCAAACAGATTGGCTCCAACACTCAAAAGACACTCGACATTCTGAAGTCAAATTTATTTTAACGACAACAATTACTTCCAGTCTTCAATAAATGTGTCATGTTCGGGGATAAAATACTTACTACTAAATTAACTAATTTTGCCGCCTAAATACAGCAATTAATAGAGATAACATTGCATGTGCAAGTTTCGCAAAATCGTGAGCAAAACGCTAGAAGAATCGTGGCCTGTAGCAAATCTTCCATGGAAACGAGTACCTATATCGACTATGCAGAACCATACAATGATTTTAGTTTTTGGTTATGGTATATTTTGTAAATGGCCAGAAATAAAGCAAACATCTTCCACTGCACCTCGAGGTATGGTTAACATTATTCGAAAAGTTTTCGCTCAGTTCGGACTAGTAGATCAACTTGTTATCTAATAATCAACTACAGTTGGGCGAATCAAATGATACACAACACGCTCGAATTTCCTCATACCATGCACAGTCTAATGGACAAGCTAAACATTTTGTTGATACTTAAAACAAAACACTTAAGAAAATTCAAGGAGGATCCTTGGAGGAAACTTTCCAAATTTCTTTAGAAAATTATCGACCAGCAACAAATCCAAATACACCGAATGGTGAATCACCAGCTGAAATTATATTGGGAAGGCCAATGGGGACCTCTTTGATCTCTTGATGCCACCATCAAAAACTGATTCATTAGCAACCATAAAGCAAGAAGTTTTCAGAAAAACTTTTAGATTTAGTTTTTGCTAAAGTCAATCATCATAACACTAATACCGTTAGTGTGCAAGTAAAATAATAGAGTAAATTAGAAAAATGATGAATAAAATCATTCAGGAGCAACCAGCTCAGATCAAGAGTCAGAGATCAAAACTTAATTAATATATCATCTCTAAACTATTCAACATGAATCAAAATTTATTTATTGGAGAATTTGCGGCTCTCTTCTTTAAAAATCAAACGTCACTTAGAAACGAATTGGGTTGGGTGATAAAGGTATTCACAAGTGATGGTGGATTAGTTCGTATAGCAGATATTAGAAAAGGTTGATAATTGACAAATTAACCTTTAATGGATGAGGTTTTGGAATGGAGTCTACTATTGTTGATCTACTAGTTTTGATATTATGATGATTTTGTGAAGAATTAAATCTCTATACGGTGATTGGCTTTAAATTTGAATAAGAAAAACTGAGATCAAATTCAAGATGTGGTCTTCGATCAAGACAACCTCATCAACCCGCCATGTGAAAATTACTTTTAGAAAACACCATCACAAATTATTTAGCTACATTGGATGAATAACCACCAACAACGTTTTTCCGCTCTTTCTAAAGTATACAGATCAAGATGACAGATTTGTGTTAAAGTTCAACGTCTTGTGACAATATAAATATACATACATTACATTTCTAAAATATCTTAAATAAAATATCATATATCTAAGCTAAGTGAGTATATAAAAGTATAGAAATCGCTACTATTTCCATCATTACCCATCACACACATCAAAACTGATCTAATGAATAATTCAAAAAAATTATCTCGCTTAAATCTATATGTCATATATGGCGATCGTATAATTTTTTATTTTTTTTATAATCACAGTCTAATATTTTGGATACACAAATCGAGCAAATATTTATACGAGTTTATATTATATAAACGAGGCGCCACAATACTTAACGAAAATATTTAAGAGGAAATTAGATTTTAAGAAATAAATAAATTTCAACAAAAAAAAAAAAAATTAAGTTAAAACCAAAAACAAGTTACATTAAGATTTATTTAGTTTTTTGAATGATTACTTTACAAAAAAAAAAAAATTAAAAATTAAAAATTGGAAAGAATTTAATCTTAAAATCGTATTAATTTCTTAACAAGTCAAATTATTTTCGGGGTTCTTAAGTAATACATGAAATATGTCTTAAAAAAGTTATATGTTAAACTGACAGCATAATGTTTATTGTATCGGTCGGTTATGATTTATTTACGGATATTTAAACTAATTTAAACACTTTAAAAGGAGGATACATTTTTTTTACCCAATTAGCATGTTTAAATTTCATGGAAGCTTAATTAGTTAACGCTGAGTTTAGTATATATATATATATATATATATATATATATATATATATATATATATATATATATATATATATATATATATATATATATATATATATATATATATATACATATACATATATATATATATATATATATATATATATATATATATATATATATATATATATATATATATATATATATATATATATATATATATTTGACGTAATAACAACAGTTTTTAAGATACACGTTTTTAGCAAAGGAGAGCAATTTTTTTCACGGATTATTTCTCGAATATTTCGTATAATTAAATAAATTCAAATGGTTACATCGGAACAGGGATAGATGTTCTCTATTAAGATAATATTCAATATAGAAACTTGCAGGTACTTTAGAGTTCCGCCATTTAAAAGGAAGTGTAACTTTAAAAATTGCATATTTATTTGTCTCATTTGTTTCAAAACAACTGAAATAAGTCGTTTGAGGCTAAACAATAAAAATAAAAGAGTGTAGTGTATCAGTTCGTGGTTAATTGTTGGCGTGTATGCAATTATGCTTTTAGGCATAATACAATTTTTTTAAATATAGACGAAGGTCAATGTATCATCCAAATTGAAAGAAGTTCAACCGTTGGGCAGAATTACTTCAGCAATATGGAAACAACAGTATATGCGGCGTATGAGCATGGCTACATCAATTCAAGACCAACGGGCCATTCTTAGAGAAACTTCGAAGTATACCCTGTTGATTAGCAAAATAAGGGCTAACACCGGTGTTGCGGCCAGCAGAGCAGAGTTTATCGTATAATACAGCGTTCTCCGTTATTTAAAATGTCGAAAAATTAAGGAAAAACGATATAACTATTACTTTCATGATCTAAGAAAAAAGGAAATTATATTTATCAAAAGGCACAGTTCAGGACGTGGTGTAGTGGTGTGGAGCGCAGTGAATTTGTTTGAAATAATTGATTTAGATTTCAGACAGTAAAATAGACAATAAATTCCTATAAAACCGTTTTAATGAAATTTACCGAACCAGGAATATCAAAGCGTGGATTCAGAAGCAAAATATAAGGTCTTATAAAAATTGTCCGCGGTTGTAATCAAGCGTCTTCGATTTGATCAAAAAAACCAGGCTGGCAATTACGGCACGATAAGCAGCAGGTGGAATAATGCAAATGGATGTTTTGAAACGAGGAAAAAATGCCCAAATTGGCATTGGCCATGATAATTGAGAAGTTGTAGTTGAATGTCACCGGTCGTATAATGATGGTTGAGGTGTTGGCTTAAACGCACCACATTTATGAGGCCGATCTCCGACGCTGACCAATAATGCTGTTGATTTTTTTTTGTAGTTGAATGTCAGAATCAAAAAACTTGATTTAATTTCTACTGATGGGCTATGGATGCTGAAGTATGATAAGCAAAGAGACGGAATGGAATATTTTATTTACTGTTGGGATGAAACTCATTTATTTTTTCTATATACTTACATAAAAATTGGTATTTCCAAAATTTATCAACCCATCGGTTAATGCAGTTATTGTTTTGGAATCCATTATTTATTTAAATAAATTAAATCAAATCTTCTTCCGTGAAACTACCGCTTTTAGGAGGAAGCTTATACTACTTAATATAGACATGAGATATGCGTTTGGAAATTACTAACCTTTAAAATTTTGAAATGTTTGGATACGGAGTCACAATAATTTTTGAAACAATTTTGCGAGGTGCTAAAGCATACACTGGAATCTTTCACAACTTTGTTCAATGACAAAAAAAATTAAAAACGTTTTTGAAATGTTCACTACCCTGAATAAATTTAAAAATTTAAGAACAATTATTGAAAAAGGTGCGGTTTTTAGGTATGAATTGATAAAACGAGTGGAGTACTTGGGAAAGTGGCATGATGCTTCAAATCTAAGCAGTGATCAAATAAACCTAGGACAGCAGATTACCCTAAGTTAATTATTTGATCAAATTAAAAGTCGGGAATAACAATCAAATTTAAAGTAGATCTAAGCCTGGTATTGCAAAATTACAAAATTTTGAGAATTCAGTTAAAAAACATTTAAATTAAAGTCATCTGAATTATGTATAATTATGTCATAAATAATTTAAAAGTTTACCGGGCATAGTTAATCCATCTACCACTGTAGATAAAATTTATTCAGTGGCCCACATAATGCAAATTTCAACAACCAATGACAAACATCAAATAATTGTTATTCGTTTTGAAGCAATCAACGAGACCATTGCTAGTATGAAGGTTATTTACTGAACCAGCTGCTCAAAATTTATATAATATTACCGAAGATTAATATTAGTAACGTAACGGTATGCTTCACGCGCAATTTTAAGAAATTGTTAAAAACATCTTAATATTCACAATACTTACTAGTATTTAAAGGATTTCCATATCAGAACAAGCCAAACAATCTTTCTCTTCTAGACATAATTTTAGGGAAGGTCGTATTGAAGATTATGCAAATTCGTAGATTGCAACAATAAAAGTCCGGTCATAAATTTCGGATTTCGAGTTTTCAGAAACATGAAGTAGTAATAAAAAAGTTTTCGAATCAAAAATATGCGAATTAGAATTCACGATCTCAACGAAAGGAATACTTGTTTTCTATGATAGTTGTAAAGAAATCTGCCCTTTGGGAACCACGATACCAGTATAATAAATAGTAAATAAATATTGAGATATGTCGTAACAGGCTTCTATCACTGATTGCAAAATTGGCAGGTTTAAATCGGCACGCTATGTAGAAAAGCAAGTAGCCAAATACCAAATAAACAGACGAATTCTGAATTTTTAACTGATATTTCTTTTAGAAAGGACTAGGCGAGGGCAGCAATTTTAAAGACAGGTTTTATAAACTTCGTTACAGATGGCTTGAACAGTGATGGAAAGGTTGGCAGTGAGGTTTTCTGCAAAGAACAAGATGTACATTTATTTTTCTACCTCTCTAATCATTGTAGTATCTTTCAGGTAGTTCTCATCGTAATTAAGGATGCCACATAGACTGAATAAAGTATCAGGTATTATCTGTAAGAGATATAGGCATTTTTATGGAGAGTCACGCTGCAATTAAAGTTCTGCAATCAGGCTTTATCATGTCAAAAGTAGCCCAGAGCTGTCTTTCATCTCTTAAAGAGATGGCTGAACAGTTCTGCATCCATTTTATATGGGTGCCATGGCATTTGAATATTACGGGGAATATGAAAGCCGAAGAAATCGCGTTACAAGCCACCACTTGGAAACTTGTCCTTAAAGAAGAAGCCTTTACAATTACGAACAATAGATGGGCCAATTGTACCACAATTGTGCTATAGGCAGATTTGGCCTATTTTAGACTTAAAAAAGTCTAAATAGTTAATATCTATGCAAAGGCATAATATTAGCACAGTTCTCGGTGTCATTACTGGATATTACTGGTCATTACTGTCTTATCGGTAAGCATGCCAGTAGACTCGGTGTTTTCTTTCATTATTACCGTTGTAGCTTCAAGGACTAAAAAGAGGAGGAAATAATACTTCATTTGTTATGCATTTGTACTATAGTTTGGCTCAAAACAGACTCAAGTTTTTGGGAACTCACCGTTTGTGCGATCTGACGGACCTCAGTAAATTGAGCGTTAGATATATCCACTGATTCGTTAGAAATTGGTTCTAGTTGGGTAGTGCGGAAAACCAATCTTGTAGTAAGACTCATCTTTTTTACTGGATGGCCACATAAACCTAACCTTACCTTATATAATTATTGGGCGTAATTAGTCTTAGATAGATGACAGCTTGGGAACACTGTGTATTATACTAATTGTATGGTAGTAATTACCGAGCAATTCACGTAGTGGTTAAGGCTGCGGTAGTTTGGGAGGTACCATGTTTGCTCTTGACTGCTATTGGCGATGATGATGAACCCAACTACGGCCTATTTTTGAACTTCAACATTTTTGTCTGAATCATCGTCCACAACATAATGGTAAAGAACAATACAATGTGCAAATAGTAATTTAAAGCGAACTTGTAATCGTGCGTCTTCAATTTGATCAAAAAAAAAATGCATAGATTAAAACATAAAAAATGTATGACATATAGTTCCAAGGTAACAAAAACCAGGATTCTATCAAAAATACTATCGTTATCATGCTGGGTTGATATAGCAAAACGACAACTTTGTTTACTTTGGAAAATATGTACAAAGCACCATTTTACCTCCAAACCCAAATGTGATTGGAAAAGCTCCCGCTCTCCTAAAAAATAAGGTATTCTTTTTTCATAGTTCCGGTTTTTGACAAATTCCAGGCCAGTAAATCTTTTGCCAGTGGCAGTGAAGCCAAAAAATTCTCAGTTATAATATGTCATCGGTTATTCTTATAAGGATATATAAGCTTTTTATATCTACAGGCACAGTTGGCTTTAGGTCCCTTGTATTCTCGATTTGACTAGATGTCTGTCAATTAAATTAATATGCTATTTCAGAGTCACATAACCAACTTTGATTCCGTTTCTTTAAACAGAAATAAACAGAAATACTTATTCATTAGCTTCAATTGGTTTATAAGGTCTAAAAATTATTGTCAAATGTATGCTTAAGAAAAGTAAAAAAAAAAACAATTAATAAACAGTTATAACGGGTTTTCCGATAAGAGGTTTGATTTGGATATTAAAAAAAACGAGTAAGTATTTTTAAAGGGAAATCAATGAATGTTTATTTCATTGTAAAGAGGATGGTATGCCATTAACATTTAAAAACAATTTCAGCAAAATGCCGCCATGGCTGTGCTTGCAGCAACATATCCTTTTCATGAAATTTTCCATTATCCATTCGCATATTTGGGGCTGTATGTCCTCGAACACATCACGAATTTCATCTTTAAGGTCTTGAACCGATTGTGAAGCATTGGCATAGATCTTATTTTTCACGTGGCCCTAAAAAAAAAACTCTGCAGGTGTTAAATCACAAGATTTCATTGGCCAATTGTGATCACCTCTTCGAGAAATAACACGGTCAGGAAACTTTTCTTGCACGTAGCGCCGTCTTGCTGAAAATAAACGTTGTCAACATCAATATCTCCCAATTCCGGCCATAAAAAATCAAAAATTCCAAAGATCGACGAGAAATCGAAGAGAAATCGACAAACCTGGGTTTTATCCAATACTACCAGCTACAGCAGCAATATTCTGAGTTGTTCTGCGACACACACGGTTTCGATTTTTCACATCACTAACTTGTCCCAACAGCTCAAATTTTTCCACTAGTTTCACTATTGCCGACCGGGAAGGTGTTTCACGGCGACCACAAAGTGCTTTAGTTTTGCGACTGCAAAATGTGATTGCAAAATGTTCACCATTTTTGTAGTGAATTTTAACAATTTCAATGCGGGTTTGACGTGTGTATCGTACCATTTTTAGTAATGGCGTAGTTTTTACTTGTCAAATGTCAAAAGATGACAGCTTCATAATTGACATCTGCCTAAATAGCAGCCTATTCAAAATGAAACTTTTTATTGGGTATTCCTTTAGTTTTATTTCCAATACAAAATTATACGAAATATATGAAAATCATTTTTCTTTGTCAGGGTGTTTTTTTTTTGTTAACCCTGCAATCTTTTGTTGGGCTTTCCCAATATTTGGGTGGTTAAAGTCACGATTTTAAACTTTTTCTAGTCGAATTTGGAGTAGGTTAAATCAAATACTAGAATCTTTTGCCACTTGGTTCAACGACATCAAAAAAATTAACTCTTTCGAACCCTGATGATAAATTACATAGCATAGACTATATTCAGGTTTTAATAGAGCCCGGAAAAAGTTTAAAATATTTAACAGGTTTGTGTACAATATACCTATATTTTGCAAATTGAAAGGAAATTGAATAATATTCTAAAGAGTTATGCAATTGGGTAAATCAGAAGAATAAAGGGCCAGATTCCCATCTCTGATGTCAGACGTGAGTTCAGTTGCCACTTATTCATCTGAATGGTTTGTATGTTTGCAAAACTTTTGTTTCTATATATGAACCAGTTTCCGCGTCTACTATTTTATGTTTTCATGCATAAAGCTTGGCAGAGTTTAGTTATTTTAACAAAACAAAAAGGTCGAAATTACATGCTTAAATGATAGCCTATGTAGAAGTATATTTCCGGAGCTTCGAACTAAATTTATTATATTGAACCGATTTTTCAAGCAGAACATAACGTGTTAAGCTTCTATACAAAAACACTTACATTAACGAAAAAATATGGTTTTCATCCGAGAAGGTTACGAATTTTCTTTTATTTTGTGGAAATTTTAATTAACAATTTAAATTTGGGACATCAACTCGACGTTATCTATACCCAGATTTTTCAAAGGCATTTGGTAAGATATATTACACAATTATTATCACGAAGATGCAGTCTAAGTCGTATAGAGTGACTGCTTTCTTTCCAGACTATTAGTAAACTATAAGACATCAAGGTAATTTTCCCCAGTTTTTTTGTGTAATATCTAACGGACTGCAAGATAGTCATATATGTCCGTTGCTTTTCTCTGAAAGACTGATCTGAACAGATTCCATGAACTCGAAAAGAACAATGATTTCTCTACATCGAGCGCATTTAAAAATAAAGAATTTCATTTTTGGCTGAAATTATGCACAACAAATTTCAATGCACTATTTCCAAAAATATAGACTTCAGGAGAGCGCAATTATCTTATTTTGTAGATTACTTAGTGTATCTAGACGTACAAGTAAATGACATATATTTCAACTAAATTCATTTGAACTTTACTATGTATAATTTTTCCCTTTTTACTTGCATTTCTCTTCTAAATTGTAAACAGTTTATATGAATGTCAAAAACTCTGTATTGACTTACAACAATGTATGAGTTCAATGTTATACAGAAAATGTTTCAACATTAGACTTTGTTTAGCGCCAAAACTTGTCAACAAAATATTTTGAAACGCGTATTATTTTAAATTTTGTTTTTGCAATATTTGTCAAGCCCCGTTTAAACAATCGATACTCGATTACAAACTACAAAAACCACTAAACAAATCATCCAATTTAACAATAGGTAAACAAAAAGCTTATCTCGTATACAATGTAAACAATTTACGACATAATAACAATACAAAATGGATATTGAACTTAACAAAAACACATATACACACACACTCGCTTACAAAAACATGTGTACAACATATATGCACAGGGTGAGACAATAAAGTTAAAACAAGCAACTAATTTCAGAAAACAAGCGAAGCTTTAGGTAAATATTCTAAAAACCATTGATTGGTTGCAAGGAGAAAGGAATAACTCTAATTTGTCGCAGTTTCAAATGCTCTACATTTGGGACCATGAGCTGACTTTCGTAGATTTTCCTATAGGGTCACTAATTTTTGCACGTTTCAGTTAAATTACATCACCCTGTTATAGATATATATGTAAAAAAACTATACCATACACATTTATAAAAGACAATAACTGTCGAACTAAATTTAGAGCTTACCTCATTTTTTTTTTTAATTTTGTTCATAAAAAACATTTTTTTGCTTGTGACAATCAAGTGTCATACACAAATTTATGTAAATTTTATTATGTATTTTTTATTTTTTGGTTTATTTGGGTATTTATTCAATTATCTCATCATTTTATGCCAATGACTTAACCTTTTCCGATGCTAATGGGATACACATGACCCCGAGAATAGATTTAAAATATAAAATAAAAAAACACAACTAAAAGCGATTGGCAAAAAAAAGCTTTGTTTGAGCATTATTGTCAAAAATCTTTGAAAATAAATCAAATTTGACAATGTGCTTTTAAACATACTTATATATAAGAACTTTGACATTCTTCGGTGTTCTTGTGTTTGTGTGTGTGGAAGTGTATCTAAATGGAATATAGTTTATTGTGTATAAAAGTGACACTTTTTGTACATAATATACTTAAACAGTACTGTACAATAAAACCCGGACAGTTTCTATTTTGTATAAGTTTGCAACTACCAAGTGGTGAAACCATTAAAAATTATTAATTAGGGCAAAGTTCTGTTATATGACGCTATGAAAGATTGACTTGAAATCCTCATGAAATGGAATATGGAATAATATCGCTAGTCAAAATTTACAAAAAATGACATATAAATATACCGAAAGGAAAAAAAGCTTAAGTCTGTTTGATTATCCTGTTAAGAATTTTTAATGTTCGGAAATTTTTAATGTTCGGAATTCATGACCCAGTACTAAACATATAGAATTCGGTAGAGAATGAATTATTTTTTAAAATAAATTTTGAATGATTTTGAAATAGAAAAAACCAAAAAAAAAAAAAATTGGCAATACAACACACCAAACCAAACCATGAAAAAAATAAAAATGGAATCTATTGTATTTCTTTGACTTGATTAATGACATCAATTGTGTTGATTTGGCTGTTGTTGTTCAGCAGCGCTCTCACAGTTTTTTGTTACATTCGAAGTCATTTGCGATTTGATCAAAAAGACATAACAACAAATAGCAAAAACATCAACAGAATTTTTTTTTTTTTTTTTTGGAATTTGATATTTCGTTTTATTGAATTTTTCGTTAAAAAAATGTTTACACCGAACAAATCGATTTTTATGCTCATACAAATGAACACAAACAAATTATGGATAATTGGATTACGTCAGGATAAAAATTTGTATTTTTGTCTAGAGATGATCAATTTAAAATTTTGTTTAGATTTTTTTTTTGTGTTGGTTTTGTACATAAATTGGTATTATCGGATAGTATCTGTGTAATCGAACCCAGATAAATACGAATGCATGTACGAACATAATCAACTAGCTTAAATATAACCACACACTTTTGCCAAAAAGACATAAACAGAAAACTCACATTCGCATATTGTTAGTGGGAAGACAAAAATCGTATAGTGGTGCCCTATAGCGTACAAAAATTACAACCGACTTATATGACATTAGTGTAGGTTGTGATAACGCGTATAAAATTCTTGGAATTGATTTAGAAAAATCCACATAATCAAATTTAAAAAATGTTTACGAAAAAAATTAAGTATGACAGAATGACACGAATGTCAAAAGGAACATAATATTAATTAAACAAAACAACGTTATGGAAGCTGGATACAATGTTGGATTTGGAGATGAGGTTATTTAACATAAACATCACTTGATTGGTTAACGTCTATTATATAGTGTAAAAATTGTATGGGGTTGAATAGTTTTGAAACTTGTCTCGAAAGTAAGTTTTTAAGATTTCTCTTTAAAAAATCTCGACTGTTTGGGACCTGTCAAAGTACTATTTTTTAATATGATATTCGACTAAAAAAATCATCAAATTTGTACTGCGTCAACTTTCTTTCTACCAATTCTAATAATGAAGCCACTATCTGAAGATCATCACATTAAGTACCCAGTACAAAACTTATTTCACGCAACCTTTATGGAGACGACCTTTTCACTGAAGCTACTACAGTGCAAGAAGTAATATAGTTACAAAAAGAGATAAAAACGATTCTAGACTCTAGTGGTTTTTAGCTGCGCAAATTGTCGTCCAACTCAGCAACCTTCATGAATAGCACCAACCAGTTGAAGAGTGGGAAGAGCATTCCAATTTTTGACGTCGAAGACAGTACTGTAAAGGAGTTAGGTATACGCTGGCAACATAAAAATGATCAATTTTAAAAGGTTAACAATTATAAAACAAACACTATATTTACTAACAACTTCAAAATTGTTCAACCCATTTGGATGCCTGGCACTACAGTGAAGACCATTTGCGCATACCATTATAGCATCTGATATCAGTTCTGATGCATTCATCGCAGCAATCTTGTAACAAAATGGTTACAATTTGACAGAGTAATTAGTTACAATTCCACTGAAGTAAAACCGTTAAATCCGCTAACAGTAACGATTGGCCCTAAACTTTCAACAGTATAGCTTCCTGCGTTTAGTGGTGGAAACCTTGAGTAGAACTCATTTATTGGTACCTTCGACACCATTAAACACGGCAATCCGTCCCTATATGTGAATGCAATAAGTTCTAATATTTCAAATTCTCACATGCCGCTGTTCTTGCTGGTGTCGTAGCATCTGTCGCGTTATCTGATTAAAATTATGAAGTTGCACGTTAAATTCTGAAAGATCAATTCGACAAACTGAATTGTATTTGCGAACAGCATGTACGTGCGATCCATCAACCCACCTGCTAACAATGGACGATATGTGTAACTTTCTCAGTGCTAGAGCTACCACCCAATCAATCCAGCTGATAACATCGATTCGTGGGAAATTCCATCGAACATCAAGCTAGCCGATCATAAATTGTTTAAACCTATAGAGACATTGATTTGCTCTTAGCGCAGAGATCTACCATCAATTACTCTCTGTGGGTCAAATACAATTAGCTGGCCACTTACCATTGCTGCATAACACCGTACTAGGTTGGATAGTTTCGGGTAAAGCTTCAACTGCGCCATTACCAAAATATGTTTGCCATTTACTAGTGACAATTCAGTAATCTTGAGTGACGCAATTGAAAGGTTCTGGATAGTTTAGAACCTTCCACATACCGTTAAGCCGTTACCTTTCGAAGAACCCGAGTATGAAGAACATTTCACTAAATATATCAAACAGGACCGTAAGGGACGATTTATCGCCAGAATTCCATCATATTCATCATGATCATCATACTCGCCAATTCTTCAACCTAGAAAAACATATCCACAAGTCGCCAGAATTTTTACATCCCGCATCATTGTGTGATCAAACTGATTACCCAGGTCATGGAAGTCACTTAATTCGATAATAATGGTACAATGGTTCACCATGATCTGTTTTTAATTTTAGTTCGTATCCGGCCACATGCATATGCAATTAGTGCCAATACTGTTAATGTATCGGCAAATTCAAATTCACGAAGATGATCAGAAAATTCAATTTAAGTATAGTATGGAGAAACGCGCCTGCTGAATCACTATCAACATTCAAACAGTGACGTATCGGACCTTTTTAACACCATCTCTCGCCACGATATGTCTTAAACAGCTAGCCCTAGATCATAAACGCAGATACCCGTCACAGTGAATGTCCTGGAAAGAGATATCTACGTGGATGATTTGCTTACAGGAGCAAATTAAACAGATGATGCAAGAGAGCTGCGAGTAACAATTTTGAACATATAGTCCTGGGGAAACTGCTCATGCAATCGCTATGGCAATTAAAGCTGGACTGGGATCAATCATTAACACAAACCCAACACATATTGGCTTAGTTTGGTGTCCGTCAAGCCACTATGCTCAATCGCGTGTAGCTCCACTGCAAAATACATCATTACCTCAATCGGAATTGTGTGCGGATTCACTGCCTTAGGAAATCGACATAAGTGATGTCAACGAAATCTACCAATATCCTAATGGATATGAAATTTCATAACGACTTCCCGAAAATGCAACGAGACACTAAAAGGTCAAGTCAATATTCAAATTTAGCGGTCCGCTTAAGCTGGAAGAATTAAACCAAGCCCACTTAACCATCATAAGAATTTGAAAGCGTGAGTGTTTTTTTGCAGAGTACGATGGTCTGGAAAAGGCACATTTTATCGTAAAAGAGCCCCACCTCTGATCGCTTTCGGACATTCGAGTTGGAATACGTCTTCACCGGACAGCGTTGCCTTACACATCCAAACATCCAATTTTGTTATCAAATGCTCACCATTTTACAGTAATATTATTTGGCATTTTGCCACAGGAAGCTGTTGGATGCCGGTACACGAGCGCTAGTCCTTTGCCAGTTTTATTGGCAATTCTATGTCAAGTACCGAGTTCGTGGGAAAAGGCCGACGAAGACCTATACTTGTGTTTATTCATCTGCTTTGTGAAAGCAATCCACCTGAAATTGGCCTCTGATCTGGGCTCACAATCGTTTAAGGGCTTCAAACGTTTTGTGGCCACCTGAGTTAAATGTGTGTTTTCTGATATGGTACACATTTTGTTAGCGCTAATTGAAAGTTGCGCGAGCTTTATGTGCTGCTCGCATCTCAACCACTAAATGATGAGTTGCAATCAATGTATTAAGAAGACCAGATAGAGTGGAGACTCACGCCGCCAGTTACCCTTCATTTTAGTCGTCTACATGAGGCAGGTGAAAAACATTAGCTGCGTCGTACGATGGCTATTGAGAAGTTTACAAACGAACAGCTGATTACTTTGATGAGCCAGATGCGGTTTTAAACTCTCGACCGCTAGGACCACTCGCAAACAGCCTTGATTACATCGATTACCTAACACCGAGGCACTTTTTAAATTGAGCATCCACTCAATGCATTGCCGATGAACACTTGGAAGCAAATTGAGTTTCAAATTTGAGTTTTTTGGAAAAAAACAACAGCACAAAAAAGCTTGTGGTTTAAAAGGCACATTACGAAAGATGTATACATGAAATCAAAATACAAATGCATCGAAATAGCATCTACACATTTCATGATAGGAACGTACAGTTCAAAATAACGAAGCTAAACTTCATCTGAAACGTGCAAAGCATGAACGAAAGACATGATGTAATTTGCATCGTTATAAAATTTGAATTTGACATATGATATCTATATACAAGATGCACTTTAGTTAGCTTTCTACATATTGAATGATCAAAAATACCATAAATCCGATTATTGTTCAACAAAATAGTTAACAAAATAGAAACAAAAAATTACCTAAATATCGACTATCTGCTGGTACTGTGTCAATTCAATGGTTCAATGTTAAGCAATAGTAAGATAACTTTCACTCCAAAGAAATGTGTTAAAATTATAAAATAAAATATTCGATATGTTAATAATCAATCAAAACCTATCTCACTGTTACGGTCAAACATATATTGCAAAGCATGTATACCGACCGAATTTTGGCTTTCTATTTCTATCTAAACTAGTCTGTATTTAATTATTTCACCTCTCGTTGGAAGTTGGAAAATTTATAACGTTGTAGCAAATGCAAATCCTGACCAAACCTTATGGATATTCAAAATTTTTGAATGCGTAGAGTCAGTAATGTTTGAGAATTAAGCAACATCCTGATTCCACAACAATTCGAGTTTCGTTATAAACATTTCTCGATTCGCCAAAGTCATCGAATAAGTCTAGAGAAATGAACGTTTTTGTCCCCGAGAAAGCTGCAATTTTCTTAACTACACCTTAAAGTGAAATATATAAATTGCCAAGAAATATATTGAAAAAATCAAGTTGGGAACCTTAAGATCCTCCTCGACCTAAAATTATCATTAAAATCTCATGTGAAATTCGTATACTAATAATCGGGGATCAAAATAGAAAAAATCTTTTTTTCAAGAAGAAACACTGCAGAAAATTATTTATTAGTTCGTCAGATTAAATTATATTTGAAATACAAATAAATAAATAAAAACTTCAACTAAAAAAACAAAAACAATTAGTAAAATTCATTTATCGGCACTAAATTCGAAATAGAAACAATTTTTGTTTCCACTTAGATGAATTTAATTAAATTTTACAAATAACAATCATCATAAAACTAATAGTTTTGAAAAACACACTTTACCTGCATAGCTTTCCTTAAATCCATATAGATAAATGAACGTAAAAATAAATCCAAATTTGCTGAATTGTTTCATTTTATTATTTTATAATAAAAATAAAAATAATAAAAAATTTTAATACTTTTGAACTTTTTTTATTTTATTTTAATTCCACTAAAACCACGATTACTATAAAAAATAATTTCAATATTTTATTATTTATAAAAACTTCTTTTTTATTTTTTTTTTGAATTTTTTTTTAGGTTATGAATATGATTTATTTATGATTTATTACACAAAATAAAATACACACAGCGAACTAAAATAAAATAAAAAATAAAAATTATTTAATTTAAAACACATAAATTTTAATTTTAATATTATAATGATTATTATTATTATTATTATTTTAGTTGTTTTGTAGCATATTCATATTATGCTGTATTATTTGTGGTGGGTATTTAGATTATTTGATTTTTTTTTTTTATGAAAAAAACAAAACACACGAACAACAACACTAATAATAATAATAATAATGATAAATAATAATACACACAGGCACAAAACTATAACCACTAAAAAAACTATGTATTTTATTTATTTAAATAACCGGACACAATTATTATGTATTATTATTTTTGATTTTTATTAAAACGATCTTTACGAAACAAAACGAGCAAAATTCCGCGATCACAAAATTTAAAAACTCTCTAATTATTTTTAATTAATAATTATAACCAACAATTAATATACATATACAACACAGTATTTATTTATTTTGATTTCACGAGATCACGCACAACATTCATATTGTATATTCAAACTTTAAAAGAAACTTTTTTTTGTTAAAACTATCACACGATCTTCACTAAATGAAAACGATCACGCAACTAAAAAACAAAAATTTAAAAAAAATATACAAATCTGCGAATGTGCGGCGTAAAATAGAATCGAAAAATTTATTCTCAGTTTTTTTTTTTTGTTTTTTTTTTACACACTCACAGCGGCACGAAATTTATTTTTACTTTCAAATATTTTTTTTCGTGGACTACGCGGTTAAATTATTTATTCCACGTAGATATTTTTTGAACAATTAATTAACGATTTATACGATTTATTATATAAATATTAGAAGATTTGTGAAGATCAAGTCCGAGAAAAAATAAAGTCTGACATCACACGCAAATAAAGTTTGGTTTTTGCTTTTTGGTTCCGATTGATATTTTCTTTTTTTTTTTTGCATTTATCTCATTTCTTTTTTATACGTTTGATTTCGATCGCGTAATGTGTGTGAGCGCGAGCGGTCGAAAATTTTCGTTAAAATGAGGGGAAATTTTTTTAATTTATTATATTCTCTTTTATATTATTGTGATCGTTTTCTATAAAATATTTTATATTCTTTATGTAATTGATATGTTTATAGCGCGTGGTGTACAATTATTTGATCGCGATATGAGATGATGATGATGTTGGAAAAATAAAAATAATGTTGGTGTTTATTTTATGGACAAGAGTAATTACTCGCGATTAGACAAGTTATAGACTAGTTTCGATAATCATTGGAGATTCACCACAATTCACCAAGTGTTAATTTCTAAAGGACAATAATTTATAATTCAAGATTTGAGATTTCGGTCAGTTGCCAAACTCAAAGGCAGTGATCACTAAAAATCAAATCTTGCATATCAAGTGTGAGGGTTCAATAATCGAGTAAAAGAACATACAAAATGAAAAATTTTTTGGCACTAGCATTTGGAAAACCATTAATCGTTCTAATGATGTCCACGCTCTATAGGAGTAATTGAGAACATTAGTTGTCAGTGCCGCCTACGCAACTTTAGATGTGGTACAAATAAAATCTAAAAATAATTGGTTTGATCGAGAGTTTCATCTTGCTGTTTAGCAACATAATAAAGCAAATTATAGATAAGAATGAATATGTTATACTGTCACACACAACATTAAAGCAGTACTTGCTAGGAGAACTGTCAGCCAAATTTATAGACGGAACAAGTGAAAATATAGTGGAAGGCTGAGTTCCTAAGAATACAACCACTCAGAAATGAGCGTAGTTCACTTTACTTCTTTAAAGGATGCTCTTGCATCTATAGCTAACGAGATTCCAGCATCTTTATAAAATAGAAAAATATCAATTAATCATAAATTTTCTCAAAACTGATTATCAAAAACACAAGCACAAGAAAATAGTGCGAATCAGAGATCTGTCATCATCAGACTTTTAATAACCATTAATCCAGTCTAAACCTCAACTGAACATCCTTGCAAAGCAATTTTGACCATATAGTTACTTTTATGACATCTAATATTACAAAAGATGTCAAAACTACTTTTGTTAGTAAGTTGCCCTTACCGGATCACCGCCGGGTACTATGTAATTTTGGTACTATGGATAGGTTGTATCAGATCAAACAGCATCAAAAGACAGTGATAACTAATCATGCAGACAATTAGAAATGGAAATCGATAAAACGTTGCGAAAATTCTGGAAGAAAGAGGAGATACCACAAATCAAAGACAAGGAATGTAAAGAATAACATTACAGACTCACACGAGACGAACATATGGCAGGTATATGTAGTGAAACATTCCTTTAAAACCATTTTCCAATACTTGGAGATTTTTTTTAAATGGTGCCATCCAGCGCTTCCGAAGCATTGAACATTGAGCATTAAAAAAAACGAAACACCAACCACTTCGTGTCGCCGAAGTCACACAAAATCCTTTACAAAATCCTGAAAAATTTGAAAATATATATTACTTGCCTCATCATGCAATAACTGAAGTAGCCAGTGACACCACAATGATACGAGTAATATTTAACAGATCATATAAAACTTCTACAGTAATTTTCCTAAATGGTGCACTGATGGTGGGGCCAACGATCTAACCAACCTTGTGGGCAACATTGTTGAGATTAAGATCCCATCAAATTGCAATCGTGGCTGATATTGAAAGTATGTATCATCAAGTAGTTGTATCACCGAAAGGCTTCCATTTTCACGGATCTTTTGGTGAGAGAAAATACGGCACTACAATTTGACCAGAGTGACGTTCGATCTTACATGTTCCGCTTATTTAGCAATACGTTTTCTACAACAGTTAGTAAGTGGTAACGTAAATGATAAAATAGAACACATAATCAACAATTTCTTTGTAGACAACATTCTAACAGGTTCTTGCGACGGGAAATGTGTATTAGAGTTAAAGAAAACTCTTCTAAAGAACATTTTCAATCTTCAATGGTTGGAAATCAATGACGTGTTCACACTTAAAGGGAAACCATCAGTATAAATCGGTCAAACTACTTAAAGGAAAATGATTTGTTAGCCATCCAGGAGCTATGATTTCCTTGTTTTTTTTACCTCATGATTACCTCTTTTATTGTTAAATTAAAAATATTGTTCGAGAAGCTCTAGTTCCTAAATATAATTGGGATGCCAATTTGCTTGGACCTTTTGAAAAGGAGTATCAAAATATACGAGGATAATTTAAATACTTTCTACGAATAAGAATTAATTATTACGCTGATGTACGACAACATGGTTTTGCCGATGCCAGTGAAGAAGCTTGCAACGCTGATGTAAACAATAGAGCAACAGATAAGAAAGGAGAAACGACAAATAAATTCTTGGCTTCAAAGATGAAGGATGCGCAATCTTTTGGCTATGCTAATGTATAAAGTTAAAGAGACAATATACCCTATTGCCCGATGCTATATGCTTAACTGAATTTAAAGATTTTACTAGCTTGGGTAACTACGTACTCTGCACGGTGGAAAACATTCATGGCAAACCGTGCAAGTCAAATAATAGATTTTACAGACATTACTGGCACATGTAAAATCAGCAGTCAGACCTGCAGAATTCTTGTTTGCAAATCCAAACAAGAACTAAACCCTTCTGGCAAAAATATCACAGAGATTATTTGAAAAGTCTGCAGCAACGACATAAATGGCGGAAGCCGGAATAAGACGTTACAATTTGAAGACTGAGTTCTAATATGAAATATTAATTAACTTAATATAACAATTTGGCAATTGATGACGTCCTAACGGATCGATTTAATTTTGGATTAGAAAACAAAGGCATACAGCTAGTATTATTAATCGAAGAAAATTTAGATTCTTAACAATGTTGTAACAAGGATTTGAATACGGTAATGGATGAGCGCGAATCGAAAGTGTATCCTGCGAAATCGCAGCTGGCATATAACAATAATCAATTGGTGCAAAAAAAAATACAGCATAAAGAGTACAGAAATCGTCAAGGTCACACAATATCAACGTATTGGAACAGACATCGCATACGTGGCCGAACAAATCAACATCAAGAGCATCAATGAGAGTGAGAATCGTATAATCGTAATATAATACGTTTGGAATCATATGTCATATGCATGATTCTTTTCCCGAATGTCATTAACCATCTCAATCTCATCCCTCATGGTACAACTCTCACGCTCGTACCTGACAACGAGTCTGATCAACATCTTGTACGATTTTAGGTTGTCGTATTTGAAAGGTATTGTTACTTTAGCAGTGGGCGTATAGCAAACAAAACACGGATACCAACGACAAGGCGCGCTTTAATATCTCCTCCCACACAGTTATCACGATATGTGTTGTCTTCACTGCATTTCATTGCGTCTTAGTCTTTAAAACCAGTGAATTATATACGTTGCTTTGGGTTCATTGATTTTGAGACCAACGGAAGCTGAGAATCGACAAATGGATCCAGTAGTTCTTTGAAATCGTTGCCATTCAATCCACTTACTTAGATTTCACCTGCATATGCTAGAACCTGGTTGGACTGACGGTACAAGATGTTGTCGTCTGAGATGTTTCACTTCATAAAAAAATTAATTCTAACATGTGATTAAAGAGAATCGGGGACAAAGCATTTCCTTGCCGTTCACCAGACCTAATTGCAAAAATGCCCAATAGGTATTCCCGGACATTGCGAAGCAAACCTAAGCTATCCCGATGGATTGAGTCATATAGGCTTGTTGGAAACCCAAAAACATATGATGTACGTTATATGAGACGTTTCGTAATATTTAAAAAGAAAAATCCTCAACGACAATCTTGATCAGTGTCTAAACGATTTAGATAAAATCTTTCTTGGTAGTCACCTACAATTTCCTCCGCCAGGGAAGTGATTATCTCCAATATGATAGAAACAAGTACTTTGTATGCTGTGCAAAATGGAAAGCTATGCCGCGAAACTTTCCACATTTTGAGTGATCACTTGTTTTAAGGATATGGCACAACGCGAACGCTTTTTATTCATTGTTAAACCTATTTGCGCTTCTTTATAGGTTATATTCTGTTGCCCAACATCATAAGACTCTCCTCATTAAACCAATCATTTATGGGTTTAATTTTTACCTTAAGTAGATTCGCTTGGGCAGCACTGACAACCGATGTTTTTCATACCTCCCATAGAGCGTTCACATCATCAGTTCAGTGGTTGGTTTCATATCAAGATACGGATATTTTGTGTTCCCATCTTCGGTTATCAGATCTGTACAGTTGAAACATAAGTTTCATTTTCTTGCGATAGCGGACTTATATATGAAAACTGCCATCTTAGCTTTGCATTGATTAATTGATGATTAGCGATCAATAAAGCCGACCAATAAGATCTGTCATTTTTGATGACTCGAGACTTTCCTTTAAAAATTAACTTATGGTCAATTTGATTTCGGGACGTCTTACGAGGATATGTCCATTTTTAAAAGAGGACATATTTTTATGAGGAAAGAATATTCTAGGTACAATGAAGTCATGCGCAACCTTAAAGTTTATCATTCTTTTCCTATTATCAATGGCTACACGTGTCAGGGGTACTGACCTATATGTTTTCACATAAATTAGTCTGACATTCGCCAGCACAAGCATTAAAGTCACTAATAAGTATTATCACGTCGTGCTCTAGTATAGACCCCATCAGATCATCCAAATTAGTCTTTATCTTTGGGTTGGTAACAACACCAAGAAAAACAACACCAAGATGGTCGAGATCATCCCCGCTATAAATTAATGTAAAGCATTGAGACACATAATCTGCACTCTTTGGCTATCGAGTTTTCTGGAGAGCAAAGAGTTCCAATCTATACTTTTTCATGGCTAATATTGGTAAACACGCCTGGTTTTTTGAGCAACTGCACATTCCACGTACCGGTCCTAAACTGAGTTACCGTTAGTATAAGCGGATGTCGGATTAAATTTTGACGGTATCTTAAAAACCTTTCTTTTATCACCTCCTACAACAAGGATGCTGCGGTGAAATTCTAAAGATTACATGCTCGTTTAGAAGCATTTTACGAGGAATGGGATGGCCCCACCACCACAGAGAACAAGTTTATAAGTTGTAAGGCAAAATATTAAATATAAAAAATCTAAAATCTACGATCATTTCGTATGAATTAAATTTATAAGCGGAAGGTGAACATGTGATACCATTTTGACGACTCATCATAAAATTGACTAGACATGCCCATATCAAGATCGCATAAAATTTTCTTTATTTGGTCATACAACCTTTCGATGATTGAACTTGATCGTTTTCTTGCCATTCTCAACTATTTTACTTTGTTAAAACTATAGTATTTTATTTCTATCTATTTATTATTTTATTTATGTTCTTCTCCAATTATTTAGTGGTAAACACTCAGACAGATCGTATCGGTAATAATAATAAAAAAAAATGTTTCTAAATTAATTTTTTTTTACAAAGTAACAGTTGTTGGTTGGCTTCATTTTATCTGATCAAAAACGGATGGATATAAATAAAATTACGATTTGCTATTCAAATGTCACGGGCAAATTTTTTGATTAAATGTCACAAGTATATAAAAATGACAGTTGGCAAAAAAATAATCATTTTATTCGTATTTGGGTAAGTAAATAGATTTAGAGTTTGCCTTGGTTTTTTTAGGTTAAATATATATATATATATATATATATATATATATATATATATATATATATATATATATATATATATATATATATATATATATATATATATATATATATATATAAGTTAAGTTATGCTCGCTAGTAAGCTAGTAATGCTCTTTTATCAATCAATATCGATATCTGTATATCTTATCATCTAATTGAATATTGTCTTGCTAAACTAATGAAAACAAGATAAAACGGCATTGTCGAAATACAAAAACGTTATTGCGATCGAAAATATTACACTAAAAATAAAGATGTACTGCGGGCAAAAGGAAAACACTTTTGGAAAATCAATCAATCAGACTTATTACAGCGGAATTTCCAATATCGTGGTCATGCCAAGTTAACGTTCCTCCTAAATGTCGATTATGATACTATAAAAATGCTGACTGTAGAGGAATAAAGAAGTTCTTTGAAGAATACGAATGACACTCTTGTTTTCCTTTTGGTAATACTGATAGTGCAGCTATTCTGGTTTCGACTTACAGGAATAAAACAGTTCATTCCTTCCAGTACCTCTAAGCCAAAAAAATCAGGGAATCCTTGGCATAATCACGTCTGCAGAACGACAAAGAACTCGTCAAATGAAAATTTAACTGAATTTAAGGCGGCTAGAAACTTGGCAACGCTAACGGTGTCGCAGGCTAAAAATAAATACAAAAAAAAAGATTCGAAAGAGTTGGAGTTAGTCCTAAAACAGCGCAATCGAACCTTTTGGCCCTTTGCTCGCAAAGTAGAGGAAAACTACTTGAAAAGTAGGAAATCATCAATAACACCTCTGAAAGATGGGGACTATATTTTTTCTACTGCCCAAGAGAAAGTTTCGCCCAAAAAATTGCTGCAAACTCCAATTTAGCTGATTCAAACGTAACACCCCGATTAAGTTCTAAATAACAATATCACCTATATGTGAGTGCTGCTGAAGCTATCTGACATTTACGTTATACGTTGAAGTATGTTAAAAATTCATGAAAAAATTCACACAGTCAAAAGACATGAGGACGCCGCAAAAGCAAAGTCATTAAGCTTGAATCCATCTTTCATCTAGATTTGCTCAATGAAGATACGTTACGGTACGGATTTTTACTGACTTAACATCTAACAATGATTATGTTTGTAACAAGTAATAACAACGCCGTCAAAGAGGTACCTATATAGTCATCCCACGGATATATTTAGTGAGCCCAAGAAATAAGAAGCGTTTCTATTTCCTTACTTTGCTACTGCATGTACGTGATCCAACGACATTTTATCTATTTGCGCACCTAAGGAGGTACAATTCAAATGAAGTCCAAGACTGCCGACATGTTATTGCGTGTGGGTTTGTTGTTTACAAGAAGCGGTAACATATTAAATACAAAGACACCTTCAAAATTTTTTGAATTCTTTTTCTGTTTCAGACACCTTGCAGTCTAGATTCAATTTATTGATCTACGTACTCCTCAAAAATCCATGAAAATGGGATAATATAGGTCCCTATAGAATATTGCATAGAAATTACATCTAGTGCAATTTAATATGGAAATTTTAAATGACAGTTAGATACAAGCTTTTGACAACGCCCAACACGCTCTCGAATTCGGTGGTCAACACTCTCGTTGCTCCTATTGCGATGGTCTAGGTAGATCTGGCCACACATTTCAAATGACACTCTTATCTTTTGTGGGAGGTTGCATTCAAATTATTTTTCTTTTTGCAACCATCGGCATCGCAACAACATGCTTAAAATGAGACAAAACAGTTCGCATTGGTTTTTTTTGCGTGCCGCACTTTTTTTGCGTGCCGCAACTACTCATCATATACTGAAAGTTATACGGCCAAGTTGACCGGTTGCCGCAAAATTATCTACGATTATAAACGTAGGCCTTATAATCATAGGTAACTTTGGTGCAGGTTGTTTTATGGCAAGAAAAAAAACATTTTGCCTGGTTTAGTGAGCTACCAGCATTAGAGAGAGTTAGGCAGGAACGCTAATAATTAAAAATGATTGGAGCTTGAGCTTTGTAAAGTAATACTTATATCTATAGTTCTAAACGAGTATTTTTTAAGAGAAATCAATGAATGTTTTTTTCATTGTAAAGAAAAAGGTATGTCATAACAATTGAAAACGTTACCAGCCAAATGGCCACCAAGGCTACGCTTGCAGCACCATATCCTTGTCATGACATTTTTCATGACCAATTCGCACATTTGCGGCTAATAAGGTCTTGAATTGATTGTGGAGCATTGGCATAGACCTTATATTTCACGTGGCCCCAAAGAAATTAGTCTAAAGGTTTTAAATCACAAGGTCTTGGTGGCTAATTGTAATCACCTCTTCGAGAAATAAAACGGTCAGGAAACTTTTCTTGGAAAATTGTGATTGTTTCGTTGCTTGTGTGGCACATGGCGTCATCTTGCTGAAAATAAACGTCGTCTACATCAATATCTTTCAATCCTGGTAAAAAATCATTAATCATAGCTCGGTAGCGCACTCCATTCACTGTAACAGTTGCTTCAGCCTCCTTTTCGAAAAAGTAAGGTCCGATCATACCGCCAGCCCAAAACCGCACCAAACAGTGACACGTTAAGAATGAAGGGGCTTTTCAACAATCATTTTTGGATTTTCTAAGCCCAAAATGCGACAATTCTGCTTATTAACGTAACCTCCGAGGTGAAAATGGGCCCTATCACTGAAAATTTTACGATGAAAATCCGGATCATTTTGATGCATTTGAAGGACCCAATTCATTCCTAGCGAAGATACGACGTTTATGGTGATCGATCAGCTTGAGTTCTTGTGTTAACTGAATTTTAAAGGCCCCTAGACCTAAGTCTTTTTGCAAAATACGGAGTAATATCGTTTGTGGAATGTCTACCTGGGTTTCCTTCAACACTACGGGCTACAGCGCAATATTCTCAGTTGTTCTTGAGCGACGCACATAGTTTCGATTCTTCACATCACTATCTTGTCCCAAGAGCACAAATTTTGCCATCAGTTTCACTATTGCCGGCCGAGAATGTGCTTAATGACGACCAAAAAGTGCTTTAGTTTTGCAAATGGTGACTGCAAAATTTTCACTATTTTTGTAGTGAATTTTAACATTTTCAATGCGTTGTTGAAGCTTGGTTCGTACCATTTTTAATAATGGCGTAGTTTTTACTTGTCAAATGTCAAAAGATGACAGCTTCAAAATTGACAGCTGCTCAAATAGCAAGCTATTCAAAATTAAACTTCTTATTGGATAACCCTACACAAATCCAAATGGCAAAGGAAATTAGAGGTCACGGTTTAGTCGGTAAGAATTCAACACTCTTTCAAGATTATCATGGTCTATTGTAAGGTCTTTCTAATCAAACAAAATGGTATTTCGTAACCTCAGTCTCATTTCATTTTAATGGACTCTGCGAATCAGTAGATACAAAAAACCATCAGTTACTCGTTCAAATTGAATATTCACCTAATTCCTGTCCACTGTGTGCGTAACGCAGTATGTTTGCATTTCATCATAGCACAACCGATCACAGCAAACATTACTTTGAATATTACTACGAAAATGCTGGAAGTTGATAATATTTATTTTATTTTAATCACATTAAACTTGCAGGAGTACCTTATAATATGTCCATAAATTTGTTTGACAACCGATCGATTTCAGGTAAATATGTACCATCGACCAAATGGTTAACTATTGCTACTACAATAAATATAACCTTCGAATAGTATTACACCAACTCCTGTATCGAAAACCAATATACTCGCATAAAGTATATACCATACGAGCTACACATAATTAATTCATAACAATATCAATAAATAAATTGAGTTGAACTAAACATTGATAGTTGTTGTTGTTGTTGTTATTATTGTTATATTCCGTAACTAATTAAAGTGTTTCGCCCAATCAATTAAATTACATTAAACTATTACAACAACAACAACAACTAAAAGTAACTTCATAACATGAAAATACACACACACACACACACACACACACACAGCAACGTAATAGTTGAAAAATTAATTTTCTTCATGTCAATTAGTTTCAGTTTGATTTTCAATTAAATTTATCGATATCGTCGATTTTTAGTTTAGATAAAACACGCAAGTACGTACGCAACCCATCAAACTATCGATTTTATATGTATAATGAATTTTCATCCTATCAACAGACTCTAACAACATGTCTGCCTATGTACGTGAATGCGTTATTATGGTGTAATATATATATTTTTGTTGATACACAATTTTATTGAAATTAGTCGAATGACGAGAGTACCAAGTCACTTACATGAATTATATAGTCAATCGATAACATGTCAATCATAATACTTGAGAGATCAAATCATTTTATGTTGACAACTATAAAACTCGTTGAACATATACGTTATTTGAAACTATGTTTTTTGTTGTCGTAGTCTATATCGAGAGTATGTAATTTGTAATTGATTGGAAACACACGAGTTGCTTAGATACATTTTGATAGATGTTGACATTGACAGTAAATTGTTGCGTATTTACGATTTACAAAAAATATTTGCGCATTGAGTTTCTTGTAAATTTAAGTTTAGTACATGCTATCGTGCGTGTATGTAAAATGAAGCAGTAATGCTGTCAAAATGATGTCTTACAGTCGACAAGAAGATGCTCTGCCGTCGATACTCTGTAATCTTATGTTAGAATTTATCTTTCGTAAAATTGAAACACTTCAGAACTGTTTTACAATATCAATTTGCGTGACTCGTTTACTATTTTACTGTTAATAGACCAATGATATGGCCCTATTGGGTCTAAAGTTTCAAAGGCTATTCATTCACCGGTTGAACCAAGAGGAGGGCGAAGTCCTAGATTCATACCTCCTTGTGGTGCTCCCTGGGTCACGCTAAATGAATCAGACGATGTAGTAGAGACGAGCAGGGGAAATTCTGTTTATAGTCATGGACACTACATGTCAGAGCGAGTCATTGGCGCCTCAACAACCAATACCAAATCAGTGTCTGTTCTCTAGGTTAGGTGCGGCTGAAGCGGGAGTCTGTCTTGTATCAAGCGGCTCGCTGGATGCCTTAAGATTTTCTTCAGTACGTGGCCCACACACGTAACAAGCGGGTTGAGCAGCAGACCAACAACTTGCTCTCATAAAAACCATTAAAGTTATGAACCCTAATCAAGGGCCTCGGATTACCATATCGGATTCATCACAAAATTGACCTCGGAAAGTGTACACAGACAACGCTTTAAAAACGGGAACATGGAACGTGCTTAGCCTCTTAAGACCTGGAGATCTTCAGATCGTTTCGAACCAAACAAAGAGTTACACATTAGAAGTGCTTGCACTACAAGAGCTTAGATGGTGTGGGAGTGGGATCCTTGACACCACCAATGGTTACACTCTTCAGCGGCCATCAGAATGGAGGAGAATTTGGAGTTGGGGTCCTTATTTATCAGCATCATATCATTGACTTCCGCCCTATCAACATGCGGATATGCACTGTCAGGCACCGCACTAAGAAATTCAACATCACGATCGTTAATGTACATGCACCCACCGAAGATAAATCTGATGACATCAAAGATCCCTTCTTTGTCGAGCTGGAGGAAATCATCTATAACATACCGCAACACGACATTAAAATCATCGTGGGTGACTTTAGCGCAAAAATCAGTAAGAGCACAGAAAATAAATCGTACATCGGTCCTAACCGCCTGCACCTAACTAGTAACAACAACGGCCAACGCGTCATCGACCTGGTAATAACGTACAACTTAGTTGTATCAAGTACGTTTTTCCCACACAAGATAATCCACAAAGTAACGTGGAGATCGAATGATGGAAGAACGGAACACCAAATCGATCACGTCATGGTGTCTAAGAAACAATCCACCAGCATAGCCAACGTCAAATCTTACATAGGTGGAGACATGGACAGCAATCATGTGCTTGTCATATTTAAGTATAAGTGCAAACTGTCATCTACGTTCAACAGACAAGCACAAAATACCGTTCGACGGAATATCGATGCTTTAAAAGACCAAGCGTCACTGCAGAGTTACCAATCAGCTGCCACTAATTATTTAGACCGGCCCAATAACAACGAAGAAGCTCTTCCTAGCATTCAGGAGCAATGGCACGCTATACAGGTAGTCACAACCACCGCGGCATAAAATTCCATCGGAAGAAGGCCTCCGAGGTCCCGCAATATTTGGTTCGATGATCAATGCCGAAGGGTCGTCGAAATTAAACGAAAGCTTAGTGAAAAATGGTTGGCTCGCAATACTGGAAGCACTCTAGCAGAATATCTCCACGCTAGTAAAGCTACGACTAAATACCTTCGACAGAAGAAGCGCGATCAATGAAATCTTGCATCGAAAACATCATTACAAGCTGAAATAGGAAACCGAAAGGATTGTTTTGCTAATGCCAGAAATCTAACTAAAGAATTCCACCCAAAAAATACAGCCATCAAAGATGGAAATAGAGAGCTGAGAACAAACGTGGCTGATGTTCTCTCAGTATGGCAAACCTACTTTCAAAATCTGCTAAATTGGAACGACGAAATGACCCCCATTAGAGTAGTAGCTCCTCCAGATGAAGAGCTCGTTGTTGAATATCCCACAGTAGAGAAAGAAAATGCAGCTATTAGTAGATTAAAAAATGGAAAGGCACTTGGCCTCGACGGAATCCTAGCAGGATTAATTAAGCTCGGAGGCGCTACTCTTGTAACAAATCTATACGATCTCATCATCTCTATTTGGGAACAAGAAGAGTTGCCGCAGAACTGGAAGACCGCACTCATATGTCCGTTGCACAAAAAAGGAGACCGTCTTAAATGTGGAAACTATCGTGGTATCGCTCTGTTGAGCACTGCTTTAAAAAGTGTTGGCTAATGTTGTACTTGCCAGACTCATCTCTCTCGCTGAAAATACCATTGACGACTATGTGGTTTTCGTCCCAACCGATCGACCACTGACCTATGTTTTACCATGAGGATGATCTTGGAAAAATGTTGGAAGTATAAAATAACCATCCACGAACTGTATATAGACTTCAGACAGGCTTATGACAGTATAAACCGCGAAAACTTATGGGCCGCGCTCATATGCCTGGGAATTCCAGAGAAACTCGTTTCTCTGTGCAAATTAACAACCACTGGGTCTGTATGTAGAATTGTAATTGAGGGGGCTGTGTCAGACCCCTTCGAAAAAACATCTGGTGTTCGACAGGGAGATACACTCGCGCCTGTGCTGTTTCTTGGCACCCAGGAACATCTCCATGGTAAATCTCGAAATTGGCGACCATAACTTTGATAGCGTCGAAAACTTTACATACCTCGGGTCAGTTATGACATCGGCGAATGATAAGCAGTCAGAAATAAAAGCCCGAATTGCTACCGGACAACGAGTTTTCTACGCCCAATCGAAATTATTGCGATCTAAACTTATGTCGCAGTCGTGCAAGCTCGCATTTTATAAAGCATTCATAAGACTTGTGCTGGTTTGCGGAAGCGCGAGCTGGACCATGACCTCTAACGATTGTAGATTGCTATCTACCTTCGAAAGGAAGGTCATTTGCTTAATCTCTGGTCCAATCAAATTCGCGGACAACGAATATCGGATTCGTATAAACCACGAGATAAGGCAACTTCTTGGAGGCTGAAATATTATCGGATACATCAAATCTAATCGAATTAGATGACTCGGCCACGTTACACGTTCTCCAAAATAACGAATGACCATTAAAGTGTTCCATCAACAACCAGCTGGTGTTCGTCGAAGAGGAAGACCCGGATTGCACTGGCGTGACGACGTCGAACAAGATCTACATGCATTAGGATGTCGAAACCGGAGGACGATAGCGATAGACCGATGGATGGAGGACTTTAGTGCGCGCGGCAAAATCCCTTCATGGGATGTGAAAGCCAGAGAGAGAAAAAGAGAAAGAGAGAGGTTGAACCAAGATATTATTCGAGTTGCTTTGTTTATGCTAGTAAACCTCTCGAATATTTCATTGCATGTGTTCGAACTTGCTTTTTTTGGATTTTATGGCTCTTGCAAAGCGTAACTGGTAAATGCTGCCGATCTATCTCTAAGTAAGTTTGAATATTGAATCGGTACTTGATGCAGCTAATGCGGTCCTTACCACCGAAGTATGATATCAAGTAGTTCAGCATTTTACTTGAATGGGACGTAAGACATGTGCACATTCGAATAGTTCAAAATTTCTGTGGCGAAATATTATTTTTCTGGAATTGGTTTACAAACCAAAAAAGAACGATGGTTGAATCAGACCACCGAGAAATTTTAAATTATATTGCGGTTTTTGCTTTTGTTACCACTGTGAGTTTCGGATGAGTAACGAAACAGTGTCTTTATCAGTGCATCTTCAGAAAGATGCTTTTCTTGGGGAGATTGGTAGTAGTTAACAACTTAGGCAGTTAGGCATATCGTCCAATAGACCTCCAATAAAATATTAATCAGATTCTGAAAATATCACTATATAAATTTACAGCGGACGTCAAGGTAATGTCCCATCAGGTGTGGATCGATAAATCTCATACCAACTACCAACACATTACTTGGCGCCAATCACCATCCTTACCAATAAACTACTACCGTCATCTGACCAACATTTACGATACTGCATCAGCTGCGTTCAAAGCAATACAAGCCCTTGACAGATTAACCAAAGCACATCTTCAGACACTCCTCTTGCGCAGCCTGTGTTTGTACCATTTAGTGTATTATGGCTTAATCTTTCATCGTATAATGTGCAATTTGGTAGTGCGAGTTTTAATCTGTGTGGAAGGACTTAGCCTGAAGCAGCTTAAAATCTGCATGGCCTGTGCTGTGCGTTCACGATTAAATGACTTTCCCATATTTTTCACATTCTCCATTGATTTTTCGAGTGAAATAGTTTACATTTACGAAATATGCCATTGCGAATATGCGTGTATTATCAATTTCTGAGTGATATTATTGATATTCAGAAAAAGTAAATTCATTGTTTTTGTCGGCGAAAACTCTTCCATTGGAATAGACCGTTGATCGATTTGTTTGGTTTTTCAGTTGATTTCAAAAATTGCATCTTTTTGGTTCGTTTGCTTTCTTTATTTTGGCTAATTCAAAGGTGAATGATTGATTACTGAAAACTTTATGTGCGATTTCCAAAAAGTGATGACATTTACAGTTCGATATTTGTTACGATGCCAAGAAGAAGTCATGCGGTAACATTGCTCGGCGTTCTCTGAATGCAACGCGATACCGAAATGTCGCAGCAAGTTAAATGGAAGAGAAACGAGCAATTGAAAGGAAATAAGCTTTAATCATAATTATTGAAAATCGTGCGCAACGGTCAGAAGAGATCAACGAAGCTTACAATGAGCCACAACGATTGCGAAGAAGAAATGTTTGTGCTCGGCAAAGTGATGAAGCAAGATCACAACGAGCGACTATTGAACGACAACGTCGACAATAACAAATTATTTCGGTGAACATTAAACGAGCAGCCTTTCGATGTGAGCGAAACATTCATCAGTTCAAATTGGTCATATGTCTGTCGTTTGTCAGCATTACAATGCAGTTAAATTTGAGAAAGAACTACCTGTATTTTGTTACGGGAGCAGCAAGGTGAAATTGTTAGAAATGCTTCCACCACCAGAGTCATTGCGCACACTGCTTTACGGTGAATCTCCTAATTCGAATCATTTCTTGCAACACATCAAGATGTACAATGATTTTTTTTTAAAATGACGTCGTTGGGTGGTGAAATTGTTTATGAACGAAATTGCCAGCCAACATTCAAGGCAATTTCACCAGCATCAGCAATAAATCCTAATACACCAACACTAATACCACAAAATACACTAAAACACAATATACGATAAATCACGATATAACACGAACTAACACTTATCTTGCCAACAAAAAACAAAAATTACAGATTTTGTTTCCAACTATACAGATTCAACAAAGGCAAACAAATTTTTCATCTTGGTGGATCGCCGTTGTTGCTTCCAGGTAAAGAATACAAATATCTGCAAATATACTTTCTTGGAGATAAAGTAAATCGGAGTTGTGCTATCTTTAATACAACGAAAAGAGAAATAGGCCAGCAATTGTAGCCAATTTTACACAAACACAATGAGCTCGAATAAATGATATGCATCGATCGTATAACGCACTGAAATATCCGCTTATGTTCTGCCTTGGTGAAAAGGGATATCACTTGAGATACAACATGGTAAATTCAGGAAATGGTTAGTATAGAAAAAAAACGAGTTTGATTGTCACTTCAAAAATTTTTAGGGGTCAAGACAAATAAAGAGGTCAGTTCAATGAACTTTTACGCATATCAAATGACGACTCAATTACATTCGATTCAATCACGGTCCGATTTGTTTGTGACGTTTAATTGTAATCTCAAATGGCCAGAGATTACGCAGTTATTGCATCCCGGTTAATCACCTAGCGATCGTCATGACGATACAGCACGAGTGTTCAAAGAAAAACTAAGATGTTTAATGGACTTCATTGCGAAACAACGTTTATACATACGGTCATGTTCGATGCTGGATGTTTATAAATATACTTCTTCCCACCAAATTACTGACCAAATTAATGACATCATTTTCACTAAAATTTCTGATCCTGATCCAGAGTTACACGAAGTGGTGAAGACTAATATACTCCACGGACTATGCGGACAACACAATCCTACTCCAGTTTGTATGTCTGACACATCCACTTGCTTTTATTTCGGAAACTTAAACTGAAAACGATGAATATCCATTCTATTGGCGTCGCTCACTAGATGGCAATGGCAGAAAAGAGCGGATATCGTAGTTGACAACTCATGGATCGTGCCATATTCGCCAATATAGTATCAGGCATTTAAAACACATATCAATGTATTGCAGTTCGGTGAAATCGATTAAGTTTGTTTGCAAATACGATACCAGAGGAAGCGATATGGCGGTTATTAACGTTGAACGAGATGAAATCAGCAAGTTTCAAATGGGCCGATATGTGAACTGCAACGAGGCACTCTGGAGAATATTTTCATTTGCGATTCATGAACGTCATCCGACTGTCATGCATCTTCCAGTTCATTTGGAGAATAGCCAAAGAGTGTATTTCCAAGCAGAGAACGCAGCACAGCGAGTGGAAAAACAACAAGCAACAACATTAACGAGTTTCTTTTCAACTTGCGCCAGTGATCCGTTTGCTAGTAACATTGCTTTACTCGGATATGTATCAATATTACACATGGAATGCATCGTCAAACAAATGGTTACGCATATAGTAAGACCACCCAGTAGATGGATATCCAGGTGTGTTTTCAAATAATGCATTGGGACCAATTTACATAATCCATCCAAAGAATGACGATTGCTTCTACCATCGGTTGCTTTTGGTTAATGTTCGTGGTTCAACTTCGTTTGAGTTTTGTGGACTGTGAATGGTACGGTGTGTGCAACATTTCAAAAAGCATGAACAGTTGCACAGTTACAATTTCTTGAACACGACAATCACTGAAATCAAACGCTAGATGATGCAATAGCTTCTTCGCCTACTCATCAAGCTCGTATACTTTTCATTATATCCCATACGTCAATTATACGTACAAAGATGAAGATACGTAGAAAGATGACATCGCAGAAGACATTTGGCATCGCTTTCAAGTCGTAACAGGGAAATTAGAAATGAACAACGACATCTACAATGCAACGTTAGTGCTCATTGAAGATTTGTGTTCGCTTATGAGTGGCAAACTATTGACTGAAAATCATATGCCAGCACCAAATCGTCGAACTATAGATGTATTGAATCGTGAATTGGAACGCGAACGTGCTTACAACATGACATCTTTGCAACAAAGTGGAACTGGGAAATTATTCTTGATATTATTGCTATTAGCAGCAATACGTGTTTAAAAGAGCATTAAGTTAGCTCTCGCATCTACCGGAATTGCTGCAATACTATTGGAAGGTGGAAGAATGGCACATTCAGCACTGAATTGTCTGTTAAACCTGCAAATCAACGAAAACCCTGTTTGCAACATTTCTAATCAATCAACCATGGCAAACGAGTTAAAAAATTATAAATTGATCATATGGGATGAGTTCACGATGGCGCACAAACGATCATTGGAAGCCTTCGATCGAACATTGAAAGATTTGCGCAACAATAATCGTCATTTTGGTGGCGTGATGATACTGTTGGCGGGCGATTTTCAACAACCACTTCCTGTGATTCTGAAATCAACAGCGGCTGATGAATTAAGCGCATATCTCAAGTCATCGTATTTGTGGATACGTGAAAACCATTCCATTGAGTATGAATATGCGAGTGTTCCTGCAACAGGATAGAACAGTAGAAGTTGTTTCTAAGGAACTGCTGAGAATTGGAAATGGACAAATTCCGGTAAATATTTTCAGTGGTTTAATATCGATTCCATCTGAAATTTGCCAATCCACTTCAACAAAAGATGAATTCCTAAACTCTTTGGATTTGCCTGGTATGCCGCCTTATCATTTGTGTCTTAAAGTTGGATCTGTCATAATTATGGTACGAAATCTTCATGTCCCGAAACTGTAGAATGGAACCCGACGAAGCTAATAAACAATGTGTTAGACGAAGCTAATAAACAATGTGTTAGTGGCAAGAATTTTGAAAGGGCCGTTTAAGAAAGAAGAGCGACTTCCGCGAATTCCCTTGACTTCAACTGATTTGCCGTTCCATAGTTCAAACGCATTTAGTTCCCGGTGCCACTTACATTTGCGATTACCATGAACAAGTCACAAGGGCAGTCGCTGGAAGTGTGCGGCATAAACCAGGTAATGTCATGCTTTTCACACGGCCAGCTATATGTGACATATTACCCAGTTGGGAAACCATCCTCTCTCTTCATTTACGCTCCGGAGCAGAAAACCTAAACATGTTGTGTATCGTGCAGCCTTAAATTAGAAATTAGTCCATTATTACATTTGGATTTTACGGTATTATTTTTGCAGATTACAGTTTAATGTGGCACACTGGAGTTGCATAATGCAGAGCAGTTCAATAAAATTGTGATTGTCTTATGCTAACAGTAGTTTGAATATTGACTACCGAGAAACCGGACCAATTCTGTCCTTACTGACACACTTTTACCTTCTCTATACCACAAAACCCGGTTTAAACCGGGTCATAATGCATAACGACGTATTTCATCAGTTTAGCAGTTATTTCATTTAATTTCGGTGTTAAATAATATTTTTTTAAATGTAACATATATATACGTTTTAAAATTGTGTGTGGATTGAGAGTGTTGTGACGTGTTTTGAGAGTGTTGGTGAGCCTTTTTACTGTTTGTTTTTGGAAGGTTAAGGTTAATTTAACAGCTTACACTTTAAGATATTCTTTACAGCTTATCACTTTAAGATATTAATGACATACAATTTAGTATGATTGGAAATCGAACCAACAGTACTCATTTTATTAAATTAACCAGGAAATTCAATTTTTTTACTAAAGTATTTAAGTTGACCAAATTACCATTTCCAAAAAACACAAAACATTGCTTCCATGTTTTGTGTAACCACTGCATAAGTTTTAAATTTAAAATTTAATAGGAACTCTATTACTTATATTCAACTTGATACACAAAATCAAATTTCATCAAATGCAATCAGAAAAGACGATTGGCCAATGAACATTTCCCCGTAATCTATATTTAATTGAAAAATGGATAATAAATATTAGACTCACCTGATTACTCAATTGTATCCCAAATCATGCAAGTTTATTGATCAAATCTTCTTCTTATAAATATATTCCTAATATAATTCTTATATATTTGGTCCACTTGTTGTTCTTGTTGTTGTTTAGTTAATAAAAAAAAATATAAATTTTTTTTTTGGTCGAAAATAAAAAATTCACTAGTACATTCCCCTATATAATAATATTATATGAATAAAAAACCACAAAAAGTTCCTTAACTATCACCAATCACCACCACCGCCATCATCATCTACCACATTTATTGTATTCGGTACCGTAAAATCTTCATCGAATTCAATTTCAGATTGTATTAGAATTTGTAAATTCAATCGACATTCCTGGGACCGATTTTTTTTTTGTGTTTGTTTGTTCGTTTGTTTGTTTATTTATTTGAATGGCAGGCAGGTAAGGCAGGTAGCATACATGAATAAATAAAACGAAAAATAGAAGAAAATTAGATTTTCCTGTCATAACAAAAACGAAGAATATCTAATACATATTTTTATGTATTTCATGTTGAACGACTTACCTTGAAATTTCGAAAATCATATTTCCTACGTAATGAATTTTGACACTGATACGTTACACCCCAGCATTTACAATCCCGATTTACAATTTCACATCCTGGATTTAATGTTATCTGTTCCAAACATTTTGATTGACTTGTATTTTTTGGTAATTCTGTAATAATCGAGAAAATAACAAAACATGATTTTTGTTTATAAGTATTTGAGTAAAAGTTCTAAAAGCTTTTCGACTGTTGTTATATACTTGTTTTCATACAGGGTTAGTCACTTAAAATGAGACAGGCGAAGAATGAGCAATTTTATAAACAAATTTACCAATTAAGGTTATTTAGCTTTAAGGTGTTATTGATTTTTGAATATTTTCAAGGTTTTTGAAATTTCTGTAAGCAGAGCTTACAGATACAGCTTTAAATTGGTTTAAAAACCAAAACAACATAATATGCTGGAACATAAATTAGACGTGACATACCGATAACCTTGAAAATAAATTTTAACACGCTTTTTTGCATATGTTTTAACGCAGCTCATTTTTGAATTACTTGGTTGCCTCACTTTAAATGAATCACCCTTTATTTATATATAAATATATTAGGTGAAAATTGATTTTCATTTAGATACACCAAAAAAAAAAAATGAAATAAAAAAGTTTTTATTCCAACTGAACATTCAAGCCGTCTTATACATATTTCGAGAATAATCATTAAGCATAAAGAAACATTTTTTTCCAAACTTATAATTTTCATTTTTTTCAAGTCTGGTGGTTTAGGTAAGTACATATATATGAAAACAGAAGGTACCACCAAGAAAAAAAAATATTTGACCTTTTTTAAAAGTGAAATAAATGAAAGTTTTAAGTTTTTCCTTTTTTGTTTGAGGTTTAACTTTATTGGTATTTTCGTATAATTTTTCACAAATTTTTTCTTGTTTTGTTGTTGGTTGGTTTGTATCACAAATCGAAAATAAGATTTCGAAATTTATATTTTTCGGATTGAACATTTTTTTGGTTAAACAGTCAAGTAGTGGTTTATAAATTTATAGGTCGAAATACCAAAAGGTTATAGTTCATGAAAAAATAAAATAAAGAATTGGTGGCTATATTCTCATGATAGATTGTATTCATGTACACTAAAAGCTCTTTCATTAATCTGTGTCGAAAAAGCATTGATTATAGTTACCATAGAAACTTAATTGTTTATCATCTATGATATAATTGAAAAGTGTCGGTGACGTACATCGCCATATAGGAACAAGTATGCGCACATTTTGTTTCAATCAAGTAGGCTCGCACTTGAACAAAAAAATGTATAAAATAAAACAATAAAAACAAAAGAAAAGTACACGGTTGTTGAGAATCGAACTCGAATTATTCTCTGGCGTGTTATAAGTTTGATATTTAAATTTTTACTTATGAGTTTTTCTTTTAATTAATAAATTATGTATTTAAAATAATACTGTTGAAAATTAGTCACATTTTAGTCAGTAATTATTTTCTACTCTTAAACCTGTACCTAAGGGTATACGCGTGTATTGAAATAAATTAGTTTGGTTTACCATTAAACATGGTGAGTAACATGAGTTGATTCACAACAATGACGTCATGCCTGATTCGCATAAATTTCAGAATTTAAAAGGACTACTCACCGATGATGCAATAAACCTGATCAAACATATTCAAGTAATGAAAGCAAACTATATACAAAGACTTGGCACAAGGTTATAGTACGGTATGATCCTAAGCAGCACGTGGTGGCATCTCTAATAAAAACGTTTATGCAACAAAGTCCAATTTTGTAAAGAAGAGTCACGACACTGTTGGTTAACTTATTTACATATTTATTACTGACCAAAATCAACGAAAATTGATGGTGATTTTTCAACAATAGGACAATTTTTAGAATTTTTAAATATGTATTGTGATGCATTGGAGAGTTGTGATGTTATTTCAAATCCTTAAAATATTAGTTAAAGGTCATAAGTAAATCCGTAAAATTAATTATAGCATCATTACAACGCCAGTGTTTTGTGTGTTCGGAAAATCATACAATATTTCAAAGCGATAAATTCATTGGAATCATGTACATCTCGTATAAGCTGAAGTCAATGCCAAATACGACATCAAATATTACTACATCCAATAATCAAGGCAACTAACGAGATCACCAACAACCATGCAACACCTGACGAACACTTCTGAAAGACTGCTTATAATCAGTAACTACGAGCTGAGCTACTACGGGAAACAAAAATCATGCCGTTCAACCAGTTCAGTTACAACCAACATTACTTTCAACTGCACCGTGTAAATGTAAGAACCTTAGGCGATCGACCCCATGTCACATATTACTTGACTCTGAGTCTTAAGTATCTTCATTTCAAAGAAATGTTTTCATAAAATGCAACATACGCCTCGAAATGCTTGTATCCCAATTACAAGCTTGTATCACAATTACCGCCAAACTATTTTGATATTACAACATGGAAATACACCAAGACACTGTATAAGGTAGATAAATAATTTTGTCGTTTAGGTAAGATAGACATTTAATTGTGTTCAGATTGCTTCTTTGAAATTATAGAGAATGACCGCAAATAACTGGACTGTAATTTAGGAAAACCATTTTACAAAAACCACTGTGCGAAAATGAAGTATACGAAAATGAAGATACAAGGTAAGACTGCCATTTAAAGTAGATCAAAAGGAATTAAGTGATTCATATCAAGCAGCACTCGCAATACTCAAAGTCGATAAACTACAAAATGTACCATGCTATCAGAATCATCTAGAATTTATGATCTGACGGGATGCTTGGTTCCAGTGATAATATCTATATAAATTTTGTTCCCAAGGTTTTGTTTGGAAAATCTTCGATGAAAAGATAAACTACAGAAACAGCAAACAATTCTGTGGAGCACCATTCCTAAACTGGAGCAACACTGATCAAGTTAAAAAGGAAACAAGGTACATTGCCTACTTCAAATATTTTCGCATGGGCCAATTCTACGACGGTTCTGGCATGGCTGTCAAATCATCCTAGAAAACAAAAGTGTCATATAGGTAACCGTATAACACAAATACTAGATATCATTTCTCGGAATCACTGCGGCCTTATTGTAAGATTAAGGATAATCATGCGGATTATTGCAAGAAGAGGAATATATCCTTCTCAATTAGTGGCCCACAAGTTATGGTTACATGACCCACATTGGTTGAGAGGTGACAATTTACCAAGCCAAGAATCGCTATAAACAACAAAACTGTGGCTGAGAAGAAAAGGGTTTTTGCTTTGCAATTACTAAAAGCATAGTCGCAAATGATACATTGTTTCAGCAATTGTATTTAATGTATTCGAGTGCTTTGTTACATTAAAAAAGGTTCATGTGCCAGAAACTAATTAAATTAAAGAGTCTAACGCACCACGTTAACAGTTACGGAAGAGCAGAAACATAATTGATAGTAGGGCTGCTTAATTCTAGAATGTCTCCCTTTAAAGCTTTTGATAATGTTAAAGTTGATTTTGCTAGATATTAGTCCATTAGGACATTAATCGATGGACTAATACCACCATTAGGCCATCGAAAAAGCGGTGCCAAAACTACAAAAGGGAGTTTTACAGTATTTGTGTACATGGTAACCAAAGCACTACCAGTTGAAGTTATAAGTAGCCTATTTACTGAAGCATTCATAGCATATTTCCATCGACTAGAAGCGCGTAGAAGAAAACCATAAAATCTATACTCCGACAATGGCTCTAACTTTATAAGAGCAAAACAAAGCCTATCACAAATGGAAACTACAATAAACGAAAATCGACACAATGATCCAATTGGGGAGTATTTATTATCACAAAATATTAGATGACTCTTAATTCCACCAGCTGGACCCCACTTTGGAGGTATATGAAATCGTCCGTAAAATCCAATAAACACCATTTATTACGAGCAACTGCGGGAGCAGCAATTTTAAAAACGAAGAACTTCAAATAATTCTTTGCCAGGTTCCAGTAACCCTCAACTTAAGATCTCTTTAGGCTATTCTTTAAAAGGATAAAGTCAATAACATTTTGACTCCAGGCCATTTATTAATAATGAAACCTTTAATGCTACCCCTGGCAAAAATATATTGGAGCGAACAGATAATCGACTCGAACACTGGCAGCGTGTCCAGAAATAAATTCATTTTTTTTTTGGAAAAAATATAAGATTGAGTACTTACATACTATTCAATAAAGAAGAAAATGGAACAAACCAGAGGACAATATCAAATTAGGCGATTTTGTGATAATAAAAGACAAAAACATAACACGATGTTCGTGTATGCTTGGGAAATTCATAGAACTTCATTAAAGTCGTGATCACCGTGTAAGAGCAGCCATGGTTAAAACAACAAGTTTTAATAGTACACGTCCAATTACCAGCGCCTCCGATGTGCAATCATGGCCGTTCAACAAAGATACCTAGTATAAGGGAAAGGGAAACTTATTTTAGAGCAAATATCTCACAGCAACTAGAAAATTTATCTCATTCAGTACGGAATACCAACAAATATAACCGACGAGGTCGGGCCCCGAATTAAGATAAGAGATGCTTTACTTTTAGGAAACATTCGCATAAGCGATCGACACTACCTAATTCCAAATTTACCATAAATAAATTTAGATTAGTCTACAAGTACAAAATTTGATTTTGGAGATACCTATAAAAATTTTGTGGTTCAACATGTTTACATTTAATTGCCTAAAAGGACAAATCAAACTAACCACGTTAAAAAATTCGGTTCTAATTTAGAGCCTGTTAACAGGTAACCATGAACACTATGGTAATTTCATGAAACATATTCGATCCTTTAACAGTACATTAGCATAGGTACTTTACATCCAGATAATGAAGAATCAAGAAATTGGCCAATTGCACATACTGGACTTCCAGTTGACAAGCACCCAACGAATGGAAATATCAATTCACGCATAGCATATCAAATGCTGTTTCAAGTGGAAAGATTTAATCCAATTTTGAATTATAAAATCTTGCTTCACCAATATTTGGTTGACAGCTTAACCCAAATTGAAAGCAAACAGATTAAAGTTCCATCGAGAGAATCAATCAAATATCGTATTGACTGCTACAAGAATCTGCAGGGTCATGTATATTTAATGAAAAAAGGTTCACTTAAAGGGACTCACCTGATAAGTTAGTTGTTTTTACTTGTCGAGCCTGATTAAATATCGCCCTTGGAAGCGCGTAGAACTTTAGAGAATAATTTAGAATAATTCCACTTTTAGTTTTCCCATCCACTATGCCATAGCAGCATGACTGGAAAACGAAATACTAAGATCCGCCAAATTATCAGCAGCATCTCTTAATGTCAAACAAAAAGAAGCCTTTACCACAATAACCGAGACTTTGCAATGTCAAGATCCCTCAATTTCAAAATACTTTTTATTGATGGTCCTAGTAGTAGTAGAAAAACCTACACTAATAAGTATCCTTACAGGTAATGGGGACACTGCTCTCCTTTCTGCATCAATAGGTTTAAGTACCACTATTAAAAAAAAAGTAAAAATTAAACGTGGTACTTTGTTTCATATGAATGTTATACTTGCACAGTGAGTTTGCAATCGAGTCTCATTTTATTTTTGAGTTCATTTCTGGCTTTATGGCCAGCAGTTAGTTACTAATAAGGTACTTATATAGTTTTTCTTATTCATTTTACCTTCAAGGCTACTGAACTAAGTATTGGTCTCGGTGAAAAATATAAAACCCCCATCTTCTTAGAAGGCTTTAGGGGTTAACGGACAGACGTAAAATTTATCAAATACCAATTCGAATATCAACTTCACTTGAACGCGGTGCTCCGTGCTGTTACTAACGAGGCTCAGGAGACCGATCCACGTCAAGATATCTATTCATCGAAAATCTAGAAAATAAAGTTCTCATACATCACACTGACAGTTAGAAGATGCATAATTATTATGAGAATATTAAAGCAATGCACACAATAAAAATGGGACGATGCATTTGTCATAAAACGGTTAATTCAATTGATTTGTAATGTTTAATCAATTATTTGAAATCTAATTTAGATTAATTTTAAAATTTTGTGTCAAATAAAATGTATATAAATTAGATTTTTGGTGATTAAAAGAAGTATTGGTCATAAAAAGGTTAATTGAATTGAATTGTACTTTTTAATTATTTTTTTTAAAATTTAATTCATAATATAATTTTTATAATTTTATATTTTTAATAATGTAATAAATAAATCAATTGTAAATTTAAGGCTTGGCGAAATTAGCCCATTAATAGATTCTGTTTTTAGGGAATTTTTTTTTGCAGATTACAGTTGAATGGTGGCACACTGGAGCTGCTGATAAGAGATGGCAGAATACAGAAAATGGAATGCAGAGCAGTTTAATAAAATGTATGCTAACAATAGATTTGCATATTGACTACCGGGAAATCGGGCAATTCTGTCATAACTGACATACTTTTCGTTTCCCTTTACCATAAAAATATAATAGAGTTGTGTCGTAATGATCATGAGGTATCTGAAACCGGGTCGTTTCTATCATGCATGGAAATATATTTATAGAAATATAAAGACTGTGGGAAACACTTGATAAGCGCTTGGTCACAGTCTCGTCAATAAATTAAATCAAATTTAATTTTTACTAAAAAAGAAATTTTCTGCTATTGTTTAATTAAAAATTAACTGATAGCTACAAAAATTGGAATACTGTACGTCATTATCATATTACTATATTCCTTATTACAATATCTTGTTATGTTTTTCAACTGTTTTACTAATTAACGTTGTTACTATTCTAAATATAGTCATCGTAGTCTGTATACACACAAAAACAAAGATGTTATGTCAAAACCTCTCCCACATAATTATCACGAGAGGCAAAGGCTCCAGGGTATCAGAAACTCGTCACTCCTTCCAATTTATGTATATATGAAATTGATAATATCCTAAAATCTATTTAAAGGTGTACATCATTATAAACCAAAACATTACTTAAACTGTACCATTCAACTGTATCTAACGTCCCATTCATAATGAGATTGCAATGGTTTAAAATATAATTATCTCAAAATGAAAAATTAAAATCGGTCCACACAAAATAGTTGTGGGATTTAATTAATCTGAATTGCTGATTATAACAACTACCAAATTTAAAACCACCTACACATTTGTAGGTTTGTCTTTTGTGCATATACAAACACACACAAAATATACATCTACAACTACACCGCCTGAAAATTAAAGAAATCAATTTTGGGTTAACGTGGGAAGTACTTTACAAAATTTTAGATTTCTTTATCAACATATAGGATAACAAGCTTTAGGGTAAAACAAAAAACAAATCTTTAGACATCCTTCCTACCGAACACGACTGAAACTTATGTGACAAGTTTATATACCACATAATCCATGCATGCACTGTAAAATGAAAAAATCGCGTAAAATTTGAATTTCCCGCAAGCGAAATATTTGAAAAAATAAAAAAATAAAATATATATATATATATATATATATATATATATATATATATATATATATTTATATATATATATATATATATATATATATATATATATATATATATATATATATATATATATATATATATATGGATGATATATTTCCACTTCCTACCATCGTCGCCTATAGGGATTAATGCGCGAGTTGAATGGCTTTATAATGCCAGATTCGTGAGGCATGTCATATGTATGTCGTCTTTTTTATGTCATAAGTTGTACCGTGATGATCGATCCTGAACGTGCTCTAGACGAATCTAGAAGAATTCGAGTTGATTTCTAGATCGTTTTACTATCGATGTAGGCAATCGAGCCGGCTTGAATGAAGTGAACTTTGAGTTTCGTCACCGTAAAATACTACTTATAAAATACAAAGTGATGAAATGTGCTTTGTTTCAGTTGTTATGGTTTCGAACTAATGAGCTTCTGGAAAAAGAGCCCGAATTTTTTAAAAAATGATGAATTTGGACATAGCTTCTATGTAGTTTGGTTTCAACCAAATCTGAGAAACCATGAATTTAAATTTGAATCCTAAGTTTTAAAAATTCAGTTTGAGGCTGCAGCTTGATGAGACCACTGAACTTTATGTTTACATACTCCGTATTGATATTTTGAAATAGCGAAGTATATAATTCGCGAAAAATTGAAACAAAGAAAATTTCAGTTTTCGAATTATATAATTCGCTGTTTCAAAACATCTATACAGAATATGTAAATACAAAGTATTTGATCTATTTTTTTTTGGTCAATTGTCATTCAACCGAGTGCTACCTGGAAATTTTTCTAAAAATTATTAACCAATTTTTAAAATTTTTTTTTTTTACAACCTGTTTTCTTAAAACAAAATTAGTTTCAAAATATTTTAACGATTCAAAATTTTTGTGCGAACCCAAGTTTTTGTGAGTTTAATTATCACGTGTGACCGTTTGTGCTAAATTTTCAGTTTTTAAAGTGATTAAGTTTTTTTAAGTTGTTACATTTCTAGTGTTAAATTTAGATAATATTTTTCAAAGTTTTGTTATTATTTTGTTTCGTGCCGTAATATCGTTGTGAGTGAAGTGAACTGTGCTACATAAATATATATATTCATATTCATTATTTAAAAGTGACAAAATGAAAGGCAGAAAAGGAAATAGCCAACAAACTGAGCGACTTATTGCAATGGAAAGTCAAATAAGTATGCTTTCGGAGCAACTTAAAATGCTGACCAGTATGATTCAGAGTAGCTTTCTGTGAAAGCAGGAACCGCAAACATCAGCAATCCAAAATGAGCCAGATTCAATAACCTTGCCAGTGCTATTCAGCAAAGGAGGCCATGAATCTGGCGAAGAGGAAACCTCTATTACAGTCTTTCCCGGAACAATTTATTCGAAAAGGACTGCCAAAAAGCGGAAGAAAATTAAAGAGGAGATAAAAGCTATGCTAGACAACTCGATTTCTAGCAGAAGCTTTGCGAGTACGAGATTCATCGCAAAAACTGCCACTGTAAAGCGACTACCGCCAATCATTCAGCATAACGTACCAGTGGAGAAAATGGCGGAAACAACAGTCTCCATTATCACCACTAAGAAGCGTGACTGGACCCAAATAAAAAATAAAATAGCAGAAGACGAAATTAAATATCACAAGTACACGCTCGTTGATGATAGGAAATTGGTCTATGTCATGCGAGTAGCACATTCTTCTCTAGATCCAGGAGAAATAAAACTAAATTTTCGAGAAATTCACCACATCGACGCCAAGGTCTCGCAGATGACCTTCAAGAAGAAAAAAGGGGAAGGAATGACTTATTTCCCGATGCCGCTGTAATAAGTAGTTATCGACAAGGCAACGCCTGTCACAGCGTTAAATTGCAGTAGAGCTTTCCGTTGCATAATGCAAGGAAAACCATGAAAGAGGGTCCTACAGAGAACCGGCAACCCGCCGAATGTGTTAACTGCGGTGAACGACACCCAGCTAATTACAGCTAGTGTCAGGTGAGATGGAGATTTATATCCAATATTTCTCCGCCTAAACCAGATCCTACCGAATTTCTTTCTGGTCTTTGCACTCGAAAGTTGAGGTTTCATACAATAATGCAAAGCAACCTTCACGGCTCTAGACCACCCACTTCTTCGAAAAAAAACAACTTTTCTCGCATATTTCAAGACTGCAAACAGTTATTTGGTATTAACCTCACCGACCTCAAAGAAAGATGTGACACTTCTACGTTGAATACGATAGTGTTCAATCAACTAATATCGTTGAAAAACGGTTTGCCTTTATACTATTCGTTTCCTCACTTCTAGGCCCTTCATGCTAAAACAACTTCTATGCATTTCTCTAAATGTCAATAGTCTAGTTTCACTAGATCGGCAACAACAACTTGAAGAAATGCTCTTCCGTCACAAGCCTCACATAGTTCTCCTATCCAAAACCCACCCAACCCAACGATATACATTTCAATTCACTGGGTATACCACTTTCAAGCTAAATGCAATAAGTATCAAATGAGGCCTGGAGGCCTCACTGAAGCCACTGCTATCTTAACCCAGAATCCGATTCCTCACTTCCTAGCCAAAACTTTTGTAACTGCCGAAATTGAGCCAATACTTTTAAATGTTGGTACCCAGAACAAAGATCTCACGTTTTGCTTGACAGGAGATTTTAATTCACTCCACACCACATGAAAATGCCCAAATAATAACAAGAATGGTCGTTCACTTCTTAATTTTTGAAGTAATTCCAATATCCAACTAAATGCTCCTAACGAAACAACATTCCCAAGAGGAAACTCGATTCTTGATTTGGTTCTTTCTAAAAATATCTCTCTAGTCACCCCACCACGAGTCTTGCGTGAATTTTGCTCAGGTCATTACTAATGGTATTCACAATCCCTTTAAAGACCAAACCAGAAGAAACAAATGGATTTCGCAACTACTTCCAAGCCGACTGGATGAAATTTAAAATTCATGTTGATCGAAACCTCTCAGAAGGCTCAGAAATCACTACCGCTGCTCAAATTGAAGTAAAAACGGTCAAGTTAACTAACGTAATCAAATTAGCCATCAAGGAAACTATACCTCTCATTCAGAGCAGCAAAGGCACCTTAAAAATTCCTCCTGAGCTCCAAAACCACGTTAAACTACGGAAACGAATGCGTCGGCTCTATTATAAATACTCAGGGCATATATTGAAATCTGACGTTAATTTTTATTCCAATATGATTTCGTGTTGATTCAGCAAACTAAGAAATTCTGAATTAACAAGTAGAATGCCTAAAAATCCCGATAATTCTCCAGAAATTTTCAATGAAATTGGAAAACTTAATGGTAAAAAACAAAATGTGATTACTTCAATAGCAAAAGATCCTAGTCCAATCAAAGATCCTAAAATAGTTGCGGAGGAAATCGCGTCTCACTATAAAAAAGTTAATTTACAAAACGATTCTCTAAAAGATCCCTGTTTCGATCAAACAGTTAGTCAATAACTGTGTCAACAATTTTCTTAATTCTCCTCCTTTTAATCCAACCTTAATTGAGATGGTTGATAAAGCAGAAGAAAGCCATCATTCTTCAGCATCTTAATAAAAGAAAAGCTCCGGGAGACGATAAAATAGCCAACTCGGTACTTAGAAATCTTCCAGATAAAGCAATATCACAACTTACCGATATCATTAACGGTATCTTAAAGACAAGCTACTTTCCAGATTGTTGGAAACTCGGTAAAGTCATCCCTATTCCTAAAACCAGGAAAGCACTCTAATAGTATAAAGCATACTCGCCTAATATCACTCCTAAACGGAATAAATAAGGTGATGGAAATAATTATTCTTAACAGGCTCCAGCCCCTACTAGAACCCTATATTCCAGTAGAACAATTCGGATTTCGTGCTAAAGAACTCTATTAAAACGCCAAGCGATTTCGTCGTTCAATCGCAGCCTTTCTGGATATAGAAAAAGCTTTCGACATGGTCTGGCATAAAAGCTTAGTCTATAAATTGATTCAATGTGATATTCTTTACTACCACATTACACAAATCGAATCATACTTATCAAATAGGAAATTTTTCGTGTCGTTAAACAAACACTGTTCTAGTACCAAATCAAATGCAGCAGGAGTTGCACAATATTCAATTCTAGGCCCAAATATTTTTTCATTCTTCTAACATGATATCACGAAACCCGACAACAAAGAAACCAATATCCAAATTTATGCCAATGACACGGCTATATTCACATTTTCAATTAGCGCTCGGAAATCTGGTGAAATATTGTCCAAATATCTAAATCAGTATTCCGAATATGCGAAGAAATGGAAAATCAAGGTAAACTCTTCTAAAACCGAAATTAGATAGCAAATGTTTTCCGACTAAAGGTGTATAGGGGATAAGCAAGATTTGAAACCGAAAATAATATTTTTATTTAAGGCTTTGGAAAAAACTTTCCTCGTTTGGACCATTCAGTTTCTTGACTGTAACCAATAATTCAGTCATGTAAATACTGCTTTACTAAAGAGACTATTATTATATTAAAATAAGACCCCATCAAATATTAAAACAAACGAAATACGAAATTGCCTAGCTGTGGTAATGAAAAACCAACCAAAATTAAGTTGGAGGAAACAAAACCAAAATTAAATTTTATGTCTGATGAGTTAATTAATGATAGAACCAAAAGACAAACGAATTTGATTGGTTGTTGCTGTTGGTACTGCGGTTGTGTTGTTAATTTTTCATTTTTATGTTGAGCTTTTAATTCCACGATTGTTTCTTTTTGTGGTTTTTATATTCGTTGTGTGATTTTAATGCAGTGATTTTCCCGGCTTGTACTATGTGTCATAATGACCTTGGTGTCGTTTCGCGAAATTATAATCGTTAATTTTGTGAAACGATGGTTCTATATAAAGTATACATAATCGTTATAAATTGTATACATATATATTTTTTTGCTGTGTGTTCAAAATCGTTAAAGATTTTCGCGTTTAAACATCTCCTTTGACGTACATGAAAATGTAATTTAATTGTTGTAAATTTACCATTTTTATTTTTATTTTATTTTTTTGTTGGTTAGATTTAATTACAAACATTTTTCAAATGGAAAAACCGCTTAAGCGCATTTAAACGATAAAAAATGTATTATGTATACCAAGGGAAGTTATTTTAGAAAATAAAATCTCAACTGAAAATTGTTATAAAAAAAAAGCTCCAGATCTTTTCATCCTTTTGTATTCATACTTGACTTCACATATTTTTTATTTTCATCTTGTACGTACATACGTACATACATTCAAAGATATTCAATGGGCTTATATAAGTGAAATCAATAACGATTTTCGATTCATTTTTTTTCTTCAATTTTCGAGATTTTTTCCCAATTCGAAGATGAAATTGAATATTATGGATTCCATAACGAATTAAAGGGATATAATGCTGTTAGAAATTTTTTATTTTTAAACATGACCTGTGATCTTTTGACTTCTTATATAATATATATATATATATATATATATATATATATATATATATATATATATATATATATATATATATATATATATATAATTATATATATGTCGTGTGCTTTACTAAACTAAATTTTAAAATGGTATATAAAATATTTCAATGGATGTATAAAGATATTGAGATGATATTTAAATATTTGGCATATTATTTTCTCTAAGCCATCAAGATAAACATAAACATGTTTTTTGTATGTGCAGCGTTTACCAAACAAAATGTCCTGATTTTGTAATTTTTTTATCACTAACCTTCTATATTTTACCATCTTTATTGATTTGAATGTACAGAAGAAAGAAATTTTTTTTTCTATAAGCTGTTAATATTTGTGAAATCTGGTTCTTTATATATGAGACCAGATGATAATTAATAGAAAGAGGTATCTTGCGTTGAGTATCAGGTTTCAAGGTTTTTCGGTTTTTCATTTAGTTTTCCCTTAAAAATGGCATCTATCATAATACAGAGCGAAACCCCTTTCTGTTAAATACTTTAAGTTTTTCAAAATATTATTTAAAATAACCGTTTACCTACTTAGTTCCACAGTAGTTATGCTTCGTAGTGCAAATCACTTTTTGATTTTAATAAAACAAGTGGTAGCCTATCCTAGCCGATCTTTATTTAAATAAAAAACGTAAGATCTTTCCAATAAAGGTTACTGAAATCTATTTTCCTGTGACTTAAGTTGGATAGTATTTTGGGCCTTTTCTGGACTCAATTACCCTATAAACGTGTTGTTGGGAAAGGATTGTAAATATTACCCTATTAAATATTGCCTGGTTAAGTGGAGTAGCTATAATGAAAATGAACTAGCTTTATTCCACCGATGAACATATTTAAGATATTTAGAAACCCTTACAGCACTAACTTTTACAATGAATCAAGTATAGGTGGAGTATTGATTTGGGAAAACCGGAAATTAGATTAGGTAGGAATTAAATTTACACCACCGAACAATTTTAAAATCACTTTTTGGCCGGAGTAAACGATTAATTTGCATGTAGTGTCTATAATGAACCTGCAACCATAATTGAAAGGAGTGGTATGAAAATCCGTTATTTATTGTTAATTAGGTACACACAATCGAAATTTTTGAATGGAGTACAGCTGGAAACCTTGAATTCTGTAAGTGAACCTATTAGAACGTCAGGAACCAGAAGATGCGTCTGAATTATTTATCTCCCAATTCTAAAGTTGCGTAGTCAGCTTCCAACTCAAGTCGCAGATAATTTTTAATTGTAGATTGATATTATATAATCTTGGCCGTCCGGTGGCTGAAAAATACGTTCCAACTCTATTCACTTAGACAAAAACATGTTCAGGGAGGTTTTTAAACGTTCTCTATAAAGAGGTCACTGGACAGTTTGATCATATGACCATAAACTAGTTCCGCTGGTATAAACTTAATTTCATCTTTTACTATGGCTCTAGTGTCAAGTAAAATAATTAGAACTTCCGAACTCCAATTTATAGTATTGCCTCTGGCCATTACTGCGGTTTTAATTCCAATTAAACATTTGAACCATGCCATTAAAATGGTGGTGATACTGAGAAGGGCGTTTCCTATGAGAGTCACAAAGCTCGGTCGATTCTTTAAAATGCTTAAACTAAAATTGAGTACCCTGATCAGTAGTAATATTGACTGGTTCCACAAATTTACATATATAATTCTGGCAGAAAGTAATTGTATTGTAAGCTTCAAGCCAACGAGTAAATATATCGACTCAAGTTAACAAATAGTACAAAATTTAGATGGGGATATGGCTCCATTAGACGGGCCTATTCATGTTTCCATGGTCGAGTAGCAAACAATATTTGACATAATAGAGACTTAGTAATGATGTTATTTCATTTTGTTGTTTTAGGTACACGTAATGCAGTTCTTAACAAAATGCTACTCTTATGCGAGGCCAAAAGAAATATTGATGCAGTCGATTTATTTTTTTCATGATCCCTTCATGTGGTGCGAAGAGAGAATTGTATAGTTTTTTTTTAAATTTTTCTGTCATGCTAGTTGATATCTAAATTTTTCAATTGGATATATCAGATATGGATGAATCAAGCTTTGTTCCGATATTCACATAAATCTTGTCAACAAATATTTTAAAATCAGAAAGGTTTGTTTGAACATTTGGGCTAGAATGGTCCATTATAAGGTTAAAGTGATATCTTTCATTGTATGATTGGAACTTTCTTTTATACTAAACAGAGCTACCACACATTCAAGCTCCATTGTGCTATCATTAGACTAAGATTTATTAAGTTTTTTCGACATAAAGGAATTGGTCGTTCCTTGCCTATCTATCCTCTTGAAAAAGAAAAAACAAACACTTCCCACCCTGTTTGAGAAGAATTGCATCTATTCCAGGACGGCTTAGAGTAATTAAAATTCACTTATAAAGGAGCAGTTGTTAATAGGAATTTCAATTTATCCGCAGAGCCGCTGGTGCTTTAGTTCATACAAATATCGGATGTTTTCTTGCAGATTCGTGATGGGAAATGTTATCTGGGCAAAGTTGGGTGTAAATCTCTGATACAGTTTAGTTATATAGAAAATCGGCATGATTATGACTTGTCGGTGGTGAAAATGTTTTTATGTCCTTTACTTTTAACATTAATAGCGCAAGACCAGCATAAGATAGGCAAATAAAAAATTTGTTGACGACAAATAGTCTGACAAGATAAACCACAACGGCATCACGTGAAACTGGTAAAACGCATGACCGCAGGAACTGTGTTCCTAGTTTTATCTTTTATCTTTTTTTTTTTTTGTAGAAGCGAATCTTCTAAATACGTCTTTAAGTTCAATGCTGCGGAGATATATTTGGTGCTTTTAATCTGCCAAGAAGTCCGTTAATTAAAGGTAGAAGTTAAGCCTCTTTTTCGTCATTACATTTACTGTTCGTGTATTAAGGCATAACTGAACTATTGGGCTTACGAATCAGCACGACTGGAGATGACTACGAACTTGAACTCTTTTCTATTAATTCTTATAGAGAAAGCATGCGATCTAATTCATGGTATATGTTTCTAGATTGCCGGAAAAACAGAGTAGTGTCGTTGACCGGCTTTCACCAACATCTATTTCATATTCAAGTATATGAGTATGACCATAGATTAAAATATAATAAAGATGACTCATACACAAGCAACAAAATGTATATACAGAAATAATAATAGAAAAAGTAAAAATAAAAAGAAAGAAACCATTAATTTTAATTTTGACTTCCACTAATTTCAATGATAGCATAAGGTCTTAGGTCAGTACGCTATTATTAAGGTTGGATTCATAATTCTGACATTTTAACAATATCCTGGGGGTTCGGTGTTGCTGGCTGTTGCTCATTTTTACCATTAGTGTCATTTTCAATTTGCTCACTTCCGGTAAGTGGTTGTTCGGCATTCGCTGGAAGGCAGTACATTATAGGTAGTTTGATTGTATTGCTTGCTCCGCAACCGTAATTAAGTATTCCTTGAAGAAATAATTCAAATTCATGGTACCGATGTTCAGGCATGTGGCAATTTCAACATTCCAAACATGGTTTTAAGGCGTGTGTATTTGTCGGAGGTACAATTTCACGATTCTACGAGTGATTTGAAATTGAACCCATTGGATTAATGGTCGATGTAATTGTTTATATGTCGCACTAGAAAATTTCTTAGCAATAACCCAATAACATTTTTCCGCTACATCTTTTAAAAATTAAAGCATGAATGCATATAATGAATTTATTGTCACTTGTTCACGCCATACAAAAGATTCTACCCAGAATCTGGATGTACATCCAGACCTTGAGAAGTCCTAGAAAATGCAATGTTCCACTTTGGGTCAGATCTATAAATGGTAGTGGATGAGTTATCGGCTCTGGTACTGAGTAAGGGTTTAAATAATTATTACTTGCGGTAACACCCTGGTGGGTATTACTCTGATGGTGTTATAGGTTTGGTATAATTATTGTATGGTAGTTTTGCGAACGAGTAATCCTTAGAGGGATAATTCTTATTAGAATTTTATTTAGGTTCTTTTTTGACAATTTTGTAGCTAACAAAATTTTCTAAAGCTATTAGCCAGCATTTAGGGTCTGCTTTAGGCTAGGGAGAGCTCATGGTTTTTGTTTTATCAATTTTTGTTTTCATTTACATTACCTTTTTATGATAACAGTTTTTTTTAAATTTATGTAGGATTTATGTTTAATTATAAGTCATAGCTATTAAACCAAACGACTACTTCGTAATACAATCAAACCGGATATAAGACTCAAATGAAATGCGATAACCAACTTCTTGAAACCTCGAGTCAAATTTTATGAGAATTTTATGAGCCAGGCATCAAGTACCAACATCAAGTAGTGCAAATGTTAGTTGACTGCAGAGCAGCAATGATTATTCGAGTACGGCAAGCTTAGAAAAATGTCTAACTGAGGGAAGAACTTTACTAATAAAAGACAAAATATGCTTTAATTGTCTGACTCACAACCATAACGTGTGCAACTCAAAAATCCAAATTCGCTATACAGAATACAACAAAACCATCATCAAGTTCACAAATCCATGATAGAAAAAGCATTTGAAGGTACATGAAAGCTGTAAATGAAAATCATGTAATATTACGTTCAAGCCTCAACAAAACACTATAAGAGTGGTTTGATGGATACTGTAAGACGAACAACGGGATTTCTTTAAATGGTTGTCAAGCTATTGGGTCGACAGTTCGATTAAATATTTATGCAATTTTATGTCGTTTCAGAAGACTAACGCTGATGTAGAAAAAATGTACCAGCCAGTTTGCTTGCATTGCAGCAGATGATACTAAAGATCAGCGATAAATATGAAAGCACAAAATAAGTAGTTCAGAATTTACGAACTAAACACTGGTACTTACTAACGAAGCAGCCGTAAGTGTGCCCGTTTCAAATTTTCTTGTAACAGACCAAATATGTTTTGAGTTTATTCCTCCCACACTCTTTGATGATCAAGTCCAGACCAATTTATGGTCGACGATGTCATAAATTATAGTGCTTAGTTATCAAAATGATATGGAGACGTTACTTATAAAGATTCCGATTAATGGCAGAAACTAAACAAACTCATCTTCTTGTAGGTACAAACTACAAATTGCCAAATTTAAACTTTTAGAAAATAATTTTAACAGCGTATTAAAATAAGATGCAAAAAATTGTCTCAATAAAATCTTCTGTGAGATAAAAATAAAACAGCTAACAGAGGCATAGGTCTCTTTTAGTTGCAATCACGAGTTGATTTAAGCAAATGCTACTGAAGCAGAAATTGGTCATGAATACTTCAAATATTACCCACAACCGAAATTCCTTTGTTTTACGGAGACAGTAAGCAATAGACAGCTTTCTACAGCCTATTTAGTAAAACTATGCATTGCAATGAAAACCTCTATCAAATACCGCGAAGCTGTATTGGCCAGCACTTATATAAACTCACTACTGGATCTACAACACTAAGCGTGGCCTCAGCCAGTGGCCTAAGGGCAATGTACAACAATTCTTTTGATTGTATACATGCAATCAATAACTTAGTTGTTCAAACAGAACACTGGGGTGCATTAGTAATTGCATTCTGACTAGAAACCTAAATGCTGAAACTCATCCCATGTACAACGATTAGAAATCCTAAAAATAAATCAAACTTTGGATGGTTCTTTTACCTTCTTGGAAACAAGTTTCCAATGGCTTGCCTCACTCTCATTAAAGGAACCATCACAACAACAAAACTTCCAAAAGAGGACCATACATGTTGCAATGGCTAATGCATCCATCACGTGTGCTCATTGCAGCGGCAACCATGAAATTACTAGCTGTAAGAAACTTCAAGCTCTACCACTCTTAGATAGAAGAGTATATTGCGAAAGCAAAAGCTCTGTGCAGCTTTGTGCACCGTGATGTGTTATGTCTCAAAAAATGTCTCAAAATCAAGGTGGAGTCTTACTGGCAACCGCCATGGTCAAGGTTATGACTAACTTTGGAGAAGATTCTGTTCGCATTTTTATTGATCGGGGCTCGGAAGCAACATGAGAAGCAAGCAGGCATGGGAAGCAGGAACAGCGCATTCAACAGTAGAGTTTACCATTAGTCCAAGGTTTTAATCAAACTTTAAACAAAAGATTAAATCTCTGGTCTTTAAAAATATAATCAGGGACCTGCCTGAAAAAATGGTTGAACCGAACAGATGGAACCATATAAAAAATCTGATATGGGCAGACCCGAACCCTGATTATTATGGACAGATAATAATGGCAAATCTTTTGAACGGTGCACTAAATAAACCAATTACCCAAAAAACGAAGTTAGGATGAATGATCACTGGCATAACAACAGAAAACGTAAATTGAGTCATCTTTCAGAGCATCGTATCAACGACAAAAGAAATCGACGAATAGCTAAAAAAGTTTTGGAAACTTTGGAAATTTTTACAAAAAAAATTACCAGCGCCAAGCCAATGAAGGTATAAAATAAGAATTCCTTTTGACATCAAGCAATTGTCCTGTAAACCATTGGGTTTTTAAAAGAAAAAAGCTACTGCTCGTCTACTCCAAGTCGAAAAACGCCTTTCAAAAAAATTCTGAACTGCCATTATGATACCACCAGTTTATAAAAGTTTATGAAATGTTGGGGCATATGAAAGAGATCAAGGAGAAAAATAGAGAAGCTGGACATTTTTATTTATCACACCACGCTGTAATCATAGAAGCAAGCTCCATTACCAAAGTCAGAGTCGTCTTTGACGCATTGGTCAAAACGTCAACAAGGACATCACTAAATGATGTCATGGTACATGGGTCTACACTGCAACAAGGCTACTTTCGACCTTATCAGTGTAATGGGAGAACTTCAAAATGTCTCTTACCCCGTTAGGGGAGATAACCATACCCAGATGGGTCTTCTTTGAAACAACATCTTCAATCAGTATTAATATGTTTTTCTTTGCTCTAGAAAGGCGTCTGCAGTCACCTATGCCACGTAAGTATAGATGGCTCAATCTAAGTGGCTCTACTTGTATTAAAGACCCCAATTAAAACGATATTGTCTTTATCATTACTTGAATTATGCGGAGCCATGTTATTTTCAACATTAATGGAAAAGGTAACTAAGTCGCAGCAAGTGTCCAATATAGACGTAAACTTTTGGATTGATTCCATGATTATGCTATCATGGATTTGGGGAAATGTTCACAAATTCAAAACCTTCGAGACAAATAGAGTATCAGAAATTCAAGGAAAATCTAGTCCAGTACAGTGGAGACATAAAAGTTCCAAAGAAAACCCTGCTGATTTCGCTACCAAAAGAGTTTAAACGAATTAAAGAAACACACATTATAGTGGACTGGGCCATCATGGATGTAACTAACAAAGCTCCATAGTAGTCAATCCCTTTGAACAGCTGATACAAAGGATATGATGTGAACAGATTATTCCACATCATACGCTACTGGCTGCGCTTCGTCAGTATGTTTAAAAAGGGAACCTTGCGATTATTAACAAATTATTCCATCAGGAAGAGTGCCCAAGGGAGCCCGTGATGAAATATACAAAATAGTTCAACGTCAAGATTTTCCAGAAGAAATTAGGTGCATACCCAATTATGGATTGGTCTCTGCAAAAAGTAATGTCATGTCACTTAACCCTTTCATTGACACACACGAGATACTTCGAATGAGAGGTCGCATAACCAATAGTAATCTAGATTCCGAAGCCAAATATCCTATACTATTGCCTCTAAGACATCTTATAACAAAACTATTAATTGCAGATGCACATCTAAAAACACTACACGGAGGAACTCAATTAATTGTATCCTACTTACGAACGGTTTATTGGTTTACGAATGCTAAACAAAGAATTCGTTCAGAAATTAAATGCATAGTATGTCATCGTTTTCGGGCTATCACCAAAACCCAACTGCCTGCAAACTGACCTAAAAAACGAATAACTTTCTCACATCCTTTCACGCTTACTGGAGTAGATTTTGTAATGTCAAAAAGTTGAGCACAAAAGGTAGAAGCACAAAATCATACAAGGGATATATAGCGGTATTTGTATGCTTTTCACTTAAAGAAACTCACTTTCATAACACACTATTTTTGTCTAGCCTCTACTCAAGGTAAGCGGAGACTAGCTAAACACAAAATCAAAGCTACTTACTGTTAAACAAGAAATAGTTTTTTATAGCTGAACCAGCGGTAAAACACAGTCGGCATAGAAAAAATTAACAGTTGTACTTTCTAAAAATTTACCACAAATTTAACAAGCAGAAAACTATTAAAAAACAAATGAATTATTCAAATAACCTTTTAACGTCCTATAAAATAGTTAATCGATACTATTCTTGTTACTAATTCACTACCATTTATATTTCTAAATTTTTTTCTTGTTATGAGCATATTTTCTCAAACTAAGAGTTTGGTTGCTTAAATTGAGTATTAAATTCTTAATTTAAGAAAAAATATCAAATGGTAAAATGAGTAACATGTTTAACTGGAATGTAAATTGTAGCAAATAAATTATGATTTCCATGAGTATTAGCAGCTTAAAAAAAATTTTATTAACTGCAGATATTTTGGTAATGATATTAGTCAAACATGTTACAAGTAAGATTTAAATAATTAAGAATAAGAAACCATTGTATTGCTTTCAAAAATGTTCCTCAAATACAGCATCATCTGAATATTCACTTAATAATTTTAATAACTTAAAAAACGTGTTTTAAAATTTGCCAAAGTTAACACATTTCATATATACCTATATCACTGAAGAAAAACTTATTTTCAAAGTTTTATTCATATTTTTAATAAAAATGATACAAACTTATTTCAAATACTTAAGTTTTATTATTGTTTCCAAGATTTAAAAAAAAAACGAAATAACTTTTTAAATCCTAAACAATGTTTATACAAATGGATATCATATACAACATATTCATGTAAAACTTTTAAGATGCAAGTATAAATGGAATTAAAGTATACAAATAGTTTGAAAAATGTACTTAATTAAAAACAAATGAAATTCAAAACTTTAGCAGGAGTGTGGTTATTGGAATAACATTTCTTACAAATTCCAAATTTTTTTCATATTTTATAAATTGCAGTATAATGTAATTGGAAAAATTTTAGGACAAATCCATTTTTCCAAGAAAATTATATTTCAGCATCTGTTCTACAGTTATTTGAATTTAAGGGATTTGCTTTATTTTAATAACGTTTTTTTACGCATTTCCAATACTTAAAATCATTTCTATATCCTTTAATTAATTAATAATTTGCCTTCATTGACTTCTAGTCATTCCAGATATTTCGTATACTTTTGATAAAAAGTAACAAGTGCTAAGGTGAAGATAACATTAATGGAATATGTATATTAATAACTAGCAGAATAATACAAGTAAAATAACAAACGACGTGGTCTATTAGCATTTTACATACATTAAAATAATAAAATTAGATTTAAATGCTTAAATTCGAACAGACAATTTTGACCTAACAGTTATTACATATGGGAAAAATTCATTGAATTTTATGCAAAATATTAAAAAAAAAACTTGTTTGCGTCTGTATTATAAATCATCAATTGATAGGTAGAAAGACGTTTGTCATAAAACCAGATAGTGATGTTTAAAAAGAAATTCATGGAACTACGTAGATATTGAAAAGAAACATTCAATGATTCTCAATCGTCACAGAAATGAAGACTTCAGTATATAACAACAATGAAACCCAATTGAGAAAGCATAGATCATAACTGCCTTAAAAGAAACCGGCTTTACCAAAAAGACAATCAGAAACTGGCTAAGATCGACGTTTAATTATGCTTTCAAATATGTCCAAAAAAACATGGTAGTGGCAAAATAGATTCGTAGAAAGAGTAAGATAATACAAAACGAAAATATGCGAAAGCAATACACCAGTGAATAAGATATAATATACCGTTAAAACAACCAATGTACAACATAAGTAAGGGACAATGCTTTTGGTCAATTCAGCAAAAAATGTTGGTCATTAATTTGCTCTAACAACCAAAAATAGCAATAACGAGAAGTTATTAGTGTCATAGATACGGTAATGAACAATGAAAAGGCGATAACAGATAATATAACCGCCAAAACTAATAGCGCAATAACATAAACTAGTAGAAGATAATTGGAGTTCCAGCAAAATATCATACAAATTGAAAAAGGCTTTATAGAATTACGATTCCAAAGAAATTTGACCTAAGGTAATGCAAGAACTGGCGAGGTATCTTCCTCCTCATCACTAAAATAAAAATAATTGCACTGATCAATTTTGGCAGAATCGTACCTACGTTAAATACACAATTAAGAAGCAAACAAAATAAAACAATCTAATGAACGAAGTTCTTCACAATACCTGAGTTATGTTGATTTTTGAACGCACATTTGACACATTAAATAAAGGAACACAATATGCCAGACACTTTGTGCAAGAATATCACCCACAAATTAATTAAGCTTAAAAAATTCAAACAGAAATTAGCAGGTTAACATAATGACTTGGATTGCGCAGGAGATTACTGTTTGCTCAAACACAAGAATTGTAAGAGGCAGCACAAAGTACATCAGCTACTTGAACATTAGAAAATGATCATACCTAACTGTATATATGGATGTTTTAAGCATTACATTTTTCCACGGTCCATCTCCGTACGTTATTTGCATTAACATTTTTAGGATTAAATTAAATATTTCAAAAAAGAAAACACTTGATGGTTAGCCCGGTCAAATTATGAAATTTGAGCCAAAAATTTAAATTTTTAAAAACACTAAAATAGGTGATATGTTTTTTTATTTATTCCAAGTGTGAAATGTTTAAAGATTCTTCACTTTATGTTAAGTATTTCAGTACTATAAATTACTACCACGTGGAATATCAGGAATATTTAACTCAGTGATATATAAATATCTAAGGAATCCTTAAATTGTTACATGATATTCAGCATAGTATAAATACACATAGTATCATAAGAAAAAAACAGTTTACCCATTGATGTTCCAGATGTCGGGTCGATAGAATATCGTCAAAAAATAGTATAAACATATGACATTTAGGCGATTTATTTTGATTATTTTAAAACGATACCAGTAGCGACATCTAGTACGTGAATGAGCTGACATACCATGGTAGTACTATCTGTATTTATATTATGTATTCAGTCTCCATCGGGTGTTTGCCATTTAGTTACTTTAACCAATTATAAGGTAACCATGATTTTAACTTTTCTTAATATGTACTCTTCGTTCCAAAAAAGTTGGGCGCCCAAAAATAATTTAAGAGTATCCTTCAGACTAAATAAGAACTTTAATTAATGAAATGCAATTCAACGCAGTATGAACAATTTGCACTTTATCCTAAAGCATTTGAAGCATTGTTAATTTAAAAAGATACAGTCAATGCCTGATGCGAGATGAGTAAAACTTGGTATTTGTTTGTTAATTCGACAGTCATGTGCTCCAATTTTGAGCCATTTGGATATTTACTTTGAATACTTCAAATTGGCCTACCTACTTGATTTTTACTTATTATTTTAACAGACCTTTTTTCCAGCTTAATCTTAGCCAATATCTATGAAACCAGGTCATGATGAAGATAATAGACAAGGACAGTAAATGTTCTTCCATTATCTGGTATTAATTTTTAATAAAATTTGGAAGCATTAAATAAATAATACAGTGTTCAACATTTTCAATCTGAAGATAATGATATAATGAAAGATAATGATAGATAACTGAAGTAATAAAACTGCATCCATAGATCCTGTCAACCAAAGAATGGTATTAAAGATTATAGATTCATACAAATTTACCAAAACTAAGTAGCCAAATAGTGGCTGATCTAGTTTTCCTGAATTATCCTAGCTGTGAATCGTTTATAAAATGATTGAAGCCATTTGTTGCTTAAAAATTAATAGAGAATTGGAAATCAATTTTGACTTGCAGAAGTTTTTCACGTTCAAAAGCCACACACAGTTAAATAATTGTACTGCGGAAAATTTTCAAAATAATGGACATCAAAAATTTCATTGGATTTTAAATTGAAAAAAATACTTTTCGATAATTGGATTGAATCGTATTTGCGAGATCAGAGTTAGACACATGGTGCAACATTTAGGGTGATTAATTTTGGTTCTGGTTGTCCTCTTGCCTCTCATTGAGGGCCTGTTCTGTTTGTTACAATCATGAATTCAATTGTTTCTATGTAAACAAATTCGGTTAAACCTGATTTAACTGAGATTTTAACCAAATTGTGCCACTAGTAATTCAACTGAGTGTCAAGCCATATCGCATAATATGACCATGTCACTTTTTGAAGTAAATTCAAATTTAAAGCGCTATCAAAACAAACTTAGTTCTCAAATTTTACATGGAATAGTAGTACTATGGATTTGAAGTGCGAATGGAGATCGAATTCCATTTTGAATAGTGCGGGCCCAAGCTAATTTTATAACCGAGAAAATGAATCAAATATTAGGGTTGAAATGTGAATCAAAAAACGTCCAGATGGCCGTGGTCTGATTCCGCAGCATCTAGTGAATAAAAAGAGAGAAATAATTCCCGAGCACATTCATCTTGCTGATCCTAGATTTTTTAAACCCGATACAATCGATATGTTATTGTGTGCAGAATTTTTTAAAGTTCTTTGTTAACGTTGTTTGTTAACCACTCCAAAATTCGATGGTTGGATTTGTTATTGGACAAAGTTTTAAAAACTTAGGTGATTCCGCATTGAACGCGTTGCACCAATTTAATTCATTTGAAAAAACCTGTGAGTAAATACGGAAATTCGATCACACCTAAATCATGAATGAATATCGGAAGTTGGATTACATTAAGGAAATTTTCAATCCAATTATATATCCCTCATTCTACTTTTCGGTACTTTTAGAGCGACTTTTATTTTACACCACACCATTCGGTGGTTAAAGAAGGTAGCAGTACTCAAAACGATTGCCTTATAATTGGTTCCACGATTCAGCAAAATATCACTAAATTGTAATCGCCAAATTTTATTTTAAAAAATCAGCAAAATTTGCAAAAATCTGGTGGCTTGAACCATAAAATTATTAACCAAAACTATTAAAATGTTTTAATCGTAAAAATGTTACATATGGAACTGCAAGTCAATCATTGTTGGTGATATGAACTCTTTTTCAACTCGTTTCGGATTAACAAAAAGATTTTGCAGAAGCATCTCGTATATTAAAGAATGGTTTTTATGTCGACGATGTTTTGACTGGTTCCAATTATTTTAAGTTCGCTGCTAAAATGAAAGAGAACCTCGTTTAATTATTGCTTCATTGAAGATTTGAGCTTCGCAAGATTACATCAAATGCGCAATTAATTCAGTCAGAAGATCAACCTCATTCAAAATCAATTTTGATTCTGTGGCTCTTAAATTAATGGGCTCTTAAATTAGATTAGGACGAAGATCTGCCTTTAAATAATTTTGTTAAATTACATCGTTAAAATTTGCATTTATCTTCTTTTTGTAAATAAATTGAAAAAATTTGCCGATCAAAAATCAAAAGAATAAAAATGACAATATACCGTTAATATGCAATCCATTAAATTAGAATTATCTTCCATTGACATGGTTCTAGCATTAAAGATAATTGTCAGACACATTTAACAAAACGAATTTTCAGACGAAGTTAAAACACTAAGAAAAAACTACTCTTTTGAAAGAGGTCAGGATGATAAGCAAATTGCTGCATATCAATCCATTTCTAGGCCAGGATGATAATATGCGCCTTGGCGGTAGGTTACAAAATTTTAAGTCAAGATTCTAGTAGTGGAAGTTAAAAGACAATTTATTGTTCAGACTGATATAGTTATTATTGATATTTTGACACAAATATATCAATGTACAACCAATCACTGTTAGTATTCACTTTTAACGGTTTTTGAAATCAACCGCTAACCCGCATTAAACAGGTTTTTAAAAGATGCAATGCATGCTTTAAGGTAATTTAAAGAGTGCTTTCGCCAATTTCATTCGAAGTATAAAAAAGTACTTTGTTACTGAAAACAATTTGTTGGTCTAAACTCAAGTCCACTTTGACCCTTCATCAGTTGAAGTTCAATCAAATATCATTGGCATGATGTTCGAAGAAATGAAGCAGCTCAGAAAGGTATCTGAGGAAAATTATAGTTTGTTAAATGGAAAGTTCGAAAACATATTCAAAAATTTAAATGAAAAGAATTTAAAACTAAAAAATCAAGTGAGGGGTATGCAGCAAAAAATTGATATCTTGGAATATCAAAATTCAATTGATCTGGTTGATTTTCCCTTCGTAACAGATGTAAATTCAGATGAAGTTGTGAGGCGTATTTTAAATAATGGCTTAGGTTTGCAGATTTAGGCAACCGATATAAGCCTTCCTACCGGAGTGAAATTAAAAATTCAGCCACCAGTGGTAAAATTTATGTAGAGTTTTGTCGTCGAAATACAAAGACCAAAGTGCTTCAATCTAAAAAGAACATTAAGAGTACATCGTGCGGTTTCCAAACAAGTTGAGCTTAAATCGTGCAAGTGGAAAGGGAGTATAAATATTTTTGGGTAAGAAATTCTAAAATTGTCATGAGGAAACCAGATGGGAGTAATAGTTTGGAAATCAAAGACCAGGAAAACCTTCTTAAATTATAAATAATTAAATTTTAAATGTCTGTTGTAAATTGTATTACTCACGATCAAATGGTAAATCTCTCCAAAGATATTTTGTGATTAATCCATTCAAATTCTCGAAACCCACGCAAAACCAGTGATATAATTTTTGCACAACTTAATTCATATTCCAACCTTCCGAATATTATTTTTTTCTCAGAGAATTGGAAAGGAAGTAATGCGGTTTCTAGTTATAAGTTTCCTAATGTTGATTTAGTTGACTGCTGTAACAAGTCGTACTCATTTGGAAGTATAATTGGCTATGAAAACTCTGGTTTGAATTCCAATTTGGTTTCAAAAACCAAAAAATATAGAGCAGGGATCCGTGGAATTTCTATCCAATGGTTTCAGTCTCACTTTTGCAATAGGCAACAAGCGGTTAAAATTGCTAATAGTATTGGTGATTTTAGAAAAATTAAGTGTGGAGTTCCACAGGGAGCAGTCTTAGCACTTATCTTATTCTTGATATATATTAACTCTTTTTTCGAACTAACGTTAGAAGAGCTAGCGGTCGGCTTTGCTGATGATGTAGAGCTAGTGTCTCCATGAATAGTTATATTAATGTTCAAAAAATTAATAAAAATCTTTAAATTCTTGAACGCTGGTTTGACTTACATTGCATGGTGCTAAGTTCTAAAACGAATATTATGTATATTAGGTAAACTGGAGCAGTACCTAGCCAAATTGATGTTATATATCATTCTTCAGACTGTTTAAATAAAAGTGTTACGTGTCCAAACTATTGTAAAGTTATAGAAGTTGCATGAGTCATTTAAATATCAAGGAGTTACAATCGATAGTCGTTTTAGTTTTAAAAGTCATGTGAAGTTGTTACAAAATTAGCAGGTAAACGAAAATTATACCTTCTACGTGATATGTGCTCCGTTTTTAGTCATTCGCGCATTTAGTAAGTTGGCAACACTCTTTAAAGAAAAATATCCATGTGTGCAGTTCTAATATTGCAGAGAATTTTATGTTGAATTATTTAAAGTTAGACCACCCATTACTTAAGGTACAGATGAAACGATTTCGCTTGATATGTCTTGTAGTATATTACATAATACAAGACATTAGAGCTGCTTTTGAAGCCATTTCGAGATTGTTTCAGTTATAATGTAAATAAATAAGAGCATTATGCATTATCTAAAAGAAACTTGCAATCAAAAGCGTCTATAGCATATGACCAATTGGATTACTAGCTTTAACTATCATTAACTTTAAGATACTGTTTCAAGAAGTTTAGTAACGTAAAATTACGAGCGGGATAGAAACTTTCTAATGATATTCCGGAACAATGGTAACAAATCAAATCATCGATACACCTGTTAGAAACAATCGAAATTAAATATTGCGTAAAAATAGTTCAGCCTACCTTCGTGAAACTCTACATGGTTTGCGATGCGTCAAAGAAAGCTTAAGGAGCAGCAGCGTACTTAAGGTCTAAAAATGCATCTAGTGATGTTGTCGTGCGAGTAATCTCTTCAAAAAGCCAGGTAGCACCAATGGAAACAGTAACTTTACTTCGATAGATATTATGCGTTGCAATTTGGGAAACACAACTGTTTAATTATTCACAACAAGCGCTTAAATTATCATTCAAATCAGGATCCTGCTGCTTATCCATCAAGATGCCTTAATCCATGGAAATTATTAAACAACGAAAACTTTTATTAAAAATGTGATTACAATACAAAACACCCTATTCCCCCGCCCTTCTATTGTCAACCACTTTAATTGCTATCATTCGTCAAAGTTACTGGATCTGGCTCTACATTTTGATTCATTGGTAAACGAAGCACACTTATAGAAATATTGTCAGACATTGGTAATAATTCCGCCAGTGTTGTGAAGGAGCTCGTCGAATTGTTTGAATTGTTTAAGTTTCAAAAATATTTTAATCTAATATGAAATTTTGTATTTCCTCAGAAGATCAATTTTAAATATATTTCGGATAGATAACGGCATTTTGATGGTTTTTGGGAGGCAAAGCAAGTCCTACAAATAATTGTTGCAACAAACTGGATCAATACCTTTAACGTACGTGGAGCTAAGCTATGGAAGTAATTAGTATTCCAAACTCAACCAGCGCAGTCTCATTATCAACAACTGGTTCAGTAATTACTTTCAATTTGCATCTGGTGCATTCATACTTTTTTAAAGGTCAAAAAATTGATTTGTTAATTGAAGACGGGCTCTTCTATGGCTACTTATTTGTTCTTAAACTAGGCAAAAATTTGCCAATCTTACACGAAACTAAACTAAACTGAATTATTGGTGGCCTTTTTAATCCAGTAGTTTAAAATAAATCAGCAGCGTTACACTGTAATGGTTGGACTGTAATTATGTCAACCGAGGTTTCCTCAATTAGTTGGTAAAGCGCTTTTGGGCTTTTACATTTGTTGAAAAGGAAATAAGCGTAAAGGATCAAGACTGTGAGCATCATTATTCACTACTCATATACTAAGTATGGTTTCAGGTAAACCAGCTGAGTTATAGTTCTTTTTTGTGAGATAATGATATCCCTACTCTATTTTCATCTTTCCAAACCAGACATTGTGTACGCTGCATTGTTCGCAATCATTGGGAATTGCATGTTCGTTTTAAAACCATCGAGTATCAAAAGCTTGAGTGACTTTATGGTAGTAATAAAAAAACTATATAATAGATTTGCCATAACAATGAAAAGTATATTTAAATCAAATAAAAATGCCAACACATTACAACAACCACATAGTTTAAATGAACATCATCATCAAAAGTAACTAATGGATTACGACCATAAATCATCTGCTACCCAACGATTCGACTGAAAAACTTTGTTAAGCAGGGCATTACACGAGACAAGACACACACACACACACACACACATATATATATATATATATATATAAAAATATCTATATATATATATATATATATATATATATATATATATATATATATATATATATATATATATATATATATATATATATATATATATAAGGTAGCCACAAAGAAAATTACTTTATTTAACGTTAAATAATTTTATTTTACACTTGATGGACGTTAAGGGATGAACCATTCGAGAGAGCATATAACAACATTAAAAAAAATTTGTGGTATTTTATTTGGTTTAATCATTGGACCATTATCATCATCATTTTATAGTATTATTATAAAGTATAGCACACACACACACAGTAGGTTTATTCTTGCATAAAATTAAAAATATTTAAATTACCGAAAAAAGAAAATTCAAACAAAAAACAAAAAAAAAATTAAAAACATTTTCTCATACCTAAACATATTCCTGGTTCGGTAACAGGTGGTTTTGATATACAATATAAATTTTTTTCACATTCTCCCGAAAATCCACCTTGCCCGCCACACGGTTCACCTAAAGTTTTTGCACAAACACGACAACATCTACAGAATTGGAAAATATGATAAAATGAAAAACGATGGTAATTCACAAAACATAATGATTCGCATTACTTGCACGGATCCAAAACGGTTGTACCACGACCCGGACACTCATAACTATCGATTAGATCACATTCACTTATATTGCACACACACTTTAAACTATTTACACCCACGAGCTTATATAGAAAAACTAAAAATATTAATAAATTTACAGTTAACGAATGAAAATTCATTTTTTTTTTGTTTTATTTTCTTTTATTTTAAAGCTTTAATTTCCACTTTACACTAAAAAAGCACACGATAAATTATACCATTATAAAATTTTGATACACAAAACACTCATAACGCGCAAAAAATTTCGAAAGCTAAACATCAAAAAATTAAAAAAAAAAAAAATATAAAAATCACGCAACAAATTTTCTGATACGTAATTTTCCCGAATTTAATTTTGTTTTGTGATAAGGAAACGCGTTGCAGTATTGTGAACGGTTTTTTCAAAACTAAAATATTTTTTTTTGTTTGTTTTCTACAAAATTTTCAACATTTTCACGTTGTTGTTGGTTTTGTTGAATTATATCAACAGAACTTACGATTTCGTAATTTTTTTGTTTTGTTTTTAACGAAAATGAGGGGAAAATTATTTTGTGACAAAAACAAAGTACGAAATTTTCCTAAATTTTTTTACATGCGCATAAATACGTATTGAGTTGAGTGAATAAATGTTTGTCGGTGTGCCATATATATGATAAATTTATTAGTTAAAAGGAAAATCTATATATTTTCCAACTATTTTCATCGTGTGTAGAAATTTGGAAAAGTATAAGTTTCCAATTTTAATTAAACATACGAACGAGTAAGATCAGAGGAATTTTTACGGTATAAAAATTGCGTCGTTCACATTTGAAGCTTTTTGGTGGAAATGTGTACAGATTAATTTTCTTTGGGAATTTTCTTTTTATTTATTACGTTTTTGTGTATATAGTAATATATTGATTTCGAACGGTGTGTGTGTGTGTTTTTCTACTCCACATACAGATATCCGTTCAACACAGTGATTTTTGGGAAAATGATTTTCTTTTTTGGTTTATTTTTGTTTTGGGCACGCAATAAAATAATCGAAATTAAATGTGAGTAAATATCCGAAACCTAAAGGTGTTGGTTCGTAAACGAGTTAGTTCATATATATGTGTGTTATGTACGGGAGTTCGTACTGCGGAACTTAATTACTAGATTTGTAATAAATTATGTCACCTTGTATAAATGAACATTATAGATTTTGGGAAATTTGTAATTATTTTTGGAAAAACCGATCATGAAAATATGCTAACAGCGTAATTTTTGTTGTAAGTTAATTAAATGTAATTAATGTAAAGTGGAAAATTAGGTTTACAGTGAGTCACACAATTTAATATTTCAAATATTCATGACCAATTTGTGCAAATAGCATTTGAATATTACAACAGCTGTCGTAAGTAGAGTACCGAGGCAGTAAATCTGCTGAAACTTCGTATTATCATAGATCGTTTGATTGAGATGGACTGAGCAGAAATATCTCCATCCGGCTGAAAATAATTTGTCTTAGTTCTGCACATTGGGTATATGACATTTCAAGAGTAGTGTTTATTCGTATTCTCAGTTCCAAAATCAAAATTCAAGAAAATCCTGTATTTCGTTTAAGTTCCTTTATTTTTCGGATAATTTTTACTCGGCAGGCTCTATTTGAATTTTCCAAATCAATAAGGCTGTCCTTTCAGAAATCACTCAGCGACCTTAATTATAGGCTATTAAAGAAAAGATAAATATCGACCAATTATTGCGAAGGTTTTAGGAGATTAAGGAGCAACTATAGCTATTGAGCAGTAAACTGAATAAAAAAATATCTGCATTAGGTTCTTATTAACCAACTGTTTTAAAATCATAAATCCGGGAAAGTCAAAGTACCCCTACTTTTAAAAACTCACGATTTCAAGAATTAATCCAGAAAAGTTTTATCAAAATGCGGGTGGTGTTTGAAACTTTGGCATAATTTAACATAGGAATATCACTGAACGATGTGTTGATGGTCGGACAGAATCTTCAATAAAATCGAATGGCGGTGGCCATCGAAAAAAAATTCCTAAGTATTACCTAAGGTAACAATTTCGTGTCATTTCTAGCTAGTCAAACTCTCCACGAAGTATTATACCTAAACGCGCAAGAATACTTGAATGCAGCGGAAGACATTTGTAAAGCCGTCTATATGGATGACGTCTTGTCCGGGATAAAAACATTTGATGAAGCTTACAGGTACAGGTATTTAAGGCTAGATGGAAATATTCTAAAAATAAGTGACCAACGACATTAAAACTCCTGGAAAAGAAACAATGATGACCAGAAAATTCCAATAAGCAAAACCACTAATGGAACTAACTTAATTTTTATTCTAAGATTTAACTGTCTTTTGTTTATTTTGGACTATTCAGAAGATTTAAAGCAGAAGCCCAGTCTTAAATAATTTGGATGCAGAAATAAACCTTAACAGACACGCGGTTTAAAAGTGCTACTTAAATCGTAAAGTCGAAAAGAAAACCATATGCCCGTTTAATGTTACTTTATCAGACGTAAAAGAGTATTGTATGAAAAAAGTTGCAGTCTAAGAAACCTGATGGCCTTAAACTGTTGACTATGCGTTCCAAGGCTATATATTACAATATAAATAGTATAACAATTTAGATTATCTTATGGGATTCATTCAGGCAATGGCCGAATTATGATTGCGGTTACTTCAATTCCAGAGCTTAAAAAAAATCAGTCACTCTCGAAGTCTAATTGACGATTAGTATTCTTTAAGAGGCGATCTTATGTCAATTAAGATGTTAGATCTTATTCGTCGCCTGCCAAGTTCGCTTTTAACGACATTAATTTAAACGTCATTTAACGACAATTAATTGTTCATTGCAAAGTGAAGGAGGCAGTATTCGATCAAGTCATGAATCGCAAGGAACCAAATCTTATACGTGTTAACTGTTCAGGTTTTATGAAAAAGGATAAAAACACAAAATCAAAAGCAGTAGCATTATAGTAAAAGGCATAGTAAAATTTAAACCCAAAGATGATTGTTTTGATGAAGAGTGCCGTCTTGTCTAGAATAGAACCTAAAAAAATCGCATTGAACAACAAATCATAGTCATTGCAAGAAGAACTAAGGGGATTTGTAGTCAAAAACTCAAGGTGGGAGGCTTAAATCTGATGTGTAGAACAATTCAGCAATGAATGCAGTCCACGTTAATTAAGGAGTCACAGGGCCTCCTCATATCTTCAGACCTATATTTCCATTGCCATTCGGGCAAATGTTCGTGTTAACATCGATTCGATATTTGACACTTTTAAGGAGTATTTGTATGACTTACTAATTGTTCATAATGTGTCAAATATAGTAGATAAAAGTACATTAAGGACCCATCCTTAGAGTATAATTTACACTGCTTATGCCATCCATCTGCTGGACACATACTTAATCACAAACCTTTTGATTACCTAGATGATATATCTCAAAACCTATCCTAAGGAAAATAACTGGGCTCAGTTTATCCTTTTCGACTAACACTATGAGAGCGACTTTCGTTTAAATTCATCTATTTTGGACAAAGTCACTCTAAAAATGAATCTAGGTTGCTCTTTTTTGATGACAACAAGCATGTTTCAAAGATCCAATGAAGACGTCATTCATTTGCCAAGATGGGTGCTTGGCGAAATTGTCTTATAATATGTACGTATAGTATCCTGATGATCGTGCTTACGTGTTCCTTTTTTTTCAACATGCATTCCACTTATTGTTTAAATTTATTAAAGCCAGATTAAATATTATTTATATCACTATTTGTAGATTTTTAAATAAGATTTTGACATAGCAATGGTTGCAATTGCCAGCTTCACTAAAAAATATTTCAATATTTACGCACGTGCACATAGAACGAAGAACGACTTGCAAAATAGTATTGAAATCAGCTCAGATATGATCGAAGTTCTCGTAACTTCCTTAAAAGATTCACCAAAATGCACCGTACCTTTAGTCCAAAGTCTTTTGCCAGTCAGGACTAAGATGTAAACCTCCGTTCACTACGAGTCAACCATCGGCTTTTACAATTTGGTCTTGGTCTTTTTGTGTCACCGTCAATAGACGAAAATGCGATTGCTATACTGGATTACTGTGCATGCATATCGACTTCCTAAATAAAATTAATAAGTAAAAGCCTTTGAAAATTCCTAGATGTGGTGTTTCTAATAAACTCTACTCCTCTGAGGTCTTTTCTTGTGAGAATTTCACTGGCCGTAACAGCTGCCGACTTAACTTCTCTTAACAAATTTCTTAAATACTCAGACTGGAATTTTCTCCGGGAGGGTTGCAATCTAAACGATGCCATTTTATCATTCAATACTAATCAAAACAGGAATCGAAAGATCGTTTCTGTTGGCTTTATTCAAACCGACCTTTCCTGAACTGTGGTACAATAGAGATTTGGTAAATCTTGAGAAACTTCGCAATAACATCCATACCTTATACAGGTGATATGGTGCCGAATATCATTCAGCTTTGACTTGTGCCCGTCAGAAATTTAAAAACCTGTATTAGTTCCTTTATAATAACTATCTATTACGCCATGAGACCTTAACTTCGCACGCGAAAATATTATAGAGGTTTTTAAATGGCGAAAAAATTGCGGATTTCCTTCTTTCAAGTGAATTTTGTTCCAACTCCTCTTTCTCTTTTTGCCTTCAATCTATGAACCCACCCTTCCCTCCACGCTTATATCAACTACTATAGTACAAGTTATTTGGATTTTATTCATATTAATTTTAAGGTAGAGGAAGGACATGATTGATTATGTCCACTAGATATTACTAAAGGTACCGGATATAATGAAATTCCATCCATTTTATTCAGAAAATGAGCGGTGAGTTTGTTTCTAACAGTTCATTTCATAGTAATAAAACTCTTGGTAAAGGAATTTTTCCGTACTCCTGGAAAATGTCCGTCATTCGTCCGGTATTTAAGTCAGCCAAGAGGAACGAAATATCTAACTACCGTGGTTTAGCCATTTTACCAGTTGTCCCTAAACTTTTTGAATTTTCTTTAGTTCTTATATTTTCTCTGAGCAGCAAGGATTCATTACCGTAAGGTCAACAGTTACAAAAATAAGTCATTTTGCAGTGATTTTTTTAAAGCTCTTATCTTATTAGATAATTTAAATTATTTGTTGATCCCGTTCAGGGTTTTACTATCCTATCTTTCTCACAAATTTCAATTTGTTTAAATATTTGATTCTTCTTTCCATTGCTGTCATGAAACATTTGATGTTCTTTACAAAGAGACCTAGTTAGCTTTTGTAGCTGGACAAAACATAACAAAATTAGATTTGAGCACACGTTCATATCATTAACCCATCAACATTCACTATATGACAGTGCAATATATAGGGTAAGTTTGACGACTAATCTAGGTGTTAGTTTTTCCTCTGACATTACTCTTACCAGGCACATTGAACTTGTTATACATTTTGAGTTTTATTAAAAAAATTGCTATAAATTCTGTGACCCAAGCACTCAAAAAACGGTGTATGTGATCGACCGTTTACCGGTCTATCTAAGAGTATAGGTCTGGAACCCATTACCGGTCTGGAACCCATTTTATAAGTGTCATTCGAACAGAATTGAGAGTGTCTAAAAGTAGTTTCTCTTATATGTACTAAGATGGCTGTGAAACGGAGCTGCAGATCATTATAGTCTACTGCCGTATCAAGAGCGTTGCAATTTATTGAAATTATGGAGATCGACTTGACGTTGCATCAATAATCTTGGTTTACGATATTCTAGTAATTTCTATTTATTGCTTCGAGCACACTGGCCTGTTTTAACATCTTTGCTTAAGATCTTTGCATCTTTTACCAGCTGGTTTTAAACGGGATAGTGAAACGATCTCTGTGAGAAGTGTTAGTGTCGGCTTCGATTATAATTTATTATAATTATTATAATTTACCTTATTTGTGGGAGGCAAATTTATTTTTCACAATTGTCAAGCATATGGAAACTAGAAAAGTAGCCAACCAAATTTTCCAATCAATAGCAGTAAGCGAAGTCGATTAAGACTTAAAGCTGTAAAAAACTTGTATATAACGACAAATCCATTTGGTAGTTGTTGCTTTATACTACTGAAATTGTGAGAATGGAAAAAAAACAAGTCTGACATTATTTTCTGTAGCACAAAGACATTTTCCGAAAACTAAATGCCTTTAAGCGTCTTATTCCAGCCAACATTGTTAAATTCAATGTTTTGGAAAACAATAAAAAATCGGAAAAGACGTGACCTCCTAATCGACAGAATCAGAAAAAATGGAGACCTTGGCGAGATACGATATCACTGAAAAACATGTATTCCGCAAGTCGTATATGCACAAGTCTCATATTTTTTTTATAGAAGAGCGATGTAATTCACTGGTAAATCAGGCTTGACCAATTGAGTTCATTCCATCATATATAGACTTTTTTCTAAATAAAGTATTTTTTGTCTTTTGATAGCAGTTGACCTATGCAGATTTTGCCAATGCATAACATCCAAGCCAAAATAGTACGGAACTAAAATATTTTGTCGTGAAATTTGTTTGTGTGCTCAACCAAACGATGACAGGTTCACTAGCAATGCTAATAGCAACGCTATTAACCTATGGATAAGATTGCAATTAAAGTACTTATAATCAGTCAATCTCCAAATAGAATGCCGATGATCAGAATGATTTGAATTCAAATGTGAAGACCCTCAAAATAACCAAGTTGGGCCAATTGACATTTTAATTGGTGTCAATAGGTTTTTTAACTTACAAATGGACAAGAAATAACTCATGCGAGCAATGCTTTAGTTGCACAGCCAGTAAGTGACATAAAAAAATCATAATTCATAATTTGCTAGAATGAAAAAAAAATTCATTAAATTCTGTAATAATTTGAAGTGTCTAATGATCTTAAGCATCACAAGCTAAAAACGGTCAATTTCTTTTAAATTTCGCGCTAATCATTTCAATTTTAGCGATTGGATCGTTGCAACAAATTGCTTATTTATCAGCCAAATAATTTAAAATATTCTTCCACAAATTTTGAGTGATTTTTATTTTAAGGATCCCAGTGCGGACTTAGTAGAAGGAGCAAAATCTAAAAGTTAAAATTAGTGAACTATTGCTAAAAAGTGGGCTTAATTTGAGAAAGTGAAAGTCCAATTTATCGGATATAACGGTGACCAAAATTAATGATGAGATTTTAATGTTCTAAAATGCATCAACGGAAACGAAAATATTAAGCCCTAAGTGGTACTTTAAACCAACATTAAAAGACGGTGAAGAGTCAATAAAACAATGATGGTAGGTCGAATTTTTTGAAATGTATAAAAAATAAAGCGATACATTCCATAGAACGATAGAATGGAGTTACCTAGCTTTTCACATGACAATGAAAAGACATATTGTAAAAGACATATTAATCTTGCAGTTACAGTGATTTAAATGGCATCAAAAAAAAAGTGACATGTATTAAGCAGGTGTCTTTGGACAGAATCAACAATTTTATGATGATGAGGCTATATGCAATTATCCAGCAAAAGGTTAGAAAATGTTTACTACGGTATATTTTGTAACATTGCCAATTTAATTTTAAGACTCCAATAACACTACAACGGGATAAATCTTTCTTCGCCGCCAGGAGATTTTTGTTATAAAACACTTCCCACGCCCACTCAATGTAAAGGTGTTGGCTGAAATAAGCTTTGCACCATACAGGTGATGATGATTTGCTGATTTAAGCTTATAAAAAGCTGGCTCGGACTTAACTGTCTACTTAAACTTTTGATTTTTTTTAGTAGTTTAATTAAGGGCTCTGCTATCTCCTCGTATTGCGCTATCAACCTTAATGATGCCATCGGCTATAATGTAGTCCAAATATTTAATTTCTTTAAAAAAAAGAAACTTTTTTTTTTCGATGTTAATCGTGAGGTTAGCCTCTTTCAAAAAACCCGCGATGAGGTTAAATAAATTAATGTGATCATTAAAGGTTTCGCTTGTGACCAGTAAGTTGTCAAGGTAAACATAATTCCGATGATGCTGCTCATGAGGTACCAATTGGTGTTTTCATCTGCATACTGTTTGCAGAGAATTACACAAACTAAATCATAAAGATATAAACTGCGATAGATAGGACGGCCAGGACAGGTGAGGTTATCCCTTAAATCCTCATCGAAAAGAAGGTACCAGAAGGCGTCAAAATTTATCTGGTATTGTTAAAACGCCTCACCAATCGTTCGATAAGGGCCAGGAGATAAGTGTCTTTGACAGTAACATGGTTTACCTTTCATCACTGGATAACTCTTTGAGCTGCATACGTTGCAACAACGCATAGACCAACATGCGGTCAAGCACTTTATAAATTTTATAATGCACTGCTAGTGATACGCCCAAGTTTTGCAGTTTTATCAGTTTAGCATATCTTCTTTTTATAGCTGATGAAGGGCATTTTAAGATTATATTTTTCAGTACTTCTTGCTGCTCTTGCGTTAAGATATGCTCATTGTTACCAGTATAGTATAGCCTTACTAATGGTTTCAGATTCTTTTTACAGATGGTGTTAGGAGTATTATTATTTAAACTGAAGTATGGAGTGATAAAGCGTTTGTTGATGAAGACATTGTATTGGCATTAATATACTAGATTTAATATTTGTGATAAGTTTTTTGCAAGATGAAATGAGATTGAATGTTATTGAATTTACTTTATTTTAATTGGTAAGCTCAAAATTTGTTAAAAATGTTATGGTAAGGTCAGGTTTGCGTTGATGGGTTTCAAACAATTGAAGTATTTACCATTGCCTGGAGTTGAATTAACTCGGGATCGGTAGTTGACGCTGAATCCACTAGATTGTTGTTCGAGCTCTAGAGTTTGACCAATTTGGATATCTCGCCCTCATTCTTCTGTTTTCGGAAGGTGGATTACATTTAACTGGAAAAACTACCAAATTGGTGCCAAATAGGATTACCATTCTGTTGGTAATGTTGATATTGGAATAAGTTTAGACGATCGCATCGGTTGCCAAACCGGTTCTCTTATGGTGCAATGATACAAAATAAAAATAAAAATAAAACAATATAAAACAATATAAATATATATAATATAATATGATATGAATATAATATAAATATAATATAAACATAATATAAATATAATATAAAAATAATATAAATATAATATAAATATAATATAAATATAATATAAATATAATATAAATATAATATAAATATAATATAAATATAATATAAATATAATATAAATATAATATAAATATAATATAAATGTAATATAAATATAATATAATTATAATATAAATATAATATAAATATAATATAAATATAATATAAATATAATATAAATATAATATAAATATATAATAAATATATAATAAATATAATATAAATATAATATAAATATAATATAAATATAATATAAATATAATATAAATATAATATACATATAATATAAATATAATATAAATATAATATAAATATAATATAAATATAATATAAATATAATATAAATATAATATAAATATAATATAAATATAATATAAATATAATATAAATATAATATAAATATAATATAAATATAATATAAATATAATATAAATATAATATAAATATAATATAAATATAATATAAATATAATATAAATATAATATAAATATAATATAAATATAATATAAATATAATATAAATATAATATAAATATAATATAAATATAATATAAATATAATATAAATATAATATAAATATAATATAAATATAATATAAATATAATATAAATATAATATAAATATAATATAATTATAATATAAATATAATATAAATATAATATAAATATAATAGAAATATAATAGAAATATAATATAAATATAATATAAATATAATATAAATATAATATAAATATAATATAAATATAATATAAATATAATATAAATATAATATAAATATAATATAAATATAATATAAATATAATATAAATATAATATAAATATAATATAAATATAATATAAATATAATATAAATATAATATAAATATAATATAAATATAATATAAATATAATATAAATATAATATAAATATAATATTAATATAATATAAATATAATATAAATATAATATAAATATAATATAAATATAATATAAATATAATATAAATATAATATAAATATAATATAAATATAATATAAATATAATATAAATATAATATAAATATAATATAAATATAATATAAATATAATATAAATATAATATAAATATAATATAAATATAATATAAATATAATATAAATATAATATAAATATAATATAAATATAATATAAATATAATATAAATATAATATAAATATAATATAAATATAATATAAATATAATATAAATATAATATAAATATAATATAAATATAATATAAATATAATATAAATTTAATATATATATAATATAAATATAATATAAATATAATATAAGTATAATATAAATATAATATAAATATAATATAAATATAATATAAATATAATATAAATATAATATAAATATAATATAAATATAATATAAATATAATGTAAGTATAATATATATATAATATAAATATAATATAAATATAATGTAAATATAATGTAAATATAATATAAATATAATATAAATATAATATAAATATAATATAAATATAATATAAATATAATATAAATATAATATAAATATAATATAAATATAATATAAATATAATATAAATATAATATAAATATTATATAAATATAATATAAATATAATATAAATATAATATAAATGTAATATAAATATAATATAAATATAATATAAATATAAAATAAATATAATATAAATATAATATAAATATAATATAAATATAATATAAATATAATATAAATATAATAAAAATATAATATAAATATAATATAAATATAATATAAATATAATATAATTATAATATAAATATAATATAAATATAATATAAATATAATATAAATATAATATAAATATAATATAAATATAATATAAATATAATATAAATATAATATAAATATAATATAAATATAATGTAAGTATAATATAAATATAATATAAATATAATGTAAATATAATGTAAATATAATATAAATATAAAATAAATATAATATAAATATAATATAAATATAATATAAATATAATATAAATATAATATAAATATAATATAAATATAATATAAATATAAAATAAATATAATATAAATATCATATAAATATAATATAAATATAATATAAATATAATATAAATATAATATAAATATAATATAAATATAATATAAATATAATATAAATATAATATAAATATAATATAAATATAATATAATTATAATATAAATATAATATAAATATAATATAAATATAATAGAAATATAATATAAATATAATATAAATATAATATAAATATAATATAAATATAATATAAATATAATATAAATATAATATAAATATAATATAAATATAATATAAATATAATATAAATATAATATAAATATAATATAAATATAATATAAATATAATATAAATATAATATAAATATAATATAAATATAATATAAATATAATATAAATATAATATAAATATAATATAAATATAATATAAATATAATATAAATATAATATAAATATAATATAAATATAATATAAATATAATATAAATATAATATAAATATAATATAAATATAATATAAATATAATATAAATATAATATAAATATAATATAAATATAATATAAATATAATATAAATATAATATAAATATAATATAAATATAATATAAATATAATATAAATATAATATAAATATAATATAAATATAATATAAATATAATATAAATATAATATAAATATAATATAAATATAATATAAATATAATATAAATATAATATAAATATAATATAAATATAATATAAATATAATATAAATATAATATAAATATAATATAAATATAATATAAATATAATATAAATATAATATAAATATAATATAAATATAATATAAATATAATATAAATATAATATAAATATAATATAAATAAAATATAAATATATTATAAATATAGTATAAATATAATATAAATATAATATAAATATAATGTAAGTATAATATAAATATAATATAAATATAATATAAATATAATATAAATTTAATATAAATATAATATAAATATAATATTAATATAATATTAATATAATATAAATATAATATAAATATAATATAAATATAATATAAATATAATATAAATATAATATAAATATAATATAAATATAATATAAATATAATATAAATATAATATAAATATAATATAAATATAATATAAATATAATATAAATATAATATAAATATAATATAAATATAATATAAATATAATATAAATATAATATACATATAATATAAATATAATATAAATAAAATATAAATATATTATAAATATAGTATAAATATAATATAAATATAATATAAATATAATGTAAGTATAATATAAATATAATATAAATATAATGTAAATATAATGTAAATATAATATAAATATAATATAAATATAATATAAATATAAAATAAATATAATATAAATATAATATAAATAAAATATAAATATATTATAAATGTAATATAAATATAATATAAATATAATATAAATATAATATAAATATAATATAAATATAATTTAAATATAATATAATATAATATTATATAATATAATATAATAAATATAATATAAATATAATATAAATATAATGTAAATATAATATAAATATAATATAAATATAATATAAATATAATGTAAATATAATACAAATATAATATAAATATAATATAAATATGATATATATAATAAAAATATAATATAAATATAATATAAATATAATATAAATATAATATAAATATAATATAATATAATATTATATAATATAATATAATAAATATAATATAAATATAATATAAATATAATGTAAATATAATATAAATATAATATAAATATAATATAAATATAATATAAATATAATATAAATATAATATAAATATAATATAAATATATTATAAATATAATATAAATATAATATAAATATAATAAATGTCATCGAAATCTATAAACTTCTTCTCGAATTGAAAAATACCATGTATTTTTCTCCAGAAAGTCTGTTTGGTCCTTCCTGGTCTAGTGGATGACAAACAAAAACTGAGCTTGAATCTTCACTTGAATGACTGTTAAGAAAACCTGTTAAAATAATAACCATTACCTTTATCTTATTTTAGTTCGGCACAAGTAAAAGGGTTAGATTAACTATAATCAGTTTTATCAATTAATGTCGTTTAAGTAAAAAAAAAACAAAAACAAAAAATTAAAAACTGCATTGTCAGATGAGAAAAGTAATTTTCTTTTGTTTGTTGATACTGCGGTTTTTTATCCAACGTTATATTTAATGAGAAATTTGTTTTGTTTTAGTTTGCCACAGGTAAAACCGCGAAACAATAGAATTTCGCAATTTATGAGAAACTCGGCGGTAGCTCGTCGTGAGTCACACAAATATTCAAAAATTAATCGTCTAATGATTACTTTACACAAAAATTCATTAAATGATTTTCCGCACTTTAACGATTTTCTTCAGTGATTTATTTGCGTTTTTTTTTTTTTTGGTTTGATATATTTGTTGATTACAAAACACCATACATATACATCATTCAACGGGGGTACATAAATCTAAAAATATACGTTTTATTGTTGTTGTTGTTGGAAAAACAATCGAAAAAAGTCGTTAATACAGTCAGTAATCATGTGTGAAATATAAAAAAAAAAATTGTTATGATTTGTGTTTTATGTTCTGTAATTGTGGCTGAACGTTTTACTTCGAAAATATATGGTATGTTGTGTTGATTTTTATGCTGACACCATAGTGTAATTAAATTACGTAAATACATATATAAATATATATTGACTAAGAGGTGGAAGGGCGAGAAAAGTTAATAATAATAATAAATATAATATGTGCGGGGGGTGGTAGGGTGGTTTATATGATTGAATATAATATTCTTGTTGTGAAAATTAATTGATGATAATGCTAATGTTGTGCAGTAATATTAAAATGTTTTATTATTTTGTGGTATGTTTTCATTCTTCGTTAATTACCTCATCATTAACACATATATTTTATTAAACATAAAAAAAAAAATGTATAAAATATCGTTTATCCGATGATTTTTTTTTTATAAATTATTAATGATATTCAAAGTGTTTGTTTATAGTAATAATATTTGCAAAATAATGTGCTGCACAAGACTAATAAATCAACATTAATCCACATTAATAACAATATGGATCCATAACGAAGATCAACCATTTTACATTTTAATAATGAAGGAAGTAATGGTTGTCAGTACCACTCGGATGGCACTGCAGATGCGGTGAAAATTAAACCCGTTGGGTTTCCTTTTACAATTGGAACAATCCCAAGAGTCTAGCGTTCCAAATGTACCCATACCTTCCTTACTATCTGAAGGAGATAAAGAAGGATGGACCACCGCTAGTAAAAGGGGTAGAGAGACGAGTCCACTTTCAACTTGCAAAAGACGTAAGCAAATGGAGATAAATGACTTACGTGAGGAAATCGAAGATACACTACAACCAAAGAAAAAAAAACTAAAGGGTGATTTTTTAATAGCTTTATGAAATTTTTCCAAAAAAAGACATAAAATTAAGAAAAATGCATGAAATCTTTATTTGAATCGATAGTACGATCCATATAATTGAATGTTTGAGGATTATTTCATGCAAATATTGACCTCGACTGCGCCTCAAATGGTCAATCCGCTTAGTCAAATTTTGGCATACACTTTCCAACATTTCGGCCGGTATCTCAGGAATAAATGCTTCAATACTGTCTTCCAATGCGTCAATCGAAGCGGGCTTGTCAGTATAAAAATGAGCTTTAACATAGCCCCACAAAAAATAATCTAAAAGCGTTAAATCGCACGATCTAGGCGGCAAATTGACCGGTCCAAAACGTGAAATAAAGTGGTTACCGAACTTGCCTCTCAATTGATTCATTGTTTCGCGTGGCTTGTGGCACCGTATTGTTGAAACCACATGTCATGCAAATCAAGTTCCTTCATTTTGGGCAAAAAAAAGTTGGATATCATCTCACGGTAGCGCTCACCATTCACAGTTACGTTGCCATTTGCATCATCTTTAAAGAAGTGCAGTCCAATGATGCCACCAGCCTATAATCCGCACCAAACAGTAACTCTTTCTTGATGCATTGGTAGCTCTTGCAATGCTCCTGGCTGAACTTCACTCCAAAATTGACAATACTGCTTATTTACGAATCCATTCAGCCAAAAATAAGCTTCGTCGCTGAACACAATTTTTCGACATGAAGAGCCCATTCACCAAAAATTCTGTGTTGTGGTAGGTCGTTCGACTTTAATTCTTGTACCAGCTGTATTTTGTAAGACTTCACACCTAAATCCTTCCGCAAAATTTTTCACGTTGTTGAGTAACAGAGGCCCAGTTGCTGCGAACGGCGCCGAATCGATAATTGATGGTCATCACTAACACTGGCCGATATAGCTGCGATATTTTCTTCAGTTCGCACTGTACGTAAGCATGTTGGTAATTTAATGTCTAACAATGTAAATTTGGTGTGAAATTTAGTCACAATAGCCCGAATAGCCGCTTCAGTGGGTCGATTAAACTGACCATAAAATGGAAGAAGCGCGCGATGATCTTTCTTAACAGAACACGCATTTTAATAGTAAAATTCAATGATTTACAAGCGTTGTTCGTTTGTAAGACGATTCATGGTTAAATTATAGACCAAACTAAAGATGTTTGACAATGACACAAAACACGAAACAGAAGACCTCCATATTCAAACGGTCCCTAAAATTTGTTTCATTGTTCTCATTTTTTACGTTGCTTACGTCATTCTGTTTTGATTTATTTTTCGTTTGTAAAATGAATTTTAATTTTGAAATTTCTTTTACAAATATTCGGCGATTTAAACCTAATTTCAATTCCATTTTAACTCACCTGAAGTTAACCAAACCTGCCATTCTTAGTTCAGGTGAAGTTCAAGTTTCTTACTTATGCAATCCAAATAACTTCAAAAATCCGGGTTATTCACGTATTGACTATTTGATTTCACATCGAGGGGTGATTCTTTTTGTAAAGGATGATATCCACTTTAATGTACCAAAATTTGTTTTACCTAGTTCCAATCCTGCGTTTAATACTTTGTGGATTGAAATTAAATTCCAATCTCGCTCTATTATTTGTTCTCTGTACCGTAGTCCAAATCTACCACATGCAGATACATGTCACGAGTTTGATATAATTTCAAATTCAATTGATACCAGATCTCTCCAATGCCTGAAGTGATTGTCTTGGGAAATTTTAATATTCATAATGACACTTGGTTGGGATTTTCTCAACCAAGAGATCAAATAGGTGAATATGTTGAATTGTTTGCGGGAATGAAGAGTCTTGTCCAACTTGTAGACAAACCAGCTCGGTACCCTGACATATTAGATGATTCATCTCATTTGTAAGACTTATTTTTGACTACCACGCCTGACAAATATTCTATTGATGTTAATGCTCCACTAGGTCTTTCTGATCATGCATTGGTCTCAGCGAAATTACCAATTACTGCACCTACTTCGGGGCTCATTATCAACTTCGGGGCACTACTGTCTTTTCATATATACCCAACATTGATTTTCGACCTCGAATTGTTTCTGAAGTTCTTAGAACTCTCAGTCTATATAAAACAACTGGGCCTGATGGATTGTCATCAATTGTTCTTAAAAGCTGTCATTTATCTCTAGCTGAACATTTTGCCAAATTGTTTTAATTATCAATGAACTCTGGCATTTTTCCCTCTATTTGGAAAACAGCAAATATTCAACCGGTTCATAAAAAAGAGGACAAAACTTCTCCTTCCAATTACCGCCCAATTGCTTTGCTGTCGACCTTATCAAATATATTGGAATCTATTGTAAATTTATCAGATTAGAAGGCGCTTTTATCAGATTAAAAGGTTTTGTAAGAATCGCTCTTCAGGTGATCTTATTGCTTATTTAACTCATTTGTGGGGAAAAAGTATTGAACAATATGGTGAGTCAAGTGTCGTATTTCTAGATATTCAAACGCATTTGATAGAGTATGGCATCAATATCTGTTCACTAAAATTCGGACACGTAATCTTGATAGTTCTTTTATTCAATGGATAGAGAGTTATTTAATGGGACGATCGATCAAGGTAGTATTAGACGGCATTTCATCAAACTCGAATGGAAATAATGCTGGTGAACCGCAAGGTTTATCTGTATCGTCTACTTTATTTTTGATCTATATCCAAAAGGAATGCAATTCCCATTTAACTTGCCCTCATCAAATTATGAATAGTTCACTCCTGACTTGCATTGACAAGGTCATTGAATGGGGTAAATCAAATAGGGTAGAATTTAATCCACATAAGTTCCAAGCGTGTCTTTTTAACAAAAAAAAAATCAAAATTATGTTCCACCCATAATAAACGGCATTAAAATTAATAGGTCATCCTCTCAGAATGTTGGGTTTAGACATTTTGAATCATATTTCTTGGAAAGGTCATATATGTTCTATTGCAAAAAAAGCTAGTCAGTATTTGGGTTTCATTAGACGCTGTAACTTTCATTTTACGCCTATAGAAGTTCTTAAATTATACAAGGCTTATGTTAGGCCCATTATGGGATTTAACTCATTTGTGTCGGGTGGTGCTCCAAATCTAATCTCAAATGTTATTTACATGATTACTCATTAGAGCACAGACGCAAAGTAGGTGCTTTATCGCTTTTTGGCCACTGTTCTTCTTAAATTAAATCTCTAATACCAGCGACACTTAGATATACCCAGATTTAGAACTAACCATTTTAAATCTTCATTTTTCCCTAGAGTCATCTCTCTGTGGAATCAAATAGATTCGCCGGTCTTTCTCTAAATATTTAGTTTACAGGTGTTCAAGAAGAACCTAAACGCCTACTTAAAGAAACAAGCAACCCGAGAAGATCACATATGGTTTTATATTTACTTGTAATGTTTTCTCAATCAGGGTTTTATGTAGTCTCTGACCATAGTGCATTGATAAAATTAGTTTGAATGTACCGGCCGGTATCGTGTGCCTTCACCTTAAAATCAGAATCAGTACATTAAGGAAATCTGAGAAAATTAATTGAAACCGGCTACATACGTAATAAATGTAATCTTTATTGTAAATTACATTCATTCAGTCTTTAAATTAATTTTGATAAAGGGTTTTAGCCCACCATGTTGCCGTGGTGTAAGAAGCCATTACGGAAGTGATCCCTAGGCAATGTGTTAATTAAAAATTTATATATATATATATATATATATATATATATATATATATATATATATATATATATAAATATATATATATATATATATATATATATATATATATATATATATATATATATATATATATATATATGCATATATTAAGCAGCGGAACATGTCAACAAATGAATTTAGTCGGCAGCATGGAGACCCACACAACATCATAAAGGCCAATACGTAAAAATAATGATCAGTGGGTGAGAAATAATTAAGAAAAGACTGAAGTATTTGCAGACCATTTCAAAAGAGCTTTTCAACCCATCGTTAACTACTAACGAAGAGAATAACAACATTCCAATGTACTTGGGATTACCATTATAAATGAATCATAGAATCACGAAGTTTTCTATTTTTGAAATAAAGTTTTGCCAGATAAGGGTATTCGATTTCATTTCTAATTTTCGAACGTAGTACAGGACATTTCCCAATACCAGAAAATATTTAATTATTTTAAGCCGATATTGCTGGAGAAGAAGCTGATTCAAGACCATCAGTTGGCGTTTAGGAGCCCTCAACAATGGGAAAATAAACATAATAATTCAAGTAATTCAAGAAGCCCAGGAGGGAAAAGGATGTTGTTCTTTTGTCATGTACATAGCATAAGCTTGGTGGCTATGTGGGATTCCAATACAAAATAAAGCAATGCTTACCACATGATTTCTAATAGAACAAAAACATCGAAACTTTAATCACAAAGCTTCAATAAACCAGAAAAATTTAAATAATAGGAATTGAGGAACTCTGCAAACTTTAAAACTTAGATGACGCATTTTTCTTGGCCAAATATTTTGGAATTAATTCACATAATATGTCAAACAAACTTCAATATACTTCAGTTGGAATTAGAAACCAAAAAATCCATTTATTGATAAACACAGGGTCCGACGATCCAGAAACGATTACACAAATTACACACATCACAGTCTTCGCAATATTTAGCAAAATTACAAAAATTAGCAAATTTACAAAAGGTAAGTTAATCGGTCAACCTCAACGGTTTTAAAAATTAGATATTATACAAAAAAATTGCCATTCCACCTTCTAAATTTTCAATAATTGGAGAATTAGGCATGAGCATTGAATTTACCATTAAACATGCCATTGAGCTAACAAACAAAAATTATATTCATAAGAACCAATATCAATATTAAAATACCCAAACGCCTGAAATTAAAAAGCAAATAAACGAACTATCAGGGAAAATACCTGTCCCCCATTATAACAGTATCGAAATATCAATAAATTACCATTCTCAAAAAATCCTAAACAAATCACGCAATTTCTCAAGTCGCTCGAATATTTCAGGTTATTTATGATGTACTTTGCGGATAAAACAAAAGAATAGCAGGAAAAATAACGGCCATGCTCCAACAAAGTTTCTACAATAATTGACCAATTAGTAAAAGAAAGCCTTAAGGAAAATAATACCAGAGTACTACAAACTTTAATTCTATCAAAAGAACGTGGAAAAATAACTATACAAGTCAATCCGCCAAGTAACATCAAAAGTATGGAAATTATTTCTTGCTTTGTCTTATTTAAAAAAATTAATTTAAATAGCGGTACAACATTCGGAAACTATACCCGAATCACAATAAAAAGTGAAAAAATCACCGACAGAAGGAATCGAAATAGAAGATCAATTTTAATCAGAAAGTTTAAAAGTCATGAATCCGATACTAGTGTAAAATAATCAACGTCCCAACAAAATAGATGGCAGATTATATCAAACACACACGATACTTATGATTGAGAAATAATCGAAAAATTTTAAAAAACTTAAACGAAAATACTAGTTTCCCAACCAGAGAGAACTAATTACCGGAAACATCAAAAGTTGTAATGTCTACAAACTCAACAAATACGAAAGAACACCAATTCGAATAAAATTCCAAATAACCGAAGCGAGAAACCATCCGCTACAAATAATCCATGTAGAGACATTCGTTATATGAAGCAAAATATACCTTTCGATAATTGACTCATTTTCAAAATACGCGTCAGCTCATTACTTATGAAACAGACAATCCTCAACAATATTACCGATGCATTTATAAAACATTTTTATTGCGAAGGAGTGCCCAAAAAAATTTGCTTATAAATATTTTGACAGAGTTTGCATCAGAATTATACTAGGAATTTATGAAAGTTGCGAAAAAATATCAATTAAAAACAGCCAAATCATTAACAACATGTTGTTTGAACAACAACAACAACAACACATATTTTTACAAAAACAATATACAACAACAACTTCTGGTACAACATGTTCATACACCCACAACAACATGTTGTACAACATGTTGCAAAAACTTGTGGTTAGAACAACAACAACATGTTGTACAACTTGTACAACATTATATAACAAGAACAACAACACGTTGTAAAACATGTTGTAGCAACCACAACAACATGTTGAATAACAATGACAACATGTTATAACAATATGTTATTACAACAAAAACAACAACATGTTACTACAACACAAATAACAACATGTTGTACAACTTTTTGTTACAATTGTTGTTGTTGTTGTAACAACATGTTGTTGCAACATATTATAACAACAACAACAACATGTTGAAACAATAACAACAACATGTTGTTACAACATCAACAACATGTTGTAACAACTTGTACAACATGATATAACAACAAAAACAAAATGTTGTAACAACAACACCAACATGTTGAACAACGACATGTTGTGCAACTTATTGTTGCAACATGTTGTTGTTGTTACAATATATAGCACCAACAACAACATGCTGTAAAACATCAACAACATGTTGCTGCAACAACCGCATTTGTAACAACAAGTTGAATATGTTGTACATGTTGTACAACTAGACGACATGTTGTAGTTGTTGTTACAACATGTTATTGCAACGTGTTGTATATTTTGTACATGTTGTTTTTACATATTATACATTTTTGTATTATTGTAACATCAACACATGTTGTACAACACCAACATGTTGCACAACTTGTACAACATATACAACTTGTTGCAACGTGTACAACATGTTGTAACCACAACAACAACAACATGCAAAACAACACGTTATTTGTTGTAAAACAACAGCAACGTGTTGCACAACATATTGCAAAAACATATTGTTATAACAACAAGTTGTACATGTTGTACACGTTGTATATTGTACATCACGTTGTTGATATTGTAATAACAACACATGTTGTACAACATGTTGTTGTTATTACAACATGCTGAAACACAAAGTTGTACAATGTATACAAATGTTGTTGTTGTAACAACATATTGTTGTTGCTGTATCTAGTTTCAAGTCGATAGTTCCCTAGACAGCCATATTAATTTTTTAGTATAGGCTTACCAAGTTGTTACAACAACAACAACAACATGTGAGTAACTACATGTTGTAACAACAACAACAAATTGTGCAACATATGATGTTACAATCGAACGCTTTACTCCATTCTAACAGAAATAAAACGAATATTTAAGTTTTAAGATGGTGGAAAAGCAATTGAAAACTTAAGGGATGAATGTATTTTTGCTTACAACAATACAAACCACTCAACAACAAATTTAACACAGGATCGAATTATAAAACGGTCATATTACAACAATAGGAATAATGTGAACACAATAAACGAAGCTAACTTCGGATATTACGAAGGACTAAATGCATTATCGCATAACTATCATAGCAGAAGTAGGAAGAATGATAAAAGGAATCAAAGCTAAATAAATTGAACAGAACGAGAAGAACAGAACCAAAACAGTTTAATGAAATCGACATAATTTTCAAAAACAGAAAACGTACGACAAATTCCTAAATACCACACAAGCAAACAGTCCAAAGACGGACAAGGACCATTAGTAACAAGAAAAAGGTTCACAAAAAACGATTTACAAAAATATTTTTATTACGGGACTACCGAATAAAAAAACATCAAAAAAAACATAAGCAAGGCAAGAATATAATCGAAGATTTTGTTGATTGTAAAAAAATGGGTTGCAAGGTATTGTAAAAGATCTCAGTAAAGCGGGAACCAACTATTTGGGCTACGCTGTTGATATTAATAGGCAAATAAATATCTTACGATATAACCGAACATAAGCAGTTAATAAATGAGGTCGGTTAAAAATTAAAAGTAATGAACAATGTTTTCCTATAGTCGGCTGATGTTTAAAATTGTGGAACATAAATTTATCGGAAAATATACGACGTATCGTAAAATTGTTGTTCCGTGCACGTCAAACAAAGTGGGCATTTATATCATTATGTAAATAATTAGCATAATTAACCAAAATGACAACAATAATTAAAATCAATTCACAAAAAATAAAAAAATATTAACCACATATCCTACGTATATACGTGTGTATACACTATACATTAAAAAAAAGCTCTTGCACCCTTTTCCATTTTGTTACATCATCATAAATAATTTACCGCCAATTAAGTTTGATTACCGCACAAAAATATGTTTACACCTTACATAGTGTATGTTTATTATATAATACACATCATGCTCTACATAAAAATGTTTTTGCGATATAATTAAGACCTCATTAACTTTTAATTATAGATCATGGATTATACATCTATGTTCATACATATATATTCATCGGTATTAAGAACGAAACTTGATATAAGATAAAAACCATTTCCACGAAAAATCAGCCAACCCTAAAATTATTATGCCTAATTTGGAAAAATCATTATATATATATATATATATATATATATATATATATATATATATATATATCCAATCCAATCCAATCGAATCATTAATTCTAAGAGTCAAACAATTTTAGAAGATGTCGCAAAGCAAACTTAACCAAATATTAAATGTTTGGATCCCGTTCTATGCGTATCTTTAAATTCATCAATTTGACAGTACGCCAACTTTCAAAACAATCAGTATAGTTATGTATGTGACGTGAAAAAATTGTTCTTTATATACTCAAATCCGTCATAAGAAAACGTCATAAGAAAAAATGTTTAAAAATTTTAACTTCGTGCATATTTCTAACTTTGTAAAATTTTGCAAACCCAAAATAAATGGCGAAGTTAATAAAACCACCACAATCAAAACAATTGAACATAAAAAAGCTCACTACGAAAGTGCAACACAAGAAAATACTGTCAAAACACTTGACAAGGAAATTACAGTTATGACATCTCTTTTCAATGATGGAGCGTTTCATCCATTTATTGTTGTTTCCGGGTCACACTCAAATGGAGTAGAAACAATTAATAAATTCACCTTTTGGAAAATGGATATAACCATATGAAATGGACGGTAACAAATTTAAACGATAATAATTTAGAGGCTGTAAAATATTACTAAACATTTGTAATTCATTTTATGGAAGAAACTAACTAATTTAGATTGATTGAATTAGAATGTACGGCCAAGCATTAAAGAGGATATCCCAGAAAGCATCGGGCCCACTGTACAAACGTTTTTACAAAAATTTGGAAGGATATGGCAGGATATTAGTTAAATTGTTGAGATTATTGGCGGCCAATAGATAATACATTTTTGCGGGTAGGGAAAAGAAACGTTTGTCAGTAGTGACAGAATTGGTGCGGTTTCCCAGTAGACAATCATTTTGCATTTCATTTTTGTACCTAGGTTGTCTATAAAAAATAAGTAAGGCACTACAAAATTAACAAAAAAATGTTTTTATGCGGCACTCGGGTAGCTATCTTTTGTTTTTGACTTTTGAAATGAATAATTTAGTCTGTCGTGAGATTTGATGAAAAATCTTGCCATTATAATATTTGCAGGCGTCAGCCGAACCAAAAAAGAACATCAACTAGATTAGTGGAGAATGCTTTCTCATCTCCTTTACCTCGCTACGATGGGTTCACAGTGGTTTTATCGATAAGCCGATATATCAGATTTGATAATGGGATTACTCGTGCGCAGCGATTACTAATTTATGTATGTCTTATGGTGAATTGGAATCTACGAGAGTGTTTTGTAGCTAGAGCAAACATCACAGTAGCTGTTCCTTAATATATCGAGGTGGTACGCATTTCATGCACTACATTCCATGAAAACCTGTCAGATATGGAATTAAAGTATCGTTGGTGTGTGACTCCACTTCCTCGTTTATCTATTGAAAGGAAAAATTTTCTAAATTGTCAAAATAGACAAACGGCAATATCCATAAGCTGATATGCATGACCGTAAAAGTAACTTTATATTTGTTTTAACTTCTCAATCTTACAAGTAGTACGCCAGTAAACACGGTTCAAGGTTAAATATGAAACAAAAAAGCACGAAATCATTGCCAAACGGCGAAATGAAAACTTACACACAAACAAATAAATTTGTCCTCATTTAAAATAATCAAAAATAAAATGTCCCGTTCGGCCTTGGACTGGCTGTTGCAGACGAAAACATTATTTTTTCCATCAATAAAAAAAACAAATCGGGTTTTTTCCAAACAAATCACAATTTCAAATATAGCGATAATCGTTATGTTATGAATATTTTTAGATTACCACTGTTGGAAGTGAAAAAAATGTCTTTTGGTACATTACTACAGTAAAACATATTTTGGAAATTTTCACGATAAAACGAAATGAAAATCCATATGACGATGTACATATATACAATTTCTACACAGTAATATGCACATACCTGTCCCCTGGAACCAATCATTACACGACCAAGTTCATTATTTTCTATTCACTTACACTATTAAATTCTAATAAAATCACAGCGAAACGTGCAAAAAGCTCAAGCAAAAACCAACGGTTCTTTTATTTTTCGCGAGCACATTGGGCAACTTTTCAAAACGAATTTTAAATTGATACTAGCTATGGTATGGTAACCGACGAAACGCATAACACCCCCACCTATTTAATACTTCAAATTCTATATTGTTATAGTGAAGAGGACATCTCCGAAATTTTTTCAACTAATTTGGTACATTTTACACCAGGAGCATTACATTGTGGTAAGGAACGATGAGAGTATGAAACTTTCGGAGCGATGGTAATGATAAAAGAACATCGAATTTTTCGGTTATGCTTTTTTATTCAGGAAAAGGATTAAAGATTTGACAGATAATAACAAGATCGAGCTTTTTATGAGATTACAAAAAGCAATGAAACCTGAACTAGAGTAGGAAGCTAAAGGAGAGTAGGAAGATAAAGGCAAGAGAAGATCGAGAGTTGACAGAATCACAACCACAAACATCAGTCAGATTAGAACCACTAGACGGTCAGGCCAAATAAAAAATCAATATATCAGAAGAACGTAAGCCAGTGACAGGAAAACAAGAAGGAACAGAAACAAGTTTAGTAATTTCAGTGGCTTAACTATAGTTGTTCCAGGTCAGCCACCGTTTTCTGAATAACTATTAGGACATGGCGGTTCTCCTAAAGTTACTCCTATCGGATGAAAGCTTTAAATTATATGCTCAAGTTATTCAGTTAACTTAACAAGATGCTAAATAAGACGCTACCTTAGAACAGCCAGGCGCTAAATAAAACGCCAAATTAGATCAACAAGTACGACTTAAAGTTGAAGAAGTCCAATATAAGGAACGTTCTTCCGACATTGAAGGGATAGACCAGCCGAACATTATTAAAACCGCTTTAAAGGAGGCACCAGGAGCAGGTTACAAAAGAACTCTAAAACCTCCTGCATTCAAGGGTGCGACCCAATTTGACAAATTCTAGATGCAATTTCAAATGACCATGAGACATAATGGATAGGGTGCTGATAAACAATTACAAGCTCTTATCTTGGCACTACGAGGAAAAGCAGTGGATGTTCTGCAGATCATATCCACAACGGAAATGAGGTGCGAAAGAATCTTGAGGGAGATGAAATTACACAAAATCCTGCTACATAAAAAAACACAGTAGAGTGAAGAAAGCCTATAAATTGTTGAACAAGAGATTACTAGGTTTGCAAGACAGGCATGCGGTAAAGCTCCTATAGATATTTTAAATGGATTGACGGTGGATGCATTTATTAATGCTGTAAGAGATGATCATTTAAAACTATATTTAAGAAGCAATGCAAAAGGAACATCCATGAATAAATTGTTAACAGCGGAACTGCCATATCAAGCAGCCAGATCAAGTTTATTTACCGAAACAAACTCAAGGCTTCCGAAGCAAAGGAAAACATAAATTCAAAGGGAAAATTGATTCTGATAATGTTCTCGCTCGCTTTGATTAAGATGCTAGCAACCTGGACACTTTCTGAAGAATTGTAAGGATCCCGTGACCAATCAATCAATAACGCAGCCTACACATCAAGGAAAGAAAACTGATGGAATGCAACGGGCAACGAGAGGCAGTTGAAATCTAAGTTCCAACAGCTTTATCTGGGGAATGTTGATAACACCAGGAAAGGGCCCCAATGACTGTCTTATTAGTCCTGCATAGGTAAAACTGTAAAAGCCCACTTGTCAACGATATATTGAGTCAGGCACAACGGACATATACTCTAGACACTGGAGCTTTAAAATTGGTTGTACGTCCTTACATGGTACCTCAAGAGAAAGTTGAGAACGTGATTCGCTACATGTTGAAACCGGCTACGAAAGACGCTGCCGCAGTAAAAGGAGAGAGCCCTTTTACCGTTAAATTTCCAAAATGTAGTAAAGCCAGTAAACGCCGATGTTATTAAGCAGTTTAAGAGCCCATGGAGTTCACCGATGTTGCTCGTTAAAAAAATATGGTTCTACAAGGGTCTGTGTCGATTACCGCAAATTGAATAATGTAACCAAAAAGGGAAGTAATCCACTACCACGCATCGATGACACCTTGAACATTTTGTCGCTTGTTTAAAGGCAAAGTGAACTACCTAAATCACATAGTCTCCAGTAATGGGGTGTGTACGGACCCAAAAAAGATAGCAGCGATAGAAAATTGGCCAACTTCACAAAATATTAACGAGATGAGCCTTTCTACCACCGATTTCCACCAAATTTTACTAATATTGTATGAAACCTGCATCGCCTTACCGATTAAATTCAACCATTTAGTTGGACCCTGGTACAACACAAAGCTTTGATCAAATTAAGAAGAAACTGGTGGATACAGGATCAACTTAGGTAGGAGCGGGATCAAAACGAAACTGCAATCGTTACAAAATTACTTGTCACAAAGGCAGTAATTACGCATAAATGAAGGGTTGCTTATGCATCATTTCAAAATGGAGGCATTTTGGGAAGGCTGACAGCTATAGCAATAGGCAGTAAATTGTGCTTCCAGTGACCCAAATACCAGAAATCCTGCAACGAAAAAATTAGCATTGAAAAAATTAGAAATGGATATTGCGGGTTTATTTCCAGGAACAGTTCATGGGTAGAAGCGTTTCCAATTATAAACCCATGGAGCTCAAATCGTTGGCAATACATTTGTTAACAACGGGATTTGTTGATTTGGAGTACCGCTAGAACATTTCGACCAAGGATGAAACTTCAAGTCATTTGTGTTTCAAGAGCTTCATCATCAAGAAGGTGATTGAATTTCAAATGCAGCTCTTGAAATTACACCCCCATTACTCCCTTAATATGGATTAAATTGCCGCTTTCCAAATACTTAAATACTTTCAAAATGAGTAAAATTTGAATAAAGTGCCAGGCTAGCTTGAGCTGTAAAACTTTTCAAGGCTCCCGTTAGGGCTTCACTTGTTAAGCTGGCAATCAATTCAATATGTACGGTAATATATTTGTATTATGACCTCGTCTATTGGTTAAACTAACAGCCATTCTTCCAGCATAATTTCACGAAATAATTCCCTGGGGAATAAGCAGAATACTCAGTTTATTGCAAGCAGAATATTCAGTGATTATTGATTTAGAGTGAATATGGTTCAAGGTCATTCTGCAGTCTCCCTTTAACCAATTAATTTTAGATTGCTGGTTTTACCGACTTCACCACTGGTTTTTAGTGAAATTATTTCCTCGTCGTAATATTTTTGTTGCTCCTTCTTGCAAATTCATACAGAACCCTGTAAAAGTTCGTCGCGTCGTAAATATAAACCTCCAGTTCTTGCTCCTTTGAGTTTTGTAGCGTTCCTAAGAACAATAAACAAACTCTAACGTTTTGGTTGACTTTCTAACCAATTCAAATCTCGTCATGTATCTATGCGCATATAAAAAAGTCTTTATATAATTTTGCATAATTTGAGACTCGGAGATTGTCCAAAGCCAGCAGGTGATACTTTTAATGACAGTTTTACAACCAACCAACCTTCAAAATTCCTTTGATTGGTTATTTTTAAATTGATCGTTAAAATGATCCTTTCTCTAGATATAGAATGATTTTCTATTCGGTTATCAAATCCAGCTCCTACAATCACGCTGTTCAGTTTATTTACCGCACCGATATAGTTACACTCAATAGTATCAATATGACGTAGCATTACTGTAGGTTCTTCTCGTAGCAATCCCTTCAAATATTGAAATTGAGCTATGCGTTGAGAGAAGAACATTTGTGTATATTGGCAGTATATAGGACCTAAAATCGGAATCAAATATTTTTAAGTTAATATAGTTTAATCTTTTGGGCTGTCAAAGACGTGTTGTCGAAAGGAGGAGAAACTCTTACAATCTTTCAGGTTGGCTTTATAAATTATTTGCTCTACCACTATAATAATGAAACACATTATAGCCTCCATTTGTAAAATAAAAACACCAATTCTACTAACTATCACACACCATTAGGCAGAACATACTCAGTCACGTCAAACAATACACTACCTCCTTTTAGTTCGGCAGAAGTAAAACTTGTCCAATAATTCAAGATTATCAACGCTTTTCGATTCATTTACTGGTGCTAGTAACTGTTCATAGAGAACCGGTTTAAATACTCCAAACAACGCATTTAATTTTCAATATCCGACATAAGTCAAGACATGAAGATTAAAGCCATAAAGATTCCTCATCGTGGTCGAATATTATCAAGCTACATTATGCCAACAAAGTAAGTTAAAGATTTGCCCATATCCCACATCTAAATATTAAACATTTGGCTAAAGTTATCTTCTAAACTGGGGCGTTCTTCTTTGCATTCACCATAACTCCAAACTTCGTCCAATAGTCACACCGTTCTTAACATAATGAAATGCTTCTGGTCTAAAATGTAACCATTTAGTTGAAAAAATAGGTGTTATCTTCCCCGCTATATAATAATATAAAATATTTCGTACTAATTAGGATGGGAGATGTATGCATTTATCAGTTAGTACCAATTTAAAATTCGTAGTGAAAAGTTGTGCAATGTTGTGAGCTCGCAAATAATAATAAAAAAAACCGTTGAGTTGTGCTTGTGCTTGATTTTATTAGAATTTAATTGTGTAAGTGAATATAAAATAATGAACTCGGTCGTGCAATGGTTGGTTCCACGTGACAGGTATGTCTATATTTCTATTAATAAATTTTATTAAACCTTACTGGGTTTTTCTATTTCCTTTTACCGTGACCATTGTACCACAAGAAAATTTATGCACTTTAGATTTGTAATCTAAAAATTTTTGTATGGCATAACGGTTATCGTAATTTGAAAATTGTATATGCGCAAATTCATACAAATATAAAAATGTTGATACAGTTTTATATTTATATATGCATCTCGTTCCAATTGAAACAACCCGATTTAATTATTTTAAATTTTTTATGGATGGAAAATAATTTTTTCATCTTCTTCAACAAGTCCAAGGTCGAACTGGACATTTCTTTGATGATTTATTTTAAATGTGTACAGATTTAATTGTTTGTGTGTGAGTCTTTTATCAATAATTTTTTTAACTCATCCATATTCGTCCATTCTACCGTTAAGCAAATAACGGCAAATAAATATTATTTTTTTGTCGTTTTTTTGAGCAACCATATGATTTGGATTTTTTTTATTTTCCTGTTGAGTTTTTGAACTTGACCCATATATAGTAGTCTACTTGTTAGTTGGTACATTCCATTACGTAACCGATTTGTACCAAAATATTAACATGACGTCATATCATCTAGCAATTGGTCTTTTGTAATTGATGTTCTGTTTTTTGTGGGATATAATCCATTGTGGTTCGTCCCGATTTTGTTGATCATATTCTGGCTGTTCTCCTTCTTAAAAGATTTTTAAGTCTAACTAATTTTGTTTTATCCATCGTATGGCGAATTTATGGACCGATAATTCCTTCCAATTTCGTATTTCCTTTTTTTTGTATTAGATGTTAAGCTTTGGAACAAGATTGGAACAAATGTGGCTATGTAAGTTTTATCTGTATCTAGCAAATCTTTTGTTTATAGATTTTTAAGAATTGGCCCAAGGACTGTACCTTACAGTTATTTTTGTCAATCTGATGAAATTTTTAATATGATGGAACTTCTTTGGTAGATTTCGATGCAGTTTATACTATAGTTCTCTGTGCCATATTTTATCGAATGCTGTGGGCCTGTTCCATAGTCAAATTTTTTTTTCTGCAACCGAATTGGTGGGGATGACTTAAGAAGAATTTGAGTATCTTAAGCAAAAAATTTTCGAATAATTTTTAAATAGGTGGAAGCGAAGAAATCGAATTATACGATTTTTTGTGGTTAGGTGGTTTGCTTGGTTCTGGTATCATTATCACTTGTGCCACTTTCAGATTGATGAAGAACACACTTAAATCTGAACACTATATTAACTATTTGAATTAGTTGTCGTAATTTTACGGGTAGTAATTATTTGTCCTGTAATTAGATCATATAGCCAGGAGGATTTTTTTACAGGTTTTATGATTTAACTGTCGTTTGCATTAACTTATGTTATGTTTTCATCTGCAGTTTGTTTTGGAAGAGTTTGGAATGTTTCTCCAAAATATTATGCAAACAAATAAGTTTTGCGCTTTTAGCGCAAGCTCCATTAACTTGGTCAGTAAACTTTTTCCCGAAGTTTTAACCGGTACTCGATGATTGATATTGTCAGTGAATATTTTCTGGAACAGTTTTCAATTTGTTTTATTGTTTGATAAACAACGAGATGCAGTCCTTTCTATTTAGATCATGCCACCTAGGGCAATATATTGAGGATACATCACAAAGTATCCTCAATATAAGGTCATATGCGGTTTTTGGTACATTTTTGAACCAAAAATTTTTTTTATTGAAAATAAATTTTAATCAAGAACATATTGACCATTATTATCTATGACCTTTCGTCATTTTTCAGGTAGCTTCATAATTCCATCGGTGTAAAACTTCTGCGGTTTAGCGTCGAAAAACGATAGTTTTGAATTTTACGATCTGTCAGTTCTTAGTCTCATGGGTTACCTTTTATTAAAATTAATTTTGACACCAGTTAGATTATTTTAAGGCTAATGATGGTATGTATATAAGATATGTGGAAGACAGCTGACACATTGATGTGGCAACACCATTAAAACAACGGTTATTGATGGATTTTTGTGGATTTTTGATTTGGGAGTCATCGACTGACCTATAAAAGTTCTTGGTGTTCCCAACCAATCTGCTGTACAAATTTAACGAAAAGTTTGTTTGTGCACTGAACAAGGCCATCATCAAGGGTGTGTATTCTTTAAGATTATCAAGGGACTGCTGGGTCGTTTAAATTATTTTCAACAATTGATTTGAAAGATGCTTTTTGGCCTGTTCCTCTCGACCTTCAAGATAAAGATAAAATAACGTAGATTCGTTACAGTTATTGGAAGAAATGGCTCACTTGCTTAAATTTGCCAGTTTGACTATGCAAGTCTCCAATATTAATTTTAAGCTTTAAGAAGGTGAATTATTGCCGACGTAAACTATCTCTGATAAATGTTATGCATATTTGAACTTTCCTGTTTCCAAAAAACCCAATAGCAATTGACGTTTGTATCTTGATATTCTTGTGTTGTTATCGGCCACTTTTCAGCTTCAAATGCTTTATGTATATATTGTAAGAATATATGATATGCTTTTTTATTATAACATGCACTCCAATTAGCCTTGCCCAAGGTGAACAAATATTCGGGTTCATGCTGTGTCGTCATTGCAGTGAGTTGACAGTGGACTAATTTACCGGTGGATCTATTGAGAGTTCTGTTCTGAGTTTTCAAAGTTATGAGTTCAGCTAATTTATTGAGTGCTGTGCGTGTTTCTACCACTCTTGATACTATCCACTTAGTGGGTGGTTTATTTTCATCCCTAATGAGAACTAATTTCGTTACCGGTCGTAAAGTGATGGTCAAAGTGTTGGATCAAACACACGGCGGTCTTGAGTTCGATCTCAGCCGCTGACCTTTTCGCTGTGACCAATTGTGTGTAACATCGTTTATTGGGCTAACCACCTTCAACAAACACCAATTGTCAAGATATGGTCTAAGTGGTCTTGTAAAATATCTCAGTAAATGGTCAACTTTGGTCTGTAATGCTGTTGATGAGAACTAACTGGTTAGTTTTCTATAGGTAATCCTTGCTGTAAAAATTACTGTGCATCATGTCGACTAGTCCACTTAACTTAGTTAATAATTGAGGTTTTAATGATAATAGTTGTTCATTAGGTGGAACAATAATGGAATTGCCTTTTTGCAAACACATCGTCCTGGTGTCAGGCATTCAAGTTTATCTGAATCTTCTTTTAAAGGGCACTGAAATTTTAAATATTATGTTTTCTTCAAATGTTTTTTATCTTGTTTTAGTCTCACTTCCCAATATGCCGCCGAAATGTGGAGATCCTGGTGGAATAAAATACCACTGTATTCTTTGAAATGACAAGTTGTTCGAAAGATCGTCTGAATGATAATAAATAGTCTGCATATTTTTAAGTGATGCAAAAAATTTAAGCGTAGTGCTATAAAGCGTTTTAGGGCAGTGATAAATCCTTTTACTGTCAAATAACTAAATGTTATATAACCATTGCCTTCGTTGTTAAACAAATGAAAAAGCGATGTAACTTTTTTGATTTTTTGATGCTCTGATCTTAGGCATTCGAAAATGTATGGAGCCAGCAAAACATTTTCCCACGTGGTTTTACCTTGTTGGTGTGTCACACTTAGTAATAATGATAAGCTTTCTAGTAGTTGGGCCACTCGACCGGCACTAAATATAAAGCAATGTGGCAATGGCGATTATGCTATTTGCAGCTTTTTTGCCTTGAAACCTCCAAAATTCAAAAAGCAAAAGTTAAATCCACACCTGAATGCAGAGTGATTTTGTGATATGGCATCAAGTTTGTTAAATGGAATTTAGATGGTAGTATTATAGGGTGTTTTTCGTTATAATGTAGAATTGAGTGCTAAAAATGCTACAAGTTTGCTTATACTATCCACTGAACCACTTTCCTTTAATTTTATAATATCATCTGTGGAAGCTGTGAATTGCGTAACTTTTATGATGACTGTTCCTATAAAAGCGCCAACAATATTTAACTACTATTTCCGTTTTTTCTTTAAGTAGGGAATTACTCAATTATAGTTGGATCTAATATTATTGTGCTAAATGCACAAAAAAAGACAGCTGCTTCTTTTCTAAATATGTTTCGTCTATTACTATACCGAATATAAAATACCGCTGATAAAATCAGCATTACGTCTTTGCCAATCTGACCTCAACCACCGTTAATAATGATCACACAATAATGATGATGATTAAAAATAAAAGAATTTGATAAAAACATCGCAATAAAGAATTTCATTTACTTGGGTGTCCTTGGATCGCAAGGTAGCAATACTGTTGCATATTTTCAGGCCTGACTCTTACTTTTCGAAATGTCTAGGGCCTCGGAAATGTGGCTTAGTAGCTTTGCCAATAATGGAGTTTCCCACAATTCAAGCATTAAATGGAGAATTGTTAGCTGATTGGTGCCTTTGTTTTTCTTAAGATTAAAGTCACAATAGTTTTACCTGCTTTTATACCTTTGCAATAAACAGCTCCTGCATGCTACTCGGATGTATCGCAAAATCCACGAACCTCCAAATCAAAGTCCTTATGATCTGTGTTTATCCAGGTGAAATTTTTATTTCATGCAATTCGTATAATGTTGATTTATTCGACTCGTCTTTTTTTTATTTCTTTAAGTAGCTCTTCGTGCCATAATATTCCATTTACCTTTAATGAAACATTTGTTTACCAAGAATTATAGTAGGGGAAAACCAACCTTGTTGAAAATTTTCCCCATTTCGGGTAAAACGGTTCATTGGTGGTCTCATATTGGTTGTCTTAGAATTCGAATTTGTTAATTTATGGGTTTCACACAAGGCCTAACGTTTTTATAGGTTCATGTCCCTTACACTTATGACCATTGGTTTAGTTCCCCTTTGTTGCCCTAGTACACCTTCCATAACAGTAAATTTAAACAATACAGTAGTAAAGTTTACTCGTCGTGGTAGAAGCTGATAATTTCCTGTGGTATATCAGATTGAACTGAAGACTGTGATTCTTGTAAAGAGTTGTCCTGACTGTTCATTAGAGTTGTCAACTTTTAGTTGTGAATTACGAGTGTTTGACTAATTTATGTTCGTTCATTTATGTTCACTTACATTTATGACATTTTTTTGGTGAATCCTTTTTTTCCATTTAGTTCATTTTGGAAATATTTGGAGATACTGCACCATCCATCAAAATTGATCAGCAAATCCTTGGACTAATCAGCCAGTTGTTGTAGACTGACTTTGTTGATAAAGTAATTGGCCTTTTAGTTTTGTTTTCAGTATTTTTACGCACGTAAGTGATTAATGAGATTTTCCTCAGCAAAGTTTGTTTGTAATGTTTGGTCAGCTTTGTACTCTCCAAGATTTTAGACAGATTCGTTTTGCTACTTCTAACCATGCATTATCATGAACCTCTAAAATGTGGTGCTGAAGGTAAAGTTGCACTTAAAAATTTTTGTGAAATTCAGCGCGATCTCGTAATCAAGCTATTAATGTTCTTCGTCAGCTGACTCGTTTTTCAAGAAATCAAGGAAAACATTTAATGAAACTATCTGTCGAAGGGCTCGTGGTGAAGACTAAAGATAAACATAGCTAAAGAGTTGATAAAATTCCGCCAATTCGTACTATTGGGTAATGGAGTTATTTCAAACAATAAAGGTTTTGCTCTACGTTCATTGAATTCTGAACATGCGGATTTATTTTCCCCACGAAACCTCAACGATACCTTTGTTGTATCGTTGTTAGGATTACGGTACATTATATGGTTTTTGTATAAATGCAAATATATAATACGATAGGTATTGGTAGGATCACTTTACTTTTTGTTTCGAACGGAACGCAAATTACTGCGTCCTTAGAACTCTTAGAACTCCGTCTTCATCCAGATACCGAGAGAATTTACACATATGGCTATCTACCGCAAAATTGTTGGTTGTTGGTATCATTATGGCCTCTTTTCGGTATTCATCCCAATAGGCTTGCACGATAAATTATATGGTTGCATCTTGACATTTAGTTGATTGCTTGTGGCGGTTTGGTGAAGATGAAATGTAAATGATTTATCATTAGGGATCTCAATATTGATGGCACAGCTTTGCCATTCTTCCCCATTGTTTTGGATTTTACCCATTGTTTTGGATTTTAAATTAAGTGAATTTCTGATTTATTTAGTGGCTTGTTCCTCTATATTTTCTCTTTAGGTCATGCATAAGCGTTTTTGCTTGCATCAACAAAAATTTGCATTTGATACACTGTGCTGGTTTTAGGCCTTGGTCGTAACATCTAAAAACGGTAAAAAGCTACATCTTGATTAATTGGTTAAACCAATTCGATTCACATTTAACTCAAACCGAAAATTGATATTTTTCTAGTCTCTCTACAAGATCTTTATTTTCGATGGCTTCCTTTATCATAAATTTCATTCGTCGTCTGTTTGCTTTTGGCACCAATTAATTGAAGTTGATTTGTTAAATTTGCTGATCTTTTTCTTATAATTTTACTTTTACTTGTTGAACCCTTTGGAAAGCTTTATCGAAATTATAAGCCTGGTCCTTAACAGAAATTGATAAAATATATCACCGATGGCTTCGCTTCTCTCGAAATTTAAATAGAACGCTCGGTAATGCTATAAACTCATCTGGTCTTTCCATTAATCTAAATGTTTGAGATATTGCATCGACTTTTCCCGCATTATCTTCCAACCGTACTTTGTCGGGCTTATTTATATTTAGTACCACAAATATTGATCGATACCACTATTTATCTTTCCTGACTTTTTGGGAAGCTTAAGTTTCCGTGTATATCCTCTTTCCAGGTAGGCCCAGATGAGCTGATTGATATTTTTGCCAAGTTTATGAGTTTGATGAAGTTTTGATTCGACTGATAATTATCGCTTTACTGCCATTGTTATACTATTAGCAAATTGTAGGTCATTGTCCATAGATGACTCATCCTAATTTCGTCTTGGTAGTGATCGGAAATTTTCCTGCCACTGTGCACAGATATTAGTACAGATAACCACATCTCATCTGACCCTATTAATATAGTGAGTTTGAGGTTCTTGTATTTGTTCAATAGGTAAAAGCCGCATATATTCCGGTAATGAAAATAGGTAGTGACTGGCATGGTAATGCTAACGATATGCTTGTTTGCTCTCAATTTAACGTATCTCGTTCCGCAACGTCATCTGTACCCATCATTTTTGATAACACAAAATTTTATATTTTTTGCAAGCTATGTTGAATTTAGCAGAGGATGTAGGGCATATAAAGCATGGTTACCAGCGACAAGATGCAATTTAATATCCCCTTCCTCACAGTTATCATGACAGTGACAAGGGTCCTGTGATATCAGAATCTTATTTTCCTCATTTTTTTCAAATGTGAGGTCACCACTAATAAAGTCCATTGCGGTTTGGTTTCTTAAACCACTGATCATATAACTTGTTTTGTAATCATTTATTTTAAGACCATTCGAAGCTAAGAATCGTACAAGTAGATCCAGTAGTTCTATGACACTGTCATAGAACCATTCAGTCATACAGATTATATCTGCATATGCCAGAATCTGGTTGAACTGACGGTACAAGATATTATCAAACAAAATATTATGAAAAATAACCTCTTACATGAGCTTAAAGAGTATCAGGAACAGAGCATGATACTATTTTGAAATCTAAAGTAGCATTTATCACCGAGGACCCGCAAGGAGAAAACCAACATGATAATACCCCGTACCCACAGCAACTACGTTAGTATGCTAAAATTATTCATCTCTGCAGCACAGTTGATTAGCGATGCACTTTAGTTGGTTTTAACTGAAGACAGATTACGTACTTATTTAATAAAGCCATGAAATTCTACCTCAAAGCTAACACAAAATATCATTTAGCGGGTATACCAATGGTTTTTGATACTCATCAATCTATTGCGAACAAAGACCGTTAGCTGGTTGTTTATTGTCCTTAGAAGGTGCGATGTTGTGTTAATATAGTTCAAGATAAACCACATTCTGTTTGTCGGACACAACTTTTCTTTCTAAATTAATACGGATGGAAAAATAATTCCATTTATATATATATATATATATATATATATATATATATATATATATATATATATATATATATATATATATATATATATATATATCAATAATGTACATAGAAAAGAATAAGGGACCCAACATTGACCCAGAGCCACGCCAGAACAAAAAAGATGGAAATCAGACAAACTGCCTGCAAATCAAAAACTGTCTTTAAAAAAACGATTAGAGAGGTGATTGAAAATCTAACTGGCAACCGAAATTGAAAAACTAAACTGAATGGTTATCTGCCCTAATAAAATTTTGCAATAAATATAATCTAATGTCATAGAAAAGTGTCAGTTCCTTACTGCTCATATTACGCATAACGTCCTTCCATACATTTTTTGAACCCGGATTTAATCAAACTCTTTGTAACCTCTTATTCTCATTCTTAAATCCCTCCAGGTATTATTTTTCAGCATACCATCGTCATCCTTTTCATTGTCTTTAAATATTTACAGTGGTGATATATATGAAAAACATCGTCACGTGATATTTAATGTGAAATTTGCCGGAAAATACTAACAACACATATCATTATGTATATGAATGCCTACGTACCCCTTATATGTGTATCGATAAAAATTGATGACACTGAAAACCAAAAAATCTTATGTCATTGTCGCCTAGAAAATACCTAAACAGGTACATATATTAAATATACGTTTATCTATAATATAGGAGACATAAATTTATTCAAATCATTTATTATTTTCTTTAAAAGATTTGTTGTTCATATCACATTTATTTTACCTCCAGAATATCTAATAGCAATAATAATAGTAATAATAATAATAATAGTAATAACAATAAGAATAAATTACAAATCCATATATTTTAACTTAAATTACATCGATGTATAAAATAAACGACGATATACCAGCTCATACCATATAAACACCCATATATATATTCAGTCGACATGTAGGTGGAATATCTAAACGACACTAAAAATAGATAAAATTTATTAGATTGAAAGTGAATAAATCACCTTAAGAAGAAGATCGAACACCGAAAAAAAACTTTTCGCTTATTTTATTTACCAATTTCTCGTTACGTTAGCATTAAAAATTATTTTCCAAAAAAAAATTGAAGACTTTTCTGTTTCTATATACCGGCAAACGAGAAAAACATTTTTTGTGTTTTGCCGGAAATACAAACAAATTACATTTTGCTTAATGATCCGAAAAAAAAAATGCTAGAATTTTTTTTTTTTTGGTTAACGAAGAAAATTAGAAAAGTCTCATTTATTAGCTAATTACAATTTTAATTTGTTTTTAAAAATGGAGAGTCGAGCAAAATGTTAAGTAATTTAAAAAAGTTTATATATTGACGGTTTGATGGATTGCTTGAAATATTTTAATTTTACAAGCGTTACGATATGAAATTGATGGCTGTGACGTGAGAAAGTCATCTTGTTGATTAGGCACAAATTTGGCATAGTAATAGTTGTCACCCACAAAAGCTAGATGAGACGTATTTATTTTTATGGGTACTCGTTTTATTGTAGTAGAGTAACTAAAGTAACTTTCCAAAAAAATGCACTCCTAAAATGATTGTTTTATGAAGCTAGGATCATTTTGAAGGTGGTAGATTTAGTTCTCTTGGATGTACTAAAGTACCAATATTTATCTGACGATTTGGAGTTTGCCATTTAGATGATTTATTTAAAGTTGTAAGGTACTCTAGTGACCACCGTTTCCAGGATCCTTGTAATAATGATTCGACTAATTGCCATAACTGGGTCAATACTTATGGTCTTAGTGTTACCCAACTTAAGACTGAATTGGCTATTTTTTCCATTATACTTATAAACTCGTTTTGACCCTTGTAACGAGCTACTTGTTGTGCTCGTTCCCCTGTGGTAAATTTATTTATGTGTCCACCCCAGAATTTTTTGTTTTGTTGTTTAAATTATTTTAAAATTTATTTTTTTTTATGTTGTACATACTCATTTCCCCTACATTAATTTCTTTTAAAATAAGGTAACGGGAAATGAGTATGTATAAAAAGCCGTGTTTTGTTGTTAATCGGTGGAGTTTTGAATCAGAGATGAGATGAAGAATTTTTAATTTGTTATTTAAAAATAAAAATAAAAAAAAACAAATATGTTGTGATTAAAGAAAAAACAATAAATAAAAACAATAAATAATAACGTGATATTATTTAAACCTAATTATTGTAATTTTAGTGTATTTAATCTAATTATAGTCATAGTGATAGTGTTGATAACATCTATACAGACAACCGTTTTACGATTGAAAAAAGCTAAAAATACTTCGATACATGATTTTTGAGAAATATAATTATAAAACACTCTCAAAATTAATCCTATTAAATTTAAATCTAAACAATAATAATAATACAAGTAATAGTTCCAGTACATAGTAATACTAATAATAATAATAATAGTAATAATAATAATAGTAATAACGGAAATAATAATAATAATTCTGGAAGCTTCCATAAAAAAAAAAAAACAACGTGTATCCTAACTAAAATCAACTAGAACAACATCGTCATCTTCTACAACAACAACAACATAACAAAAAAAAAAACGAGTTCATTTTTATTTTATTTTATAATATTAAGGCTTATGTTGGTGGCGGGGTAAGTTAGACTTAGTATTGTTATTTAAGTTTGTGTTTTTTTTGTAAATTTAATTAAGAATTTATTTAAGTTATTTAAGTTTGTTTTTGTTGTAGTTTAAATTAAAATTTTGTGTAGTTAAGTTATTTAAGATTTTAGTATATTCTGTTTTTCTTAAATTCATTTCTGTTTCTTTTTTTTGCTTTCGTTTATTTATTTTATTTATTAAAGTAACTGTAATGAGGTCAATTATTTTGTTTTGATTTTTTTTCTTGTGATGTGATGGTTGCAAGTCTGGTTGCGTGCCGACTTGTCCAAGTGACCCCGCCTTCCCATCTTTTATAATCCCCGCGGTTATTCAAGCTTCCATTATGCTTTGCACACCCCACCCCTATCTGCTCCTGAGCTCTAGCCGGCTACTACACCGCAGCAAGGCCTCTAATGGGAGAATTCTGTTAACGCCATCGGGGTGCGGATCCTACTGGTGTCGTTTTAATGACATCAATTGGGACTCGCACCTTGATCCGTTACACCCTGCAACTCTTAATGGAGTTCTTTTGAATATCGCAGACAAAGTGATATTCTTGGGCCCTCCTGAAATACAGTGGCAAACCCAAAGTTTTTGGTAAAAGTGCAGAGAACTGCTGCCTGGTGTATTAGTGATGCACTTAGAAGAGCTCCTACTCAAGCACTGGAGATTCTCTTTCATCTCATCCCTCTTGATATCCTGGCCAAGCAAGTACTGCGAGTACAGCTATAAGTCTTAAATCAATTTCTCTGTCCTGTAACATTATGGGTTACTCATCTATTCTAACGAATAAAATCTCCAAATCTAACAACTATACCATCCCATGAAGTTAAATTTCAAGTTTTTTTAACTTCTTTACAGATGGCTCGAAAATTGATGGAAGTATCGGCGATGGGCTTTTTTGTGAATAATTAAATGAAAATCTCTCTTTTCGCCTCCCTGATCACTAAAGTATTTTTCACGCAGAGCTTATGAAAAGATAATATATATGCGCAACGGCGTAATATTAGCACAGTTGTTGGTTATATTACTGAACGTTATCGGTAAGCATAACAGTAGACTTGGTGTTTTCTGTCATAATTACTATCGAATTTGCAAGGACAAAGAAGAGAAAGAAACAATACTCTAGTTGTAATTTACCTGTCCGAGTCTAGTCAAAACTACTCAAGTTTTTGGGAGCTCACCTTCTGTGCGATCTGATAGATCTCAGTAAATTGAGCGTTAGAAAAATCTATTGCTTCGTTAGAAGCCCAAATTAGTTTTTGTAAGGTAGTGTGGAGAAGAAATCTTTGTGGTAGGGCCACAGACCATATGTGTCTAAGCCTCGTCATTTTGGATGACCACCTTGACCTAACCTAACCTAACTGCCATCTGCTTAAACGATTAATTTGTATATGGTTGTAATTGGGTTCTGGTAGCATGGTAGTTGATTAACCAATCATAAAATGATCGGGTGTAAGGGGGTTATAATTATGATCATGGAGATCTTAAAGAAAGTGATATTTAGTAGACTTTACGGTTGTGTTCCATAAGCCACTGAATGTAGGTGCCGCAAGAGGAATGAAATGCCAATGGGCTCATATATCTGTGACTCAGTTAAATATGTTAGCTTGAGTTGCCTGGGTCAAACACTGAGAGACAAATTCTCGAAGCTCGTTCTTTATCAGCTAATTCCTTTTAGCCAAAGAGATTAGAATAATATTTAATATTAAGGGAATATTTACCGGCTCAAGTAGATCTAACGTGTCAACAATTCTTGAAGTCTCAAAAAGGAATCTCTTTTAAAGTTGCTCGTTTCGGATAAGAATAAGTGGTAAAAAAAATCGTCTTGCACAGGATCGTACTTTATACCGAGCATAGATATGAAATTTGATTTTCCATCGAAATTTGGTGTGGCGCGCTTTACAGGAGTTCCATTTATATGGACCATTTAGATGTTTACATCCGAGTAAGAGATCAATATGGCATGATTTATGGTATTCAAAAACAGCTAGTGCATGATTGATTTAAAATCGTTAATTTGGAAAAAATAGTCGGTATAATATATGCTTGTGCGCTAATAATAAAGTCATGATGTACGCAAGATCTGACTTTTAAGTTAGATAGTCCCTTATACAATCCAGCCTGAGAATCAAATAGTGTTTATACTGATAAGAATGGCTTTCGTGTTAATGATGCAAATTAAGTTGAAGCTTTAAATCGTCTTGTCAAAAAGTATGATAAAAAGAGAGTGATAAATGAAGCTTATATAAAATATTTTCTAATCCAACCTTAAATAAATGAAATCCCTTTTGCATCCTAGGTAATTAATAGAGTTGATTCGCAGTCTAAAGGCACTCGAAATTTGGGCCAGTTTCCAAAATTATCTTCAATTTCTATTGCGGCCGTTGGAAGAAGGTATATAGAATGTCGATTTTAGTTCAAGACGATTGACAATTAGACGATTAGAAGGTAATTAAATTTCTGAGTGGGTAATATAAAGTGCTGGGTAATTGCTATTTTTTTTGTTTTTTTTGGGTTTGAACCCTGTAATATTTTCTGGGACCAAAGCTCTCCCAACTCTTTTGCGGTTAATTTTTAACGTTCCTACCTTAGGCCATCACCAGCCAAATGGAGGATTCACGAATACAGGTTTGCTTTTTAAATCCATCTGCACATTGCATTGCTCCAGATTGTAATCAGGTGACGAAAAATCCCATTTTCAACCCTCCCCCGTTGGGATTCGAACCCGGTACCTCCCGTCCCTAACACCACAGCCTTATCCACTATGCCACTTATTCGGTAATTGTTCTAATTAATACATGTATTTACGTCATTAGTAGAAAATACTGACCATCAAAATCATTCAATTCTGAGCCGGCTGTTGAATCTTATTGAAAAACGCTATCTTCAGTCGTAATGCCTAAAACGTAACAATTTGTTACACTTTTGCATTTAACAAAAGTACCAAGCCGGTTTCGACGTCTCCAACGTCATTGCCCTTGTTTAGCAAAAATAAGTTACAATTTATAGGTTAAATTTAGAAAACCAAGACTCCTCTCTTCCTTTGTTTTTTACCTTCGGTCTTTATCTCTTGCTCTTAATTCTCTCTTTCTGACGATATGCCGTATTTTTCTCTTTATTTATATATTTTTTGTTTGCGTTTTTAAAACTTGGTAAATGTTGTTCGACGTCAAAACTTACTGCTGGAGTCAAGAACTGATACAGCCCAACTTCAGTTCTAATAAGATACGAAAACATTTTTTATTAGTTTAATAGGGTTTAAATTAGAATCACCCAATGTTTGGTCTGGTACCATGTAGTTGTTTACTTATCCTTGAGGTGAAAAAACAATCTTTAAATGAGTTTCGAAAGCATTAGGGTTTTCTTCATCACTTCTTTCCCATTTTCCATTAGGAAGACTAATTGGCGAGCTCGAGTATATAGCCTCTTAAAATGCTTAGTTGTTTTTCATAAAAAATATTCTGGTCCTCTGTTGCCGAAAATTCATATAAATACTTTTTAACCCTTAATTGTTTCTTCTCTTGCCTCTCAGGATTTTAATTTTAATTTATATTTTAATTTTGGCTACCTTCTTTTCTATTTTATTCTGTTGGCATTTTGGCATTGCCTTCGTATTCTCCGTTTTTCCAGAATTAACATTTTGATGTTTCCACAAAGCACATTCAATTTTTCGAAACCACTGATGTCCAGCTTTGCGTTTTCTGGTGCTTCTACAAGAATATCTTTGAGGTATGCTTCCGCTGCAACAATATTTGCTGGTGTGCGAATAGGAATATCCAGTTAGCAATTCTCTTCAATTTGTCTAGTGACATTGGTCCCTTTTAATTTTTATATTTCTTAAACGTTTCAGTGTTGCTGTCGGTGAATGCTCGGGCGATAAATCATAACAATTTGTTACTATAGCATTTGATCACGCAATCCGTTTATCATACAAAAGCCTATTCGATTAGAAACTCACCAATCTTGAGCCTCATTGTGTATATCCATTTACGTGTCCGTATTCTTGACACTTTTCGATTTCGATTTGTTTAATTAGATCTCTATTTGATTCTTCTCTCAAATAAATTGATGGCACAAAATATCTACCATAGTGTGATCTTATTTATCGTGACAAAAGCACGTTCAAAGTCAGCAGTAATAACAAATTCCATTTTAGAATGATAATTGATGATTCGGATTGAGTTGATGTCATCAAGTTTTGCTGGGGTGAAACCAGCTTTTCTCAAGATTCCCAAAAGTTTCCTCAAGAGAAGACAATCCTTTCCATTTTTGGTGGTAAATTTCACACTTCTTGTACTATTGGTGTTAGTGTGCTTGAAGTTATAAATGGCTTGCCTTTAGAATATTTTAGCTTTATTGTGCTTCAGCTTTTCTCACTATTAATGCTCTTTATTTTGATTTCATTATGAATTAATCAAAAGCATCTTTTTAAGTAGTGTGTTGGCAATATTCTTTATTACACAATGGTCTAGTGGTCCAATGTTTTGATCTGCTGCTATTTCTTCAGTAGCCCTTAGAATACTTTCAGCAAACTTGCTTTGATCATTTCTTGCTATTTTATTTACTTAAAGGGTTGCATCTTCATAACTGCGTTTCACGTCTTGTATTCTAGATTATCCTTTATCTTTCTTTATTAATCCCTAAGGTTTTCGATTGCATTCTTGGTATAGCCTAATGCATTCAAAGCAGTGTTGATGTAAGCCTTTTCACAGGAAGAATCCATCGTTGATATTTTTTATTTCTCAATGTGTTTCTATTAAAATTCTTCCTGTTTGAGGTAATGTGAGATATTGCAGCTGGTATGATATGCTGGTATGATAAGAAATTGTGATACTCGTAGTTAATAGTCAATGAGAATTTCACCTCATGTGATAGGCCTTACATATAGTCAATGTAGTGACGTGAGGTATTTTTGGTTAATTATTAACCATATGTCTGATATATGGTATGTCTGATTTTTAGTTTGGTCATCCACATTTTTTGTCAATTTTTGTGGAGAAACCTACTGCCACCATTAAACAGTTTATTTGTGATACGAATGCAAACGAGTCTTAGTAATTGAAACTCTACATGGTAAAGTTTCATTTATTTGTCTACTCGTACTAGCAAACAGTAAAACATTTGAACATCAAAACTCTGAGACATCAATTCTGTTATAGTTTTTGCTGTTCTAATGTAATGTAACCCAATGGCATAGATTATTATTATATTATTCTTCTTATATTTAATTCTTCAGATTAATGAAATATTAGTCCATTAAATCCTAATAAGTTTCCAAAGCTGCTGAATGAGGTATACTGGAGGAAGATGCTGGTCCCATCATTGTTGCAGGATTTTTTGATTAAAGATGATATCTTAAATTAAATATCTTAAATTCTTTCTTGGCTCTTATATGCTTAAATAATGGTGAAAGCTATTCAAGGTGCGTTGGTCTTAGCCAAAATTAGAATAATCATATAAGAAGTGAATTTGCCTTCAACCTAAATAAAACCCTTTCAAAGAAAGCTCTTAATTACCATTAGAGATTTGTTTAGGATTATCAAAGAAAGGTAAACAGGTGATTATTTTTATTGCTGATTTTTAAATACAACGAATAACCTTTAAAAATTGAGATATATCTTTTATATACTTTTCAGGGCCTATTTTTATGGGGGTAGGGGTTGCTTTCGGAGAAGCGCTAGATTTCCTAGTTTTATACAAAAATCGCGATATAACCTTTTGTCAACTTGGCACGATCTTTCTTACTGGTTAAAACAATAGGTCCGGCGTAATCTACACTTCATTTGGAAAATGGTATTGCCGGTGTCACTCTGCCGGATGGTAAATCACCCATAAACTGCTTCGCTGTTTTATCCCTCATCTAACAACATTGAATGCACCTTTTAAATTTGCTTTTTACTAGTGCTCTGATCCTCACAATCCAATATATTTCACGGATAAGATGAAAAGTATGTGATGGGCCTAGGTGGAGATATTTTATGTGGATAAAGGAAATAATCTTTCTACTTAGGATGTGAGAGTTTGGTATAATGAATGACGGGTGTTTAAAATCATAAAAATTCAATGTATCCCAACGCGTAACAAACAATTTACGTCCAAAAAAGGTGTAAGCGATGACAGTTTGTTATTAGTAGCTAGTGTTGCCTTCTTGGCCAGTAATTTTATATTGCTTGCGTATTCTTTCATCTGTACCCATCTTTATTAGACCTTCATTAGCTTTTCTAATTTCCTTACAGGTTATCGCTGTGCATTTTCGTGAACCCTTCTTTAGTATCGCGTTTTCAATAAATCTATGGAGAAAACTTACTTAATATGCGTTTGGCCTTGCTAACTGAAAATGTTTTACGTAATACTGCTTCATAGACGCTTTCACCGTTTGAACAATTTATATGATACAGTGGAATGGATAACCACAAAGTATTATCATAATAAAAGGTTGGCCACAAACGTTTTCCATTTAGTAGGGTGGTCTGACTACCGTTGAGCCGATCCAGCTATACATAGCTATACACTTTGGGAGTGTTTTTCTTACTTTACTTATTAGTTTAGCCAAAAGGTAAGCCCCGCATAACTCTAATCTCGGAGGGGACTCTTGTTTGATAGGAGCTACCTTTGTTTTTTACGTAATGAGCTTGATTCGAATTGGACCATATACATCTCTGAATCGCAGTTCTGTACAGCTACATAGGCTTACTCACTTGCATCGCCAAACGTGAAGCTACATACCATGTTGGTTTATGCGTCGAAAAATTCGTAGTTGTTTAAATTGCGGAAGTTCTGCATTCAGTTTATCCCACCCTAAAGCGGTATCGTTTGGCAACTCATCGTTCGTATCTTGGCAGTTATACTCGATCGTGATAGGAGACCAATCGGATCAAAACTCTTAGATGCGTTTGAAATTAATGTTCACTTCGTCGATACCTTTTCGGTAAAATATATTTGATCATCTTATGGGAATCCCATTGAAGTCCCAATTTTTTTTTGGTGGAATTCGCTTCTTCGACGGAACCCAATGATTTACACCTTTCGTATACAAGTTGATCACGCAATTCAGTAGCATTAGATCCTCATTTTCGCAAGTAGAATCCTCCGAGTCACAGCCAATAAGTTAACTTGTCTTTTAAAAATGCAGCTTCTTTGATCGTATTAGCACCGGAGAGATAGTCGTCTATGTAAAATTGATTATTGATTTCGTCAGCAATTAGTAGTTGATACTCTTCTTTAAAAGCGAATGATGATTTGCTGCAGAGGTCTGATTACCAAAAATACTGAACTAGATATCCCTAATAACGGTAGTTAGTTTATAATGAAATAAACGGTCACTACATTTTTTTGCCATAATATTCGTTAGTATTTTAGGTCTTCTTCGGTTAGCATGACTTGTCTTTACATTTTTTCGATATCAGCTGTGATCGCAAATTTGTTAATAAATTGATAGTATTTGATTTACAAGATGGTAGACAACTTGTTAGTTTTGGAAGAATAGCATATATTTCATGGATTTGACGGGTCAAGGTTGCAGGACAATTTACTTAACATTATTCTACATTTCTAAACTCCAAAGTAGGTCTTCTCGAGTGATATCGAGTAGACGTATATATGCAATTGGATGCTTTACGCGAACATAAGCGATTTCAACGAATCTTTTATAAGACTGTGTATCTTGCAACTTCTGTCTGTTCTCAAACTACTCAGCTCTTTCTTCCTCAAGGGTGAAAATTACTATGTGAACCTAAAAAAATGTGTTCCAAACAATTTATATAAGTACAATTCAGTCAATGACATAGAGATTTAATCTGAATTTGATCATTTAAGCCCCAACACGATTCAGGCATTAGGTCTTAAGTGAGATATTTACAACAACAAGTTTTTGTTCTCATTTCATAAAATTTACAACAAGAATTTACAACAAACGCGAGATTCCATCTTCGCTGTCATATTTGATCCGTTGGGTATCAGGCGCCAGTCGTAATCATAGCTTAAATATTCTGGCAGACTTTTTAGTTTCATTATGTTTCGTGGGTTTAAACATTGACGTCAGATATGCTCGATCAACTTTATGAGTTGCTGAATGACTTTCATAAATTATAATAATTAACACCAACAAATGCATCATCTCAAGCCAGCTCCAAACACTCGAGCTTCATGGTTTTACAGACACAAGCCAAGATGTGTATGAGACCTTCATTTACATTCACGTCAACAATCACAACGATGGCTTTAATTATGTAATTATGTAACCGAAAGGTCACATTGATAAAAAACCAACATTAATCAGTGAAACTGTCAAACCAAATAATGCTTATTGAAAGCTGTAGACTATAATTTTTGACAGGTGTTGACAGTTACGAATAAATACGAATAAAATTTTGTTTTTTGATTACTCTAAAAACAAAAAATTATTCATTATACATAGTATCCCTCATTCCACCCATCCACCATACAATTATATAGAATATCTCAATCTTAAAGGCGTTAAAGCTTGATTCTAATAAATATGTAAACATATATGCTATTTATAGAAACTCACAAGATGGTTAAATATGTAGGATGTGAACATTTTTTTTTTTATTTTGGGTTAACATTTCGAATGGTATATACCCACCAACGCAATATTATTTGGTTTATTTACTATCTGGTGAACATACAAACATAATTGAAATGTACAAAATATTTCAACATAATATATGTATGTAACATGTTACCGTGTTTGTTATATTATGTGTGTCGTTTAGGTACTTCAAGTAGACCGCGTCTAACAAATTTATTGACTATAATGATTATTAAAAAATTTTGCATCGCTGATTTTCGAACGTAATTATTTTAAATTACAATGAGCAGTGATTTGTAGAGTCATAGCAACTCCCAAATATATTCGGGGCTCAATATTCCTCGAACGTAATTAACAATTTTTTACCAATTTTAATTTAAATAGCAATAATATAATTGGTGTTTTAGTATAAAGTTAAAAGTTATCGTAATAATAGAGAGGAGAACGGTAATTAATTTAAAACAAAAACAAAACGAAATCAACAAATTAATTAGGCCAGCAAGTAATCTATGTACGTATTATCGGAAAAATTTTCCGAAAAAAAACCAAATCAAAGATTTTTAATGAATTTGTCCTTTTTATTTTTTTGGAAAAATAATTTTCAATTAAAAATTTTTTCAAAACCATCCTTTTTCTCTTCATTTTCCTATTGTTGCTTGCTCTCGATTATTATTTTTTTTTTTTGTTTCCAATTAAATTGGAAACAAACAATTTAATTAAGAAATAGAATTTATTTATCAATTAAACAAATACAAAACAACATAAACAGCAATAAAAAGGCAAGCAGGAATTGTTCTCTATGTTTAATTATATCTAATCTGTGTGTTCTGTGTGCTTTTTTGTTTTTTAATAGGATAATCCTATTATTGTGTTATTATTTAAATATTTAGTTTTATAACAAATAATAGAATTTGAAAATATTTTAAATGATATTTATGTGATAATGTTTTGAAAATGTAAATAAAATGAAATATAATATTTTTGTGTTTGCATTTATAATAAAGTTCATCGGATACATTTATATGGGGTTGTTTAAATCTGGGTCATCAATAAGTGCTCAAAAACATGTTGATTGGGACAGTACGTGTAGCTATTATACGTGTAGCACATCCCACGTTGCGGATAGGTAAAACTGAATGGCTAATGGAAAGCTATTGTTTGCTTCCCATGGCTAAATGGTTAGCTTCCTTAATCTTGCAATACATAATCTTACAAAACAAAATCTTGCATTACAAAATTTAAAGTGGTCAACGCAAGATACAAATTTAATATAAAACATATGCCCGAAAACAATTACTTTCATTCATAACAATGGTCTTTATTCATTACTGTAATTAGTTTACTTTATCGTCGTTACAATTATACGTAACGCACCCGATCCCATAAATGCACCCAAAATTCTTATATGCAAGATAAAATATCTACACTGTGATATGATTATAGATCATGTTTTCCGAATGAGGCGCCACGATTAAAGTATTTAGTATACCATGTTATTCACAGGAGGCAGCACGATCGAAGTATGTAGTATGTAGCGAACAGTCCCATTACTGTAACTGTCACTAACAGAAATATATCTGATTCATTGGTTTATACACCCACAGGCGGTTATTGGTTACTGACTGCTCAGTCTAGGGGGGTTCTTTTGGGTGATAATGAATCAATATGTTAATAAACCGCACTAAATTCGAAGGATGATTGCAATCAACTTACCCACACAACAAATACTTACCCCAGTCTAAGCTCCCATATTTATCTTTTTTTTACGAAATAAAAATGTTCATTTCAAAAAAATTATATATAATGATATATTTACAAATTCAAAAAAAAAAATAAACAAAAATTTCAGTATACAAAATAAAAGGAAAAAAAAACTAAAAATACACTTAACTTACCCCTCACCAACATACGCCTTAATATTAATTACAATTTTGCTTAATTATTTTGTTGTTGTTGTTGTTGTTGTGACGTCATCAATTTTGTTTTACTTGATTACTACCGCAGCGTTTAATTGTTGTTGAAATGATAATTTCGTGGTACTATTTTTTTATGTAAGAACGCAACAGCTGTTGTTGTTACGGAGCTATTGTTACGGAGCAATATTGTTTCTATTTCCAATTCTGCCGTTATTTTATGCCGATGGTTATAGGTATATTTCGTTATTAAACTCCACGTGCTAATTTTTTTTTTCCAGTTGATTTATCGTACAATATTTGTTTTATTAATCTTCTTGACTATACTATTGTCAGTCACCAATTAAACATTAAACTAATATATAATCACACACTCAATAGAGTACAGTTTATGTAGATATATATATTTTAGAAATATAATTTAGTTGTTTTTTTTTTTTTTTTTTATTTTACAAATTTTTATTTTAAATTGTTAAATCACCGAAACTATTATTCTTTTCTTTTTTTTTTTGTTTTTACTTTTAAACATACATTACTTTTAAAATTTTATTTTTTTCAAGCTTTTTATAACAACTTTAGCACTTCATTACTAATTTTTATTTGATTTCTTCCGAACAACTGACTGCTTATTCAACAACGTTCCGCCTTTTTATCCTCTCGGGTCACACACATCATTAAACAGATTGTACCGTACAATTTTTTATAATTTATGATTATTAAATCGAACACGTTGGATGTCAAGAAATAGGAGACGTTACAAGTATGATATATTTTTCAAGAGGGGGCAGCACGATCAAAGTATATAGTACCAATCGGTACCAGAAGATTTTTTTTTTATATTGTTCTTCAAAATATTTCGTGTCAAACGGAAAACATAAAATATTACAAATTAACAATAATTACAAAACAGATCAAAATAAGTGAGAAAAAACACTAAATCTTAGTGTACGTTCCCACCATCCAGTTGGTTGTTTTTTCACCAAAGCGCCTCACACGGATAGTATATGTACACAAAACAATTGTTTCTGACTACAAAAATTTGTTACTCACACATAAAAAAAAAACAATGCGAGGAACAACCATCTTGTACTAATGGAAATAACTTTTGCTGTTGTTTTTTTTACATTGGTACTAAAATTTCCTCTAGGAATCTCTTTATTTATTTAGTAAATAAAAGCTATTTATTTTTTTAAGCACCAAAATCCAATAATTTTTTATTAAACTTTAAACATTTTAGATTTGCAACCATTTACAACGAATTTTTACGAATGTTTAAATTTATGATTCTAACACACATAAAAAAATTAAAAAAATTTCCCTTTGTAAAAAAAAGGCTTACATAACAAAACAAAATGTAATATTTTAAAGAAACCACATTGTTTGAATGAAAATGATAGTCGGCCATGATTTTTTCCTGTTTTAAATTATTTTGTTGTTGTTCGAGATTATTCCAATATAATTTTTTTTTGTTTTATTTTATTTTATTTATTTATTATTATAATTTACACAAATAAGTCAACGCCTTTTTACAATGTTATATCATAATATTTTCTTAAGTGCAACGCCGTTTGTTACATACATAGATCATAAGTGACTCTTAACTAATATTCTAATAACTAATATCTTACCGACATTTGATAAAAGACTTAAAGGCCGGTAGTTCCGAGGATTAGTTGAGTTTTTTGTTTTTTAATAATGGGAAAATTTTACCGTGTTTCCAGCATGTCGGGAAAGATCTATTGTTCAGCAAGTTATTGAAGATGGTACAAATTTCTGCTATTATCGATTCTGGAAGATGTTTTAAGACAATACTGGGTATCTGATCTAACCCATACGATTTTTTGTTGTTTGCACAGGTTAGTATCGCTTTTAGTTCCTGAAATGTTCATACAATAATCCTGATGTGTCATTTGTTGCTCATTTACTTTATTTTGGTTGCTAAATATTGATTTTGTGATATTGCGCGCTTTTATGTGTGCTTGCTGTTTTTTTATGTTTTGTATTGTTTCTGTTATTATTCTTTCATTACTATAAGATTACCCAAAGAGGGGTTTGGGTTTGTATGCTTCTCAATGATGTGCCCAATGATATTTAATTATCTTGTGTGTTAAAACAGTTGTAGTTGTTTCCTATTTTTGGCATTTATGTTCATTCTATATTTAAGTTGGTTATATTTTTTGCTTCGCTTTCATTTATTTCAAGCATGTTAATGTCTCGGTTAGTAGATCATCTTCTAAAAGTTTTGAGATCTGTAAACATTTTGAGCCCTGTTCTTATGGCTTCTACTTTACTTTTCCAGTGCTTGTTTATTTACAGTTTTATATTTCAAATGATAATTTCGTTTGTTCTTTTGATTTGTGATTTTAAGAAGTTTATTTGCTGTGGGTTGTTACTTCCAATACTTTTTAATCTTTTTATTGTAGATATGATATTACTTTTGTGTTTATATAGTCTATCGATCGTTTTATTTGTAAAGCATTCCATATTATTCTTTCTTCTTATTTTAGGTGAGTTTATTTTTAGGTTTTTTTTAATTATTTCTGTCAAACAATTTATGCCATTTCTTCATTGGTAAGATTTTTATCGTTTAGAGTTGATTTGTTCTACATAGAAGATTTAAATATATTTTTTCTAGTCTCCCCTTCCAAGAGTGCCAGTTGTTATTTATAAATTGAAAAAGAGGTTTTGTTGAACTATTCCTGATTTTAATAATTTCAATGTGATCGCTTTCATCGTATAATGTTGGAACTTCTCCTCTCTCGTCAGTTTTTATGATTAAACGCATGTCCACAATTGCTAAGTCTAAATAGCTATTGGCTGCTTGGAATGTAGGTGTCTCTGATTTGTAAATTTGGGATTCGTATTCCACACTATTGTCGCATTGCCATTTGTTTAAATAAATACCTTTCTGGTTGTTAACGCTTTTTCCTCAGTTTTGATGTTTAACGTTTAGATTTCCTGCAATAATATAAAAGTTTTTTTTCACTATTTTGTTACTTCCGGAGCAATGAAGATTACTAATTTTTTGCTTTAAATTGAATTTATTTTGAATTATTATTGCTGTTCCTCACAGCACTGGTTTATTTCCAGGACAATCCTGTCTGATAATGTTGTAGTTTTTAAATTTCATTTCATATTTGAATAAAATGTCTGGTTCATGGTTGATCTTGATTTAGTAGGTTTTATCGTCTTGCAACACTGATGATTGAGTTAACGTTCACTGCTATTATTTTCAATTTATTTATAGATGATTGAGCATACTTAATAGTTGTGAAATTCACTTTGTTGTTGTATAAAGGTTGCCATTTGATCAACTCGGGTTGATTTTGCATTATTAATTGATCTGTATTCGATTGATTTAATACCTCGGCAAATGTTCCATGTTGTTGATTTACTTGTAACTTTTTGAATTTTTTGAATCGGTGGTGAAATTTTTTTCTTTGGTTTCTTGTTGCAAGTTTAAAAGCATATTTTGGTAAGTTGGGCAGCCTTTAAATGATGCTTAGTTTCCCGTGCTTCTGCAGTTTACACAATAAATCTTATTTGTTTCGATCGTATTTTATTTTACATTCATCCAGATTACCTTGTGTATCACGTTTAACGCATCTGTAATTAAGGTTACAGTTGGCTGCTGCATGACCAAATCTCTGGCATTTACGGCATTGCACAATTCTGTTATTATTTCTTTTTCGATTTTCCCATGATATTCTTTGTCAAAATATTTTTAATATTATAGACTCGAGACATGTCCGTATCAGGTGCGAATTGAACAATGTAAAGAGGGAGTTTGGGTTGGAATTCTTGTCTCAAAACACGAGAAGAGTTGCGACAGGTCTTGAAGCAGGGCAATAGCAATCGGACCTTTTGGTCCTTTGCCCGCAAAGTAGAGGAACACTGCTTGAATAGTAGGAAATCATCAATACTACCTCTGAATGATGGGGACTTTTCTACAGCTCAAGAAAAATCCAATCTCTTCGCCCGAAAATTTGCAGCATACTCTAATTTACCTGATTCAAACTTAATACCCCCGATTATCTATCTAGCCAGTTCATCGATGCGACGCATTATATTTAGATCTAGAGTTGTTGCTTAAGTCCTTGCAAGAATTAACACCAATAAGTCAGCCGATCCGGATTGTATTCCCCCAATTGTCCTCAAATATTGCTGTAAATCTTTGTCTAAGTCACTATCATATCTGTTTCACCGATCTATGTCTTATGGCATTTTCCCTTCCATCTGGAAAACTGTTAACGTACATCCTGTGCCAAAAAAGGCAGTAAATCGAACCCTTCAAATTATCGCCCAATCGCTATCGTCTCGGTGCTTTCTAAAGTACTTGAGACCCTAATCAACTTCCAGCTGATGAAATATTTGGAAGCTAATCATCTAATTTTTGATTGTCAGTATGGATTTCGCGGAGGGCGTTCAGCAGGTGATTTAATTAATGTTGTTACTGAACAATGGAACCGAAGCATTCATCAATCTGGTGAATCTCAAGTCATTGCACTCGATATCTCAAAAGAATTTGATCGCGTGTGTCACAAGGGTTTGCTGTGTAAATTCAGGGCAGTTGGCCTTCACGGTTCGTTAATTTCAATTCCATTCTTAAATGGGGTGAAGCCAACAGAGTTGAATTTAATCCCAACAAATTTCAAACCTGTGTTTTTTCTGACCGAACTTATGGTTATTCACCGTCTTTTCTGACTGGTGAATCCAGCTTGGCTACGTCTGACACATTTAAGATTCTCAGTTTAACTATTTCAAAGAAAATATCTTGGGCTGAACAAATAAACAAAGCAGCAATTGGTGCAGCCAAATTTCTTGGATTTCTACGACGATGTAAGTTTTACTTTAATCCATCCGAACTACTTACAATATATAAGACCTACATAAGACCCAGGTTGGAGTATAATTCTCATATTTGGGCTGGAGCACCGAAAACTCATTTAACTGCACTCGATCGGGCCCAAAACCAAGAATCTCGAATGATTAAAGACGTAAAATTATTATCTGAACTTGATTCTCTTTCCCATAGGCGTAATGTGGGAGCCTTATGCGTGTTTTACAAGTACTTTCATGGTCATTGTTCATCGGAACTTTATGAATTTATGCCTGGTTTGCCAAAGCCCGCGCGTAATTTAAGACGCCTGGTACACCGATACAACCTGGAAATTAAATTCGCGAAGACCAATAAATCTAAAAATCCATGTTTGGTTAGGAGAACGCGAATGTGGAATAAACTGAACGACGAGACGTTTCCCTTGGAATACAATTTACAGAGATTCAAACTTAATATCAAAAGTAAACAACTAGAAGACTGAAAACCTTTATTCCTTTTATTCCTCTCTTACCTTTTTCCCTCCTAATCCTTCCTTTTACCTTTTGCAGTAGTGCTGTGTGTTTGTTGCTAAAACTTTCATATAAAGGATATACATACATATATCCTAAGTGCTCTGAACATTTATAAAAAAAAAGAGTAGTTACATATATGTATATCTAATATGGAAAATTTTAGATCTATTTCTATTTTATCTGCAGTTGCGAAAGGCTTTGAATGTCTGGTTTGTTAGCTATATCACTAATTTATTAAAAAACAAAATTATTCCACAATAACTGGGTTTCTTTCCCCGTCGGTCATCTGCCAATCGCATGGAATTTATTAGGTTCACAATAGAACTTTTTGGCGATGGGTTGCAGGTTGATGTTTTGTTTTCGATTTTAAAAAACCGTTTGGCAAGTGGCAGCTTTTCTCATGAAATTCTATTGTCAAAACTGTATCTGATTGGTGTTCTTTCTCGACTGATACTTTGTGTTTTCTATCTTATTTATCTGATCGAGTCGAGACAACTGGGTAATTCTGTTTCGAATACAAATGATGTTAGTTTTGGTGTTCCACAAGGGATAAATCTTGGCCCCTGTTATTTCTCAATGACGTCATAAATTATTTTAAGCATTCTCAATGTTAACTTTATGCTGATGATTCAAAGATATTCTGACCAGTCTCTGTATGGTTGAGAATACGGCTAAGAGAAACTAGTTAAATAATAGATAACAGATGATTGATGGCACACTGCAGTTGCTGACAAGAGATGCCCAAATGCAAAGCAGTTCAGTATAATTGTGACTGTCTTATGCTAACAGTAGTTTGAATATTGGCTACCGGGAATCCAGAACAATTCTGTCATTACTGACATACCTATCCTTTCGCTACCCCAACAAATATTTATTAACTCTTGGTTTATTTACTTGTGTCTTAATTATAAACGAATATTTGTTTCCCAATTTTATTTGCTGCCGGGAATTGCATCTTTGCTGATCAATTTATATTTTCTGATAAAGTTCCAAAGTTAACGGACTTTTGTCAATTTTGCCTCATTGGTTTCTGACCAAGTTCTAATTTTTTTTTTTTGAATTCTGGAAAACTGAAAATGGGCACATGCAAACGCAAAGTAGCAAAAAACAAAACATTCGAAAATCGTGAGAATGAAAAAAGAAATTTTATATGATATTTACTGACATAAATACAAATAAATGCAGTCCTTAAATATGGTACATGGTTAGAAAATTTGTATGTATCCGGCTGTCATCTACCTGAAATGCATTTGGAATATGGTTCCTTTGTGTTTTATTTAAAGTGATATTATTGCCCTTTGTGATTCATAAAATACCTAATGCAAAATAAGTTTTTGAGTTAAGCTGTAAGGTTTAAGAATATTAATATTTCAATTTATTAGAATTAATTTATTAAGAAAGACATTTAAAATAAAGTTCGATATAAATTCTAAATGTCAAATTATAATTAAAAATGAGTTTTGTTTAAGGAAAATTTTTTTTTTTTAATTAATCCAAATCTGTTAGTCTTGCAAATAAATTAGAAAAATGTAAATTTGTCGGTGCTTTTTCAACGATCACCTCCTTCCCCTATCTCCACACAATACATATTTCAATTCTAATCTTTAATTTAAATTCTTTTCATTATAACAATTAAATATAATGTTATTATTTTCTACTTGTTCTTATTCTAATGTTTAAAAATTACATTACATTATTTATTCTATTTATTTTTTTTTTCATTTTTAATTGTCTAACAAAACACAAAACAACTTATTATTGTTTATTATGAAAATATTTGTTTCGTTGTCATCTTATTAATATAACTTCTCTTGCGCGAACAATAACACAAATAAATAGGCTTTTCGTCTTAATTAAATCCGCACACAACACAAAACAAGATTTTAAAAAAAAATAAAAATTTATTTTAATTAATACATTTATTTTGCTTTTATTCCCTTAAAAAAAACAAAAACAAAAAAATTAATTTAATTGTTAAATTATACAACAACACAAAAATTAAAATTTGAATTGTTTCTGATTTAATTAGATTTTGAATATATTTTTAATGGGGGTAGTCTTTTTAGATTAGGTTTAATCGAATTATGTATAAAGACAGTGAACAATAAAGAAGATGACTAAAAAAAATTTGATTGGATTTCGTCGAAGCAATTAGTGGGTTTTCTACGACATGGTTGAGGTAATCTTTTCGATACAAAACCAGTAATAATAATTATGTTTAAAAATATGGTAGAAATCGGCCCTACTGAACTGTAATTAAAAAATGTAACTTCCAACTGAAATTTTAGTTCAATATGCAGCTAATGTTGTAACTATTAAGCAAAAAAAGCTAAATTTAGGGAGATCGAATGGTATGTACTTGAAAATATAAAAAAAAATCGCTCAAATAAAGGTCATGGCAATTAGTTTTTATCCGAATTGTCAAAAAAGGTTATAATAGAAGACCTCAAACGACAGGAGCTACAATAAGATAAATGTAGAAAATATTTTAAAATATTATAAAGTCTCTCATATTCTCATATTATCTTATTCTCTTATTCTCTTATTCTCTTATTCTTTTATTCTCTTATTCTCTTATTCTCTTATTCTCTTATTCTCTTATTCTCTTATTCTCTTATTCTCTTATTCTCTTATTCTCTTATTCTCTTATTCTCTTATTCTCTTATTCTCTTATTCTCTTATTCTCTTATTCTTTTATTCTCTTATTCTCTTATTCTCTTATTCTCTTATTCTCTTATTCTCTTATTCTCTTATTCTCTTATTCTCTTATTTTCTTATTCTCTTATTCTCTTATTATCTTATTCTCTTATTCTCTTATTGTCTTATTCTTTGATTATCTTATTCTTTGATTCTCTTATTCTTTTATTCTATTATTTTCTTTTAATCTTATTCTTTTATTCACTTTTCTACTTATTATCTTGTTCTCTTATTTTCGTATTTTCTTTTTATCTTATTCTTTTTTCGCTTTTTCACTTATTCGTTTATCCTTTTAAACTCTTATTCTCTTATTTATTATTCTCTTATTATCTTATTCTCGTATTCTCGTATTCTCTTATTCTCTTATTCTCATATTCTCTTATTCCGTTATTCCCGTATCTCCATATTCCCTTATTCTTTTTTTCTCTTATTATTTTATTCTCTTATTCTCTTATTCTCTTATTCTCTTATTCTCTTATTCTCTTATTCTCTTATTCTCTTATTCTCTTATTCTCTTATTCTTTTATTCTCTTATTCTCTTATACTCTTATTCTCTTATTCTCTTATTCTCTTATTCTCTTATTTTCTTATTTTATTATTTTCTTATTCTCTTACTCTCTTATTCACTTATTTTCTTGTTCTCTTATTCTCTTATTATTTTATTCTCTTATTCTCTTATTCTTTTATTCTATTATTCTCTTATTCTCTTATTCTCTTATTCTTTTATTCTCTTATTCTCTTATTCTCTTATTCTCTTATTCTCTTATTCTCTTATTCTCTTATTCTCTTATTCTCTTATTCTCTTATTCTCTTATTCTCGTATTCTCTTATTCTCTTATTCTCTTATAATCTTATTCTCTTATTCTCTTATAATCTTATTCTCTTATTCTCTTATTCTCTTATTCTCTTATTCTCTTATTTTCTTATTTTATTATTCTCTTATTCTCTTATTCTCTTATTTTCTTGTTCTCTTATTCTCTTATTATTTTATTCTCTTATTCTCTTATTCTTTTATTCTCTTATTCTCTTATTCTCTTATTCTCTTATTCTCTTATTCTCTTATTCTCTTATTCTTTTATTCTCTTATTCTCTTATTCTCTTATTCTCTTATTCTCTTATTCTCTTATTCTCTTATTCTCTTATTCTCTTATTCTCTTATTCTCTTATTCTCTTATTCTCTTATTCTCTTATTCTCTTATTCTCTTATTCTCTTATTCTCTTATTCTCTTATTCTCTTATTCTCTTATTCTCTTATTCTCTTATTCTCTTATTCTCTTATTCTCTTATTCTCTTATTCTCTTATTCTCTTATTCTCTTATTCTCTTATTCTCTTATTCTCTTATTCTCTTATTCTCTTATTCTCTTATTCTCTTATTCTCTTATTCTCTTATTCTCTTATTCTCTTATTCTCTTATTCTCTTATTCTCTTATTCTCTTATTCTCTTATTCTCTTATTCTCTTATTCTCTTATTCTCTTATTCTCTTATTCTCTTATTCTCTTATTCTCTTATTCTCTTATTCTCTTATTCTCTTATTCTCTTATTCTCTTATTCTCTTATTCTCTTATTCTCTTATTCTCTTATTCTCTTATTCTCTTATTCTCTTATTCTCTTATTCTCTTATTCTCTTATTCTCTTATTCTCTTATTTTCTTATTGTCTTATTCTCTTATTTTCTTATTCTCTTATTCTCTTATTTTGGCTCTATATTTTACGAAGGTCACTTACCAATATCAGTAATTTTCACCCAAATGATCAAGCGTGTGATTCATAATTTTTTTAGAGTAACTGGTCTCTTACTCGATAAAAACGTAAAAAGAGAAAGTATAAATGATAAATTCAATTTTGGGTCCACTGTGTTGGTGTTCAACCAAATAGATCAACTGGATGTCAAACGGATTTGTAGTAGTATACTAGGACTGCAAGCTTCATCTAAGCAACTATCCAACTTCAAAAAACTTCAAGCATAGTTTTAGTATTTTCGTGTAAAAAATTGGTTCTTTGGCACACCTAAAAGGATGTCGACAACCTGATTACCTAATTAAACATTTAAATTTTAAAGACTTTGATAAATAGGATAGCTATTTACTTGACAAAATGATAAAAAAATTAATTCGTAAATCTTTGATATATACACAAATTTTTGATGAGATATTAAATACCGCCTAACACTTGGTTAAACTTCATTGTCATTGTAACGTGGTACTTTCTCTCATGTATTATTGTGAACCTTAAACAAATTATGGAATAATAGATGAGTAACCTACAGTTTGTATAGTTGAGTAGCCGTGTCATTCAAATGATACATTTAGCATCGGTGCTGTTAACCCATTTCGTATCACTGTACTTAGTACACACTAATATTTGACCATGGTCAAATATTACGGCCATCGCTCATCAAAATAGTTTATCAGTGAAAAGCCTGGACGATTTGGGTACAAGAACTGGATGTTGTGCAGTTCACTAAAGGAATTGTTACAAATTTGATACTTATTGTAGTGCAAAACAAAATAATAATAACAATGTAAGTGATAGTTCGCCATTAGGGTCTAAGGTAGTGTTAGAACTCTTAAAGCCGCGTATCCACTATAGAGATTTTACGTGGAGGTAGAGAAAACTCTCGCGTAGAGTAGTGTATACACCTTGTAGAGCTCTACAGTAGAGCTCTACACGCACTCTACGTGAGAATTCTATTGCGTAAAAAACTCTTAGTGTACACGCTATTGTTTTAGGTGTTGTAGAGCTCTACATTACCTCTACACTCTATCTAGCATGTTTGATAAAGTTTTTTGCTCTACAGTAGAGAAAGTAAATGTATAGGGCCACGTAATTTAAAATTGAATTGGTCATTTCTTTCGAACGCATGAGTGCATTGACAATTAAATATTTAATGACATTTCTATTTGCATTTCAATGGTCATTCGCTTTCAATATTGTTGAAATGTTTAAAATATTGTGATTGGGAACCATTTGAATTTTTGCAAAACACCTTATACCTATCTACCTATTATTCTCCGGCTGAAACATATTTTAAAAGAGGAAGATTTTAAAAAGGGATTCACTAAAAATTTTAATCTTGAAATTATGGTAAATTACGAGTGAAATTTAGGTTATATTTTTTTATCAAAAAAGACTCGAAGATCACGAAATCCTAGTCTGATTAGGATACACCATATCCTAGTTGGATTTCAGGCTTTGAAAAGCTGGGTTCCACTCAAAAATAGCGAATTTATGTCAAGAGCGAATTTTTGTCTTAGGGCTCCTTACAACTACTGATACAAGGCACAGGCTTTTGTCTTTATATGTTGGCAAACATATAAAGACACAAAATGGTTGTTAGCAGTTCTCTTAAATTAGGTTTTAGCTGTGGTCATCTCTAATTGCGGTAAGGAATCGCCTACGAAATGAAATTTCCTTTTTGCAGATGTATCTTGTATACTTGCAGGTCAAGGTACTGTTAGTAATTCATTTCAAAATTCCTGAATATTCTTGCGTCACTAATTTCTCTCGAGCACTTGACATTCGAAGGGGATACTTTGTAGAATTTTCTTTTCGAACTCATTCGATTAGTTTGGTAAAGCAATATGTAGTCTGAAGATTTTCGTAACTGCGTTCTTTCTTTTGAATGATCGGAATAATCAGTTGCAGTAACATATTGAAATAACTTTATGATATACGTAGACAATTATCATACGCGTTTGTAACGTTTTTCTTAATTTCATTCGTTGGTTCACGATAAAATCCGGCATTTTGCTTGCTTTTCGTGATCCACTCGAGCTCCCAACACTTTCTGTTTTTCTTGTTTTCTTTTTCAAGTAAAAAAATAACGGCACTGGCAGCTTGTTGTTGGCAAAAACTCATTTTAATTTAATTTTTATTTTATTTTGACGAACGAAAAACTGAAAATAAAATGTCTGAAAATAAAACATTATTAATCGAAAATAAAATATAGTAGTAGCCGAACGCTCTACCGTAGAGAAAAACAGGTCTACAGTGGACACAGTCTGTAGAGCGCATGGTAGAGTTCTACTTAAATTTTCTCTACATCTACTCTACGGAAAGCGGTAGAGTCATAGAAACGCTCTATAGTGTACACACTGCTTGTAGAGACTCTACACTCTACACTCTACGCTCTTCCGAAAAAAATCTATAGTGGACACTTGGCCTTAGAATCTATTGAAGTACCTCGGGATCTTACAGTACACTTCGACAATTATTTCAGTAGACATAGTCTTATGTACAGACTTTGGTTTTAGCAAGTCGGAACTAGTGCAATATATTAGAACCAATTAGTGACCTTTTTCATCCAATCAGGCAATATCAAAATAAAATGGCAACAAAATGAACCAAATCATATTTTACTTGTGAGATAGAAAGACAATAGTATCATTACCATGACGACAAACCACGACTATAATGAACCATTATCAAAGATTTTCTTCTTTGATAATGATACAATATTTTCGTGGTGGTGTAAGGAATAAAAAAAGAAAATCGATGTCCAACAGCCAAGATTGTTTGCCAAACATAATGCAGCAATAGGTGGCGTTGACCTTTTGGATCAAGGTGTAAATAATAATAGGTATAGCATACTAGGTAAAAAATGATAGTGTCTCCATGTTTTACGAAATGAATAGGATGATCTGCAATGGTTTTACAGAAACATGATAGGTCAATATTTAATGGTATATCCAAAACAAATCAGAGTGGAAATGTTCCAAAGAGTCTGAACGAGGGTATTTTCATATAAAATTGACAAAGTAATTGCGTTGTCGACACTGCCACATGCGAGCGACATGGTCCTTCCAAAAATGTAACTTAATATTGTAACTTAAAATGTAACTTAATCAATAAAATTATAAGTTATAATAAAAGTGTAGAAACAAAAACGTCGCGATGTTCCCACTGAAATTTTTTAAGCACACGCAAATATCCGCGATCCTGAAATATGTTTTGTTTTTATTTTTGGATTTTCGCCTTGTTGAAATATGATCAAGATAAGTAATACTAAATCAATTTTGCTTTTTTTGTTTTTTGCTTATGAATGCATATCTTGGGACTAAATGGGTTAAACACGCAAATGTCTCTGCTGAGCGCATTCTTAAAATTATTTTTTACCATTAATAATGGATTAAAGCGACTTACTTTATACTCTTTGAGCGATTTTCTACTAAAAAAGCAGTATTTGTGTGATTACTCTACCAGAATGATTGCATATTCATCGACGATAGCTTAATTTTAATGTCGACTGTCGTGTTGCTATAACGTCAATGTGCCATGTTTATGGTTGGTGTTGACTAATTGTTAGGTATTGCTTATCTTCTTGTTTGTTGATTTTGTCCGTTAGAAAATTACACAAAGACAATGGCTTCATTCTTGGTGGAAAGAGCCACAACTCTCATGAGTACGACTATTGGAAAGAACTAATTCCTTACTTGACTAATTCCTTAGTTCCCTACACCATTCTCTTCACATTTTTGAAATTGGCGCGTGGCTCTTTTGTAAATATATTATTTTGATAGTTGGTTTAAAAAAAACGTCCGCGTTTGATATTAAATTGTTTCCCTTGAAGTTGAAGTTTTCAACTAATAATAAATTATGTAGTTCTAGAATTAATATTTTCGTGGTTTTGGTACTCAGAAAAGATTACAAAGTGCTGGGAAATTTGTAACTATTGAAATAGTTGGCAATATTATCAAACATTTTGTGAATGTAATAAAAGATTTAGTTCAACTAAATTATGTCATAGTTTTAGAGTTTCATCTTTTATTAAATGAAGAAATAATATAAAGCTTTTTAACTATTTCATACATTTCGACTAACCATGCTCATTAAATATGCTAATGACGAGTATTATCAATGAATAATGACTGGTCTTTCCTTACTATTGTATAAAATCGTCAGAAATTTACCTTTAGTTTTCTAACCATAGTTAAAGTATAAACAGCAATTTTTTAAAACTAATATTAGTAATTTGATTGCACTTCTAGTTCTAAAGCCGACTATTAATAATATATTTTTTTACGTATATATAGGAAAATATCTACACACTTTACGCGAGTTTTTTATACTCTACCGAAGAAACTCTTTAGTGGAGAACTGCTGCATGTGATTTACCAGGGCCGTATTAAAACCTTTTCGGGCCCTAGGCACACATCAATTTCAGGCTCCTTCCAATATACGTAATATTAACAACTAGGTTTTTGAAAATCTTTTGTAGATCATACCTTTATATAGGGTTGTTAAATCTAGACGCAGGAAAATAAATACAAATTAAAACTACAAATATCTATTTTTAAATCAAGTTGGGTACTTTATTTAGAAGGTTTATCGATACCATTTATGTATGAAAAATGATATCATTTAAATGTTAACTACGGCTGGATTTACAGACGATTAAAATCCGATGCGGTTAACATTTTTCTCATATGGACGTTTCAAGTGGCACCATCTTGTTGAAAATAAATATGACCCAAATCGATTCCATGAAGCTGGGGGGAACAAATAGTCTTTTACTTTACCTCACAAAATGAAAATTGCTCAAAGACTACGCTTTTAAAGACATATCGGATAACCAAATGATTAAAACTAAATGTTGATTAAAGAAAATAATTTATTTCTTAAACTATATCCCTACTAACTTTATCACGCATCTGCTTAAAAATTTCATCACAAATAGACGAAGATAAATAATTAGTGTGACCTTTACCTAGGTTGGCATAATATGACTTACTTATATTAAGTTCTCTAAGAAAAGGATCAAAATCCGATAAAATGTGTAAAGCCCTAATGTAGATTCCACTTTCCTTTTTATTACTTTTTTGATTTTTGCCGAGAAAAATAAATTACAAAGCTTATAGGCTTGAAGCCAGGAATTTAATAATTGCTATACAATCATTTTTAGGACTTTTCTCACTGTCAATACTTCTAATTAGAGCTAAATCGATGCAACCTACATGTTTCGACCTGGAAATTAAAGAACGGATATATGACCTATATGATCCGATAAGTTCTTATGTTCCAATAGTTTTTGCATAATATTTTTCCAATCGCAAGTTACTTGGGTCACGCAAGTTACTTGGGTCATGCAAGAACTTTTTTTCCTAGAGAAAAGTTTGCTTACATAGCAGTATGATTTTTAATTAGTTTGTGTATATACACAAACAAATCACGTTGAAATGTTTCATCGTTCTCTTTTGTGAGCGTAAATGCATTTTTATTTATTTGTCCTGTTCCTTCGATAGACCTTAACTTAGATTAATCAAGATCACAAAAAAGGCTTTGGTTTGTTTTAAATAAAGTAATCCTGTATTGCCGAAGTTATAGTAGCTGACTATCGAGCGATATCATTTGAAATCAAAAAATTTTTTACAAAATGGTCGTTAGATTGTGTTTTGGATACTATTTTAGTTTCAAGCTAAAATAGTATCTCTACGACATACGACGGTTACATTTTCATTTTAAACTCGATGTTTGGCTAATAATATTTGCAATGAGATAACATCCACTTCTTTTGTTTTATTGACATACTCCGGTGGCGAATTTTTTTTTTTCTGTAGTCGATCGCGGTCTTCCTTTATTTTTCATTGAAGACTAGATTTAATTTTTTATTTTACTTCGAACAATCAAAAATTATAACAAGAAAATTTTTTAGTTTTATCTATTACACCAACTAACAAAAAATTGTATGATGTAAAAATTTATTATAATTTTGTTGATATGAAATGTGAACGAAATGCAAATTATTACTATGGAAATAATGTAAATAATTTAAATTTAAAATTGAAAAGCACTAAATATTAAAATTACAACAATATTTGGGCCCTTAAATTTATGGGCCCTAGGCACGTGCCTAGTTTGCCTTTCTGCAAACACGGCCCTGGTTTTTACTGATTTTGTCGAAAGAAATATTGATTAAAAATTGTTTTTTATGTGACTAAATAATCTTTTTAGGTTTTTACGGTAACATTTGTATGTCATAGGCTCTATTTTCTTAAAATTTTTCGCAAAACTGAACACAGTTGGACACTTCAATCGATGAATAGTATAATGTTATGTTTTAGTTGTGGTGGTAATTGCCACTAAAGCATTTATTAATTGATTTCTTAGGTAACACACATTTTGACATTTGTTGGAACTAACCGAGTCTTTGATATTAAAAAAGTACGAAACTGATTATTGACTGTAATGCGTAGACTACGATTATTTCTGGGTTTCCATTACGATTCCTAACCTTTTATTACAAACTACCTCAACCACATTTTAAATTCGCACGGGCGCACATACATATAAATTGATACTTTTTTAAATTACTAAAATCTATTAATTGGTACATTAATATTTTTTCAAAATAAATTAATTATGAAAAGGTATAAATAAATAATACTATAATAATTAAAATAATATTTGTTGTATGTTTTTTTATCGAACCGTAAATAAATGCTAACATTAATTGAATTTAAATTAATGCTAATATTTTATGTACTCAAATTGATCAATCAATAAAAGAAAATCAATTTTCCAATTTATTTTAACCATATTTAATGGTCAATTATTGTTACGAGTTTTCCGATTTATGAATTGTGTTTCATAACGAATATTGATTTTGTAATTTTAACATTTTTTTTTATTAGTTAACAAAATGTTTTTAATAAGAGGTATTAAATTTATAAAAACGTAACAAATTTTTTAATTAGAGATAAATCCAAATGATGTACGAATAAATTTTGTGTAGATGTTTTGATGTGACTTTAAAAGTATCAAAAAAAAAAAAAGTTTTGTATTATCATTAAAATGCTGAAATGGGAAGTTTTAATATTTAAAACATACGATGCTGTACTTAAACAAAACAAAAGCTTGTTAATAATTATCATTAAAATAAAATAAAAATAAATTTGAATACGTTCATTTGTTTCGATTAGCCATTTAGGTTTTATTAGTCAATTTAAGGGTATACTTGCTGTGGCAATATTTATACCAATTTTTCGAAATTGTTATTTCCAACCGTTTCAATAGGTAAACTTAACCAATTTTGTAATACTTAACTTGTTATAGATTACCATGTTCAAATTCAGTTTAAAAGTCTCAAAAATCGTCACATACTTCGTTTAGCTTAAGACTCTCGATTTATTGCGGTATATGAAAAAAAATATTTTATTATGTAAAACTACAGTTATAAAATAAGTTCAAAAATGCCGTCCTTGTGATTTAATACAGGCTAATATATTTCGTTTAGGTATGCCGTTGGTTATTTCAATTCTTGATAGTTCTTCCCATATCTATTATTTCTTGTATTGTTTATCTATTATTTATTCTATGTTGATAAGTGTACAGGAATCTACTAAAAATAGGACATCATCGAAAAGAAGTGAGAAATCGTTATAACGGGCTTTCCAATAAGAGGTTTCATTTTGATATTAAAAAAAAACGAGTATTTTTTAAGAGAAATCAATGAATGTTTATTTTATTGTAAAGATGAAGGTATGCCATTAACATTTGAAAACAAAATTAGCCAAATGGCCGTCACGGCTACGTTTGTAGCACCATATCCTTTTCATGAAATTTACCATGACTAATTCGCACATTTGTGCATTTGAACTTCACGATTTCCATCCTTAAGGTCTTGAATCGATTGTGGAGCATTGGCATAGATCTTAAATTTCACGTGGAAAATTTGGTTTTCTTTAAAGAAAAAAGTATAAAGAAAAATGTTGTTAAATCACAAGATCTCGGTGGCCAATTGTGATCACTTCTTCGAGAAATAACACAATCAGGAAATTTTTCTTGCAAAATTGCGATCGTTTCGTTGGTTGTGTGGCACGTAGCGCCGTCTTGCTGAAAATAAACATCATCCACATCAATACCTTCCAATTCTGGTTATAAAAAATGATTAATCATGGATCGGTAGCACAATCCATTCACCATAACAGTTGCACCAGCCTTATTTTCGTAGTGAATTGTAACAATTTCCGTGCGTTGTTGAAGCGTGAATCGTGTCATTTTTAGTAATGGCGTAGTTTTTACTTGTCAAATGTCAAAGATGAGAGCTTCAAAATTTACAATTTCCCAAATAGGAGGCTATTCAAAATGAAACTTCTTATTGGGAAACTCTATATAAAACTTAACGTACACAACCAACGTGTGAAAATTTGTTATGCCATCTCTTATGAATTGAGAATAGGTTTCACAACACTATATATGTCAAAATGACTTTCAACCAATCACAAAAATACAATGTTTTGTGGCGGTCGATCGGTAATTGGTTTTGATCGTGTGTTCGATGGTATGGATGAATATGCTCCTTATGCAATACTTGTTTACTTCACCTACACCTTTAATTGTAAAGTGATTTTTTCGTTGACATCCACAATAATTATGTGAGACTTAATCGAGATCCGTCTACGTGTCTTTGATGTTGTTACAGTATTTTACAGTCTTCTATGACTATTTGTAAATACTATTGCGTCAAGAACGCGACGAATTGAGAATCTTCCTTGATATATATTGCGAGCTCGTGTTGCATTTCCATCGCAAATTTCGTGAAAAAAAAATTAATATCAATGTACCCCTCACCTGAGAACTTGTATTATCATAATACTAGTTTTCATAAATTATATTATAAAATTTTTGATTCACAGAACTGACAACAACACTAAACAGTTTATCAAAACTAATGAAATAGTTTTTGTTTTTCGAACATTTAAACAAAGGAGTTGATAATGTTCGAACGCTTCTTTAGCTTTAAACGATGGTAATTATAATTACAAGTAATTGCTAATAAGACGTTCTGTTTGTGAAATAATTCTCCTCTTCGAAATGAACATTTGTTGGATATGACAATGAACCATTCGTTTACGTTAAGTGAATTCAGGTCGCACGTACGTACACCGATGGAAAAAATTACATTTTATTAAAAATTTTGATAATAGTAGGCGGGCCTGAATGCGCCCATTTTTGTTGGGCGCATATATATATATATTTATTTTTTCGAGGTGACCGTAACTTTTTTTTGAACTGATCAAGATTCGGTTAATTAATTTGACTACTATGGTCCAAACCACCATAGTAAATGTGTCTTAAGTTTCTCAATGTAGGAATCAGCTGCACACAGTTTGAGGCGAGGATGTAACGGCTGCTTATTGCTTAATCGGAGCTACTTTGGTCTTAAAAGATTTCAGTTTAACATTAAAAAGAATAAGGGTTAGAAAGAAAGAGATCATCCCATGCTGAACGATTTCGCCAATTAATATCCAAAAATAATTTATGCCCAATACTTTCATAGTTTCTGAATCGTGCTGATTACTTTCTGGTGTGACTTTATGATTTGTTTTTTGTTGATAGTCGCAGTAGTGTTGTTCATTAGATTCATACTGTTTGATTTTAACTTTCTAAGGTATAAATCGTAGGTTTGTATAATCATTGTTTGTATTAACAATGTGAATTTGGTTTACATTTTGTGAAAAATCTCTCTTGGAGGAAATTTATGAATCAAGAGTGTCTCTTCGATGGCAAAAATTTTTAGAAATTCGGAAAAAATCGACTTTTTATATCAGCAGAATAATCTTCTTACTGCGTATTGGACCTATCATCTAATTTTTGCATGATAATATAGATGAGATGTCTGGTTTTGCTTCTTCTTCAAGAGCATGTAGTCCACAAATTATTTCATCATTGGTATGACTAAAAAATAAAATTATTTATAATAACTCTTTGGCGGTTACATCAATTCTTTAGTTTGTTGAGTGCTCCAATCTAGTTACTCTCAATGACGGCTATATATCCGAGTAATAGCTTCTATCTATCTACAACCTCTCCATGACGAGTAAGTAGGATAACGCTAACAGATTGAAATGGCATTTAAATTTGTTAACTAAAAAGTTATATTTTAAAATTCACTGCCAGTAATAACTTAATGTCTCAAGTTGTAAAAAACCATTATTAAAATATATTGTTCTTAGTTATAATTTTGACTGTTACCACATGTGTGATTTCAGTTTTACACCTTAAGTTCTCCATGGCGTTTTATATTATCTTAAATGAAAATGGCAGATCCACCTCTTTCTGCTGGATGAATAGCATAGTAGAAACTTTGTAAATGTTTTTTTATTTCTACCAGTAACTTGTTTCTTACTGTAACATAGTTTCTTTGATTTTGCCACCATTTCTTCCAGGGTCTTTTCAATTGCATTTCTGTTTTCACTCTCTATACTTAATTAAGTTTTAATTTCCAAAACAGTTTCAGTCAAGCACCACTGCTAAAACTTTGTGCTCGTTGAAAAAATTGTTTGATATTAAGTGAACAAATTATTAACAAGACAGAAATCCCAGCCTTATAAATATAAAGACCCTAGTTGAAAATATTTTAGACAGTTCTAGAAAAAAAAGTTCCATTAAAAAAGTAAGGTGCAAAAAGTAAATAAAGTTCAAAAATTTGTAAGTGAAAGCAATCAGCCTGGGAAAATACACCCAAAAACGATGTCCAATCAAAAGCTTAGAAGAATATTTCCAAAAGTAAAAATTAGTCAATCAGGAACTTGTCCAGGACCATACAATTTTGACAGCAGTTTGAATTATATACTTTGGAAAGCAACTGAAGAAATTAAATGACCAACAATCCATATTCCTCCAATAAGAATAGCAGGTTAAAAATGGGCTCATAAAAGCATTTGTAGACCGCCTCGAATAAATACTTCAACTACTTAATCAAGCCTCGAAGTCATAAGTAATAGTGGTAGAAGCTAAAAAAGAAAGTGAATAAATCCCACCACCTTCACTGAAATAAGCCATTCATAAGATTACTTTTAATATGAATTCGATAAAGGTCCAAGGTCCCATGTAAAACCACAATCTGAATCTTTGTCTTTTTCCGAAACTTAGGAACTTATTCTCAATTACAAGGAATAAATACAGGTGTACCATGGAATAGTGTTTAAGGGCTAGTTTTTTATTAACTATGAAGTAATAATCTATCTGCATCTGTACCTCCCGTTTCAATGCACTTTTGCTGAAGACACTACGATGATAGCTGTTGAATAAATAAAAAAGGAGCAAGCCAGAAATTAACCAATTAGGACTTATATTGTTTTACTTTAAACATCTTAGATTAGATAGCAGTGCCATTAGCAAAAGTTACCACTGTCTTCTTTTCCAATGCAAGTAGGTTATTTGTGTATGGAAGTAGAGCCGTTTAATAAAGACGCTCGATGTTTCAATATAAATAAGCTTTGTTATGGTGGTTAATCAATTGTTTGTGGTTTATTCAGCTTAGTCTGCAATCCAAGTCAGCCTCAAAGGAAGAAGTCTTACTACTTTAAATCTCGTGACAACTGTCGTGCAAGATAACTATGCTCTCAAATCACAACTGCAGAACGTCTATCGCAGAATTTGCTGTATAGCAGGTAGTACCGTCTGGTTGAAAACAGATGTCACCGTTACTCACATCATATAGTTTAAGCTACCATAAGTTAATATAGATGCAATATAGATAACAGTTGCTCTTTATTAACAGTTATGGTAACGCCTGTTACATTTTTAAAATGAAATTAAGGTTTCGTTGATATAATTTTCAGCTTCTACCGTTATTATTTGGGATACCATTGTATGAGAGAATGCAATCATGTGGTTGAACTATTTATCTGAAGGGTTTTACACATATTTGAACTATATATCTTCGTTATTCCAAGCTTTTTGGTTTCAAATCAGTTTTGGATGTATTCCCTAGGCTGATTTCTTTTACTTACAACATCTTTTCTCACCTTCTATGCTTATTGGAAGAGTCTGAACTGTTTTTAATTTTTTTTTTGTTATTTTCCAAAGTATTGGTCCTTCTGTCATTAGTTAATTTGCTAAGACAATTACTAATTGAGTCATCTTTTACGTTTCGGATTTACCTCCTAATGACTGCCTAAAGTATTCCCAACGATTGTGCTTATTTTTAAGGCTATCTTTTAATATAGTTTTTTGAAAGGTAAATTTTGAACGTAACGCTATTATACGGATACGATTACTTTCCAAAATATTGGAATGAGTATTTTAAGCATGTCTTTTTTTAAATGGTTCCATTATCATTTCATTTAATTTTTTAAAAATTATTAAAATATTAAAAATTCAGTAATGATTATTACATAAAAAATATTAAAATTCCAATGATTTGTTGGACAGTTTTTGCATCAAAAAGCATAATCCCAATTTCCTTAATTAAAATGTATAATTCAATAAAAAAAATCGAATAATTTAACCGTTCAATTGTTTTGCAATCGATTTTTATTTATTTATTTGACCAATTCATAAAAACTTTGTTTCGAATTTAATCGTCTGAATACTTAATAAAAAATCATATACATAGTAACATTAAAGTTGAGTTTTATAGATTCGATGTCCTAGAACCGATACTTGGTTACTATATTTTTTAAAGGAAATATACCTAGGCATGTTGTCCTCATCACAAATCTTCGTCGTTAAACTTTTTATAGTGACTAAAGCTAACTGAATATCATTTGTCCATATGAATAAAATTGTTGCATCGAGAGGATATCTACATTTTCTACCAATTAGACTATACTATCTTAGCAAATTTTATTTTTGATATCGCAATGCTTTCTTATGTTTTATCCATTTCAAGTTTCGTTCCAGGTGCATTTGATAAATGCGATTATAACATGCATGTCGATTTATGTCCATTGAATTTTATTCTTCAATTCTTTAACCACTTTTAATTTTAATTCAGATGATTTTGCTATTTATTTGAATCAGTTGTGGGGATTTTTGTGAGATACCAATATTGTTGGACATTGGGCAAGTTAGATATATACAGAAGACATAGAATTAATCCCAAGACTTCAAAATTATCTTTGAAGATAATTGTGTTCATGAACTACATGTAACTGTTTTGGCAATTTTGTATATCTAATCTCTTATTTGAATCATTTGCCATTTGGCCTAGTAGCAGGTTGTTAGCATCCTATAGAAAATATTACCACAAAAATGGCTATTTAGTTAGTTCATTGTTGTCACCGTCCTGAGCGATGATCTGTACTTTATCAAAAGATAAGAAGGCTTTGTTACTTCGAAAAGATTGTAGTAATCGATGATACTAAAACTAAAGAGGTACTCACCCGACGTTCTGAATACAATTTAAATCGTTTTTTTCTTAAGTTATTGGAATAAGTTTTAAGCAGCGCGGAAAATCATTCCTTCCAAGCCTCAGATAAAAAATGATTGCTAGACTTTTACTAAAAAAAGTATTGGCATTTCTTTTATTATGTTTACTGGAATTCTTTCATAAATGAACTTTCATAAATGGAGCTAATTCTCTAAACTTGTTTGCACAAATTAAAACCAAAACAATAAGACACTTTTTTTCATGGTTGGAGATCCGGTTGTAAACCTTTTTCGAACTTTTACGCACTAAGTCAGCTTTATTTTGCGAGCTTAAGAAAAATGTCGTTTCGTCATTTTAAAATCCGAGTTCGATCGGTTAACGCATCTTGGAGGTTTTCTTCTTTAATAAATAATGTCATTTAGACCAGTCGCTGTCGACAACGATGGCTCATCGGGGTGGAGAACAACTTGTCTTCCTTAGATTGTCTAGAACAATACAAAGACAAGCTCAGAATCGAATCCGATGCAGCCAGACTGTTGATTCGAAACGGGTCAGTAATGACCTTCAACAACCGTTTTAATATTATTATAGTCAATTAAAACTGATTGTAGTGTAATGAGCTATTGTCACATTTCTTAATGCAGACTGTCAGTGTCGCTTCGTCGGGTTTTCAAGTATGTATGTAATTGCTAAAAAATGTTTAATAGTTTACAAAAAACAAAAAATAATTTTAAACAACCCAGAAATAATTTTTGAACTCATCAACTGATCATTTGGGCTATCAACATCATTGTCCACAATCTTTGATTCTCACGGACAAAAACTCACTGTGAGTGTTTTTAAACATGTTAAAAAAAAATAAAAAAAGAAAAGGGACTGTTAAAGTCTTAAAGGTAATTTAAATAAAGGAAAATTAATTTTTGCATCATCTGAGTTCATAAGTTCGGCGGTATTTATCATGTGGTTTTGCTGGAATATGTGGTATGCAACACTGGATTTGTTATAAGGTTGGCTTTTTCAGGTTTTAAAGTCTTGTGCTTAATTCTCTTTATGTCTGGCCGATAAAAGTATCCTTGCAAATGATACTTGATCGTTGAAGTTATTTAAATTTTTTTTGTTGGTTGTTGATGGTTGTATGACGAGATCTTTGTTGAGTTCAGGAAGACTCGTTGACGTTTTTTGGTGATAGCCGGAAAATAAAGAATGCTGATTCTAGTGTGTACATTTTCTTTGGCTGGTTTAAATTTCGTTATTAAGTTTTGACATGTTTAACTTTGGGTTTATTTATAAATTTATCTGCAAATAAGATCGAGTACACTATTAGCTAATGAGGCGTTTTGGATAAATTTAACTTCCTCATCGAATACTGGTTTCTCCATTGATGTTTTCTTCAATTGCTGGGTGTAATGAATTAATGTGTTCTTGACTGTTTGACTATTGCGAAAATGTCATAAACATATCTGAACCAGATTCCTGGGAGTAAGTTGAAATTGTGTTTAAGGTTTTCTTCTCAATCTGTAAACCAGCTTAATTACTTACCTTAGACGTACTTAGATCTTGATAAAATTTGTCTCGAAATTGAAAAAAATTGTTCCATACATGTATTAAATACTTTGGTATATGCTTGTATCTTATTAATTTTTCAAAGTTGTTCTTCCAAAAGTTGTCCTCAGAAATAACACCATAACTTCAAATGATACCAATATTTCATCTGATGCCAATCTTATGTTATTGAATTTTTCAGCTAGACCTTCTGAGTTGATTATACTTCACCGTTGTGGCAGTGGGATCTTTGTTAGTTAATTTAACAACCATTTAGCCATATTTACTGTAGGTGTAGATATGTTGGAAGCAATTAGATCATTTATTCCCTGGTTTATGGATTTTTGGTAATGCATAGAGTTTGGAGACCTTCGGATTGGTAATATGAAATTTATAATCTAATTGATGATCTTTTATTACTGTTTGCTATTGCTTTTGTTACTGTTTTGACTTCTTTTACTATATAATTAAGAGGGTCCTTGTAGTGATTATTTTTCCAAGTATCCACATCTCCACCTGATTTGTAAATGACGGTGTGGTGATTTCTTCTAGAGCTATATCAGGACATGCAGTTTTTCCAGCACGAATTGGGTGAAGATGGCTTTGTTTCCTTGGCTGTGCGGGATAAAGTTTTAACACGGGTTACGGTCATGTAATTTTCCGCAGTTGAGGCACTATCATATCTGGATTTGACAATGTTTTATCTGGGGTTGCGACGAATGTATTAGGCTTGGACTGGGGCTGTAGTGCCTTGGTTCAGTGGATAAAGGAAAGGTGTGGTGGTGGGCGGCAGGGGTATTGTTTTGACGTTCTTTAATTAATAAGATTTAAAAATTAATAAATTACGGCGTGACTGATAAGTTTTCATTGATTTGTGGCAGGTTTTTGGAGGTTGACTTACATTGGAGTTTGGCTGGACTGATTGTAATTTTTATTAGATGTGTATGTGTAGGTGTGTGTTATTAGGATAGTTGTAGGAAGTGTTAGTTAGTCGATTTGGTAAGTTATTTTAGGTTGGATTTTTGGCAAATTTTTGGCAATAGTGGGTAATCCATCCCATTTTATAATTTTATAATTTTTAGATTAAAACAAGTTTAATTTGTTACAACTAAGGGTTTGGAAAAAAATAGTATATAGATGAATTTTTATTTTTTATTAAGAGGAATAGCAGATTTTGAGAGATTCTGGTTAACCATTGGCCGCAATTTTGAAGTCATCTTTTGGTAATGAGGTTTTATCATACCTCATTACATGTATGTTGTACCTGTAATAATTTGAAAATAGGAACCTTACTAAATAAAATTATTATACTATTCTATTAGAATAAACAAATTTAATAAACTTTAGCAACAATGGGACGTAATAATCAATTTGTAATTTTCAGGCAAAAACTAATGCGATTTATTACAGCCTATGGTTTTGAGAAATTAGCCCATTAAGAGTTTTTTTTCAGAGAAACAATGCAAAGGCAATTCAATAAATCTGTGATTGTCTTATACTAATAGTAGTTTGAATATTGAATACTAGGAAACCGGACCAATTTCGGCATTACTGACATACCTTTCCTTTCTCTACCCTACAAAAATTTACTAACTATTGGCTGTCACGGTGTCTGTAACCGGGTCTTGTTTATGGTGTCTGTAACCGGGTCGTGTTTAATTTTTATTTGGAAGGGGCAATCTAGTATTCTTTTAAGTATACTAGCATCATTTTATGTGGATATTTTAAAAGTGATCGGAATAATGCATCACGTAAATTTAATAAATTCCTAAGATTGTTGAATAAATTTGAATGCAAAGCAATTCGCAGTAAACCGAGGTTCTTTTCTAATTATGCATGATCGCTTTTAAGTTTGACTATATCACAAACACTAATATATTCAAGTTTCATACTCAAAACTTTATTGGATTCACTTGGAATATAGTCTTGATTGTAAAATAGTTTTTTCAATTATACAAAATAAAAATTAAATATGTTTGATCTATAATATAACATTTATTTGAAGATTATGCTCCACTAAAAAAATTAAGTCTTAAACCTTCCAAACCTAAGAAAATTTTAGAAATCTTATTTTCCAACGTTGGCAACACACTAGAAACAATCGATTACTTCACGAGAATATTCAGGATTAAAATTATCATCAAAAGAAGTAAAACCAATCAAAAATAATATTTAAAAGTTCAATGCTTCGAAAATCATTTGGGTAAATTTGAATTCAGTTAACTCCTTCGAGGATCCTGACAATTTTACTGCTCGTTTTCAATTGATGACTTCAATATTTTTTTCAGTTTCCAACTCTTCAGTGGAAGTCAAGTATGACAACTGCTTGTTACGACAACAAGTGGTTTAAACCGTAAATTAGATAACCTTTATGTAGAATCTTAATGGTGCATGTCAGCAATATATAACGATTTAACATGATTATGATGTTACACCATGCGCGTGGGCAGCCTCCTTTAAAGATCTTAAAATACAATGGTTATGTTTTTTAACTTTATTAGGTTATTAAAAATTGATAGTCACCGGGATATAATCCTTAAAGAGACCATACAATGCAGATGAGTGACCAAGGTTTGATTACTTTTTTGCTAAATTATAAGCCACCTGAGTGATTTCAAATCCTTAACAAATATAGGAAGAATATAAAAATGATATTAATGACTTTAGTAGTATTAAGTGACTTTAATGTCACATACCACTATTTTATCTATTATTTTAATCTAATTCACGAAGGTGGAAGACCACTTGATAGTGGGCAAACGGCGCATGCTCTACTTAAATTGCATTTAAACTTGGCTAATGGAGAAACCTGAAAAGATGAACGTATATTGCAGCAATGTAAGCTGTTAGTTTGGGATGATTGTATACAATAACTGATAAAATAGCATTTAAAGCCCTAAATGGTTCCAAGAATACAAATGGGCATGTAGTTCCACAAAATAGTAAAATTGGCTTCATATCTGGAATCACTGTATTTTTGGAAGTTGCATTTATATGTAAATTTGATTCATTGCAAAATTGGTTTGGATAAAATTCCCTGCATTTTAAAGTTTCCTCTACACTTTAAATGTGGTCAAAATAAAATTTTGTCCTTTTTCCAAGCAACCGATTTTTCTCATTGCTGACACCACTACTGGTACCATGATTTAAAATTTTTCACACGTCGTTTATTTTGCACAATTTAATTCGATAATAACAAAAAACCATACAGCTAAAAATATTTTATAAATGTAATAATATTTATATTTAATTAAGTTCAATTTAATTTAATTTTTTTTTCCATTTGCAACAATTGGGAAAGCACTACATAAATGAAAAAAAAAAATCTGTTCGGTTACATGGCCATATTGTTTTAATCATCGGTAAATTATTTCAAACGACATTCAATTAGATGTGCTTTGACTGTAAATTTTTTGTTTTAAAACAAAAATTCAGAACAATTTAATTAAAACTTTTTTTAATTTAATTGAATTTGGGGAATGGTTTAAAGTTAAAATAAGGTGAAATTGTATTGTCAATCGGGAGTAATTTTTAAATTTAGGTTTTTTGTTTTATATGTAATCAAAATGAATTTTTGTGGTCTTTTGACATACCTGTAAAGTTCAAATCAGAGTTGTAAATTAACAATAAGCTAGACGCAATATTAAAAACGAAACATTTCGTAACAATCGATATTGGTAAATTTGGTCATTCACATAGTCATGTATGAAGTTCATAAACCATAAAATACCGTAATCTTAAGAGCTTTTTAATTATGTAAAAAAAAGTTTTAAAATTATAAGTTATCAATTATAAAATATTTCATAACTTAAATCCCTAAACATATAGAAAAAAACTCAGTCCAAATAAAGGACTTGTTGACTTTGTTTGATTTACAAATAAAATTAATTTTTGTTCACATACATATACGGAGTGTCCTAAAAGTTTTGGAACCATTTAATATTGTATAGCGATTGAGTGATTGTATTCGTGTTTTAGAACCGCTGCAACGTGATTTTACAAATAAAATACTAGTAGCCAATATTTTTTGTCTTTTATCTCTATTTTAGGAGCATAGGGCGTCTACTTGGCTAGACCATCTTACTTTATTGGAGGCTGTTTTCTTTACTTTAACTCACCCCATGTTCGGCCTAGTTGTTTCGCTTCAGTTAGCATAGTTTTTCAAAGTCGTCAGTGTTCTTTCGACTTTCCTCTTTCCTAGCGAGTTTCATTCTAATGGCATCTTTGCAATGTACATCAAGGCTTTCGAAATTTGTCTCCTATCCATCTCCATTTTCGTTTCCTTTTCTTTTTCTCTGTATCGGTTTGCCTAGTTTGCAGGAGGAGCTTGTCGTTCGTGATTAATTTACAAATACTTGGAGTATTCGTGTGATTTTCTGCGTGTTTTTCCATGTTTCACAACCTGATTTTACACAGTCATTGAAGTGTAGATATGTTCCAGATCTTGTAGAGCATGTTTAAGGTATAATTCTGGCTTTGTTAATCCTTTGTTTAATACAAATTTTCCGACTTCTTCAATGTTTTCTTGTGTGATGTCAATTGGTGCATTAGTGCTTGTATTCAGTCTTATGGCCTTGGTCTTTCTGATGTTGATTTTAATACCTTTTTTTATGATAATTCTGCTAACATCTCAGTTTTCTTCTGCATATCTGCGTATTTGCGTGATAGCAGACATACATCATCTGCGTATAATCAAGATCATTTACCTGACTGATGGAATCCCATTGTGTTTCATTTTAGGTTGCATACACTATTGAGAATAAAAGTTGGAGTAGTACACATCCCTGTCTAACTCCTTGTGTGTTGTGGTATTTTTTACTCTGATTCCCTTTATAGTAAACTCTATTTCCAGCACCCCGGTACATTTATTTGATAATTCTACTCCTTCTTTCATAATGCCCATTTTGCTTAGTGTTTTCAAAGTTACACTCCTATTAATCAAGCCAAACACTTGCTCAAAATCCACGAACAATAGGTACAACGGTGGGATCTATTTGTTATATTATTATGAATTAAATTGTATTGGTGTGATTCGTACAACTCTTTACAGGTCTAAGGCCAGCCGGCTCATTTCGCAAATAATTTTTTGTTACATGTGAGAAACGCTCCAATACGATTATGGCCTATATTTTCATTATTCTGTCGCTGTTGACGAGAGAGATCCCTCTTCAACTCTGGCATTATCTTTAGCTACTTTTTGAATCTCTGGTATTCTACCTGTACTCTAAACTTGCTGTAATAATGTTGTTAGAACCGATTCTGTTGTAGATATATCACCATTTGGTAGATCAGCTGGGAGGTTGTCCGATCTAGTAATCCGATCTAGATCAACTTTGTTGTTCTTTATTTTTCTTATTGCACTTGTAATTTTCCTCTCTGTTTATGCATTTTTCGTTTTAGTTACCATTTAAAAGTGAATCATTTTCTTCAGTCTATATTTGGTTATCTTCGAAAAATTCTCTCTACCAGTTTAGCTGTTAATTTTCTGAGGTAAGAGTTTCACATGCTACGTCTGTAATTTGTGGTATGTTGGTATATTTTACGGTGACCCTTTTAACACATTATAAAGCTGTTTTGATAATGTCCTCAGTATATTTTATGCGATCATTCCGTGCCATTTTCTTTACCTATCGAGTTGTATCATCATGTTGCCTTCTATTTTCTGCCGTGTTGTGATGACACAATTGTTACTTAAGTTGACGACGATCCTTAATTTGATTCCAGGTATCATATCCACGGTTTCCTTCTGTTGTCTTGGCATCTGAGTAAACTATTAATCTAGTCTAGCGCCTATAGGCTTCTTTTATTTGGAACCATTTTGCAGCAAGTGTGCCAGTTTCGTTATTGGCAATGTTAAGTTAAGTGACTTCACTGAAGGTTATTCTGGTTTCAGCATTCCTTGCCTATTGTTATAGTGGTGGGTTTTACTTTGAATGTTGCTAATATTAGTTGGTGATCGTTTTGCATGTCTGCCCTATCATTGCTTTGACATCTTGCAAAGATGATAGAAATTTTTATTTTTGGCTGAAATCTTGTAGTTATTAATCGGCTACTTACTAGTTTCCATTAGAGTAGCGGTTTGTTTGTTTCTATCTGCTGTTAGTATTTTTATGCCTTTAACTAATGCTTTCTGCAGCTTTTAATATCTATACCACTCGCTGTCTATGCCGACATATACACTATTAAGTGATATTTAGACATTCATCTGCAAATTTACAAACCTACTTTAACGCAAGAGGCCAAACAACCAATCCTTAACTTCTGTCGTCCAAATATGGTAATATTTAGATGCAAGATAATCAAGAAAGCACAGTCACATATAAAGCACAGTCACATATAAAACTACCCCTATGACGGTGTATTTTTTCATCAATCAACAAGCAGTGCCTGTGAAGGTATGTTAACGTGGTTATATAAGTTGGAAGATTTTAAACAGCAGCCGAATTACTAAATTTAGAAAAGTTTGGTTTCGATCTTCATGTCTCATTGAATTTAGGAGGAATAAAATGCAAATTGAAATATAAAGTGAACGCAATGATATCATTCCATTGATCACCATTTTAGCAATTAGGAGAAGCATTTAATTTACCTAATTACCTAAATATCTGCCAATAGAAACTTTAAAAGGATCCAACACATACACCCGTGGAATAGATCTTGCACGAGACACCTGCATTTATTCTAGGTGAAGATGTATATCGCAAATAATAGAATTGAATGAATAGTAAAGTTCTCGCCTGATTATCCAATAGCTCAAAAACCGAAGCTATGGATTCTTATGGGAACAACGCCAATGCAATATTTGACTCCATATATCAAAGTAATCGTGATTCAGAACTGCGTAGTTCCCAGCGATTTAAAAGAATTAGGGGCTTTAAGCAATATTCAGACAGCGAAAAACTATTTAAAGGCACTAGGATGATTTCATGTGTGTAACTTTGGACGTTTAATTAATTGCAAAAGATTTGGGAGTAAAATATTTCATGCTGGAAGAACAAAGAAATGAACTAACAGGATCCGGAACAGCATGAATTTAGCGATGCATCCAAATTGGCATACTCAACAGTAGTTTACTGCAGAGTTGCAAGCTCAGGGAAATCCATTGTGTCTTTAAAATTGGGGAAAACCAAGATGGCACCAATTGTTAAATAGTTATTATTAAAATAAAGCTTCTTTGTGGAGCTTTATTACTAGCGAAGCTCCTAACATAGTACAAGACTTGCTGAACTGATTTAACCAAAGTGCTAGCCTCCAGAGGTATGCGGATTCATTTAAAATTTTTTAGAGCAGAATCAGCTACATTTTTTTGTTACTCAGTTAGCACAATAATAACGGCTCCACATTAAATTTAATAATTTTGGAGCTGCATTTACTGAACCTACCACTAGAAATGCAGTTTTTTTAAAAGCAGATACTCCTTGTCAGTTTTTTTGTTTATATGGAAATTATATTACATTAGCGCAGTCAGTACCATTGTTTGACTTTTAGTGGTATTTGGTAGGGTTCTGAGTATATAGTCAATTAAGGTATCATCTTTCTATTGTTCGTGGCTGGGTTCATTGGAGTTTTCCGATAGCTTATTGTTTGTTGTGTAGTAATTAATCCTTTAGTTAGAGTAACCTGGCTGAGTAGATACCTCCAGTCGTAAAAGGTAATTCTTATTGTGGACAATTGAATTATGGAGTTGGGCCGACTTATGATTCTTTTTTTGTTTTTATTTCATGCCATCGGTTCTGGAGCCGAAGCTCCGCCCACTTTTTCGCGGTTAACTTATCGTCTTACTTTATGCCATTTCTAGCCAAATCGAGGAGGCACGAATACAGGTTCGCTTTAAATATCCATTTGCATATTGCAAAAACACCTTTTGCAACCCTCCTCTGTTGCGATTTGAACCTGGTACCTCCCAACCTAAGCATATCAGCTTTATCGCTGCGCGAATTGCTCGGTATTATGTATTTTTATTTGGTGAGGACGCTAGCATTTTTGGCTGGCACGAGATAGTAATGTTATTTTTTCAACAGCTGATCTAACTATATTTAGACAAAATGCAACCAAAAATGTTGAACATTCTATAGTAACTATGCAAATATTATCGACAGACCCAAATTGAAAGCCATCGCTAGAAATGTACAGTTGTAACATTACTTTCTGGTTGGTAATATTCTTAAATTTGAGGAACTTTCGGCTCGGACTTCGACGATTTAATAGGAAAACCACTATCATCGCCGTTACTATAGCTATTTCGCGCTGTGAGCCAAAATTCGATTTTTGGCTAGTATAAGTGCGACTGTGAATTTGAACGCACATCATTAAAGTTACTTCCGTATATGGATTTAGGAGAATTTCTGATGAATATTATTTGGTGGTAAAAAATCAAAAGAGCCAGGATTTAACCAAATTAATGGTGAATTTCCAGGTTTTAGAATGACCGGTACATTTTGAGCATAATCATCAATATGGTTTAAATTTACTGTTGCCGTAATTTTATCATATCGTTCGGTTATTATATTACTACCTGTCGCACTTGCACAATTTACATAAGACTGATGATTCTCCGTTTTTTCGGAAACAACTTGATCTGTTTTACCACTTACCGTTCCAACTTCGGGATTTTTGATTGACCAAAATGTTCGATTAATTACGTTTGCTGAGTCATTTAAGTCAAATTGAGCTAGATAAAAATCGGTATTCCAGAAGTTCCTGGCGCGTCTTTGACTGTACATTTTAGTCAATCAATCAATCAATCAATAAATTGAGCTCCGCTTGCTGTGATTATCCCTTGTACTATTTATAAAGAACGATTAAGTTTTCAAATCATCACTCGTCTCCACAATTAACCCTGAAAATTGTTTTTCGGCTTTATCTCGTCAGTCAAAAATCCCGTTGTCCCGTTTTTATCCGACCTAGGTAATGTGTTTTCGAACTGTGTGTTATTTTGTAAAAATGTATGCTCCTGTTTTGTAGTAGATAATATATATCAAATATCAACCGGACATTTACTGGTTGCCAATATGGCTTCAATACTTGGTCAAAGTGTTAAAATCCTTTGGATTCAGCCATTGGATCGATTGAAACCTGTTTGGATGATTTGCTGATACGTGCATTATATCCTAGAATTAAAGGGTTAACGAAAAGGTGGCGGAGAAAATTGTTTGGTAGATTGAAGTTCATTTGTGAACGCTTGTTGTTTGCGCTAGAAAACTAGAAATGATGGTTTCTGTGGAATCCGAGTTGAATAAATAAATAATTGAGGATCAAGATGCTACCATGTTTGAGATATTTGTATATTTATATATCTGTGCCAATCTTCTTATTAGGCTGGGAAGTCCCATGATAAATCTCAGTACTACTTTTTTCTTTGAAATTGCTTGTGTTGTGGCTTCGTCATTTATCTCGCATTGGTTTTTAAGGAGTATTTTATGTTTGTATATTTGCTCGTAGATAATATTCATGTATGCTTCCTAATCTAAACAGGATGATTTGGACAAGTAGAGAGTCTTTTCTCTGTTTCAGAACACAATGCGTATGCTCTGTCAATGCGTAAGACATACATAACGAGTTCATAAAAATGTGACTTTAATACTAATTTATTACTCATAAAATATCCAAGGAAACTGTCTCTGTAATTCAAGGTTGTTCCAATGTCAAATAAATAAATTTAAATTACAAGAACAATTCTATAGGATATTTCTCCGTTCCGTAGTCTTTTAGACACTTGGTACAAATGTACCACCCACAGTTTTTCTGTATTTAACGACAAACTTTTCCAATTTATCTAGCTTTAAAAAAATAATACGAAAGTAGATCATCTACCCGATTATCACAGATCATCTACAATATTTTCTCCTTTGTGTGTGTATAAATACATATATGTAGCACATATATAGACTAAAATCGTTATTTAATTTATATATTTAGGTACGAGTATAATCTGTACTACATCACGTCATGTTATGAAAAACAGACTTTTCCAAAGCTTTTATGTAAATTTTAAAAATAATAAAAGGAAAAATTGTAATATATTATTGATAATTAAATTTCAAGTATATAAAATTCAATTTAATTATATTCGACGAAAACATCATCTCTCTCTTTCATTCTTTAGTCCCTTCTATTATACAATTTTAATCCTTTTTTTTTCTTAAAAATGTTCTTAATCGTATTGTAACAAAAGTAAACACGAACAATGAAGTTGTACTGTGTTGTTTCGATATTTTTTTTTTCATGTTATTAACGATATCATTTTATGTTCATTTCCTTTTTTTTTACCATTTTTGAAACAGGAAGAGGAGGGAAAAAAATCTATTTTTAATCCTATTAAAATTTATTTGAAAATATGAAAAAGGTAATAATATAAAGTATTTTTCTTTTCTATTAATGGTTGTTTGTTTGTGTAAATTTTTTGTTTGTTTTTGTGTGTGTGTGTGTTTGCATATGTGAAAAAGATCTTATTTGGAATCACGTATTATGCAAGGATATAGTGGTGTGTTGTTGGCTTAAAGATATATATGTTAATTGTTTTGGATACTGGGGCGTGCTTAAATTCACGATTTGAATATGTTATATGATGATACACAGCTGCTACGATTTTTTTCTAGGATTCAGGACTTTAAGAGTATTATCTTATTGGAAGAACTATTATTTTAAATTTTTAGCTTTATTGTAAAATATAACCGCAGTAAAAGATTTTCACTGCCAAAAAACGAAAGAATAAAGCAACACTCCTTCATAGATATAAAAAATTAGGCATTTTCCATTTGTTTTTTCAGATACCTTCGGGTCTTCGTAGCAATATTGAATATTTTTGGTAATCAAATTTAAGTGCTCCAATTTTCTTTTATTTTATTTTCTCGAGCAGTTTTTAAATTTAGGAGGAGGCGGAAAAAATTTGAAAGCAAAGCGAAGTACTTTGTTTTGATTTCTTTGCTGAGGCTAGATCGTACCATACAGATAGAGATATAATGATATAAGGCATTGAATGTTGCGGAGGCTGGTCTTTTTATATTTTTTATATGTAAATCGAAGTTAAGATTATTGGAGATAGTGACTCTTAAGTATTTAACTAAGTCAACAATTGTTAGTTTATGATTCTTGATAGTAATGAGAGTAGATTTGCTGAATTTGTTTGGAAACTTTCTTCTAGGGGTAAAATAAATTAATTGAGTGTTGGTTGTGTTAATGGTTATTTTCCTTTTAACAATCATAACAAGGATGCTACTAGATATGATGCTATCAATTAATTGTAACCTACTAGAGCAATGAAACTTTAGCAAAGAAGCTTGTTTGCGGACAAAATGATATGTCATTCATGTAATATGTAATATGTAATATAAGGCCGAGTACTTAACCTTTAGTTCCACCTGCTTTAATATTTATGATACTTGAATTAATATAGTTATTAATGGCAGAACTTCCGATTTGAGAGGTATGATATGATAAGCGACTTCAAAGCTGAAAAACACCTTTATTATTATGTTTGGAAATTAGGCCTTTGTGTCACACATAATCGAATGCCTTCTCTATGTTTTGAAATTCGACTGATCTAGGTTGATCTATAAGGGACAAAACCGAATTGTTCTTCCGGGATACGATAGTCGAATTTATTTCAAAGTATTCGTGAGATAGTTTTTTTTGGGGCATTTTAGAAAGACTATTGAGAAGATTTATTGATCTAGTGTTTGCTGTGGTGTCCCTGTTTGCTAATTTTTGATATTGCGGCATTTTTTTTCTGGAAAATATGCATAGGAAAGCATTGCATTTAAAGTTTGAGTAAAAATCTAATTATTGGAAAATGTTGGATAGCTCTATTAGAAATGCCGTCAATACCAGGAGTTTTTTTATTTTATAAATAGAACTTTTAAGACATTAGTGTCAATGTTACTTTCTATAATGTTGGGTTGTTAGAAGGTAATGGAAAATTATACAACCGATTTGTCAATTGAGTGATCGTTACACTGAATACCGATTCATAGTATTCACCCTATGTGATAGTCACCCATAGTAGTTACCCTTTTTGAAATGATTTTACCGTCGATATTTGGGCCGTCAGATCTAGTTCTTTTTGTAGGTTTTATGGTTCGTAAAAATTTGAGCAGCTTTTCTTTGTCAGGGTTCAACTTGGTTTCTCCGTTTATGAGCTATAAAATGAATGGTGTTTTCTTCTTTAATTTAGAAAATTTCTAACTTTTGGATTATGATGTTGGAAGTTTTTTTGTTTTTGGTTCAAATTTAGGCACGAAACTAAGCCAGTCGACATTCCTATATAGTCAAAGAATTTGCATCATGTATGGCTGGGAACAGGTTCTAATATTCAGAGTTTTTAATAAGATGCAATTGATCCGAACCGAATTTAGGCTATACTAACACTTTATATAAGTACCTTAGAAAATTATTAGATCAATTACAGCGCCTCCTCGTGTACATCGATTCCCAGTTTTGGGCTTGTTTTGAGCATTAGGGTTCCGCATAAAATAGCCCTATCTTTGTTGTTAAAAAGAGAGTAGAGGTGAAATATTTCTATACTCCAGAAACATAATGATATAATATTGAATGACTGATCCCCTCTACCAACCAGAGCACACGTGGCCGTATAATGCTCTCGGATAATATCTTTTGGTTTTGAGTAGGCAACCAGGTTATAACCAATATAGCAGTTTCATCTGATCTTTCTAAGCCTAGATCATTTCTATATACTGAGTAGTAAAATATTTTATTGAAAAATAGCCGTTGGTTTAAGAGTTTAGTCTCATTGAGACATCCAACTTGAGGAGGGAGTTTGGTTAAGAGGAGTTCAAATTCGTTACGTTTCGGTAGGCTGATTAAACAAAATTAAGGTACATTACCTTGTGAGAGCTTCTATCTTGGGTGGAGTTAAGTTTAACAAGCAATTTTGCAACCTGGTTTGTCAGTGAGTTAAAGCTCATGCAGAATAGTTTTTGGGATTTGGAAAAAAATTCACCCATGGTATTTTTTAGATAAAGAACTAGAACCTTTTTGCGCAGTTTGCGCATTTAAGTGGTTCTTCAGCATCAGTGATTCTAAAATGATTGCTAGGTATCATAGTTAGGCGAACTTCTGGATTTTGTCACTAGTAAGTTTCTTTTAATATCCCAATTTATTTTATAGCCACAGCACCCATGGATAGTACTTCAGAATTCTTAATTGAATGATCAAAAGTGATCATGCCGCTTGTTTGGTTTGCTATAGAATCAGAACAATCATGGTCCTTGATGTACCTATTCATTGGGTAAACAAAATGTCCAGCTTTATATTATCATCAGCAGGAGCATCGTGGTGAATAGCTCTTGCTATCATAATTTGGCAGTGTTTGGCCCCTATCAATTTTTCAACCTGCTTGTGGTGATTTACAATACTGCTGCTTTACACAATAATACTGTTTGCAGTTAGTTTTAATTGCATACCAACGAATTTATATGCAATGGCTTTGAGTTTAATGGCCATAAGATAACACTTAAATGATTATTGGCAAGATTAAATGATATGTTTTGGTTTAATGACTTTATCAGTGATTGGAACTGTATCTGCAGGTACATCGATGATTATGAAAATGTCAAACCACGGCAATATTGATCTTTTTATGAAATAAAAAATCTGGATAGTAACAGGTATCGTGCTGTCCCTCCTGGATGTCATATAAGAATTTTACCAGTTAACCTTTGTATTGCTAGCCAATTTTCTTTTTGAATAAGTACCACCATTACAATTTCGATGTTGGCCTAGAGTAATGGCGGTGAAGGCCCAGCATCGTTAGAATCGATTTACAATGGTTTTGAATTAAGTTTGAATTCTATTCTGGTAATAACAGTCATAAGTTCCGCAAAGCTTCAAAAAATATTCGAGGCAAAATCTTTATTAAGTGGCATTTGGTTGCCCTGCTTTCTTGACTTATCAGAAAGCACCTGCCGCTTCATTTTGGCAATATTAGTTTTAAAGATGTCACTCAATAATGTTTATTCTATCACTAAATCGCGCTTTTATTCTTTTAAGGTCTTTTTTTTTCCAAGTTTATTCAAGCTTTCAGCAGCTGCTGATTTTTATTCACCCAACTCGAGAATAGTTTCGTTGATGGGTAATCTTACAAAATATCGACCATTGGTACTGTGTTTGGTTTGCCCACGAAAATATATTTTACCACTTGATCTTTTTCGACTTTCAAAACTTTGGAAGAATCACAATTCTTGATGTCTCAAAATCTCTAAACCTGATCGAAATGACTAACCTTGGCATTACAGTGCAAATTTTTCAAGAAAAGTATTAAATCGTTACATTATGGAAAAATTTCTAGCTTAAATGTCATTTTGTAGCTTTTTACGGGTTTTTTGATAATTTTTTTTGCAGGTCATGTATTTTTGACATTGATCAAAAATATTTTTGGAAGTGTGTTTATTTCTAGGTAAAGTGATATGACTACTCAAACATGTTTGGTAACGCCATTTACCAACTTTCCTAGCTTAATGTTGATATGAATGTTTTTGGCTATAAACGCATTGATTTGCACATTTTGCTACATTTTGGATGTAGAATTATGAGGTATTTAAAGAAAACATTTCCTATGTTAGGGTAGGTTTAAGTGGCCGCCAAAAAGAAGGTCGGACATAGATTCATATGGCCCATAGCCTTACCACAGCAAATATATTCTCAACTTACTCACTGCCTACTGGAACCAATTCGAGCTTCTAACAAAGCAGTTGATATCCTAGACACTCATCCTACGGACGTATACCAGATCACACAGGAGGTAAGCTTCCAAAAACTTCAGCCTGTTTCAAGTTAGGCTATTACAAGTGCAAAGCAGATGTAGTAAAGTTTCCTCCTCCTTCGCATCCCTACAACTTCTACAGCAATCATACGAGAGAACACTCAGTTTACTCAGTTTACTCAATTTACTCAGTTTACTCAGCTTACCGATAAGACAGTGTCCAGTAATGATACCCACAATTGTGCTAATATTACACCGTTGCATATATATTAACTGGTTAGACTTTTTTAAGTTAAAATTAGGCCAAATCTGCCTAGTAATTACACATAAAGCACAATTCAGCTCCGAACTACTCTCGACGTGATAAAGCCTGATTGTAAAACTTTAATAGAAGCCTGACTCCCCGTAAAAATGCCAATGTCTTTTACAGATATTACATGATACTTAATCAAGTCTATGGCTTTCTTGATAGCTACAAGCTCTGCATGAAGAATGCTACGATAATCAGAGAGGCGGAAAGAGTGATTTACATTTAGTTTTTGCAGAAAACTTCACCGCCCACCTTTCCATCAATTTTCGAGCCATCTGTAAAGAAGTTAATAAAACCAGAATTTGAAACTACTCCGCTCGCCCAGTCCTCTTTGGTAGGAATATCAGTTAGAAATTGTACTTCGAGGGATGATGTTGAGATGGTAAAGTCGATAGGTTTATTAATTTCTATATTGTTTAGAATAGACAAGTGTCCTTTAATGTTACAGGATCACAGGGAAATTGATTTAAGCTTTAAAACTGTACTCGCAGCTACTTACTTGGCCAGGATATCAAGAGGGATGGGATGAAAAGAATATTCAGTCTTAGAGTAGGAGTGCTCCTAAGTGCACCACTAATATACAAAACAGCAGTTCTTTGCAGTTGCATCAACGCATTTTGGTTTCCCCTATATTCAAGTCGGACCACCAAACTGTAACTCCATACATTAGAATTGGTCTAACTAGAGAAGTGCAAAGCCAATGCACGATGTGAAACTTAAGCCCTCATCCTTTTCAAGTGGAACTTTTACAGGAGTAGGGTGCTATCGGAGCTTTGTTTACTCTTTCTAGAATATTTAGCTTTCACCTTATTTTGCTGTTTAAAATAAGACTCAATAATTTCGCTGTATCTGCGATAATTAAAACAACTCCATTAAGAATTGGATTAATTCCTACTTCCTGCGAAAAATAGTATTTTGTCTATGTCTTAAAATACAAGTATATTTACCGAAAGTGCCAATAGCAACAACATCCGCATAAGAAACCACTTTAAAGCCAGCCCCTTGCAGTTTTAGTAACAGATCATTTATTTCGGTCGGCAGTTTGGCCAAGAAATGATGCCATGCTTTGATGTAGGATATTTTCAGCTAAGTGTTACTTCGAAATAAATTGATTAATAGAACAGAACCTTTAAGTCTTGAAAGAGTGACTTGTTAAATTAAACCCATTTTGGTTTGGTCAAAAATTAGATGCACAGAAACAATTCCTGCTGAAGAAGGGTTTTTTCTGGTATTTTCAAATTTATTTTGAACAGTTGGACCAACATCCAAGCAATCGTTAAGTGATATTTTTGATGTTGTCTTTGTATAAATCCCTCAAAGAAAACTTTTAACTTGGTTGTCGCACTAAACTGCTTAAATCATGATGAAATAAGTAGTATCTAGACTCACTGTCTTCGGCTGGTTCAATTTCCTCCATATGGTGCAGATTTTCAAACTCACTGAACTCCTGATAAAGGCTCTGAAATTCTGGTTCTCGAGCAAACCGGCGTTTCATAGCTCTTAATATGTGAATGGCAACGTTCACCGATTTACACAAGTTTAGAGGCGATTTCGTGGTAGGGCCACGATAAATCTATACCATCACTTCCTATCTTTAAATTTGAGTTGAAATGTTCCTTGCAAAATGATTCTCCTGGTGACCGGATTAGATTAGGTGTTGAAATAGATTCTATCTCCTAGAAACTCCGCAATATTTGGTCGAAATTAAATATTTTCCGTTGATGAAAACAATGGAACTATCTTGTTTTCTATGTCATCTTTATAAGTTCCAGGGGAAGTCCAGTCTTACCTTGTGTTTTGTAGAATTAGACCACTATTACTCATTTTGATTTCAGGTTCCCATAGTCAGCATCTATACGCTCTGGGAAGCGAAATGTCGAATCAACCAATTGTAGTTCCGACCAACGACTAAATTTGATATTTTTGGTATACTGAGGAGGTAGATTTGACATATCTTCAGATATGTCAAATTCCTGCAATAAAAATGTCGGACTATCTGTTAGTTGTACTATTAACGAAACCTTTCCTCGTGTGGATTCAGCTATTGAATTTCCTAAGCAATTGATTGATAATTTGGAATTGTCTCTTCTCATTCTTAATCGCTGCATGCAATCGTATGTGATAAAGGTTGTTTGAAAACCCAAGACTAATAGCGTACGAAATATTGATTCTCTGCTGATAGTCTTTAATACAGTTGTTGCAATTAATGACAAAAGCTAATTTGCAGTTGATTTTTATTTTGCGTCCTCGACTGTATGTAGTAGTATGCTGAAGCGCCGTTTTCAAATTTGTTTTTACCTAATTTTGGCGTTGAGCAATTTGATTGAGCAGGCTTGCATGCACATAGATTATGGTAAGTTCTTTGAAAAAGAAATTCCATTAAATCCAAAAATGACGAGTTTTCTAAGTCGACTACGTGTTGCACACATAACACTTTACACTTGTTATTATGTTTTTGCTCTAACAGGAACATCAAAAAGTGTAGCCTCTCCGCGCAAGAGCCTCTTAGACCAGTAGATATTTTGTTGATGGCAGTATTCGCAGCTGAGTGTTATTGATGATAACTGGAACTGGAATGAATTCATATAAGTTGTAAGCCCATGTTGAACTAATGACAATTCGATAGCGATTATGGCGTTTGACTGTGATACGCGGGTTCTAGCTGTCATTGATTGGTATAGATGGTGAAACTCCAAGAATCAATGCCTGGAAAGAATAGTTGATTTTAGCATATGCTTCAGTATGTTTGGCAGTTTTTTCTCCGGTTGTACGGGAGGTATCAACGACGGATGAATGATGTGATTTTTAGCTCCTAGTTAGTACTTGTTTATCATCCCAGTGAATGAGATTATGTTGTTACGTTGTTTTTGTCCAGGAAGGGATTTAATGAATGAAACTTGCTTTGCTTATTAAGAGGCTTGTTTCTGCTTTAGCAATGAATGTGAACTGATTGTGATCTCTTTTGAGGTCTCGGAAATCTGCTTCTCTTCATATGGTCCTTTGTTCAGCAGGAAACAAGGTCCCTTCCACCAACTTTCCAGTGACCTCATTTTTGTGCGGTCACCCCTCAAAATGGGATTATTTTCCGACCGAATATGTTTCCTTGATTGTTTGTCGCTGATGGTTTGAATCTCTGCAACCCGATTTGCGACAAACGGTTTCCACGTGGAATGAGGTTTTTGCATCCATGCCAGTGTGACCTTGGAATCGGCCCATAAAATTATGTTGGTGATGTTCATTTCTAGCGTTCATTTCTCAACAACAATGCTTCACTTAGCTGTAAGCAAGAAATGGTTAGTTTTGACTTCACTGTATTCATTTTAATTTTTGGCGTTGGTCGCCAGCTGGTCGTTTAAGATAATTTTACTGTATATTACGGCTGCATATGCGGGTTCGAAAGCATCACAAGACGTGTAGCTCAACACTGTAGTTGTTCGTGGCATAATTAAGGTATCGCGGTATCTGGATGGCTTGACTTTCATTTAAGTCCTTTTTTGCTCCTTTTTTCATTTAAGTCCCTTTTTGGGTCGACAGTTTATGACATTTCTGACAAAAATTCACGCTTAGTGAGTTTGCTATTATTAGTGGTAACTGGACGTGAAAAATGACGTGATCTCCCGTAGATTGTAGGGGATTTCTACGGTGTTAATTGCATGTTCTTTGGTGAGATCACCGAACATGATTTTGTCAACCGGAATCTCTGCCAAGAGGGTTTGATGGTTACTAGAACATTTACTTATTTCCATTTCTCCTTTATGTAGTTTTACTTATTGGGTTTGCAATTGTTGAGCTCCTTCAGAACATCATCTATATATAAAAATCTCGTTTGAGAATGCGACTAGCCTCTGTATGTTGAGCGAACTCATCAGCTAGTTGATATAGTGCGAGGTAAGGTGCGGATGATGTTCCATAGTTAGTTGGTACTCTTGCAATGGATGATGTTTATTTCTTCTCTAAATAATGGTAGATGAGCGATTAATTGTGCCGCTTGTGACTGGAGATGTGATTTTAAATACGTAAACTTTAAATTTAAAAGTGGAATATTTAAATGTGTCAGCCGGGTGAAGCCGCACCAATTTTTGTATTTGCTGTGAAACGTAGGTATTTTCACTTTTGGTAGGTATACGGGCAATATCGAGTTGGATTATTTAGTTAGCTCTAGCTCCATTTTGATTACTAATCGTCGGTGAAGTATTTGTATTGATGATTCTCGTTGATTTCTTTGAGGATAGTTCGGTGCAGTTGACTTATTTCCTTTATCTTCGAGTTGAGTTGATTCATTTTTAATTTAAGGTACTAGACTGGAAACTCTCTTGATGTTAGTTTTGTATTAATTGCGTCCATTTTTTGATACAATAAACGTATTCCGATGTCTTGTTGACGAAGTAGTTTTTAGATGTTTGGACTTGAATTTTGATGTTTGGGCTGCTGCAATGGTTCCTTAAATTTTTTTTTCTGTATCGGACCTGTATCGTAGGTGACGTTTCTTTATTAATGGGAAATGATGATTTAGTACCAAGGATGTTGGGTGGGATGCTTGCCATTACAGTGAATTTGATTTTCTTTTCAAGCTGATGAATGTCCTCTTCAAGATCGTGGATGTCGTTCATTGCTTTTGTGTACGCCCGTTTTATTTGCTGTTTGTCGTTGTCGCAATATGTTGCATATTGTTTCTTCTGTATTTCTCTAGCGCGTGTCGTGCAAGCCCCTGGTGATCGGTCGATAGTCGTGGCACTTTATTTTTGCGATGTATTGAAACAACGCCCGACTGACTTTGACAAAGTGCGTGCATTTTGACGCTCTCGAATAGATGTTATGCATCTATTCAAACTGCATTTCTTCGAACTGCATTTCTACGAACTGCATTTCTACGTTATATGACTACTGTATAATGTTATGCGGCTATAGCGATACGGGATTAGATTGTGACGGGTCGTGATGTTGTTAACGACTATGTCGCCAAATTTAACTTTTTGTTGTGTCTATGTTTTCGCCTATGTCTAGGGAATAGTGCGCGTACCACGATTGAGAACTTTTAACTATTTCCAAATAAAATTGCCAGTAGATGTTTTATCCGGCTCGAAGGACCAATGTAATGATTCACTACCAGGTAAATTTGTTGGTCATAATTTTTAATTGATTCAACATATTTAGTGGAAAGTTTCCGTAATATGAAGTGATTGGAGAGATCGAGTTCAAACAAACCTTGCCACCAAAACCATTCGACAAAAAACCACTGGTGTGGTATTTTGTAAAATAATGACATTATAAGTAGTCCGTATAAAAAAACCAAGTGACAGTACGACAAAAACTAATTGGAATTTATTTATTTTCCTACTTCAGTTTCCACGTTTTTTAATATTTAGGGCCATTTTTAAGATAATTTAGTCTTATAGAAATGTGCAGTCTAGTCGGAAATGTCGCTTGTTGGTGAGTTAAAAATTTAAATTAGCCAATATTATAGCTAAAGAATTTTTTATTTTTAGCTGCCTAAGTTGTTCTCTGTCCATCCTTGTATCGATTATACTATCAGTACTAGGAATTTTAATAATCGTCTTACTTGTTTGGTATTTTGCATACGATCACCCAGAAAAATGATTCGGATACAGTTTTATGTTATATGTACAAATTTAATGGTATCATAAAATATATTATTTATTTATTTGCATAAAAAATATTGTTTAAACGCTAAGTGATCTTCGGAATTTAAGAGTTTTTTTTGCAGACAAATGCAGATTCACTGTTTGAAAAAAATATTCGTCCAACATTAAAATCCTTTGTGAACACAACAATTTACTTTCTCATGAAAATGCTAGGTATTTATTTCCAAAGGTGACTTTACAGTAACATTTTAGTACTGCCTAATTAAACATATTCCCGATAAAATCAATAACAATATGATACTTGCGATGAACTATACCTATACCATAACATATATTCTCTATAATCGCTAATATAAATGAGTTTTCCATAGTGATAAGTAAAGTACATAAAGTTTCGTGAAAAAATAAACAAAATCCTAGAAAACCCCACATCATACGTGACAGACACGCAAGAGGTGAAGTATACAAATAAATTTATGATTGAAATCCTAAGAATTTTATGGTTAGAAATTTTGTTCATATCTTTAGAAATTGATTGGTAAGCTTATATTTTATGAATTGTTATTATTGCAAAGCCTCTTTTTCGAGAATAAAAACGTTCGTTATTTTTATGACATTCGATTCCAAGGATAATACGAAATTGTGTATAACAAAACAAATTCAAAACTAAAATAGAAAATGGAAGTAAGGATACATCGTTATTCCCACTGTTCGAACATGTTTCTACAAATCTGTACAAAGGATGACTGAATATCGTAGCAATAACATGTGGGAAAATTTTAAGCCGAAGGAGTCGCAAATGGTTTTTTAATATAATTGATTTCGCAAATTAGAAGTTTTCAAAAGCTAGACTCTTGCGTTCTAAAAAAACCAAATAAACTATTATGGTTATGTTACGAGTCTGGGGGGCCGTAAACAGAATTACTAGTTGAGAGGTTTCGGACCACTCGCCTGAGGCTGGTTGGAGCTCCGGGTATAGGCGTTGCGTTTTCCGAAACATCAGCTAGACTTGCCAGACTGCCGAAAGGGGAACAGACTAGTATATTCACTTGTTAAACCCAAAATTTTAAAACTACACAGCTGAACTTAACTGAAAGAAATCTTAACTTACGAAAGAAAAAAACTTAATTTATACTTAACTGAATTAATGAAATTTCTGAAGTTTTCCACTAATGTTCATCCCAAGGACGCTGGTCATCTTTATTTCCCGAAAAACATCGAAGGATATTTCGATTAACGTGCTACGATGCGTTTACCTGAGAATAGTACTGTGATAGTACTGCACTTCCGTAGCGGTGGCTTAACTAACTGCAACGGTTAAAACAAATCTGGAAAAGTGACCAATAACAATTAAAATTGAGGTGTTGCCTTGTCGAGTTTGCAGGTAAAACCACCAGGAAGTCCTGGTGAATTCCCTTCCAAGATGGGGAGATTGCCAAGTGATAAGGATTGTCAAAACAAGGACTGGTAATATAATACAAATCGCAAGCTATAAGGTCCTTCGACTATTCCTAATGTATGCCAAATGTAATACCTTTTAAGATATTCAGTTGTTTTAGTGCTACCCAGATTTCCACAGATGAGTAGACAGTACGACATTTCAATCAATTTCCAAACGAAACTCTTTGGAAACAATCAATTTGTAACATGAAATGTCTGATATGTATTACTATCTTGATATTACTAAGCTTTACTATCATGACATTGCTTTGCTTGTGTGAATAGTTTCAATATCACGAATGCTTTTCATGAACTCATCTTACTGCAAAGAAGGAAAATCCAATTTTCGTTCTCTGTAGTAGTTTCGAACTCTATAACGTCTAACCCTTAATTGTGCATTAGGAACCTTGTTTTGGCTACATTTCCTTTACTGTTTTACTACGTAAAACGTAGCCATCCAGTATAATATGAGCACAATTTTCTAATAGCCATTACCGCAGCAAGACATTCCTGTTCCGGCACACTCTAGTTACTCTGAGCGCCGGTTAATTTTTGAAACATGAAAGCTTTCGGTTAGTCTGTTCCTGCCAAATCTCTCTGAAAAAGTGAAAAAAGACGGCTCTAATTTCAGTAGAACTAGCATCGTACTGAATATAACATCGGAGAAGAATTTAGAGCGAATTTTTAAGCATCAAAATATATTTGTGCCTTTGGTTCCACTGGAATTTTCAGTTTTGACCTTCTGCCGACCATTCACAGTAGTTTTTTATGAAACCAGGCTAAACTGCCAAACAGTCTTTGGTACCTTTGGATTCTGCAATCGCTTTGAACTTGTTTGGATTCGGCTTAAGTCCTCGCTCACTAACCACATAACTAAGATATTCGATCTTTCTTAGAAGAAATCTGCTCCTATCAAAGTTAACGGTAAGGCCTGCTTCAGTAAGCATTTATAGGTGACGTCAGCTAGTAAGGAAAGGTGTTCTTTAAAGCTAGTGGTTGTGATAGTGCACATTATCCAAGTAAAAGAACACTCGGTCGTGTAAATGGTGGGGAATCATTTTATGTATCAACCGGTAAAATGTTTTGTACTTAATTTTCTGGCATCCTGACATAACCTTACCTTACCAGTTGATTTCTTTATAATAGCCATCGGAGAGGTCTACTCGCTGTGATTTTCTTCAATAACCTTAAATACATTTCGTCTAGCTCCTGGTACGATTCTTGTTTGATCGCCGGAGAGACCGTATAGTACCGTTGTTCAACAACAGGAACATTTCCGACTTAAATAGTATGAGTAATCTATGTGGTAAGCCCCAGACCGATTTTTTTTTAGGTCGTTAAGAGTTCAATTATTGCTTAATTTAGTTAACTCAGTTCTACTGATCCTGAGTGTTATTTTGTTGTTTCGAGTCTTCAGAAACGGTTAAAACTCTGATGTGATGAGGGAACCACAAGTAGTTTTAATTTTTCAGTTTTCCCTTTGTAAATTATATCAACGTTTAAAACTGTGAAGACCCACACGCGGTTTGAATAAATGCAGAAACTGGATGTAAATTAAGTTTGGATTGAATTAGAAATTGTTCAGCTCCTTTGCCTATAACGGTTATTGAAGCTCCACTGTCTAAGAGACCATGAACTTTAATGCCAGCTAGAAAAACTACAGCATAAGATCAATTGTCATCAGAAAATTTATATATCGTGCGGAGATTCAGAAAACCAGTTCTCCTGATCTCTGATGGAGAGTTTCTCGTTTTTCTATTGCATTTTGTACAAAGAAGTACATCAGGCGAATCACATCCATGTCAAAAATTGCTTTATTTTGGGATATCACAGAATGAGTGTCCCTTTACGTTTGCGCAGTTCCAATAGATCACTGGATGACATAGTGAAAATAGTGCTTTAAGCCATAGTGATATTTGTTCTATATTTACGAGAACTCTCATTATTGTATCGAATTGCATTTATTTGATATGCCAGTTGCTTATGCCGGAACATCAAACGTTTCATTAATAGGGTAGTTTCGGTATGGTTTACTCAATTGAAGAGCATAGTTCATTAACTTCCACATTTCCTTCGGAACGACACAAACAGTAAACAATTCTGACACCAATGTATTTAATTGTCCCTCCAAATGCGCTTTGAATCATAGCCAGATGTTCAGCTCGGAAAGTTATTTTTTGGGCTAAGTTTTAAGTTTGAGCTATTAAAGGGTATATTACTTTTACGGATGGGAGGAGTAGCATTAAATCTATTTGGCTTAGAAAAGCTACTAATTTGCTTTGTTGCATCGAGGAATTTTGGATCTTGATTGTTAACCCAGTCTTACGGAAGGAAACACAGCTGGATTAAACGCAATCAAATAGTGGGTAGAAAATAACCGCAGAAGGAAACCTTGTAGGTGATGCAAACATATGAAGCTGTATTTGAATATAGCTATATGGTAGTTTACTACTTTAGGTACTACGAGAACTTACTGCTCTAACAGAGCATCTATAATATCAAGCTCTTTGATATTTGAAATACATTATTCAATATTTAAATTGTAATTTTTAAAGAAAGTACATTAATTCCTTACTGACCACCGGAATCTTGTCTATAAAATTACCTTTCAATGCAGTCATATATTTAATTCTAAAATTAACGTGGACCAACTTTGTTATAGCAGCTTCTACCTTAAACAAGTATTTAGTAACATCCATAATGAAGGACCAGTGATGCACGTTTCAAATTTGAAAAAAGGATCGAAAAATATTAGGAAAAGGAATAAGAAGCAAAAGCGTGCTTTGTTTCGACGCAATGTGTAATGGAATGTTCGATGATTGCCATCTCATGGCGAACTCAAGACTCACGATGGCATTAAATAAATTTTTAATCAAAGGTTTTGCTGAGGTATTGTAGCCGGCTAGTGCTCAGGGTTGGTCGTGGAGTTGAAAGTTAGTATAACCGCAAGAAAAGGACTCAATGGGAAGGCGGGGTTCACTAGAACAATCCATTACCAAATGCACAGTGTGTTTAATTTTAATTTTACTCTAAGAGCCGAATGTCTTGCAAAAGGCGCAAACTCTTGACTGTCCACTTCAAATTGTTGATTAAGGTCTTGTGCTACAAGCCTTGCCTTATATCTCTACATCTGTTATATGTATTAGTTTTTAACTAATATATCTGTTTGCAAACGTCTTGAACGCTTGATCTTAGTCGAACCACTTGCTCGTTTTTGTAGCTCTAGCAACAATTTCTCTGGAGTTGCATAAACTGACAACGTAAGAAAGACTTCTGTGTAAACCAACATGATACTCTTCCTTACTCCCTTCAATTATTTCATTGCCTAGATTGAGAGTATTTTTTGCTGGTAGGCTGGTAGGTCTATTTGTCGAAAATGATGATTTTATACTTTGATGGCACAAAACACCAATATGCTTTCCATTTTGACCTAATCAATCCATCAAAACCTAATCAATTTCCAAAGCTGCGCATCTTAAACACTTACGAAATATTTTGTTTCAAACCTAATTAAGTTAGCATAAAATGATTGGTCATAAAACGGTTAATTCAATTGATTTGTACTGTTAAATTAATTTTTTTTTAATCACACAAACCACGGTTAGAGCCTATTCACTTGCATCACAACATGAGCTCAACAGTTTTGGGGACATATCATCTTGTTGCCAAACACCTAAGCTAATTGTAGAAACTCTTGATAGCTTGTTCTTAACTTTGAACAGTATTGTGTCTTCATTATTTTGTTTATTCAGGCATTTTGAGACATTGTAAAACAAACCATACAAGTACCATCCTACGCAAAAAACTTTATCAGTGACTGGCCGATTCAGACAAAAACTTGCATGGTAGTCACTTATAGTCATTTATTAGGAGTCATCCTCTCCAATTTTATACAACACAGAAATTTGTATGCTGCTATAATTTTTTGCAGTTTAAGAGATATCCTTTCTTAAAGCACAGGATATAATGTAGCCACTTTAAGTCACTTCATTAATGAGGCATATCGTTTTATATCCACCCGGATATAATGAGCTGGGAATTAATAAAAGCAGCTCCAGGTAAACGATTTCTTTTTAATCTATGAGTTCACACTGGGATTCATTACATCTCTGTAGTCTGTATTTGACAACTTTCAAATACATCATTTGACTTACAATTGATTAACTCTTAAAGTTTGATCTTATATTGTAAAAGGTGGCTAAACAATGATTGAATCGATGGGCTTTGACTACCCGCATCTTTAAAAACCCACTTATAAAAATTTCAAAAAATAAATAAATAAGGATTCAAAAATAAAAGTTACTTTTAAATTTCCCAACGGTCGTTTTTCATAAATTTGTCAATTTATATTTTTATTTCAATCTTGTTGAGCAACCAAATTGTTATCCCTTATTATTTTTAATATTTGGAAACTACCAAAAATTTGCCTCCCTTATATATACAAAACCACAACTCATTCATGATACGTAGTGTTATATAATCGTTAGAGCTCGTTATCCAATTGTAAAATTTACTTCGGAATTAACAAACCATAAAAAAAAACAACTCTATTTCATTGACTATTCTAATCAATCTATCAATTCGCATCGATATCGCAGAGATTTAAAATAAACAAACACAAAAAATTCCGATAGCAAAAAAAAAAAAAGAAAAATCTACTCAAAATATGTCGACTATATAGAGTGCGCATAGTCTGAGTGAAATTCCAATTTCCACTCACATTTCCAACATCGTCATACAGTCTAGAACATCTTTCGTTCAGTTTTTCCATTTCTCCAGTACACCAAATCGACGATGTGTGTGTGTATACATAGTAAAATTTTCTCCTAATTTCCCTTATCCATAATTCACATAAACCAAACCAAAGAATATAAGAAAAACGAAAACAAAAAAAAAATACAACAACAAAACACGTACACCACGAACAAAATAAAATGAAATTTTTTTTTTTTTTTTTAGAAACATTTTCTTTTCTATCCAGTTTTACGTAAAAGCTCTGTACAAACGGGTGCGCAGTATTATATTTGTCTTGCCGGTCGAATTTTTTTTATTTTTTATACAATTTTATTTCAACTGTATGGTGTAATTATTTAGTTTTTCATCTCATTTGTGTGCTTTTTTTTGTTTTAATGGGAAAATAAAAGTAAAATTTTGTTTTTTTTTTAATAAAAGCTCAACAAAAAAAAATTGTGTATAAATAGTTTATTATTATTGTTGTGATTAAAATATTTAAAAAAAATTAATAAGTGGATAAAGCTTTAAGCTTTCTGTGCACAAAATAAAAGCTTTTCAATTTTTATATACAAATTTAATTGCAAAGTGTTTTGTTTGATGTGAATTTTGTTTTTGTTTTAAAGTGTTTTGTTTTGTTAATTAAAAAGCAAAACAAAAATTAAAAAAAAAATAAATAAAAGTTAGCAACATTTTTTAATCTAATTAATGAGGAAAATTTGTTAATTAAAATGGGGAAAACATGAAAATTAAATTGTCAACAAATTAATTCATCAATGTCAAAATTTATATACATGTATAAATTTATACATAAAAGATCTTCCTTTAGCTCTTGGAAAATTATTCTATTTATCTTTCAATCTCGTCAGGATATTTACGAAAAACGGAAAAACAAAACAAAAATCGGGACATGATGAAAATTATAAAAATTCTTCACTTGGTTTTCATCAAAATATAATACGTCCGGAAAATTATTTCGTTGATGCCCATTTTTTGTTGTTTTTTTTTTGTGTGTTGTGTTGTATGTAAGGACATAAATACAAGATGTGTTTGTTGTGTTTATTGACACGAAAGTATGTTTTTGTTTTCGGGAAAAACAACAAACGTTTTGTTTATGAGATATATAATTGGATCTGATTGATGATGGCCTGAGATAGAGATAGATTGATTGGATTTTTTTTTCGTTATATATTTTTTTTAAGGATTAAATGATAAACGACCTTATTTGATTTTCATGTTTTTCTTTTTTTGTTTTTTTTTTTTTCAAATGAACATTGAGCGAAATAAGACGAGTAAATTTAGTTATGGAAAATTTAGTGGATTTTCTGTTTTTTTGTAACGTGATTGATGATTTGGATCGAAGTCTACACATTATTGAATTATTGACACGTACTATTCTGCTGGGATTAATTTAGTGACTATCCTTCAGTGTCGTTTCTTGTGAAAAATGGTTTTAATATATTGTGTATTTTGTAAAATGGTTACAAATCGGAAGGTGTTTTTTTTGTAAATACTACAGGGATTTTAAGTTATTTTTAGGGCTGTATGAATCAATATATGGAGTTTTGGATTTTTTTTGTTGGAGTAAATCAAATTTTCGATTTAAATATTTATTGGTTTTATTTAGTTTTGAACAAGTTTTCTTTTTTTGTACGTTTCTGAGGTAAACATAATTGTGCGTAATTGTGTGTAAATCCGCCTGAAATCGTTTCATTTATAGAATGTGGTAGATATATTTTAGTCTATTTTAGTGTGTGCATTAATAGGGTAGGGTTCAAAAGTTACTTCGTATAGGTCACAGATGAAATGGCCAGATTCAACATTTTATCCAAATTTATAGTTAAGCTCACACGGTATTCAGGAAAGTGCAGCCGTATTTTCATGTTTTTAGCCTGAATAATATTACCAGGATATTATCTGGTTACACACAATAGGTCTTGACAAAATGGTAATGCTGATGATCTTGCTCGTTTAACCACTTTGTACATGACCGATAAAAATTCGAACGAAAAATAGATAAATCCAGTTTACAATTTAAATCTCGCACATTATGGCTTTATACGGTTTTGTTGTTCATTGATAAATCCTCGCTACTTCTAAGAATTCGTCGAGTGTAGGATGTTGTTTTTGCTGACAAGACACACATACTGTGTCGTTTACTTGTGTGGAGTATTTATAACTATGTATTATTATTGATCCTACTCTAGCTTGTCCTCGTTCGATGTACAGCATGGTAGCTAAATGGCCCTCCGATGTAAGATTTATAACTTTTTGTTCAATATTTAGAAAAAAGTCTAACTCTAAAACATGCTGCGCTATTCAACGTTGTATTTCAGGTGATTTAATGTTCATAGATTCTTTCCTTTGCAGAAGCTTAAATAGAGTGAAACTTATACAGAATTATCGCTTGTGCTATTTTTTTATTTTTCCAGTTTTTCCTCCCGGTATGTAAAACATGGATGATTAAAATTTTTACAGCAGACAAAAATCTTTGCACATAGTGAATTTGTGCCTTATTAACATCGTTTTCTATGGTTAGGAATGGGTTAGGAAACTGTAGCTTCTGATATATTTAACAATATTTTTATTTCTGTTCTGGAACAATTAAAAAATGATCACATGATATACGCCTAGATGTTGCTAATTATTTAAGTTTCCTAATTTGTTTGAGTCATCTAACTATTTGTTTGCTCTTATTTTGCCAGCAGAAATTTAAAACATCAATAAATGACTAAAAATCTGGGTTTGTGAGGTTTTGATTTCTAATACTGTGATCAAAACATATTCCTGTTTATCTTAGACCTTCTTCTCCAGATTGTTAATGTAAGTCTCAGTGGCATGTTTTCTTCCAGCTTTGAAAAATCTGAAGTAATTTCTTCATTTAAATGTGGAGACTCATTTGCTGTTTCTAATTAAAGGCCAATTTCTCTGTGGCCGGTTTTTTTAATTTTTTAGAGAAAGCTGTAAAGTATCGTACTAGGTCATTTCAAAATAAAACTAAATTTTTTAGGATTGTTTATTGATATGTTGAAAGCTTTTGATACGGTTAATTATTAATCTCTTTACTTTTTGTGCATTTTCATGGCACTTATTGTTAAAACGTAAATCGTGAATTGCTGAACAAAACGCTTTGTTTTCTATGACATCATAAACTTCTTTCTTATCACTGTACATGTGAAATAATGGTATTGATCTCGATTCTTTCTTTATTTTGCAAAATGTTCGAAATCTGCGGAATTGGTATCGGACTTGACATGATTTAAATAGTTCCGTAGTTGTGGTTGTTGATAACTTTATTAAAATGGACGGTAGTAATACTCATAAAAGGTCTAAAATTTTATTTGCACTAGATATTACCGTTCATTTTGCCATTGTCAATTCTTGGGGAAGATTGACTTTACATTTTAATTGGTCTTCTTGAGTATTCCATTGAAAATATAATAATTTCTTCTGTATGTTTGTCTTCTTCAACGGAAACAATTGAATCTTGATTAACGATAGGCACATCCATTAAATCGTTCGAGTTAGTCTTTCTTTTTCGTAAATTAGAATCCCTTTGTCGCAATGTGTAATTTTATTGTTCTTTTTTGGCTTCTTCAATAGTATTCGCACCAGACAAGAAAGTAACCAGTCATCACTGTAAAACTTTTTAATGGTTTCGTCGAAGATCATTGAAATCATAGCAATTCTTAATCTCATTCCGCTAATAGAACTTGCCGATATATTTATTCAATATCAGCCGTGATGGAAATTTTATTGTTTCGAAATTTTAGTAACGTGGTTCACAGTGGTTGAATAAAGGAACCCTCTCTGTTTAATAGTGGCAATGAGCTAGTGCCCTATTGGGGCCTTTTAAATGGCAATTTTATGGTAAATTTACCACTGCTGTGACGTAAAAATGTAATTTAGAAGATTTAGAACATTTAATCTCTTCTTTGGAAAATGGGTAGCATGTTAAAATCTTTTAAAGATTTCGTTAATGATTAATCAATATAAAAATTAATCATTCAATTTTTGCTCTACCAAATTATCTCCTAAATCTCCTAAATGTCTTTCCCAAAAATGCATATTAATCGATTTGCACCAATAATTATATCCATAATTCCTGGGTTGCTAATATATGAATCAGCCAATTGTAATTTTTTGTTTCTATAAAGGTGTTAATATTAATTTCGCAGGTTGGTAGAAAATTGATAACTTTCGAAATGTTCAATGCATTTAAATCTGATATTTTTTTCTTTGAATATAAAGATAAAGATAGCCTTATCGTCATCAAACTTATGGTGAATTCTGTACCAGGTATAATTCCTTTCATCAAAATTTTCTAATTGTTATGTATTAGTGTAAGTATGTGTGCACATCTAAATTAATTTGCTGAGTCCAGAACTCAAATGAAAAGCAATTAAAGCTGTTATGGCAGGTGCAACTCGAATGAAATCTTCATTTGACCTGCTAAGATGTAGAATCGTTTTATTTTCTCAAATTTGTGGGTAGTCTTGTGTAATACGTGTGTGGTGCTTAGTACGTGTGTGGTGCAGAGTTCTTCAGATGAATTATTGGCTCAAAAATGTATTGCAAATTTTGATCATTGCAAACGAGTAGAATTTGCCGATACAACTGTATTTGACGAACCATCAAACATGACTCGTATAAGCTGAGTTGTCGAAGATTACATAATGATGCGGCAAAAAATGATTCATAGGTGAAACATATCTAACCATTTCCATATGGGTAGAATTTCATGTTCCTTCATAAAAGAGTTGTATTGCATTTGAATTTCCAGTTTAATATTTAACTGTCCATTAGAAATTTTCTCTTTGATAAAGGAAAGTTGAATCATCCATCAATGCTGGACTGTTCGCAAAAGGTAATTTAAATTTAAATTTCCATCGATGTCACTAGGGAACATCTCTTTAAAATTTTTCTCACAATTGGATTTAGATAACGATTCATCGTTAGCATAGAGTTTCTCTATATTACAAAATCACTCCAGTAGTTGATCTACGTGTGGTTGAGATGCAACTAAATTTCTTCTGCTGTAAGTAATTAAAGTTCATCGAGCTACAATCCAACCTAGTTTCCTGTTTTGTAGAATAGAAAATTCGTCACCTATATTTGATGAATGGATTGCAGTTTGACTTAGTTCCAAGTAGCAGATCTACTTCATTAAGCTCGTATAGAATGCTGGATCAGCTAGGTAGATATATGAAGGAATTGGTAATCTAGAGGAATCAACTTGTTTTGATAGTTTCTTAAATTTTAGCAAAAAATTGATTTAGACATGATTGAATTGATGCTGCCCTTGACAGTCCTTGAGAAGTACAGGAGGAAGCAATATCCTTGATGTCAATATGTGAACAGTAAGTCTTGACTCCTACTCGATTGAATCAAGTAATGCTTAAACTAAAACTGAACAGCCATCTCTATCTGAAATTTGAACTAAAGCAGTAGCTCTGTAAACTAATTTTGAAGAAAAGAAATCCTCTTAAGTTGTTGAGATTTAAATGCTGGTAGATTTGGTGATACTTTTCTACGTAGATGAAAGATGATCCTAAATTGATCTGAGATGATTTTTTGCTCTGAAGACAAGTTTGTGCATACTAATTGAAGATGCTGAGTTATTCGAATGCAAGAGTGTATGATGGTTAAATCGAATTAAGTGTCATCTAACGATTCGAACAGAGTTAAATTTTTTAGTGAATTTTGATAGTTTAGGATTAAATCATCTAGTCTCAGCTGAACTTAAGATCTTTATGCGGTATCCAATTTGAATTTGACGAAGTCCGACAATTCTTCCAAAAAAAATTCAAAATTTCTATTGCACTGTTTACACCGGTTAATTTGAATTTCAAAAGACTTAAAATTAAGATGCGAGCCAATTACGCGATGAAACCGTTTATTATAAAGTGTAAATTTTTTAGTATTAAGTTACACTGCAAGGAAGAAGATCATTAAAATTGATTTTTGCACGGTGATATTAAATCCAATCCACGGTTTCTATTTTCCATTTAACTAAATTTACTCTATACAGCTATATATTTAAAAAAAAAACAACTGACAAGAATCTAGTTTTATAATTTCATATTTAACGATTTTCATTTCTTTTTTATCCATTAAGATAACCTAAAATATATAAAAGAAGAAAAGAAAATTATTTCTTTACGACATCATCATCCACATGATGAAAACAACAATGGTAACGAGATGATAGCAAAAATGAGGAAAATGTAAAAAATTTCCAACTTCTTTATTTTGTGTTGCCTCAATTTCATTTTTGTTTTATGGCTTCATTACAGTTTTCTTTTTTCTTTATGGTTATTAAAAAAAAAATAGATAAAATTTAAATTTTTTTTTATTTTATGTTAAAGTGTAATTAAAGTGCAATCAAAGAGAAAAAAAAATAGAAAAGTTTTTCATTTTTTTTTTATTCTTCTGCTAAAGTGGTTATAGCCAAAGTGATAAAGTTTAATATCGAGCTTTTGAATATAATAAAATAAGAAGATAGAAAAGAATTTGTAAAAAAATATATATATAAAGTTTTGGGTGTTTAAAAAAATACAAGAAAAAAAAAAGTTGAAAAAAAAATTAAGCAAAATTTAGCAAAAATGAAAAATAAATTTAATTTAACTAAAACGTTTAATTTAAATATAAATAATTGTATCATATTTAATTTGTTTATATTATTTATTGTTATATTAAATAGAAAAAATTATTTTGTACATGGATTAAAATGTATATGTAATCGTAGTGAATGTGATATTATAAGATCGGAGGATTGCCCGGGCAAAGGGATAATTGTGTGGGATCCGTGCAAGTAAGTTTAACCATTTTACGATAAATGATTTAATAAACAAATTTTGACTTTTTTGGTACCAAATTGAACTTAAAGATAATTAAAAATTATATGTGTGTGTTAACATTTAATTTGAAGATTGCGTGAGGGGATATAATTTTTTTTTTTTTTTTTATATAATCGATTAACTTCAAATTAAATTTAAACTATATTGTCTTCCGTCGATTTCTCTTTTAATTACGATTAGTTGGAGGGGTCACAACCCATACCTATTTGAAACAAAAAATTTAGGAATATTTTAGTAGAAAATACAGTATCATATTTAGAAAAATAAATTCCTCTCCCGAAACAATTGGTAGTGCAGCGATTTGTTGATTTTTTTAATTAAATTTTACGTTTTTTTTAATTTTCGCTTAATTATCCATTTGATAATATTGTAAATTCGCACGTTGCGGTGCGAAGCAACATTCAAATACTACTTTAACTTTGTACAAATAGTTAACTAAATCTTTGTTGAAATTTTTTGTAACAACCAAATTTTCTCGAGCCATATTTACTCCATATTTATTTGGTTGTTGTGATGGTTCCTTGGAAGTGCGTTTTTCGATTATTAAACATTCAAAGTAACTTAAATAATAATATACTATTCTGCCCGATGTGAATAAAACTTTTTTGGTATTGGTCTTTATTTTTCAACCCTGTAAAAGTAATATTAGTAAAAATGCTATTTATATTTGATACCGAAAACACAGATTATTCTAAAACCGGTTTAGAATTCAACTCATAATGACATATGACCTTTGATGTAACAAAAACAGTCCTTTAAAAAAAAAAACCCAAGAACTGTCAAAACGTTAAGAAACTTTGGCCATCTTATTTCGTTAGTGCTCAAAGCACTAACGATGATTGGTGAATAATAGCGAACTGGTCGCATTTATGGACAGACCAATATTTCTTGGTTAAATTAATTTTTTAGACATTAATTATCCAAGAACTGTTTGTATGGGAGATTCAGCAAAACGGAAGAAGTTGCGGTTGCAACTTCATCATAGCCATAAAATATAGCACTTTTTGAGTTGTGGCACCCAACATTCATTTTCACTCCATACCATAGTATATAGCCTTGTTGCCAACACCTTGAATTCTGATACGATATAGGGTTGAGGTTTGCGAGTTTTTCAGTGCAGTAAATATTAACAATCTTATCATCCATTTTCACCGTAGCCACTTACTTATACTGACTTACGTGCTTACTGTTCATATTTCTCATTTGGTCATAATGTAACTAACTAGATAATATATCTACAGTCTTAAACGTCTATGTTTATTACGTCACACTATTTTTGGCTCAAAACCGAGACCCAGAACCTTTTAAAACCCCTAAAGTTTCTGGGCATAATTAAATTTAGTTCGATTAAGTAAAACCGTTTAGGTAAGGATGTTTTTTAACTATGCCCTCTTAAATTTGTGTAAACGGTGCACTAAGCTTAAGTTTTTTATCTTTCCTTTTTTTAATGTTTAAAAGGAAATTAAAACTTTTCCTTTAATCTATCGAAATGTTCCATCTTTCTTGCCACATAGCAACGGAAGTTTTTGAATCTGCCTCTTGAACGATCCATAAACTTTTCATTCTTTCTATCCAAATTACAATACTAGGTTTTCGTATCTCATACTTTGCGTTTTTCTTATGTTATACCCAGCAACTGTTCCTTGCAAAAATATTATATCAACTGGTATTATACTCAGCCTTTCGTCAAAATCTACACCTAAAGCCATATTACAGTTTTGACTATCTCAATTTTCACCCCCTTCACAGACACTAAAAGTGGTCTTCAGATATCGAAGATGCCGTTAAATTGGATTATAACTATTTTGGCCAAGGAAAGTCCCATCTTAAAAGTTATACACAGTCAGTGATTTTATTTGCAGTACTCTGAGCTTCTTCCTAACCGCTGTGTCTAGAAGAACAAGCAAAAAGCATTACTATTTAGTCCGCGAATGCTTATTTTTGGATATTGGCTTTCTTAGTACTATTGAAAACGATGTTCCAGAGAAGTGGACCTAGTTCGGTTTCTTGTGGGTACCCTTTTCGAGCCGGGGAAAAAGTTTTTTATGATTGAGTAAAAATATGCTGTACAGATAATTTTCTTCCACCATAATCTCTCCACTACCCTTGAACAGTCAAATCAACCTGCCGGTTATTAATTTTTCGAGTAATTTACCCAAACATTATATTAGCATGATAGAACTGTAGGATTTTGGGAAAATGGGAATCCTTTCATCTTCCTTACTAGTGATAATTATTTGGCTGTTTTAAGACATTTGTTCAGGAACCTCGTAATACCAGACCCTATTATAGGTCGTGCTCTACCCATAAAAACTTGCCTTGACAAGTTCATTGTGTTTGTGGTTTAATCATTAGTGAAATCCATCATTGTGTTTGTGGTTCCATCATTAGTGAAATTTTCTACGTTACTTGTTCTTGGTGCTTCAAATCTGTACGCTCTAAGTTCTTTATGAGTTTGTGTGTAATTTGTCACACTAAAATCAGGAAGCAATGCACCTACCAAACCGTTTCTGGTATATCATTCTTTCCAAAAATTTTCTAGCAAGTTTTTGAATTTGGCCCAATTTGCTTGAGTAATCTTATATTGGGAAACCTTGCATGACGATTTGTTGATATCATGTGTGGTTCCAGATTTTAAAGTTAGGATTATCATTCGGTGATCACTAGAATTTCAGTCTTCTTTTACTTCCTAATCGGTTATCTTTCTCAACCTACCCACCACTCACAGGTATAATATCAATATTCGATTCACCATTCTAGCTGGCCATTATTATAAAAATTATAACAAAGAGGCCTCTTCTTGCTAAAAACTCTTCAACGAAGATTCCTCGTTCGATTTTTTTCCTTTCTATGTCTTTTTTAGACTTATGATACTTTTTGAGCCCCCTCCATAATTTTCCAAAGCTTTTCCACTGGTTTTTCGGGGAATTTATAGATACTGATTTGAAACAGATTACCCAAAGCAGATCTAAATTAATTTTGAAAGAGGGAAGCGTTGTCTAATTTCATTAGAGTTGAACAATCTTTTCAATTGACAGTTTAAGTGAGAGATAATTTGCATTTTAATAGTTTGCCGTATGGCTAAGTTAAATGCCTATTATATGATCAACATAATTATCTTTTCTTTGTGTTATCCATGCAATTTTTTGGGGCCAAAACCTAACTCTTTCGCGGTTAACTTAAACTCCTACCTTACGCAACTTCTAGCCAAAGATTAATTTTAAATATTTATCTGCACATTGCATGGCTTCACCCATGAAAAATCTCTTCTGAGCTTACCTCTTTTAAGTTTTCTTAATCTTGTTTTTGCTGAAATTATTGGGTTAAAGTACCACAACTGCTTTATTTAGTGCATACAGCACTTTACTATTTTTATGTTGCTGTGCGAGTTTCTTGGATTTTCACAAAGTTCTCCCGTTCCTGAGGAATTGAGGTCCACGCTGTCTGGTGTTGCTTAAATATTTAAGCCGGGATTTATTCGCATCACTTAAGCGACTAACCTCATTTTTTACTGTAATTCTAGCTGGATACAACGTCAAACGCTTTCTGGTTTGGGCCACTTCTTACTTTCTATATGAGGCCACTTCTGCCCAGATGTTTGAGGTGAAGATCTTTCAATCAAAATCCCGCAGACTTTTTTTCTTTTACCTGCTCAATCTTGTGGTTCGCCGTGCAGCGGAATTTTATTTCACCAGTGAGATGTGACCACTGCTTCATTGCCTTCTCTCCCTTAAAGCAGTTGAGGTCACTGAAATGAATTATAATAAAATGTCCTTCGTATTAATCATTTTTTCATATAGGATGGCAATCCTTAATAATAAATAAGCTTTTCAGAGAATATAAGCCTCCATGTACTGATCTATTCCTGTTGGAATTTATGACTTATGCATTCCTTGATTGGTTTTCAATTATCATGTAACCACATTTGAAACATTCGCAAGTTTTGCAAGTTTTCTTTTGCTTTGCTTCTTCGAATTACCTTTTTTATCACAAGTGTCTCAAAAGTATCCACACTTCTTTGCATTTTTCTGTTCTGTCAACCTCTGTCCATCACAACTTATGTTTTCAAGTGTTCATTCAGTATTGTTAATTGAATCCAGCATAAAACACGAAATGTTTACTTATATTTTGCTTATTTATATTTTACTTCTTACAAAAAACAAAAGGGACTATACATTTTTTAATATATTTTTCTTGTTTTTATCATTACCACAAGTTTCTACACTAGAACGTACTTCTTACTGGTAGACTGTCGTCCATCAAAATTTTTGGTGTGTTTTACTTCTAGAAGGCGCTACCTTTTTATGGATTTTTTTTTATTAAATTTAATTTAACTTTGTTATCGAAACGGCGTTTTTACTACTAGAAGGTGTCTCATTTTGATAGACTGTCATCCATAAAAAAAACTAGTTCATCGAGCTTTTTGGGCTGCTGCACAGTTATCTGATTTTGTATACAATTTTGGCAAAATTCCCATTTTTTGGTATATTTATCTTCATGTTTCTTTTACAGCAAATCAATGCCTGTTGTAACTTAGTACATTTCAAGAGATTCTAAAAGTTGTGTAATCTAGAACTTTAATGGTAATTATTACTGCAATTGTCCATACATGCCTTGCAAAGCTCCAGCAATCTCGTAATTGCAGTAAAGATCATTTACGCATGGCCTTTCTAAACACAACAAACCACAGCAAATCAATGAACTTTGTATCTTTCATGTGTCGAATCTTTTAACAAATCACTCAACCATGCTTAATGTAATATTCCAAATAGGTTTTATAGAAAATTGCAGTACAGAATTCAATTTGAAAATTGTATTCCTTTGGTAATATACACTAACCAATACGATGACAACATAAATTATGAAAACATTTTTCCGCAATTTCTCATTCCATTTTATGTGTATACCATTTTAACATTAAATTATAACCTCGTTACCTAAATTCTGTTTTCCCAACCCTTTATTGCCCATAAAAAATAGATGTTTTTAAAAATTCCAAAATAATAACAATAAATAATTTTTGAAAGATTTTTATCTCGAATTTTTTTTAAATTTTTTTTTCGATGTAATTAATTATAAATAGTGTACGAAATTATATACAATAACCAAAAAAAACAGGAGCTTTTCTACACCACACTAAATACACTCGAATATTACATAATAGAAAAGCTCTTCCGTAAAATAGGAAAAAAAAAAAATTGCTGGTATTTTCGGCTTCTATTTATGATTATGATGGTAGTTTCGTTTCGAAATGATTTTTCTGGTGAAATTAGTTGTGAAGGTCTTACCCATTTTTCCTATTCGATATTTGGGAAAATTTTAATTTAATGGATGGGATGGGAAAAAAAGGTGAACAGTTTCTATTGTTTTCGCAAAAAAATTTTCCATTTTATTTTTTATTTAATTTTATTATTTTGGGCAATCAAAAACAATAACAAAATGTAACAATACTTTGAGGAGTATAGAATAACAAGTGAAAATTTTTCGAAAAATTAAATTTCCATTTTTATGAGTTTTTTTCATTTGTTTATAAGGCAAATGGTAAATATGGGGTTTTTCATCATAAGCCTTCTGTTTTGCCTGTACATTGTTTTTAATCTTAGGTGGTTTTGGGTAAGCGTAAATTGATTTTGAGTATGATGATAACAAAAATTGATTATTTTATTGCTGTGTGCGGAATGCGGATTTATAACAATGAGCTAACCTGTTAAACTTTTCCGAATTTGACTTAGAAAATGGCTTACATCATGTTTATTTGAATGACAAATGTATCAGTAATAGAGTTTTTAGATATGTGAGTTTGTTTTGGCAGTCTCGTATAGATAGAGTGCAAGTTTACATCTCTAGATTTAGAAAATTACAGACAAACTCACATTTATAGGCATAATGTCCGAATTTGGCATAACAATAGCTTCAAGGGGAAACTCTGGTGAATTTGGCGTTGTTTCGATATTGATCTTTTTCTTGTGGATGTAGTACGAGATCGTGCCAGGACTATTAATTCTGAGCTTGGGGGATCCACTATAAAGAGGCGAATAGGTAGGAGTAACTGGCAAGGATCAGTCTCCTTTTGTGGAACATAATGATAAATGGATCACTTTTCGAACTTACATGGCGTTCATTGTTACTGGTAAACATTTATTCACTAATCGAGGTAATGTAGTATGCACTTCTAATTATTACAAAATAAACAAGCCAGTGTGGATTGGGAATTAGGCTGCAATATGGTACTTTTAATTAAGAAATACAAAATTCCGGTATTTGCCTAACAAAACACTCATGCACGAAAGCCTGGTCCCTGGCCATACGAACGTAAACTAGAACTGCAGAGCCGAGTAAATTGCTAGGCCGGCTGTTTGATCCTTCGAAAAACACCGCTTATCTGAAGGCTTGTCTAAAGGCTTATTATAGCGATTAAACTAATTCTTGGGAAAAAGCCAGAAGCCTTAGCATATGGGAGGTGGCGGACCAGTTCATATGTAAGAGAGTTGTGGACCACATTTTTTAGGAAAAATGTGCAATTATATAACTAAATATTTTTAAAGCATCAATCCACAAAAATTTAAGCCCTTTTAACCATTTTTAACTATTAAAATGTTCGATCTATCTTCTGAAGTGTGTGCACTATATCAATTGTCAGAATAAAGGGGTTATGCAAGGTTGTTAATGATGTTCACATATAGTGATCGTTGCTTCCTTGACACCATCGTTAGCTAAAAAAGATTATTTCAAACTACACCGCGAGGCACTAGATGTGCTTTTTGGTAAGAATTTCACTATTTGCATGATGATAACAAATATTTAACCCATTCAGTGGCACTTATTAGTTGCGATATTAAGATTTCAGCATTTAACTGTCAAAACTCACATACGATATCGACCACAAATCCGCATAGAGTCGTGCAAATGACGATGCACTTTTTGATAGCTACTCTAAGGTAGTCCCAATATTGAAGATATAGTTAATAGAATTAGTAGACAATATAGTAAGTAGATTAAGTAGAGTATATATAGTTAGAAGATATAGAAGATTAGATCGCAAAATCGAAAATCAGAGAATAGATTTAACGATCTGTAGCTAAAATGAAACGATTACCGCGGTAATATGGACATTTCATTACGGAAAAATTGAACACGCCAATAATAAATTTAGTCGAAATAAGTCAAATTTAATATAAGTCACTCTCAATCGAAAGCCTGTGATTCATTAAGAAACATGGCAGGGCAATATCTCTTCCCTTCAAATGCTTTTTATCTTTCACTGAATGGTCTTAATCAATAATTACTGCTCTGGTACCTACTAAAATAGACGCGCTGAAATTTCGTCTATTCCAGGTTATATTTTAGGATTAAAGTTTAAATCTTTTTCAAAAGCTAATTCTAGAAGGATGAGGCTTCGGATGTTGAAAAGAGATCCACTGGTTGATTGAACTGATAGATTGTATAACGTGTTGTTGTAGTAATGCTCCTAAATGTTGTGCCAACAGTTTGAGTTTATCTTCATTACGTCGCACCTATTCTCGTTTTATGTTCCTTAAAGGTGGTACTTGGATTAGTAGTCGCTTAAGTTTTCTAGCAGCTTTTCAAAGAGAGAAGTTTTTAACAGTTTCGGGCAGTATTTTTGGATAGTTTCTAGTCCAAGTTTTTTCAGCTCTTTAAGTACTTTTAACTTTGTTACTTACCAAGATTAAATTCTCGTTTGTCAATTATATTTCAGGGGCCTACAAAGCATTTTTAAAGAATCATTTGGAGGCCAACAAAGTTAAGTAACTTAAATTTCAAAAGTTAATTTGAGATAATGTTTATCCAATACATTGACTGAAGTTAAAATAAAAAAAATAAATTGGAGGTTATCTAACTTGACATTCAACGAGCGTTAATCATATGAGCTACAAGGTTATTCAGACATGTTTGCCGATTTTTTTCAATCAGTATTTCAACCAAAATAATATATTTACGATACTCTGCAACTGCAAGTAACACAACTATGTATGCCTCACTTATATCGCTAAGAAAGTCATACAAGCAGCTTTGGAAATGTACAAAGCTGGGTCTGGTTCTGAATATCTGTGGCATATTTCTACAAAAGTTGAAAGCTACAAAAATTTTAGCAAAATGGAAGGAATCTAACCTGTCTTGAAAACTTATTAAGACTAAACCTAAGTTAGGGTTTAAAATTAGAATGTACTATTTGTTAGTTATAATCCTAGTAGGATCCAAGCTAGATAAAGTGAATCTTTTTTTCTTTTAAGGCGTCAATATTTAAGTTTTTTTAGTATTTCCCTGCCTAATGTATTAGAATGATATTCTAGTTTCAGCTCGTAGGTGTACTGCTGAATTGTCTCTGTTCCTGTTTCAATGTGTAGAATATGATCTGTGCTTCAGCTAGGCACATACCAAGGTGCATTTAATTTAGAAGCACAAGTTGAGCCCTATCATTCAGATCCTTAGGTCAACATTGGTTTGAGTATCATGTTATTCAGCAAAAATTTTTCATTTAAAGCTTAGATTTGAATATCTTCCGATTATCAGTTCATTTTAATACATTTTAACTTGATGTGCTGATATTTTGTATCGATATTGTACGCTTACGTACTTAACGTTTACATGCTTTGGGTTCCAATTGGTTCATTGTTTGCTAAAATACAGATCACCTATTACCCATTTTCCGTCTGGAAGATAGATTGCTGGGCGTGACAGTGTAGAACGTTTCAGTTAGCTTGTGGCTTTCTATAGTGAGTAATCTGTTTACTGAACTGAGATAGTATTAAACACCTTTATCACGTTATTTTAGTAAAGCTAATTTTAGACATTCATAACCTTATTTAGCTTTGTTTTGAGACTTGGTTATTTGCAAAACAGTTATCTAAAAGTATGACGCGTTCTGCCTTTAAGAGCGGACAAACATTCATAGGTAATTTGTGCGTCTTTTTATTGATAGAACTGCTCATTGCATGTAGCTTGTGGTGTAGCTCTTTTCATGGGATTTATTAGGACCCGCACTGCATCATCATTTCCGTTATTTTTAATTAGCAGCATATTTAAAGAACACTTTCTGGTTTTTATGGTCCTGAATCGAGTCCAATTAGTAAATTGTTTTGTCAGAAATCTGGGTGAATTTGGTTTAAAAATCTGTGTTCTCAACGTTAATAATACCAGAGAGTGATCAGAGATATAGATCGAAGCACCACCGTTAGTCTTGAGCCTCATGGGATATGTTTGGCATTGTATTAACCAACCCACTACAAAACTAATCTCGCAACGTTTAGAAAGAATTTGCAAATCATTCGGTTTAGATTGAATGCTTTGGTGAACAGTGAATTTAAGAGACGACACATTACCCACTTTACTCCTTTATACAAATACTAGTTGCTTAAATATGCTTCTTATAATACTTTTGGAGTTTATAATGTCTAATTTACTTTTTATTATAATATCTGTTCTCCCATGCGTTATATCCGTATTTCTGATTTCCATGTATTCATGTTTTGCAGCACGGGAATGATGTTGGCCTCCATCATTTGCTTGAACTTCAACATAGATTTGTTTAGATTAGATTTGGGAGTGTGTTACCTTTGACTGCATATGCACAAGATATTTTTGAATTAATCGTAGCAGGTATTTTTGTTGCATTTGTCTGTTTTTTAAATATTGAATTTAACACTTGCTGTTCCACTCTGTTTTTGTGGAGGCATTTTTTTTCCTTAACTCATTGAAATCTACGCTCTCTTTGTAGTTCATGATGTGATTTTTCCACAGTTGCTAAATTTTTTCTTTATGTGTTGGTTTTATCCAGTTTGCATTCGCTGATACTTTCGATTATGTGTTGATTTTCGTTTATGTGGCTCCTTCACTACAACTCTTCTTTGTAATAAATATTGAATGGACTCAATCCTTTTCTTGCAACTGTCATTGCTTTGGTACTTTTCAATTTTTAAGTGTAGAATTATTAATTTTTTGCTTCAAAAGCGTCTTTAAAGTTTATTAAACCGTCGATGTTTCAACGCTGCTATACCAACTGTTTGTCTCTCTTAGGTAGATCGGTTGTGGTATTTTTTTAATACGATACAATTCTAGTAATTTGTCTTTAGTATCTGGTGTTCTATTTTTGTGAGGATATAACCAATGGGTTAGTCCCGAATTGGTTTATTTTATTCTGGCTGTCCTAGTTCTAGAGGTCTCGTTCTTAGGAGACGTGTAACTAAATGGATTTTATCCATCATACGGCGAATCTCGACATTTTCATGTTGATAAAGACGATGTACGTATTTTCTCGCGTGCTTCCTGATTTCTTCGTGACGTATTCCATTTTTAAGTCCATACGGAGATTATCATTTCTGACGTGCCATGGTGCATTTATAATGCCACGTACAATTTTGTTTTGGATTAATTGTATTATTTTCACATTGGTCTTCTTGGTTCATCCTCAAAGCTGAATACCGTAGGTCCATAGTGGTTTTAGAATTTGCATATAAAGCAGCAGTTTATTTTGTAATGATAGTTCGGAATTCCTAACTTTAAGCTAGTACATTTTTTTGTATTTGATGCTAAGCTCTTCTTTTTTCTTTTTGGAATGTTTTTCCCACTTAAGCGTAGCGTGAAGTGTCATTCCTAGATATTTTGATATATTTGCAAGTGAAACTTGCTGTGAGTTGATTTCAACTGGTATCCCGTTAAATTTTTTGGTACCCAATTTGTGTTAGTGGCCCTTTCTACTTTTCTTGTTGCTTCTTCTATATTGTTACCAATTGCTAAGATGCACCAGAAAATGTTGCTATGTGAGTTTTATCTATATGTGGCAAATAATTTGTATATAGGATATACAGATCTTGGCCTATCTCACTTCGTTATTGTCTCTTGCTAATGTTTATGTAAATGAGGAGTATTAATCTTCATATTTTACGCGAAAATGTCGGTTAGCTAAGTAAGATTTTAGAATCTAATAAAATTGCTTTAGTAAATTTCGATGCAGTTTATATTCGAGTCCTCTTTGCCATACTTTATCAAAGGTTTCTGCTACATCTAAAAAAATACTTGTACATATTTTTTTGCTTTCCAGCACATCTTCAATTATGTTTGTGATTCTGTGGACCTGTTCTATAGTCGAATGTTTTTCTCTAAAACCGAATTGGTGGGGAGGAAGAATATTTCTTTGTTCAATGGTTAATTTCAGTCTCTTAACAGAATGTATCTCTAAGGTATGATGCAAATAAATCATATTTTTCCTTTGCGCTTTTAGCCAAAGTTCCACCATCCAATGTTTGATCATTTTAAACTTTTTGTTGCTTTCCAGAGAGAATAATCGGAACCTTTTTGACCAGTAAGGCCAGTAAGGTAATTATGAATTGATTCATTTTTATTTTTTCTCTAATCAAAGTTTTAGTTTATTTCTAAGATAGTTGAGGATCGTTTTATTTTGTGGGGCCCGATTTCTTTGCCATGCTGTTCGTGTTTTATATTTTTTTCCAAGCAATTTTCTAACTTCCAAAGAGAAGTTTATATGTGATCGAGTTTCGTTTGGACTATAAGGCATACTATCCCAAGCTAACTTGTTGTATAATATTATTAAGTTGTTCTAATTGGTCCTCCAATTGTGCCGAAGTTCCCATATTTTAATAAATCATGGAAGTGATTCCATTCACTATACCTTGAATATTAAAGCGCCTACTTAGAGCTTCTATGATTTTTCTTGTTACACAAGCCGAATGTTTAAAGTTTCTATGTATTTTAAATTTTTTTTCAAGAATTGGAGTATTGGTACCATCATTATTTCCCACCGAATCGCTTTGTTAAACGATATGTGAGTATGTTTGTCTATCGTTTATCGTGTTTGTTTTCGATTCACTTTTCTCTAAATTTATAAAGTGCTTACTTTTACCTGGTATCCTATGGTTTTTTTTGTAGTGCTTTGTTTCTTATTTTTTGTAGTTCTTTCTTCTCCCTGCACATCTGACACATCAACGCATTCGTTGACAATATCTTTAGGTGTGGTCATAGTTTTGGCATTTTTTACATTGAGGAATTTTGCCAGATGATTTTTTCAACGGTTCTGTTCTGACTCTTATGATCAGTATGGCTTTTATGTTGTATATGTTTTCTACATTTTCTTTGTTAATGTAATCATAAATTAAAGCAACCCCCTTATAGTGATTTGAGCACCTTCTGAATTTTAAATTTTTAATCCCTTACCTATTATATCCTCCTTTCAGTAAGATGTATTGAGGTCTCTAGCCATAACTTTAATTGGGCGATCGTCCTTATCTTCATAAGTAAACCACTCATTTTCATCAGTGTTTAGTCTTGTAGTCAAAACTCTATACGTCTCTGAATCAGACGTATTAATTTTCCATACATCAAAATTATTATTTGCACAGAGGCATAATAGTATATGCCAATAAGAGTAATGACGACGGCGCCCTCTTTTTTAGTGGTTTACTTTGTCAGTTGTTTTTAACTACTTTCCGGTTACAACTCCACTGTCCTTTTCTTTTTTAAGACCCAATTTCTCTTACAAGGTCTTCTTCATCAGTAAAAAAATCTTTCCTCCGAAAAGGCTCCTCATATTTTTTAGCTTGTAAAGCCCTTTTTATGTTTTAGTTTTCCTTTTAAACCACCACCAATTCGTTAGCTTAGTTGCGATTTTATGTCTTTATTGCACAACTGTTAAATAGGAAGTTAAAAGGTGTCAATTTAATGATGCTCATATTAAATATATGTAGAAGCTCCAGAAAAAGTCTTTCCGGCATACTTAACAAAAAAATGCAGATAAGAATTTACCATAACACCAAACACTAATAACATTACCTTAATACATACGTGATAGGCTGTAAACTATACAATTTAATGACGCTGGAAACCCAAATATAAATCCTAAAATGTTAAGTTGAATGTAACTGTAGTATGTACTTCTACACTGAGCTAAGAATGGTGACAATGAGCCATTAAGCAATGATTATGCCTTTAATCAAAAAAGCTACAAATGAATAAGACAAAAATGCGATTGGGATCTATACAAAAAATTCAATAAGGACTAGAACTCCTGAACCGATATAGCCCAACAATTTTCTTTAAATTCCATTACCTTTTAATTAATTCATATCTTTCCTTCTTTTCATTAAAACTTTTCACTAAATTTATCAGTGGCACTTTATAGCCCAAACCTTATTAGGTGAAAATAAAAACTCGATAAGTTAAATAAAATATTAGCGTAGTTCGTAAAAAGCAAGAAACAACCCAAATACAAAATAAAAAAAATGTTTTCTTGGGAGGGCAAATGTGTTGCTTTCGTGTAGCACTTTACAAATATAAATAAGTTCATCAACAGCCTACGCTGTTTCGTTTTATTTCTTTAGAGAATCAACTGTAGGAAACTTCGTTTTTTTTTGTTTGTTTTTAGTTTTGTTCGAATTTTCTTTATGAAAATATTATATGCTTATATCTTCTTTAAATAAATACATAATTTAAATTTTACTGCCACTACGGAAACGCATACCATTTTCTTTGACGTTGCTTGTTCCGTATTTACGTCATAAGAAAATAAAACGTTTTTTCGTGTTGTTCTAATCTGGATATATATATATATATATATATATATATATATATATATATATATATATATATATATATATATATATATATATATATATATATATATCCATCCTTATAAATATTTATAGGTTATAATTCCTTTGATAAAACAGGTATACAACAAGCATAATAAAAAGTATCCCAAGTAGACTACTTGTCGTCTCCAACAAACACTTCAATGTTTTTTTTTTGTGTGGAGTGTTTTGTTTGTATATTTTACGGGAAGCAACGGTTGGTAGATGGTAAAATAGTAATACATTTATACAGTTAAAAAATAAAATGAAAACATTACGAAATTAGCATCAACGATTTTCCCATTTTCTTATTACACTATATATTGCGTTTAATTTTTAGCATCACACCTTTAATAAAAAAAAAATAATTATTTTCCAGATCCTAATTTTAGTTCAATTTCTTAGAACTGAGGATTGAAAAATTCTAATGTATACGTACAAGGACAGACGAAAAGGACACAAATGAAAATAATTTTCCATTCATACTCTTAAGGGAAGTTTATTCGGGTTAAAAAACGATATGGTGTTTGAACAAATACTGTGTATGTGCTTACATATCCATATCCTTATAAATATTTAAATGTCATCGTAAGGTTCATGTTTTGTGTTCAATTAAGGTTGATGGATGAATATAATGGAATCATATGTAAGAAGTTTAATTTATGATAGCTGTTGATGATAAATTATTATGTGTGGTCAACGACCTTGTGTATACTACCTTAAGAAATTTAATTGGAGTGTTAAACAGCACAATAATTGATTTTAAAACTTTTTGAATACTTTTTGAATAACGAGATGGGTTGAATAAACTTCAAGGTGAAAATAATAATCGTTCTTAATAACTCGTAAATTATTCATCTATGGAAACTTTTCAATATAATTTTTTCAACGAAAAAATCTCAGAGAATTCCACGAAGCATTGCTTACAGCTTTTGTTTCTGGTTCTTAAGAAATATGTGAGGCTTCTGCTGATGTCTGCCATGGTTAATTTGAAAAAAGCTAATTTCATTGCAAATGAGGCAATTTTGCCTCCATGTTAAAATCTTTCTGATTGTGATTCTTTTTATAGAGTTAGTTGTAAACATTTTTATTAGAAGAAATCTATCTAAGATTGATTTCATTGTCATACTAATGCTGCGACCAAATAAAAACAGTGTAAATTGTAACATCGGATTTTTAAGAGAATAACTATAGACCGGCATGATCAATACTAGTCTGTTGAAATGGTAGTACCTATAGTTATAAATGAATATGGCAGGTGACCAATAAGTTTCATACGTTGCTGCAGCTTATGACACTATGAGACGTCAAACAATGTATTTTAGCAATTCATTTCTTTTTTAAACCCGTACTTAATGTCGCGCATTGTAAGTCTGCATTTGCTAGACTACATTCTGAATTTTTCTAATCTCAAAGTTCTACATGCATCTAAGAAAAGGAGAAAATTACTAATCTTGCCAATAACTTGATCTGGGAAATGTATAATCAAAGTTAGTCCTTGCCACCACAGGGTGCAAATCTTAATATCAGTGGTCGGTATTCTTTTAACGTGCAGTAAGCTACATTTTATTCCGACGTTACATGAAACCATTTATTTATAGTTTAGAAGTCGATTTAAACTCCTTGCTGGAATGGTTCTGCAAGTTTCTTTTTCCGTAGTATTCTTTGAAAATCTCCATGCGAATGTGTTTCCATAATCTGCCGAAACATGTTTTCTATATCGGCTGAAAATACGTATTAATATTTCCTAAACCGCATTTGCCAATGAAAGAGAGATTGCCAATGAAATTTGTTGTACCGTTGAACTAACTGTGAGTTGGTCATTTGCTGAATATCCGTTTGAACTCTGCACTAACCGGTTAAAAACAACTCGTAACCTCGTGGTAGTACATCGTTTTTTATTAAAATACTTGAATTTAAACGGGAAACTCCCAATGCCTTATCGCATAATTTGGTGATTTAGGATTTGGTTGAGGCGGATACAAGTATACCTCAAACATCTCGCTACGTATTAGTGTTATCTCTATCTTAAAAAACTACAGTCGGCAGTGTATTGCATTTGAGGATTGTATATATGGTAGAAGCCAATTCTAACTAGTTTTTAATTGGTTTTAATCAGGATATATGCACCGATTTAAAATCCTCGAATTCCTTCATCGAGATTATCGAGTACCGAAACCATTGTTGTAGAGTTCTCTTTGCGTTGCGTTTCAGAAAGGATCTTAATTCATATTTGGATACCTGCGAACATGCATCGTATAGTGTTGCTTGATTTTTCAAACAACACTATATACAACACTGGATATGAAATGTCGCAAGCATCCCAAAAAGGCGTCTGTGGTAAAGTCGGATAACATTTCTTTGGGTATTATAACAATCAGACAGACAAAATCTGCTTTATATCCTTTGTAGATTTTAATACGGCTTCCTGTTTTGAAAAGCTTTCATTTTGGGAGCAACCCAAAAAACTGAGTAAATTGAACTGAGCAAGTGTTCAAATTTTAAAACCAAATGACGAAGCCTTTTCACATAAATTCGTATTTGCAGTAAAATCGATCGGCATGAAGTGATTGACGGTGATAAAGATAAATTATTATTTTTTGTAATACAAAGTTTGAGCCTTCTCCCATAGCAAGTTTCCGATCAATTGATCAAGAAATATTCCTCGCAACGATGTCGATGGGACATGATTTAGTTTTGGTTAACGGTTTAGGATGAATAAAGTACGATTTACTTAGGTTTTCAAGCTGCTGGGCACATTGGAGCCAAATGTTGTCAGGTTCATACCTTAGAAATACCGAATTAAAGACAACATAGTTTCATCGACAGTTCGACGACACATAATTCTAGCCCAAGGTGGCCAAGTTGTTTGAGCGAAGAGACCTTTGCTGCTGTTTTTGCTGCTGTTTTCTATGTAAATCTATTGGCAGATGGTGAGATGTTAAACAAATGAGAAATTTTAATATTTTCGAATACGATACAATTAGGACGTAGTATCTCCTATTTCAAAAGTGATCATCCCAATCCCTAGCGGAACGAAAATTTGGTCGATAGACGAAAATAATCGTGTTGTACTAAGTTTCGCGTTCCTGGGGATATTAATTTTAATGTGTCACATCTTTTATCCAGAATTTGAAACAATTCTTACAAGAGAAGGGTTTCCTGGACTACTGAAAGTTTAGCCCCTATCTCCCGTAATACCTCGTAATAATATAATCTATTATTTCATGCAGTTCAAGTACGTTTTAAGGTTATTAGTGTTTTATAAACTTGTTGATTAACAAATTCATTACATCTTTTCTTTTTTCGCATTCTGTTCTGTAGCTTGTTGCATGCTTCGATGTAATTAGCTTCCGTCATCAATGTACATAGTTGAAAAGTTTGCGGTTTCATTTCTAACGAAAGTTTTTAATACTTTGGTATGTTAGCAAATCATGTGGTATCTAAAAAGACTATACTGATTTATATAGATCCTTAAAATTTTGCCATTGTTCAAATGCTCCTGACGAACGTTTGACTATAACACTTTGCTTTTGTAGCGCACACAAATTGTTTTAATGAGTAAATTATAAGTCTGGCGACGACGAGTCCCAACCTGTTTCGGTAAAATCTCACGAACTAACATGATTTTCACATTAAAATATTTAAAATCCAATTCGTCAAAATTAAAGTATTCCTTCATTCCCTCAAACTTTGTACTATTATTAGTCGTTAGAACAAATATAAAAAGGTTACTAAAAGCATCCATATAGTGACGACTATCCTCACAGTAATATCGCATAGACCTTCAGATAGGTCATTAAAACATTATCATCAGTTAGAAGTCAATAGCCATGCCTCGACAAAAAATTTTGTATCATCCGAAGATGTAAAACAAAACAAAATGAAAAATAAAGAGATAAAGAGCATGGATGATAATCCTAGATACTTTACTGATGTTATGAACGCAACTTTTATTATTACATAATAAAATAATTACAATCGGATATGGAAAGAAAACCCGTTGCAACCAAACATCACAGAAAAAAAGGAAACAGGAAATATAACGATGATACCACGGTCGAATACTAAATGACATTACGACGAGGCTGGGAATTTCTTAAAAATAAGTCAGTCGACATTCCTTCTGGACTGGTCGTTGCAATTGATGTTTGATAAGTTGTGCATCAATTCGCAAATTGCGCTCAGCTCATGCCGACCCAGTACTGACTACGAACGGGTTTCGAAAAAAAAATTTCATCATACAAACAAGAAGGATCTTTCCAGCATAGTGAATGCCCTTTTAGAGGGGTTGGGGATATTCCGCAACTAATTTAATCTGCTTGTTTGTATTCTGGATATAATCATTTGAAACATTCCTGGATATAATCATTTGAAAAAAAAAAACAAAAGATTTGAAAAAACTCCTTCAAAAATGATGTCGATTAACGGAGCCAGTATAATGATCTAATTGAAGGGCAGTTTCTATATTATTGAGCTTTTTTACAAGGAGCTGAGTCGCACCCAATTTTAACTGAAGATTAATAATTTCTTACACTGGTGCAACTTTTGCCCTTGCTGTTACCATAAAACGTTTATGCCACTATTATCATCGATTATCTGTTATCGTGAATCACTTCTGCATATCCTTTGTTTTACACCAACTCGACGTAGCTCTGGGGCAATGGTCAATATATGGGAGTATTACGGTTCTCGTCAAGTTGCCTTCACGATTGCTGGACCAAAATGCCTGCCTTTAATTGATATGTCTGAAGCTGATCAGTGAAAACTCTATTTTTTATTATATTTCTTCAGATGTTGGCACTAATCAAGAGATTGATACGTCGGAGGTTTGAAAATCCCACTTCAGCAAGCTGTAAATGATGCAATCAATTCCAATAATTGGCATTAATCGATGTCACTGGCATGATCGACGTGACTAAGCTTAGTATGAAAGCCTCTTACACCAATTTAAAGCTAGCATTTATCGTAAGTCATATAATAAGCGTGGTTTGATCGGGAATTTAGGTATTTAATAATGCGCCGATCCCTTCGATGGCTACTTCACATGTAGTTTTCTAAAGATTCAGTTTTCAAAACTCACCTGAGATCCGGGGTCACTGACAAAATGACACTGTTTGACTATATGAACTACTAAATGTGGTCGGTTAGTTAGAGATAACCAATGGCTTGATCGGAAATAAACCAAGCACTGATTGAATTTTAGCCAGCAATGGTGCTTGAGATGAATGTAGCTGAACAATAGTTGAGTCGGCTTTCTCCTTACTACAGGTCTTATGCTTTTGATGACCAAAAGCATAAGACCTGTAGTAAGATTATCTTGTTGGATAATCATACAGCATATGTATGCGCTAAGGTATATTCATATTATGGACAATTTGGGATATATAAATGCGATATGCAACCGAACAACGTGGACAAATGGGAGCTGCAGTAGATGTTCCATTTTAAGTCGAGCATTATGATGGATAAGTCTCAACGAAAATGGCACAAACTCTACGTTAGCATGGTCATCAACAAACGGTTTGGTGAAAATCTACTCAAGGAGTCTTTAATGGCATATTCAATGCCCGTCGCTAGAAGTATACAAGCATTTCTTTGAGTTTCAGCAATGCTTCATACAAATAGCTTATAGTCCATTAAATGCTTGCGGTCTAAAACAATTTAAGTTTTAGAATGGGATTTGTATCACGTTCTACTTATCCGTTGGTAAATTCATTACTGACATAATACTCGTAATATACTACAATTCGATGACTTCTTGTATTACTCGTTGCTGATTGACCATCGGGCTATCAACTCGGCAGTGTAATCAACTAAGTGATATGGATTTTCAATGGAGCGCTTCAGTCCATTCCACACTTGCTCGTAATCGCCAGTGTAAACTAGTGCGACCATAGCGAAATCCTCATATTGTTTACAAATTATCAAAGCTAGCTTAATTAGTAAGTTGGTTTCAAATCTGCCCAATTTTGCCCGATTATCCAATGTGGCAATCCAATGTAGATTTTAGGCGTTATCTAATTTCCTCGGTACTATGAGTTTCCTTGATTCATATACCGGGTGGTGATTTCTTTAAGCTCAAGTATCTCAGAAAATAAGCACTCCACAAAGAAATGTCCTTGATCAAAATTAAATCATTCTGCGGGGAACTAACGGAACTAACCTCCTTACTTATTTTTAGCCGGAAAATCCGAATCTGCAATAAAAATAGGGGTTCCTATTTTCATTTCAAATTGACTTCCTACCCCACCGACATGCAGGAGAATGGAGCTCCTATTTTTTACTAATGTATTTCCCCAGCTAAATGATTAAATTTTGATCTTGGACATTTTGTTAGTATAGTGCTTATTTTACGAGATATTTGAAAGTTTCAGCTTAAAAAAATTACCTGGTATTTATAATTTTATTGGTTGGTTCAAAACACTAAGATCAGAGTAACGTGGGCCATATTTTAAAAGATCAAATCCTTGGACCGATATTTTCGTTAAATATACAGTTTACTAGAAAATCTTACGCTAGCGGAAATACCGTAATAACATTTGCTTATAGTTTTTTTAATTTAGTATCTGCTTCATGCAAGAGTATATAAATAAAATAATCTGGGCCCTATTTAGCTTTTTTGCTCTACTTTTGTATATTATTAGCAGTTATTTGTTAAATCAAACTCATTACAAATATGTAGCCTTCTTCTTACAAGTCAAAAAGAGAACTGGGGTCACACTACATGTGTCCAAAAAGCATTTTGCTCTATACATCAAATAATAAAACGTCTTGATTATAAAACATAAACTTTTACGACACAGACATTACCATATACACATTACATCATAAAAAAAATGTTGCCCAAAAGATCTTTCCACAATTTCTTATACTTGCGCGTCAATTTTTTTTTTTTGTTTTATGGTCAATAATTTACAATAATGTAAATTCATCAAATCTAATCTTTGTCTACCAACCAATACATGAATCTATATATAAAATATATTGTGAAATACATAAAATGAAATCGTTCTCAACATACATCGTATACATAAAAATCATAAACGAAAACAGTAACAAAAATACACACACTTTGCTTAACGCTGCGTACGTATAACAAGATGAGCAAATCACCCACATAAAAAAAACGGCAAAAAAAATTTTAATAAGAAAACGACTGTCATTTCGATTTCATGTCATGCAATAAAAAAATATAAACTGAAAACCCAGAAAATTTACTTCTCATCAATTTATCCAATAACAGTCCATAAACTATAAATACATTATATCCAGCCATCGGGAGCTGTGTCTCTCTTTCGTTCGTGTCGTTTTTGGATGTTTTGTGTCCACACTCATAGTCGAGTAGTAAAATGACATTTTATATAGTACGAGTACATAGCAAAAAAAAAAAAAGTTGAAATGAAAATCAAATTCGTGCTTAAAGTGAACTTTTCCTTCGAATTAAATAAATTTTCCTTTTTATTTTTTGTTTTTCGTCCTTATCAGCAAAACGAAAACAAAAATGTTTTTCTTTTTTATTCCTTTATTTTAATTTTATTTTATTCATGTTATGCTGTGAGAGTCCTTTTTACAGTTACACCAAGGAATATAGGCGAACAAGACGTGAAATTAGAAAATGAACAAAACAAACGAACATTATTCGGTTATCTTATCTATGTTTTCTTTGTTTTTGTTTTTTTCGTGGAAAATAAGCAAAGCGATTTCTACTTTACTGTGCTCGATTTTATTATAGCGAAATTGTTAGCATTTGTTTCTTTTGTTTTTCTTGTACTTAATATTTTCTTTGGGAAGGTATGAATGAAAATGGATTTTTTTTTTTTTTTATGATGGTTATACATTTTGGTTAAGTTTTTTCGACTATACCAATGTCGACGAAACAAGTAAAATACAGTATAATACATGTCAGGGAGGACAATGTGAGTTGGGGGTCGAGGTATACAAAAACCCTTAAAAATTATATTTCTTCTTTTATTCCCGTAATTTATCTATTCAATTTTTGTTATCATATGAAGGAAATCTTTATACATTTTCTTTTATTCTTCCATTGTTTGTTGTGTATATATAGATTTATGATTTTAATGTTACCTTGGAACTTGGAAATGATTACAGATGAGGGAATGTTTCTTTTGCTTTTATTAAATAATCGAATATTCAATTTTAGTGATATTTACTGGGTCATGTGGAAGATATAATCTGTTCGGATTATTTTAATGTGTGCGTGGGTGTTTGTGTGTAAATTGCTAAGTTATGATTCTAAGAAAATATCAAAAGTAGACACAAATCGTAATAAAAGAAAATTGTATTGTTGTTTGTGAGTTTTGTCAAAGGGGATTTTCTCGGATATATTTTTTTTTTAATGCTTCTTAATATATTAGGAGTAAAATAATATTATAATGTTTTGCAATATTTTAACAATATATACTTACCAAAATTTTAACGCGATCTTGAATCGGATTATGATAATAATGTTGCTTTTTAATTTTAGTTGCCCACCAGTATAATTAAACGGTGTAAATATCTCTTAACAAACAATGGTTGAATACTTAGGTTTACACGTTGAGTGACAGATAACCTGGAAAAAATACATCGAAGCGAAGCGCCACTAAAAAATTATACATTTTTTGGAAAATGTACTGGCTGATAGGAAGAAAATCAAAATTATCTTCACAAAATAAAATTTTACTATACATATAAAGTGATAATTATGCCCATATGGACTGTAGTAAGCTGAATTTAATGTTTTTATGCTTTCACCGACTGGGGCCAGAAATATATAATATGGCAAATCGTAAAAAGAAATAAATTTCTTAACCATTTGACATCAGTTTGCAAAGCTGTGCTATTGACCGCTCAATCTCACAGTGGTTTTTCTTGAATGTGACTACATGGAAATGTCTGCCCCAGGATGGACCTTTAGTACTCGTTCTTTTGGCTAGGATAATAAAGATTGTTTCAGTTTCCTACAACTGATTAACTTGAAGTAGACAGTTCAATTTTTAACACTCCTTCTCATTGGTTAACTTCTACAATACCTAAGCCACTCATGTTCCTTTAGAACTTATATCGTGCCAGTGGTTTTGTCAATGCATTCACCAGCTGACCCTTTACTTTGAACTTATGTCTAACTGATAAAGATCACGTATGAAATGATGCCTCATATCCATATGTTTCGTTCGATGATGCAATTCGGAATTTCTTACAAGCCAAATTGTACTTTGGTTATCGATGAACAACAGTGTCGACTCCTTCTGTTTGTCGTATATCCAATAGCCATTGACGTATCCAAACTACTTCTTTGGCTCCTTCAGCTGCGGCCATGTATTCCGCTTCAGTTGTAGACCAAACTACGGTATACTGCCGATGACTTTACCATGTTACAATGCTTTGACAAATCAAGAAAACAAATCAAGTTATTGATCGACGATTGACGGTGATATCGGTTTAGCATTAGTCTTAGTTAAATTTTTCAATAATTTTCCTTATATATGCCGATTGCCTAATACTGATCCTTTTTGGCGTCACTATCCCGTTTGATCTTTATTCCAACATAACAATCGATGTCACCGTGTGTTACCTCAAACACGTTCTACAATTTATGAATCAATGGACTCAGTATTTCCGATGCTGGAAAAAATCATGTCATCATCAACATAGAGCAGCAAAATTACCCTAGCACTATTGATGATACCAAGAAATACACAATTGTCAGCATGTCTTTGGCTGCCGCAATCGCCAAAACCGTTTGCACTGAATCAAATCAGATAACAGGCGAAAACATTTCACTATAATCAATGCCTCCATGTTGAGAATACCCTTTTGCGACCAATTTCGCCTTGTTTCTCAGTAGTTCGCGGTTCGGTTGTGTTTTAAATTTAAAAATCTATTTGCAACCAACAATATTACGAACTTTTGGTCGGTTGACCAAATACCATTCGTCACTCGTTGCCCCCAACCATTTCTCGGATTGATCTGATTGAATTGCTTCCTTGTAAGTTAATGGCTCGTCCATGATAGCTGAGTAACTAAATTAATTCGCATATTTTTTCGGAGGATCACTAGATGCAATGCATAATTTTAAATTTCTGAATTTGGTTTTAGTGGCCTTCCTGTTTTAACAGTCTTTGTTTCATCATTTTTCTCGTCCTGCATATCGTTTCCGTTGTACTTCATAACACAACTGATAAACACCTTTTTCGATTCCACATCATATAAACGGAAATTCCTTATCGTCAGCTCATAGATGAACTCAACTAGATGAACTTTTTGTGCTTCCGCATCCCACTTCTATTCTTTCTATAGTAGAAAGATCTATTTCTTCCGGCACTAATGTAAATCCTACTCTGTCGAAAACTTGATTGATACGGTGTCGGCTCTGGATTTTGTGTGCTACATGATATATACTAGAAATAGATAGCTGTTCGTACCGCTTCTGAAGCTTCTGATAGCTGTTCGTACCGCATTATATTAAACTTGATTGATACGGTGTCGGCTCTGGATTTTGTGTGCTACATGATATATACTAGAAATAGATAGCTGTTCGTACCGCTTCTGAAGCTTCTGATAGCTGTTCGTACCGCATTATTTCTTCCGGCACTAATGTAAATCCTACTCTGTCGAAAACTTGATTGATACGGTGTCGGCTCTGGATTTTGTGTGCTACATGATATATACTAGAAATAGATAGCTGTTCGTACCGCTTCTGAAGCTTCTGATAGCTGTTCGTACCGCATTATGAATGTATTTTACATGGTAGCATTCTTCACCATCGGCACAAAATCCTTAAAAAATTTGAAAACATCAGATTTGTGCTCTATAAAAGACATACCTGAAGCTCGTAGCCTCATCCTTTAGAGGATCTGATAGAGGATGAGGATCCTTTAGAGGATGAGGATCCTTCAGAGGATGAGGCTACGAGCTTCAGGTATGCCTCATCCGAGACTCCAGTCTCGTTCATTTTCCCGCAAACACATCAATGTGAATGTACTGTCCCTTCTCCGCATTACCAATATCGCTTGCTAAATGTGACGTTTTCTTCATTTTTCCATATTGACATTTCTCACAAAAAAAAGTTTTTTTCATCCAAAAAATTTATGCCGCCGACAATTTAACTGTTGCTCGATGTTTTAATTGCTATCACATTAATATGCCCTAAATGGCGATGCCATTGTTGGTGTCAGTGAAGCTGAGCTAGACATATGCATGCTCATTCTGTTTCGTGCGGAAAGCCATTCGAATTTGATTTCTTGCGTCTTTGAAAAAACCAAACGATCTCGTTGCATCATCGCAATCCATTATTTTGCAGTGATCACTATAAATCTTTGATGCCTTTGAGTGCGCCAACCGAACATCGCTATACTTAGCCGAAATCACATCATAAATTGCGGCTGTAAGAGCCATCTCACTTGACTCTTTTTCTTCCGATGGATTACTACATTTCTTTCGTTTTGAACACTCACGTCGCCAATGACCTTTTTCCTAACATAAATTGCATTTCGAATTTTTTTTCAATCCTTCAATGAACGTATTTGACTTCTTACCCATCCCACGGGACTTTACTTAAAAAGCTGCCTCGTTCACTATCCATTTCCTTTTTCCCCTTTTTGCCTATTAACGAGTAGTTACCTGTTGTCATCAAGAAAGAGCATCAATGATATGATTCGACTTCCTTTAGATAATGGATGTTTGAGTTCAATTTTCTCAATATTCTCACCAAATGAATGCTGTTGAACTCAACCTATCACTACTCGTTCAGCGGACTTTAAATTATGTATTGTGATGTATATGCTGTTTTTATTTTTCGACTTAAATCTGCGAACTGAAAAAAAATATCTCAATATTCAAAAAAGTCGGGACATTGCATTTATGATTTAATCTACGTCCAATCTTTCTCAATTTCTTATTGTAATGTTTCATCCGAATAAACTGCAGTATTATTTTAAGTTTATTGGTTGTAGGAATAAGCCTCCCAAGGAGATCAAAAGTTTTCCCAGTTTCTGAAAGCAGTTTTCTTTAAACAGCGTAAAAGTGATTGGTTCTGGTATTTGAAATGTAAACTAGGCATTCTCCGGCAATTAACAATCATATCCTATAAAAGACTTACGTTAGATATAGAATGCGTAGGTAATGTTCGGTGTCCAAGGCACGCCGTGTTTATCCTAAAATTACAGAATATTCAGAAGATGTTTATCGGTTACCTGACCTGGAAAGACAACTGGTCCTACGAGAGATAAAGGTATAAAGTACCTTAATATCAAAGTCTCTCATCTGTAATATAGACAATTATCTTATGTTTTGGTCCAAAAAAACACAAATTGATATTGATAAATTATAAGACATTAGGGGAAATCTCTAATCTTCCACCGATGCAAAGGATAAAACGCTGTTATGTGAGCAAATATTTTTACAAAGTTGTCTATATTCGTGATGCCTGCGGTTTGATTTAATTTCTCTGAACAATTGAGGAAACTTGATAACATTTTTGCTCGAATTAACTGGTTTTTCTAATTAAAAATAACTAAAATTTCTTCTAAGAACTTCCTCTGTTGATATTTTGTCCAGTTGCCAAGAAAGCTGTTTCATCTTTAAATGGTGCTGAGATTGTACCTTCTATATTTAACTAATCTATGGTTTCTAATTTGTGGTATGCCTCTTGATATTATTTTTAATTCATAGTACTATCCGTTCAATTTAGTTTTGTAAAACTGATTAAAGAATGCCAGTGCAATTTAAATGTAAGCTCTTTATGCCGTACTTCGAAGAAGATAGTGCTGGAGGAAAGTCTTAAATGCGTCTATAGTTCTTTAAACATATTATATCGTAGAGTGATTTTCATTAAATTTAAATTGACGTGCTGGAATTAAATTTTGATTTTCTATTATCGACTTAAGCCTCTTGAGCAGTAACTTTTCAAATAATTTTGAAATGACAGGAATCAGTGAAATTAGACTGAACGGTTTTTTATCGGTTGCTTGTTGGCCTGGTTTAGTGATCAAAATTAATTCTTCAACAAACGAAGGATTTTATAATACTAACTGGCACGTGAAAAAATAACTTATAGCTTAAGCCAAATTGTTTTTCTTGACTCCGCTTACTAGTATCATATTAGTATCACATTATTTCCAAAGCAAACACTGTCGATTGGTAAAAATTTTGCATGAAATTAAAAAACAACAAATTTCGTCCTTAAAAATTTGGTATTACTAAGAAATAATTATCAGCAGTAAATTAATGCATCTGCATTATAAGCAGTGGCTAACTGATTGGACAAAATATTTCTTGATATATAATATTAAAAAACGAGAAAAATTATTTCACAAAACTTTGTTTTCAATATGCAGAGTAATATAAGCAGAGTGTGTTTGAAAGGTTATTTCCTAGGATTATGTCAAATATATTCCCTAGATTTTATAAATAAACTGTGTTGTTATGCCCCTTCATGGAATCCAACGTTCCATGATTAATTTTCTATACCTTTGAACTTTGACTACAGTTCAATGGTTTATTTGTCTGCTTTATCTGTACAGATATTTTAAAGCTCTCTTTATATCAAGTAATACTGAAAAGAATATTAAAAATGTAATTACATATATAGCCATTTATTTCAATTACAATAAAATATTATTCAATATACTTATTATAATTCAAAACATTATTTGAAATTGAAAGCAAAATAAATCAACCTCCATAAACACTATACCGGGTGGTGCATTTAAATTGATTCAAATAAATAAATATAGAATAAAAATTTATATAGCAATTTCTAGGAATATACCAGTATCATTTCAAATATGTTACCATGCGTATCATAATTTCAATTAATTGCCCCCACTCCCAAACCAATCCATCGTCAAAGAATCATTTTATGCTTTTAACTATGAACCGTGTATAAACCTGGATATTCTACATAGACGATTATTCTGCGTTTTGTGGAAAAGTTATAAATGTACAGTGTATATGGTTATATACGCCCTCATCCCATCTTCAGTTTAACTAATGGTAATAATTATTTATGATTATTTTGGTTTTTCAATCATCGATTTTATCAATATTTTTCGGATCGGGGTTTGGGAAGCAGTCACGTCATTACATACTGAGTTTATAAGTACACATCGAGTATTCAAAAAAAAATCAACATTTTGAAAAAGGTTTGTATTATATCGGTAGATAGATCTGAGACTATATAATGTACTTTATATTTGTTTAAAACTAAAGGTTAGCTCTTTTAAAGTTGTTAACTATCTATTTCATAAAGAATATAGATTGTTGTATGATAAACTTAATTTTTTTTTGTAACAGTATTTTTTGAAATTTAGGAAAAATGCATGCTTACTACTCAGGGGTAGATTTATATTGACCATTGATCGTTTAAGGTCAGATGACAATACAATCAAAGATAATAATAGACATTTAACAAAGTTAACCATGAAAACAAAATTTGTATATATCAACTAAGTAAAAAAAGGCGATTTGGACAATTTTTTGTTTTGTTTCATTCTTTTACTGTATAGTTAGAAACATAACAAAACGAAAGGGACTCTTTTTGCAATTTTGTAGTATAATTAATGTAAGTTTATATGGAAAAATAGCTACTTCAATATTTTCCATTAATTTTTGTTTATTTTTTTTAAATTTACTATTTATGTAAAAACAAAGATTCTTTATAATTTTAATTTATAATCAACATTTAATAAAAGAAAAAAACTATTTAAATTTAAAAATTATCCTTAACTTAATCAACTTCTTAAAAACTTCTTTTGCCAAATGAAAGTCAAATGCCTCTAATGTACGAAAGATATTAGAAATATTTTTTGAAAACAAGCCAATCTCGAACAAATTTAACTGATATTTCGGACCTATGAAAAAGATGTTAAATGTAATACGGGAAATTGAGGAATGTGCTCTGCAAACGCATAAATCATGACATCATGAAAGATAAGAGTCACGAATATCTTTCGAAAACCTTTTTTATAAATCACAGCATTGAGACCGCTTTAGCAAATAAACCTTCAATATATGTTTATAAAATAACAAATTCAGGGGAAAATTAAATTTCAGATCCTTGATTGAATAAACATTTTTTACCACCTTATTATCGAAAAGATAATTATGACTTTAAACTAAACGCGAGTGATTGAATAACATTTTAAGTTATTTAGATCAGTCAGAAAATCTATTTCATCCCGGCATTCGAAACCATTAAAAAAAAAACGCAAGGAATTCTAACAGTTTTAAAAGTACAATGTTCTATCTTAACTATACTATTTTACTATTATAGTATATACAATTTTTTTCAAAATATTTAGAAAATGATAATTTTCTACATCTGATCTTGATCCTGATTAAAAAAATCAATTAATAAAGATTTCGATACTTCTGGAAAGTATCCATCAGTATTATGCTTGTTTTGAAAAGGCTGGTTTTATTACCAGCCTTTTCAAAACAAGCATTATACTGATGGATATTTAATATTTCATCAGTATATTCACTTAAGCTCGGATGACTTCAAAATCGGGTGGTGAAATGCGTGATCCGAAATGGCCAGCCTAAAGCCTCAGTAATACAAATTAGGTAGAAGTTGTGTTCTAAGAAAGATAAAAAGATCGTCTTTGATGTGGGTTGTAAGCCACCTCCAATTTTTAAATTAAATGTTAAATTTGGCTGGACACATTACGTGGTTGTTAACACCAGGAGACCACATACTAGAATCATTCTGTTTTAAGAAGTCTGATTCCTTTAAACCAATTTTGAACCAAATGTAATTAAAATTGTTTTCACTAACTGGTCCTTAAAAAGCAAAAATTTGCAATCTACATCTATTGGTGAGACACATTCTTACTTAGAAGAGATGTAAGCGATAAAAGTAGGTGTTGGTCAAACTGAAGTAAGTATCGATTCCAACATGGTATAAATAGAATCAGTCCTCTGGCATAGACAACTATAGATGATGATTTTGTATGAGCAAAAAATTCCCATAAAAAAACTAAAATATTTTATGAAAATTATTTTTGCACTTTTTAACAACAAGGTACACAGTATTTTGCCATTATCTCTTTGCTTCTTTCTAACTTAGATGAATTGCATAAAAAGAAATTTATTTGTAGGAGAAACGTAAAATTAAAATAAATCGACGGTAATAATATAGGCGGTGCCAAACTCATAAAAAATCTAAATATTTTTTTTTGCATATTTCATTTGTCAAACAATAACATATTTTTTATGATGTCCTCTCTCCAAACACCTGTATATGATCCTATATTAAAATATTTTCCTTTACTGATCGACGTTTTTAAATATTTTTTAAATATTCGTCAAAACCAAACAGCACATATCGTCGGTGAAAAGAATAGTGTGTAAATGTAAGCGAAATGCATTTTGGGAAGCAGAAAAAAAATAACCGGACGATAGACCATATTTATAATTATTAGTACCAAATATTTTACGATCTTAGATAGGTACAAAGTTTTTTATTGTATATGCATGTAAGTATATATGTACTATGATTATGTTAGTATTCTGGTATTGATTGAAGAAAATAATTATTTTTTGTTTAAAAAAATGCATACACAATCGTTTAATATACACCAAAAATTCAATTCATATAAAGCATTCACATTCAAACAAATCGATGTTTCTAATTTTTTTTAAACAAAATATCACAAATCGTCGGTAGATAGAATAGTGTGCAAAAGGGGGAAAATAAATTTCTAAGCCGTCTTGGTTAGCTTTCCTTGTTAAAACAAATTCGATATCGTTGTTTATTGTTAAATGATCAACTAACATCTGAGCGTTGATAGTTAACTCAAGGCCTTTAATAAATTTGAAATAATTTTTATTTTTCGATAAAATTTTAAGTTTACCCAGAAAGCTCAAACTTTCTACTAAATAATGGCATTGAATAACCATAAATAGAAGGTGACACCGCTAACTTTGTAGCGACATATGAGCCAAGTGTTAATAAATTGTACTACGAAATAAATATTTCTGTGTCTTTGCTAAATTATGTCCACGAATATTTTTTATTTTATGTAATTGGTACGTTTATACTTCCAATTTAAAAATGTGTTTGGTGGAACGCATGTGTTTGTTAGATGAATGTGTTTGTTAGTAGGTAGTAAAATGTGTGAAGATTTAAAAAACAAAAATAAACAAACTAACAGCATAATTTTTTTCTTTTCTTTTGATCAAAAAGTAAACATAATTTTAACTCGTAAGGAGAAAATAGAATTTTTTGGTATCAATTGATTTTATTTTTCAGCGATTTGATCGTTTTTTTTTTTTTTTTTTTTTGATTACATGATATTTTTCATTAATTAACAGGATTTATATCGTTCCCTTGTGTTTACAACAGAATTTGTATCTTCATCTATGTAAGATTTCTATACATTTTGAATGAAATTTTGTTTTAAATTTTAATTTTAAGTTAATATTATAAATAAAATTTGATAATTTTTATTAACAACAAGTTTACTTTTACATAGGGTTTCGCTGCCATATTGTGCCATCCTTCCCTTTTCGCTCATTCGCTTCTATCTGTTCATCATCACTAGAATTATTTTCCTTGCACACCTTAATTCAAACTGAAATGTCTTCACGCAAAATTTACTACATGGATTTGGTTTCCACTCGAAAAACTAGAGATATAAACACCGACAATAAAATTCACGGTTTCGAATACAAATAGAGGAGGGATGCTAAAGGGTTTTTCCATCATCCAAATACGATCGCTGATTGAATGATCATTATTATGACCATTTTTTGAAAAAGTTTGCGGTCACTTTCAAATCGGTCACTTTTTGCAGGTGGTCAGTTTACAGATACGGTCACTTTTGCATGTTTAACTGTAATAAAATTCGGGTTCGCCTTCAATTGCATTTTATTTTTGTACCTAGATTATCTGTAAAAGACAAGTAAGGCACCACAAAATTAAAGTAATTTTTTTTTTCAATCGCTTCCATTTTAAACAAAAAATGTGTTTATGCGGCACTCGGAAAGCTATCTTTTGTTTTTGACTTTTGAAATGCATTATTTAGTCTATCGTGAGATTTGATGAATTTCATCAAAAAAAATCTTGGCATTATAATATTTGCAGGCGTCAATCAACCAAAAACGAACATAAGCTGGAGTAGTGGAGAATGCTTTCTCATCCTCTTTACCGCACGAGAGTGTTTTGTAGCTGGGAAAAACATAACAGTTGATGAACAGCTGTTTGCATATCGAGGTGGTACGCATTTCACGCATTACATTCCATGAAAACCTGCAAGATATGGAATTAAAGTATGGTTGGTGTGTGACTTCACTTCCTCGTTTATATATTGAAAGGTAAAATGTACACTGGAATGACTCCAAACTCATAAAGAGAAAGTAATCAAAGAGAATGTGTTGTGAAGTATCTATGCTGCACTCTTTTTAGTAGTAGCGGTCGAAATATAACATGTGACAATTTTTTCACCAGCAACAATTTAGCTTTTAGTTTGATGCGCGACCACAATTTATCAATTTTAGGAACAGTAAACAAAAGACGTTGATTCGTACCAGTGAAATTCTTAGTCGTGCAAGGCAAAACACAACCTGCCGAATAACGGATTTTCAAACATCACAATGTGATCTTATATTTCCAAAAAAAATAATGCTGTGATGCTGTTATCTACCATGCATTATGATAAGGAAACACAAGGATTAACAAATAAACCAACAATGATTCTAGATTACAACAGAACCAAGAGCGGCGTGAACAATATGGACAAAATTCTGGAGGTATACTCATGCAAAAGGAAGATTCGTCTTAGTGGCCACCGAGATTTTTTTATAACATTTTAGATGTGGCGGCTTTAGCAGCACATATAGTATATATGGAGAATAATCCAGTCCTAAAAACCAACTTCAGTCACCGGCGTAAATTTCTACAACGGTTTTGCAAGCAGTTGCTGCTCATGTCTGAAATTAGTAAGCGTTCCCAGAATTAGCTACCAAAAATGATATCGAAAGTATGTTGGGCCATACTTGCGCTGCTGTGTGGGAATGCTTTTAGGATCCGAATATGATTGGATGGAGAGTCAATTTACTGATTCTTGATTTCAAACCAACGTTTGAAATGGCAACGTTTAAAAAAATGATTTTCGATGGCTGGTTATAGCTTGGAGAAATAAAATTAAACAATCCCCACTCCAGTTCATTTAAAACAAAAAATATGGTCGAGTTGTATATCAGAACATTCAATACATAAAAAGTACAATAAATTTAACAAAATCTAAAGAATCCTTTTTGGAAAATGTTTATAACCATAAAACGCTCGGTATCCTGTTACTAAAAAGCCAAGATGTTTTATTTTATTACCCTTTTTCCTATTTTAACTGGTTTTGAAAAACCTAAAACTACATAATTTTGCATTATCATACAATTTCAAAACGGCAGTATATACAAAATATGATAAATGGCCTAATGCATTTTGATTTTCTACTCCTTCTTTTTGTAAAATTAGGCCGGTTGTTTTCACATGATTCGATCAATGCATAGACTTACAGAGCCACTTATAAAACCTGATAATTTTCAAAAAATGAAGGTCAAATTAGTGACGCAGGTGTTTAGTAAGCACGTTGCTACGGCTATTTTTGCAGCGGCATCAACAGATTTTTTAATAAAAAAGAAAAACCAGTGGCTTTCAGTACTGCGATTTTTTTTTTTTAAATAAATAAATTATTTGATAATATGAATAGTAATAACAGGTATTCAAACAATCCTGACAAATGTGCCCTATCCAACGACCAAGTGGATGTTATATCTAATTTAGAAGACTCTTTAAAGTGGATATTGACTTGGAAACGAGTAAAAAAAGGACCTGTCTATTGCTTTAATGGATTATCTCAAACAATCCATGGTACGCTACAATTATGGAATCACCTAAAAAAAGAGAACCAATTGTACATCTCATTTAAATACGGATTGTTTAGAAAATACCATTTCTGTTGTGAGAAATAATACAGGATCTTATGAAAAAAATCCGTCTGCATTTTGGCCCCATAAAAATTTAAAGCAAATGTGCTTTTATAATATTATTGCTCCAGATACAACATCTTATGAAACTTCTGATTCTTCAGTTATTTTGAATATGGCAGATTTAGAAAGTAATAATACTAATAAATATAATGCATTTTTTTGATTTTTAAACTTAAAATAATTATTGATTACAGATTTTTTGAATCCTGAAAACTCAATATCTAACAGTACCACAGAAGCGTCAGCATCTACCTCTGTCGATGAAATAACGAGTAATATAATGTCTTTTTTGGAATGTGGGAATTTTAAATTATTATTATAGTACCTATAAAAATTATAATTTAATAATGAGTAATGATTAATAAAAATTTTATTTATACCGGTAATATGAGCAATAATGTGCAATAATGCAGACGTTTGACTCTTCATCGTATGAACAATACGATGAAGAGTCAAACGTCTGCGAATTGGATGATACTGATACGGATGAAGAAGCCAATAAAGCTGAACCAACTATTCAAGCCATGTCAAATTGTCAATTACATATTTTTCTGGGTACCTAGCACATGCTGTATCAAAAAAGACAAATTGTACGATATGTAAAAATTTTATGTACAAACATCAACCAACTCAACATCAAAGCTATACACATACAGAGCTACTTATTAAAAATCGCCCATATGAAAAAACTACAAATGGTGGTTTAGCATTACCAACAGAAGTTTTTGTAAAATTAATAAAAAAAATAATTAAGATTTTTGAGGATAATTTTGATACAATCTGTTTCAAACACAAAGTAGTTGACAAACTTTATAATTTGTACGAAAACCAAAACCAATACAAAACTTCTAGCCGCATTGAAGAACATAAAAAAAAATTAATTTTGCATACATTAAGAGTACTTTTACGTGCAAAAACCCATAGAATTAATTCTAAAGCAAAAAGTACCAAAAAAAAATTAAGAAAATTTGATATACTTAATCATCTCTAAAATATGAATTAAATGACCTTGGACATAAACATAAATATTTTGTGTTTCGTTTTTTATTTAGATTTCCCTGTTGAATTCCACTGGTTTTGTATTGACATTGGTTTTGACTGTATGTGTTTATATTCACACTGAATAAACAATGTAAAAAAAAAATCATAAGTTTTTTTTTTTTTGTATAGTTGATACTTAAACGCTTTATTTAAATTTATCTAAGATACAAATGCATACAGCGCTATAACAACTACGTAGCGGCAGAAACGTTTGGTGTCACTTCTATATATGGTTATTCAATGATAATGGTAAATGTCGTTGCCTTGCTTTAATGGCTTTTCGAATAATGATATCAAATTTAAATTGCGGCAATTTAAACAATCGAAAATGTTGTTAAATTGTTCCACGAATTTGGCAATTGACAATGCGTTTTCTAAAGATGAATATAATATTTCTGGGCACGTTTGCAGTGCGACTCGAATAGCGCAACTGACGGTGTTGCTTAAAAGTTGAACGGCCAACGGAACGTTCATTTTTTCAAATGAATTGGGGTTTAAATGTTTCCGGCCTATCTATGGTAATAATTTACATTTGTTGGTTGCATCTCGTTCAACAATTTTTTTAATTACATCTACATCAGCTGTTCCAATTTCACTATTTAATATTTTGTTACCAACAAATGCATTTCGGACTGATTTCATCAAGTGTGGAAGATCATACTGTGCAAACACTGTTTTGCCACTTAATATAAAATAAGGGTTTTTGACCGTAATGCCGAGCTGCTTATATGCTAACATATTTATTGCCCCTTGATCACATGTCAACATTTTAATGTTTAATCCAATTTTTCTTGACATATTGTGATGTTTTTTTTTTATCAACTTACTTAACTTTGATGGAGTGAATGACTTGTTGATACAAGTACAAGTACGTAATTATTTACGTATTTTCAGTCACCTATTATTGATCTGACCATAAAAAATAGAGCTGAAGTTGCTAGCTCAGGCTTTCGTACTTCGCCGTCATCATAAAATCCTTCTATTCTATCGGTTAGGATATTATGAGTTAAATATTGCTTGATTGTTATTTCGTCAAAGCTTAATACACAAATTTTTGAGGTGTCCGATAAATTTTTAAAAAATACGCTATATTGAGCTATTAAAGCTTTATAAAATTATAAAAGCTTTATAATTCCAGGCGGAACTTCTTAATTGGGGACCATTTATATGTAGAAGAAGGTGAGGGTAACTTAAATTATTTGATTATTTTTTTTACAATAACTTTAATTTTATTTTATACACATTTAGCTGAGCAGATTTTTACTGCAACCATTACATGCTAATAAATCTTTATCAGAATCACAGTAGGAGCAGATTACTTCGTTGATTAGTTTTAAAAATTCGCTGTTCTTATCGGTTTCTACTGGGCAGGTAACAGAAAGATCGTTTTTATTGAATTCAGACTGAAGTTCTATTGGTATTATATTTATAGAATTGGAAGAAGAATCTTCAACTGGTGAGGACATGTTTAAATTTGGTATAGCATTTTTTGTTAATTAAAAGTTACCAACATTTTGTGGTGCAAAATATTTCTCACAAACAAAATTGTACTTAGTGGTTAAGTTTTGTGAAGCTACTACTGTACTATTTAACCATATATTTTGTCTTTGAAGATCTTTCGGTAGCTTAACAAATTTAAAATCTGAAAATGCAGATTTTTCTTTGCAGTGCGGAACCATACATGTTACACGCTTGATTATTTTTTGGTTTGCTAAATGAGGATAATATAACACATAACCGGTTAAAATAAACAAGGGTTTAACAATTTAATTCCTCTAAACTTACATATTTTATTTTGTTTATTTGTAAAATCCATTTCACTTGCCATTCTTGACGTTCATTAACTATTTTAAAACGATATGTTTGACTATTTATTGTAATAATTTTAAAATTTAATTAAATGTTTAAAAAACACGTATATCACAACTTTGCACTGTAACTCCAGTTATTAAAATAATATCAAGCAACAATATATATATATATATATATATATATATATATATATATATATATATATATATATATATATATATATATATATATATATATATATATATATATATATATATATATATATATATATATATATCCTGAAAATAAGGGAAAAATGTATATGTGTGTATAAGTACATATTTTAGTTATTTATTATTGACCGGCTAGACAAATCATCATTCCTCTCTTTTCGCATTATTTCCTTTATACCTCTTTATCAACAAAATTTTAAAAAGTAATCTGTATCGTCGGGTTATGGTTTTCAACATCATGAAAATTCATTTTTCCCGCTTTTGCACACTATTCTATTTACCGACGATCTGTGATGTTTTGTTTAAAAAAAATTAGAAACATCGATCTGTTTGAATGTGAATGGTTTTTATGAATTGAATTTTTGGTGAATATAAAACGAGTGTGTATGCATTTTTTTAAACAAAAAAAAACTATTTTCTTCAATCAATACCAAAATACTAACATAATCATAGTATATATATACTTACATGCATATACAATAAAAAACTTTGTACCTATCTAAGATCGTAAAATATTTGGTACTAATAATTATAAATATGGTCTATCGTCCAGTTACTTTTTTTCTGCTTCCCAAAATGCATTTCGCTTACATTTACTCACTATTCTTTTCACCGACGATATGTGCTGTTTGGTTTTGACGATATTCTTTTTAAAAAATATTTAAAAACGTCGATCGGTAAAGGAAAAAGCTCTTATATTTTAATATAAGATCATATACTGGTGTTTGGAGGGAGGACATCATACAAAATATGTTATTGTTTGACAAATGCAATATGGAAAAAAAATAATTAGATTTTTTATGAGTTTGGCACTGCCTTATTACCGTCGATTTATTTTAATTTTACGTTTTTCCTACAAATAAATTTCTTTTTATGCAATTCATCTAAGTTAGAAAGAAGCAAAGAGATAATGGCAAAATACTGTGTACCTTGTTGTTAAAAAGTGCAAAAATAATTTTCATAAAATATTTTAGTTTTTTTATGGGAATTTTTTGCTCATACAAAATCATCATCTATAGTTGTCTATGTCTCTGGTACAATGGTGGTTTTAATTGAGATTGGTTAAGACCAATAAAATATTTTGTTTATATATATATATATATATATATATATATATATATATATATATATATATATATATATGTATATATATATATATATATATATATATATATATATATATATATATATATATATATATATATATATATATATATATATATATATATATATATATGCATATATATATATATATATATATATATATATATATATATATATATATATACATATATATATATATATATATATATATTAATAATATATATATATATATATATATATATATATATATATATATATATATATATATATATAATATAAATAATGTACCCAAGTCTAGACACGATTTTGTATTCTATCACCTTCATTGAATACATAATATCATTTCATTTGTATATATTATAGAAATTGCTTCGTTTTCAATCATATAGCTAAACGATATGACTGTGTGTTAAGACAGAATAATATACGGATTACGAACCACGCCTGTAATACTAATTTGTATAAAATATTTAATATCACATTTCTCGTTATTTCAGATGCTGTAAAGTATGTGCAAAAACATTAGGTGAAGCATGTGGTGGACCAGGTGGATTTTCTGGTAAATGCGAGTCACCACTGCATTGTATATCAAAACCACCAGTTATTGGTAATGGAATATGTTTAGGTACGTAACTATTTCAATATCTATATTATTATATTAAGTTTATTGATTTATGTTGTAGAGATGATACGATAAATAATAATGTAAATTATTATTTATAATAATTAAAAATGATAAAATGTTGTACAGTGAGTGTAAATGAAATTCGGACAAAGTCTATACTAGAAGTAACAAGCTCAACCACGTAAAATAAAATGGTAGATCTTAATTTTGTGGGAAATAATTTTAAAATGTTTAATGTGTGGTTGCAATCTGGATACTTATTATCATTTACTGATGATACAGGAATGGTAGGGCATAGCTTTGTGTTGCGCTATAGAATTTTGTTTTGTATATAATATTCAGGTTTTTGATATTTATCTGCATTAGTTTATCCTTATTTTGAATTATTAGTCTAAAGTAACCCTTTAATATTGCTATTAATCATATCATATTAGTAAATATAGGAGTAATTAATCTAGTTAGACCTTATGGTTACCACGATAATTAAATAAATTGTAAAGTTGAGACACAAACAGCAAAAGTCAAATTAAGGGAGCCACTGGTTTACGTGTGTCATTATATTTGAGGTATAGTTCATAATAAAATTCGTAAAAATTCGTAAAACGACGTAAATCGATTTGTTAGATAGTTGCAGATCATGACTTTGATTTAAAAGTAACAATCAACGATGAGTAAAACTTAACTTATTATGCTATCTGCATTGTTAAATGCTTTATCTAAGGTGGACTAGTCATTCTAAAATACATCGTATTTATTGTGAGGATGCGTTTAGATCTGATGTCTAAGATAATCTCTAAAAAAATGTATTTCGTTACTGTAATGTACAAGTTCTACAATGTTATTTTAAAAATTACACTGAAAAAATTTCAGAAAAAATCCTGTTATAGATTTTTTTAAATCTTTTTATATCTGAGCAAAAAACTTATTGCTCAATAATTTCGTAAAATCACAAAGGCTATCAATCAAATTGAGCAAATAACACTTTCTTTCTTTTTTCCCGGAAAATTAATTTTTCTTATAATTTTTGAGTTTTTTGAGACTTTGGCAAGTTACAATTATTAACGAAACTCCCATGACAAACCAAAGATACAATGACATCCGCATTTAAAATGGGCTCAGGCCATTTCCAAAAAATTTAACTGAAGCACACATGAGCTTTAACACAAGTTTTTCTTCTTCCACTCAGAAGCAACATGATCAGTAAAAAGATGATCACTGTGTGATGGTTACTAAAATATTTTTTGGAATCATTTTAATATCTGCAAATAAAGTATTTTTAGGCAGCCGTTCCACAGATTTAACACTTTCTATTTTAGACTTTGCCAAGATTAATTCCTTTTAAAAGTTGCCCGACAACAACTAAGTTGCCTGTGCCACACATCCACACTGTTTTGCGTGGAAAGTTTTCAGGTTCATAATAAAATTCGTAAAAATTCGTAAAACGACGTAAATCGATTTGTTAGATAGTTGCAGATCATGACTTTGATTTAAAAGTAACAATCAACGATGAGTAAAACTTAACTTATTATGCTATCTGCATTGTTAAATGCTTTATCTAAGGTGGACTAGTCATTCTAAAATACATCGTATTTATTGTGAGGATGCGTTTAGATCTGATGTCTAAGATAATCTCTAAAAAAATGTATTTCGTTACTGTAATGTACAAGTTCTACAATGTTATTTTAAAAATTACACTGAAAAAATTTCAGAAAAAATCCTGTTATAGATTTTTTTAAATCTTTTTATATCTGAGCAAAAAACTTATTGCTCAATAATTTCGTAAAATCACAAAGGCTATCAATCAAATTGAGCAAATAACACTTTCTTTCTTTTTTCCCGGAAAATTAATTTTTCTTATAATTTTTGAGTTTTTTGAGACTTTGGCAAGTTACAATTATTAACGAAACTCCCATGACAAACCAAAGATACAATGACATCCGCATTTAAAATGGGCTCAGGCCATTTCCAAAAAATTTAACTGAAGCACACATGAGCTTTAACACAAGTTTTTCTTCTTCCACTCAGAAGCAACATGATCAGTAAAAAGATGATCACTGTGTGATGGTTACTAAAATATTTTTTGGAATCATTTTAATATCTGCAAATAAAGTATTTTTAGGCAGCCGTTCCACAGATTTAACACTTTCTATTTTAGACTTTGCCAAGATTAATTCCTTTTAAAAGTTGCCCGACAACAACTAAGTTGCCTGTGCCACACATCCACACTGTTTTGCGTGGAAAGTTTTCAGGACCGGTTTCTGCATATACTATCCACCACAATGGAAGACTATATCGAGGCTTAAGATTGTTTAATTGAAATAACTATCCAATTACTATTGACCCACTATCAGTAAATTCTGCGTGTTTTCACAATGGTAATAAGCAGATACTTTGTTAGATGGGATAAAAGCCGAACTTTTTACGATTCGAATTTGGATTGAAAAGTTTTTCGAACTTGCATATATAGAAACTATACCTTCCTTTTGAACTCTCTGCCTTAATGTCTGACCAAAATTAAAAGACAGTATTTAATTGTAACTTGTGGAAGAATTACATATTTTTTTATTTATATATATTAGCTACAGTTTTTATATCGATAAATAATAGAAAATGTAATACAAAATAATACAATTGATTAAACAAAGTTACAAAATTATAGCCCTGTAGAAAATTTTATTTTTAATATTAATAGAAAAGAATTTAAACAACAACTCAAGTTTAAACGAATTTCGTGAATTGTTAGAGACAAAAATGTTATAAACAGTATTAAAAAGTCGCGACATTTTCAAGACTGGATCAGAAAAAGCAAAGTTAGTTGAAATCGAATCAATATGTAAGAGTTCATCACGAGGGCGCAAACAACCTATTGGAGCATAAATATTCAATCGTGTGAGAATTTCATCACAATTTATACGAGAAACCAAAACATCGCGAATAAAGATAACAGATGCTCCATCACGTCGGATATATAATCGTTGTAATTTTAATAGACTACAACTATCTTTAGAGGGTGGAAGAATATATTCACTTACCCGAAAAGTTGGTAGCCCCGAAGCGCATATAAAACAAACTGCTTCTGAATACTTTCAATTTTGTCCATCGAACAAAGGATACATAAAAAGATTTTAGAGTGAGCGGGTCACAAAAGTCTTTGCAGATATTGCTTAATGAAACCTAACAAACATAAGCTTTCGCAACAATGGTGTCCATGTGTTTTGTAAATGAAAGATCAATATTATACTTTAGTCAGATGTGAATTCAACTCTATTAACAGCCGTGCTATAAAGAAAATATTAAGGCCATAAAAGGTGAACGAATTCGAAAAAATAAAGTCCTTTACAATTAACATAACATTCAATAAGTTTGTGATTCAAATCCCTTTGCAATTTTAAACCATCTGATACATTAACAATGGGACTAAAAATGTTTAAATCATCAGCGTAAAAAAGACATTGAGCAAATTCAAACTCCTAAATGAGGTAATAAATGAATAAAAGAGAACAAGAATCATTAATCTTCACAAATTGGTAACGATCGGACAGATAAGAATGCAACCACCTGATAGGGATAAACTCATAATTAAGTTTATCGAGCTTATCGTTAAGAATTGAATGATCAATTTTATCAAAAGCCTTTAAGAAGTCTGTGTAAATCACATCAACTTGTTCCTTATTATCCAATATAGTATGTAAATGTCCCAAAATGAAACTAAATTAGTACCAGTGGACCTACCCGGGTAACAACCGTGCTGAGCTGGAGAAATAAACTTCTTCACGTGAAAATATATAAATTTCTGTTCCAATGCTTCGAAGTTTTAGAATTGCAAAAAGAATTGCTGTTCCGCGACAGTTATTGATATCACATCTTTTACTAGATTTAAAAATAGGACAAAAATAACAAAAATTCCAGATCGGATGCTTTCATTTAAAATTAGGGTCAAAGAAGGAGCTAAGTTCTCAGCACAATGCTTGATTAGGATAGGTGGAAAATCATCATGACCAGTTCCATTATAAATAGCAAGTTACAATAAACCAATATAAACTTTTGCTTCGGTAAAATTAAAACAATTAAAATCATTTTTAAAATGAGAAACTAGAGTTGAGATATTTGATGTAGCAGATGAGTATATATGATGAGAGAACTGAGTATTTATCTGAGAACTGACTAGCAGAAGAGCCCTGAAATATCATAGGGGTGGGAAACCCTGCTACTTTCCTTTTACTATTTATGAAATTCCAGAACCTTTTTGGATTTTAACTTAATTCATCTTTTATCTAAAATATTTATTATTACCAATTTTAAGTTTTAAACTCCTTTCGAGCTACAACAAAACTAGCATGAAATCCGCACCGTGAAGTAAAAAAATTACTGAAGCTGACAATAGCTTTTTTTAAAAATCGCATTCTCTTATCAAATTCTATATTTCTTGTTTCAACGAATTATTTTTGAGATTAACAATTATCCTCCTAAAATAAGTTCTATATCAGCATCGACTTTTTGTTCATTAAACAAAATACCAATGGAGCTGTATGCGCATCAATGCTTCCATGAATCAAAAAAATTGACGCACTATGGATGGAACCACGTGGAAATTCCCATCCATAATCCAGCACCTGGATTTAGAAAATAATGCTGAAGAGAGAACTGTTTTTCCGTCAGTATTATTTTCATGTAATTTTTATGCATTTTTTGAAAGTAACTATGCACATGAATTACTTTCTGCATGTGATGGCTTCTATGTCATTATCATGGACGGTTCTGCTGCAAAAACGTTTGTTTGAACGTTTATATTATTCGTGATATACAAATAGATTTTACGAAAATCAAAGGCTCATATGAATGAATTATTAAAGGTTTTATAATTTCATGATGCCCATTGAATACTCACTGAATTACTAAATGCCCTTGACAAGTTTTTTTTGTTTGGCTCAATAATGTGAGTTTTTTTCTACAAACAGCTTATCATTCCCTTTATTAGAGACTATATTTTAAAGGATCGTACTGATTCTAAAACAATTACTTTATTAAAACTAAAATATCCAATTTACTTACCAAACTTTTTGGTATTTCTTCGTAAACTACTGAAAAACATAAGAATACATGACATGAATTTGAATGTAAAAACAAAATATTACTATGATTGAATTATTATTATTATGTGCAAATGCAATTTCCACAACACAGTGGAATTTATTTAGAATGGTTTGGTATCTCGCAAAACAATTTCCTGCCTATTTATTACAGGATTTGGTATTCCAAGGTTTTATTTTCCACAATTTTGTGGCAAAGCCATTAAAAGTTTTGAATTTCCAACGTATAACATATTTTTATTAATACAAAAAAAACAATAAATGGATCAACCTTTATAATCTTAGCTCCAGTTGAATACTATTCAAAACAATGTTTATGTGACCACTAAGGCTTCTATTACATGTCTAGAAATATAAGAGTAAATAATATTTTTAATCATTGAAAATGTATAGTTAATCTAGTTAATCGAACACACTGCAAATACGGCTTCTATAGATAGAACATAATGAAAATGAGCAACTACAAAATAATATGTAATATGTATATCATGTAAAATAATATCAATAGATAAATTTGCTAAAACAATTACTGTGAATTCTCCAATTTTAAATAAAAATACAAACCCTAAATATGAAATTAGTGCGAGAGAATAATTTAATTCGGCTCCATGTAAAGTTGCAGGTGAACAAACAATTTTAATACCTTTAGGTATAGCAATAATTATTATGCTAAAATAAAATATGCTCAAGTATCAAAGTCTATTCCTACTGTTAATATATAATGAGGTCAAACAACCAATCCTAATAATCCAATAGCTAATATTGCATAAACTATTCCTAAAACCACAGATAATTATACCAGATGAAAATCTTGTATGGATTAAATTTACACAAGTAAATTCATACTACGTAAATTAATGCAACCAAAATCTAACCAAACAAAAAATAGATGTACATATAAAAACTCATTTTTCAACCTTGTTTTGTTTTTTGCACACGACTATTTGATTGTATAAAAAAAAACAAAAAGCCAAACAAAAATATTCGAAAAAATTTAAATTTTTGTTTTATTTTTTAAATATAAAATACTCGTGTGCAAAACAAAGAGATGAAAATAATATTCGTTTTTATATAAACATCTATTTTTTGTTTGGTTAGATTTTGGTTGTATTAACTTGCTTAGTAAAAAACTCTTATGTAAGTTTAAACAATACAAGATGTTTATCTGGTATACTTTTCTGTGCAAAAACTCCAAAACTTTCCTTTATACATCTTTTTAGACTAATTACATGAAAAAGTTAATAAATAATAGGAGCTTCCTTAACAGCAGAGTCAAAAAAGAAAGTATTTAAATTTCGTAATAATATAGTATAACAGCTCCTGCTAATACAAGTAAAGAAAGAAGTAAAAGAACAGCAGTAATTACTACTGATCATAGGGGTAGGTTCATCCAGTACCCGCACTTTTCTCTTATATACTGTTAGCTAATAAAAGAGTAAGAGAAGAAGGTAGTATTAAACATCTTAAAATATTATTTGTTTGAGGAAAACCTATATTAGGTGTCCTTAATATTAAAAATAATAATCAATTTCCAAATCTTCCAATTATAATAGGTATTACTTTGAAGAAAATTATAATAATTGCATGAGCTGTTACAATAATATTATGCATTTGATCATCCCCAATTATTGCTCCCGGATGACCAAGTTTTACTCAATTCAAATTCCAGCTCAAACTGGAAATCATTGTGGAACAATTGAATGAGTCGTTGTTCTTAAAACGCTTTAGTTTTTTACTATTCTTCCATTTTCATCTACAAATACCATTAGCGGATCAGAGGTAACATCATTAGAACCAATCGCAAAGTTTAACATTATTGCCCTTGCTTTTGTATCTAGAGCCCTAAAACAATTGACACCAATTTTGCCGAATTTTACCACTGCATAGCAACGTTTAGTTTTCTGACTTTGTGTTTTCTGTTATTGGGCATCGCGTTCTGTGAGAGCATATTTTATGTTTTGAAAGTATCTACTGACCAATTTTTACAGTAATCAGGAACAGAATTAAATCGATACATACATATAAAATTAATTATTTTGGTACACGACTTCGTAGTTTTAGCATTACAATAATGTCATCTGTCCGAATCCTAAATCTAATCACTGTACATATTTTATAACAATCAATATACGTGTTATGAAAGTTCAATAGATTTATGGGCATATATTTATGTAGTTATATTTAGTAGTTTTGCACACTTGTTTATTATCAGAGCCAACACAATACAGATCCTAACTATATCTGTAATAAATTATGTACATATACAATTTTTTTTGAGTCACGTAAATTCTGTTGGGAAAATGTAATTATTATTAATGAACATTTTTTGAGATGAGTATAGCAATTTTTGTTGTTGTTTTTATGAGATGGATGTTTTGTTGTTTATGGTAATTGTTCATGAAGAATTTTATGCCCAACCATGACAATATATATTATATATTATTGACAATAGTCTTAGGAATATGTAATTAGTATATATTTACATAAAAATCTGTCGATATTAAGATGACATCTGTATATAATTTAATTGAAATTTTATTTTAATTAAAACGTTATTGATTGATTAGAGTGTTCAATGAGATACATTTTAGTCTAGTATAAACATCGTAATAGCCGCAAAACTGTAAATAAAATGGAGTTCCTGGATTTAGTACAATGCAATCATCCCAAGCAATTCATTTTGTTTTTAAAACATCATTCACATTTATACTAATATCTCGCTTTGGTTTTGTCAGGTAAAATCTCCTTAAAGGTCTTATCGACTTGATTAGATAATATAAACAAGTTATACAACTTTTAGTGAGTCAAGTATGATATTTGTCACTGTATCTCTTAAATATGCAGAAATGAAATAATATTTTTTTTCTGGGGCCCAAACTCTCCCAACTCCAATGATCAACATTAATAGTGATGTATGGATGGCAATTACACTGCTCTGAGATAGAATTCAACAGTTTTGGCAAAACCTCCTCTAAATACTAAATTGCGAGCAATAAAGATCTTTGACCAAAAATGATAAAAGCAAATGATAAATGATAATGATAAAATTGTCAATGGTAGTACTGAATATTCCAAAGGCTAATAATGTGTTACCTGGATTTTCATTTGCATGATTAGCATTTTTTAAAAGCAGCACGGTTATATGCAATTTTTAAATCAGCAAAATACTATGATGCACACTTAAACCAATCAGAGAAGGTTTTAACGGGCTATCTCATGGTTAACTTCCGTTGAACAGATGGCCACTGAGTTTTTTTTCTAATCAGCAATAAACCTAGTTTAAGTCGATTTAGAGTGGGTTTTAGGAATCTCAGCGATTTTAGTAAACTTGTTTAAAATAAAAATTGACATTAAAATGATTATTGCATACCAATTCGGCTTTTTTCGAACATTCCCTTCTTCTTTTATTCTTTAAAAAAATTACAGTAATTCACGATTACTAATTCAACTAAAAAATAATTCAATTGTACCTTAACTAATTCTTAACTAAACCTTAACTAATACAAAAACTCAATTAAAGCTTAACTAAAATATATATAATCTTAATTAAACTTAATTATAACTTAACTAAATCTTAAATAACACTTAACTAGTAGCATATGGTTGTTGGGAACAATCAGACTCCAGACGCTTGGAATTATTTCATCGTAATCGTAATCAAAGTTAAGGTTAATCAATAATTTATCTTAGTCGCATTTTTAGATTGGTTGAGTTTGAATCATTTTCCAGAAATTGAGCGATCATATTGGTTTAATCAGAGTTATTAAAATTATTACAAGGTAGATCGATATAAAGTGGGGAAGTAAAATGATAAGTTCTTGTTTTTAACTAAGAAATACCTTGCATAATAAGGGAGTCAGCATTTTTTCTTCGATCTGCGACACTTTTTTGAACACAACTATGGTAAACAATTTTAAAAAAGAATGGTTTGAGTTTTGGTGCCCATCGGATCGGGCTGAATAGCCAGTTAGGTCTTTTTATTACATGAGCCGTTCCATTGTCGCATGATCAGTAATTACTGTAAATTAATAGATATACACCTTCGATATAAGCCATTCGCACGTACTAAGTCGTAGCATTCTAGCTCTTTAACGCTACATTTTGCTAATGTGGTATTCAGTTTCAGTCAGAGTAATCCCTAATGAAACGTCGATAATAACCGGTCTTGCCTAAAAAATAACGTATTTTCACAGTATTAGTAATATGATAAACAGATATGGCCTCGATTTCACCTGGGTCTATGTTCAGACCACCTGCTCCCATATCCAAGGAATTTGGTAGGTTTAAGAGCAAACTAAAATTTGGTTATATTGGTTACAAGTCCTGCTTCATTTAATAACCGAGCCCCTTCATATAATAGAGAGATACTTTTGCCACGTCACGAGTGTAATAAGCATGCCCTCGGGGGATAATCAAATACAATCGAGGAGATGATATGGACTTATTCGATTTATTAGTCAACATATTTTTTTTTCTTTATTTAAGTTTTTTATTTTTTTTTTTTACAATTTATTTAGCAGCTTTCCTAAAGCATAAATATGCTGTGGCGGAAAGCTATATAATTCAGAGGTATACAATATAATTCAAATTTTATAATTCAATTTACAAGATATATATCAATATATATATATCTATTATCAATATAAATACAAAATAGAAATGAAATAGAAAAACAGAAAAACAAATACAGAAAAACAAATATACACATATATACACATACCAACATCAGAGTACAGTAAGTTAATCTAGTTATCAGCACTGCAGTCAAGCCAATCATCATACAAAATTTTTTTCAAGAATTCTTTAAATTGTTTTATTCTTGCAGATTTAATTGAAGTTGGCAAATTATTATATAATGTAAACCGGAACTTAAATATGTTGGTAGATCCAATATGAGTTCTAGGAGTTGTTATGAAAAAGTGGGATTTTCTTCGAGTGTAGTGTTCATGTATATTATTCACTTGTTGTAACCCAATATTACACTTAATATGACCTAATTTAATTTTATGGATAAATAGGAATGACTCGTATGAGCGTAATACATCGAGTGATAAAATGTTTGAGGAATAAATTTGTTTGGTTCTGGTTAACGGTTTCAACATTTTGATGGTCTTCACTATTTTGTTTTGACATCTAGCTAGCTCCCCAAGTATGTTCTCAGCGGCAGATGACCATATCACTATCATGTAGCACTGTATGTTCGAAAAATAAAGCATCCATGCAGTTTTCAGGGAGATATATTGTCTTATGCGTTGCAATGCAAAATTGAAAGAGGACAGCTTACATTTTATCATATGGATATGGGCTTTCCAAGTTAGTTTTTCATCAATCAAAAGACCTAAATACATAACTTCTGTTACTTGAGGAATTTTTATATAGTTGACGGAAAAGTATTTTGGTAGTTCTGTTTGAGTCTGCTTGGTTTTAAATATAAGATAATTTGTTTTAGAAAGGTTTATTGTAAGGCCGTCATCTAATTCATAATTTTCAACAAATCATTTTCCATCATAACGTGTAGGTCCATCAAATTTTTAGTTATATATATAATGATGGCATCATCTGCATAAAGCTGTAATTTACCATTCAAATTTAAATTAAATAGGTCATTAATATAATAAATAAAAAATTCAGGTCCCAGTATAGAGCCCTGAGGAACACCAGCAATTAAAGTGGTTTTCTCGCTTTTAGCACCGTTCACAACAGTGAATTGTTTACGATTATGAAAATAACTATTTAAAACCAGTTGCGTGGGAATCGTTGGTTTTAAACTAGAGATTTTGTTTAACAAAATGGAATGATTAACGCTGTCAAAGGCTTTTTGAATGTCAATAAACAAAACAGAAACAAAATATTTTTCATCTAATGCCATCAACATTTGGTTCATTGCATTTGCAACAGCTGACTGCGTTGAAGACCCTTTTATAAATCCAAACTGATTTTTGTGTATGACAGAGTTATCTTTCAAGAAAGAATTGAAACGTTTAAATATAATAAATTCAAAAATTTTTGAGATTGCACCCAAAACAGAAATAGGCCTGTAGTTTGATAAATTCAATTTATCTCCTTTTTTAAAAATTTGTGTGATTCTCGCTATTTTTAAGATGTTCGGAAAATTTCCAGATTTAATAGAGGAATTGATGATATTCGCTAAAATTGGTATTAAAACAGTTTTGAATTGCAAGATAAATTTTAACGATATGTTATCAAACCCTGTAGCACCATTTTTGTTAATTATGTTTAAAATTTCAATAATTTCGGCTTCTGTAGTAGGATGATTGTTAAAATTGGGAGAAGTTCTTGTTGTAGACTGTAAGTACGAGGTAAAATGTGGAATAATGGCTGTTACGTTTTGTTGAATTGGTTGTAGATTAGTTGAAACATAGGTAAAGAATTTATTAAATACGTTTGCTATAGAACTAGAAGAAGTGATCATTTGATTATTGTGGCGGATTAAGCTAATGGATACAGTTTCGTGTTTGTTTCTTCTAAATATTAATTGGTTAAGTTTGTTCCAGGTTTTTTTGGAATTACCTTTGGTTTTAGCAAACATTTTATGATAATAATTGAATTTTAATTTAATGCGAAGTTTATTTACTATATTTCTGAATTGTAGAAACTGTGTTTTAATATAGATATGAAAAGGATATTTTTTATGAAGTCGATAAAAGTATTCTCTGTTACGTATGGATCTCAGAAGTTCAACGTTAGACCACGGTTTTAACTTGTTTGAAGGTTTAATGTTCACAGTGTTTTTACTAATGACTTTGGAAAGATACTCTGTAACTTCAGTAAGAGATGCCGAATGATTCTGTTTCTGTATCTCTTTCTATAGCTAGTGCATTATCTTTTTTAATACCTTCATATCTTAAGACAGTAAATGATTTCGGCTGAGGAACCTTTCTGGTTACTGTTGTTTCAATATCAAATACTGTCGCTTTGTGATCGGAGTAAGAAATATCTACGAACCTTATTATGTATTCCAACGAAACACAATCCGAAATTACATAATCGATTGAAATCATGGAATCTCCTTGAACTCGAGTAGCATAACAGACATTTGTACTGTTTAGGATAACAAAACGGTTACTCAAAATAGTTTCATTTAATCAACTTGTAATTAAGGAAGTAGAGTCCAACCAATTAATATTGAGATCCCCAAGAAGAAATGAATTAGGAAAATTTAAGAAAATGCTGTCTAAGTCGTTAAAGAATAAATTAATATTGCAGTTTCTTTCTCTGTATACGCCAATTATATTATAATTACATTGCAGTAATTGTACCACTAAGTAGCTATTGTTATCTTTATTCGTTGGGGAGTGCTGAATAACCCAAAAACCAGTACTATAAATAGATACAAATCCTTCGATACTAGGTAAAGGTTACGATTCTTTTCGAGTTTTCTTATTAGTTTTCTTATAAAACCTTTGCTTAGCTGCCTATTCTTTAGTTGAATTAAATAAGGAAGGGCTTATTTTAGATACAATGGTTAGATCAATACCAAATTGTTGGCAAAAATCGACTTCCAAGTATAATTTTTAAGACAAATCAAATGTCAAGGTAAATAAGAATTGTTTAGTTTTCCATGCCACATGACAGGTAAAGTCAGAAAACCAAGTAGTACACTCGCTTTCTTTGTCCACTAGCAGTTTGTAAAAATGATGGTTGTTCGTAAAATGGCATTTTATTTTAATCCATTTATTTCGATTTTCACTCAAAATAAGATCCTGCAAAGTCATTTAAGTTGACATTTTCATGTCTTTTTACTATTGAAAATGTTCAGAAAGCCATTAAATACTCTTCACATCCTTTCTTTCACATCCCGCTAACCAGAAGACCATTAAAGTATTCATTGCATATATCAACAAAACGTAGCGTACCATTAGTTGAGTCATCAAGGACGGTACTTTATTTTCTTATTAGTTTTAACACTCACAGCTGCTCGTTTCACTCAATTGGAACCTTATCAAGCAAGATAGTATTTTTCATATCCTTTTAACATTTGAGTGAACGGTGCACTAAACTCAACATTTTTTCATTTTTATTTTGATATTTTACAGAAAAATATAAAATAGCACTCTGCACTAATATCTGCCCGCTTTTTCTAGAGTTACCCCAGAAAAGAGACCTTATCGTCCGTAAATGCTACTTCTTGCACATTATCAACCATGCTTATATGGAAGTCAATATTTCAAAAGTGAGTGTCTAGTATAACCCGTTGTTAGCACCTTTTGGTCTCACTTTTTTTAAGTGTATCGTATTAGTTCCTAAAATCGGAAACCAATCATAGAAAGAGTTATTTATAAAGACTTATTTAGCCTTCACAAAATATCGAAAGCGTCAGGTATGCCAAATAATACTTTAAGACCGTAGTTTTTCAACAAATTTCAAACTATTTTGATTATTTTCACCATGACATTCTCTACCACCCTAATTGCCCTATTTTCAAACAGCGTGTTACTATATCTACCTCTTCATTGAAACACGTACAGCAAACTGTCAGTTACCGTTTTTCGTCCTTAGGATTTCGGGTCAGTGGGATCTAGATTACTTCTCTTCATAATGTCAATTACTTTGCCATTTTCACATGCTTCCGGAAAAAATTCTTAAATTCAGTCCATCGTTAAGGAAGTACGTAATACCAGGCTATACTATACACCATTTTTTTTGTATCACTTCGACCTGAATATCGCAAAGATAGGGCGCTTTTGCCAAATTTCATTGATGTTATATTGCGTCCGTGATTTTAACATTGCTGAATCCTCCGCGTTGCAAGATCTTGGTGTTCCAAAACTATAAATCCTTACTTTTTATGTGATTTTGTGTCATTTATCACAGCGTCATCTGGTAGCAGAGCACCTAACAAACAGTTTAAGTTATTCTTACAACACGTAGCGATCAGTGCATCAGTAGTTTTAAGAGTTATCGTGCTTTTTTTTTAAATAAAATGAAAACTTAAATGACCATTAATTATCTGAAAAATAATGATCCTAATCAAAATGATCCTTATCTTCTAGCTTTTTTAGTTGGGCATAGATAGGTTATGTTGATTTGTCTCCTGATAAATTGGGTTTTATAATTGCTTGAGATCTTATTATTTCCCCAAAATTATTACCTCTTAAAAATGTATTGTTACTGCAACCAAATTTACCACAAAAGTGTGTCTCTGGGCGCTACTGCTCGGATTATTTTCGCTGCACCTTAAGATTCTTCCTCGTTGTAGTCTTCCTTGTAAGATTTTTTTAAGGAGGTAGGTATTAGTTAAAATTACTAAATCTGTGCTAAAAATCAGTCGATTTTTCTAATTAAATATCAAGTTATGTTCCTATCTAGAGCACGAGTTATCCATTTTGAGAAAAATATTATAAAATCCGAGAAACGTGTACACCCGCCTTAAGATAAAATATTTTGCAAGTCATTTTCATTTCCATATCAACCTAAATTTCATATTCTACGGATAAAAATATTTCCATCTCGCATATACTACCATTTCATCAGATGCTGATGATGATAATGCTTTAACATTTCATGTACACAACACAATATTATACAACAGTCTTGTTTTTCTTCTCGTGTTTGTTGATGTTTCATTTGAATTTTCATTTTTAAATTGTCTATTGCATGTCAAAACAATGTCTGTATAGCATCATTTTGATTATGCTGAATACGTACGTGCTTTCTATGTATATATGCGGTGATGTTATGTAAACTGAACGAGGAGCAAATGAACAATCCATGCAACTCGCAAAAACAAAATATTCGCCGCTTTTGTGTTTTTGTTTAGTCAATATTATTTTCCAAGTTTTTCCGGAAAACGTAATACATAACACACAATCGATTCCAACCAATCAATATAATTATGGAAAAACCCTACCTTTATCTACCGAAAATGAGGCACGTCATCATCGTTGTTGGTTTTAATGTTTTTTGTCTGTTGTTGTGTTGTATTTGTTTATGTTACGGCAATTTATTCATTTTTATTTTACGCCGGGAACTTTTATCGATTTTCGTAAGTATATAAGGAAAATAAATGTACGGCAATTCTTCTCGGAAGGATTTAAATAAAACGAAACGAAAAACAAAAAATGATGATGAGATATATAAAGGTAGGATACATTTTTCATCTCAACCATGTAATTTAAATTTAAGAGTTGCTGCTCAAACAATTGCAATGTGTGTATGTTTGCGATAACATAATTATTATGCTTCAGAAGAATTAGTCCGTATGAGTTTAATTGGCGCATGTCATATTTTTATGAATTTATTTTTTAGAATTACAAACAATATACAAACAGAACAATGAGATAAGCTGCTAGAATACAACACAAATCATAAACTGGGCAGAAGAGTACAATTATGGTGACAGCGACATTATGGTCGATTTAATTTTACATTTATTATTTTTTTGTCGTCGGTGTTTAAGTGCTAATAAACTGATTTATTTATCATTACAATGGTAGTCGTTGAGTTTTAGTTTGGTTAATGTGGTTTACTCAGTATGATACCATTTAAGGACGAATACCAATTTTATAGGATTTATAAAATATTGATTTCATAGACAAATATAATATATGCGGCAAAGTAGTTGGCTGTACCTTGCAATCTTTTATGAGCGAACTTTTAGTAAAAAAAAATATCGGATGTTACATTAACAGTTCATTTTATGCATGTGTATTGTGTCGTATATATGTCCAAATACTGTGTATGAAAAATATCAAATACAAACAATGGGACCCATCCTATGTGAAATTTACATTAGTCGTGCAAAGTCTAAAACGAAAATGTTATTCAGGTCTTAGCCTCTCCATCCTAATTCTTACTACGCTCACGCCGTGTCGGTGGTAACTCAAGCAACCTAGCAGAACCATGTGGTGAGAAACCTTTGGGGAAGCTAGTTCAGAGCTGATTATACTTGTTGTCAAGTGTTAAGGCGGCTGCCTTAACACTTGGCAACAAGTATAAAATGCATGTGCTACCTGCTAAATTGCGGTTTAAATTTTACCACCAAAGGCTAGGAGAAGAAAACTTCGAAAATAAATCACAAACTAAAGTAATATGACTACAACAAATAATGAAATTACTACCCCAGATGGTATACAATTAATCCACACTTTTATACTAAAAAGGTCAGCTCCATGGATTCTGGGGGGAGCCGCATATTACAACAACAACATTCCACAGAAGTGGCCTAACACCTCGGTCACTAGTAGCAATATGCAATTCAGCTACAAATCATCATCATGCGAAACACTGCCTAAAAAATAGACATTCACTGTAAATAATGATGTTCTAATGCAAAACCTCGAGCAAATGGACAAAACTATAGCAAAACTAAATAATGAAGTTGGCGAATTAAGAAGAGTAAATCATTCTTTAAAGAACGACAAAATCAATGATGAAGCAGAGATCGCAATATTAAATAAAGTATGGAAGACCTAATTCTGATACTGATGGAAGTAAACTAGAACGAGAAACTAATTGGATTCTCGAAAGAAGAAAAAGAGTTAACAAAAAAGCAAGAAAAGACATTACAGCAACCAAAAGAAAGGCTGAGTCATCACTTGAAGTTGAACCAACAGCCGCAAATATTGTCGATTATGGTAATCAAATAGCTCCGAAGGTGCTAGATAGAGAGAAGAAGATTCTTCCACCATCTATTAACATAAAAGGTGTGAAAGAATATAATGACATTCAGCAACTACTGAGTTCGGTCGTATGCGAGGACTATAAAGTAGTATCATTAATTAATAACATCTGGAAAATCAACACGACAGAACCAGACGAATATAAAGCTCTCGCTACTAAATTAAATACCGATGGGTTTGAATGGTATACGTATGAGGACAAAAATGATCGCCCAATCATAGTTATAGCCTGGGAGATCCACCAATATTGTTCAAAATAAGACATTATAGAAGAACTAACACGTAAAGGTTTTAAAATTAAACATGCAATAAATATCATCAAAAAAGGGAAAAAGCAAAACAGCGACGGGAACACTGAAATTATTAAAAGATGACTTCCACTGTTCATGTTAACCTTTGACAATAAAGAAACTATAGAAAAATCTATAATATAAATGCAATTCTGCACCTGAGAGTTAAAAATGAGGTATTGAGAAAAACGATTAGACTAATCCTACAGTGGTAGAAATGCCAAGATTTTAAAAATACTCAAAAGTGCTGTAATCGTGAATCTAGGTATGTCAAATGCGCAGGGAAACACGCAGCCATTGCTTGTCAAATTAATAAAACCTCACCTCCAAAATGTGTCAATTGCAAAGAAGAGCATTCAACTAACTATCGAGGATGTGAAGTTGCAATAGAACTATACAAAAAATGAAAAATAAATCTCGTAATCTGAAACAAAACCATGGTAAATATGTATAAGAAGCAGAAAAAGGAAGAACTGTAACAAATAATAATGTGAGAGCACAAAGTGAACGAGTAAGTGAACAAACTTGACCTACGCTCAAGTAGTCCATCAACAAGATCAAAGACAAGAAAAAGTAGACCAAATTTTACAAAATATATTGAAAAATCTAGAGGCTCTCAATAAGCGATTAGAAACACAAGAAGAAGGTCTTTAATGCACAATTGGAGAAACAAAATGAATGGGTTAAAAAAAACCTTGATAAAGTTTATCAAAATATAAATTATATAAAAACAAATTATAAAATTAAGAAATGATTAAGATGCTGAGAGTAGTAGCCTGGAATGCAAATGGGTTATTACAGCATATTCAAGAGCTAGAAGTATTTTAAAACCAACAAAACATAGATATATGTTTGATATCTCATTCATGAGTATCATTTGTTTGATACTCATTTCACGAAATCCTCATATTGTAAATTTCGTGGGTGTACACTTTATCATGTGATACATCCTGAGAATAAAGCTAGAGGATGGTCAGCTTTCATTGTTAAAGATAACATCCAACACAATGAAGAACTGAAAATTCAAAAATTGTTCATGCAAGTCTCAACAATTAAAATGCATCTAAGTAAAACAAAAAGTTAATGCATCTCTGCAATGTACTGCCCACCTAGATACAACCTCAAACAAGAAGCGTATATTATGTTCTTCAAAACACTTGGAAGTGAAACACTTTGAAAACTAAAATGCAAATTCCACTCAAACGGTACACGAACCTACTGGCCGACGGTTATCAATAAGCTCTCAGATCTTAGACTTTTTTGTAACAAGAGGTATATCAGAGAATTATATTCACGTTGAAAATGACTCGAGTCTTTCATCGGATCATTTGCCAGTTACAAAGACGCTTAGCCAAAATTTGGATCATATTCTAGGTGCAAAGAAAAAAATTATTTTCTACTTTTTGGTGCACTTTCTACCCATAAATAATAATAATAAGAAAAGCGGTTAAACCCAAGTTAACAAATAACAAAACTAATTGGAATCTCTTTCAAAAATGTATTCAGAAGAAAAATAATCTTCAAGTTCCTATACGTAATCTAGAGAAATTGGAAGATGAACTAGACAAACTCATAGAAAATATACAGAGTGCCTCTTGGAATAGTAATCCTAGTCATATAAGGGAAACAAATCAAAACATTACATATCCCGAAGAAGTGAGAGAGATTAAGAGATTAAGAATAAAAGGTAAGATCGTAAAAACTGGCAAAGAAATCGAACACCGAAAGCCAAAAAATTGTTTAATAATTTGGTCAATAAGTTAAAAGATTTAATAAAGGGGATTAAAAACTAGTCATTCAATAACTACCTAAACAATCTGACAGGACAAAAAGACTCAGATTATTCTCTATGAAAGGTAACCAAGTCCTAAACAGACCTAACCTATACAGGTCCCTCCAATCAAAAACATCGATACTTTGGCTGAAAATCCCAAACAAAAGACAGATCTGTTTGCAAATCATTTAGAACAGACATTTCAACCAAATTTAAGACAATCTGCAGAGGACGATATTACCCCAGTTGACAAAATGTATCACCACGGGATAAGACCTATAACAATTCATGTACTAAATTGGAAAATAAAGAACATCCTAAAAGTTAAAAAGGCTCCGGGGTATGACTTAATAACAGGTCATGTAATTAAATGCTTTCCAGAAAAAGGAAGGAAGAAATTATTGCATATAATGAATGCAGCAATCTGATTAAAATACGTACCAAGGCAACGGAAGGTTGCAGAAGTAATTATGATTCTAAAACTAAACAAACCGCCGAATGAAAAATCCTCATCTGCAGGCCTATATTCTGCTTACAACGCTATCGAAATTATTCGAAAAGTTACTTCTGAAAATATCGAAACTAATAATAGTTAGAAGAACGAAACCTTATTCCTTTACATCAATTTAGTTTCAGGGAAAAACACTCGACTATAGAACAAGCTCATAGAATTACCGATATTATCGAAAAATCACTTGAACCCAAACAAATATGCTCTGGGATTTTCCTGGATGTGATTCAAGCATTTGATAAGGTATGGGAAATCAAGGGCTTGCTGCAAGGTAGTATCCTTAGGCCCATTCTTTATCTTCTATATACAAGAGACATGCCCAATACTGATGCAACTATAACAACATTTGCTGATGATACTGCTATATTGACATCAATACAAAACATAACTGACTCTACCAACAAACAGCAGAAAGTCACAAACATGATATGCAATTGGACAAAAAAATGGCTGAACGGAACTGAATGAAATTTAATCAACATGTATAAACTTTACTAATCTGAGAGTTCAGCATCAGGGTTGGGCGTTTTACATGTAAAAAACGTTTTCTCCATTTTACATGTAAATAACGTAAATTACAAAAAAAATGTGTATTTAACAAAAATATGTAAATTATATTTAAAAAACGAGAATCCGTCCAGAAATAATTTAAAATATTGAATAAATGATACAAACATTTGTTTATAAGAATAACTTGCATTAGAAAATCCAATTAAACATTTTATTTAAATGGTTAATCATAATTATTTTCAACTTTTAGCTATCTACATTGAGACTATAAAAATCACCTATCCTTCTACAATGCCATCTGTTTACGTCTTAAACTAATTCTTATATTCGACAAAATAAACAACTAGTGACATAGTGCCATCTAGCTACATTTGAATAAACTAAAATAAAATATTTTTAAACGTGCATATTTCTTTCGATATGTAGCGGAAAACTAATTGCAATTTGACGTTTAATCATAAATAAAATAATTCTCTGCAGTGAAATGAATGAAGTGAATCTATACTCGTTTGACTGGCTTTTAAATTTAAAGCTTTATTAATTTCAAACAGGACAAAATCAACCAAATTACCACTACCCGTCTCACTCTCATCAAATAAATGTATGCCTGAAATTATTAGCCCTATTCTATCCATTCGATAAAATGCCTATGCATTATGCCTTTGATGTCCAGTATAGTAAAGAGGTAGCGAATATGATTATCGAATTTAAGCGTGGAACTGTAGTGAATTTTATTAATTCAATTTAATTTTTCTTACTCTAATTACAATTAATAATTTTTCATAACCTAAGTTTGCAGCAATACTATTATACTAACCTTACCATAGAATTAATACTAGATAAATTGATTAATACATTAATAATTAAATTTGGGAAAAATATTCTTTTTAAAACCCAGCAGTTACCATTCAAGGAATTCCATATGCTAACTCCTCTCACGAAAAACGAAGCGTTCATCAAATTAAATTTATTGATAGCAGGTGTCAAGATTTCATTGTCAAAATATTTCTTATCATAGAAAAGTTGCACTTTATTTTACATTTTTACATATGTACAAATATCACAATAAATAAACACAAATACACTACACTGTAATATATAGTCAATTTTTCTTTAATTAAGAGATTTGGTAACAGATGGCGATAATTGTAATGAAAAAGTTGATTTATATTTTACAGTATGTATAAAATAATCGTTTACATTTTACAAACATTTTACATGTAAAAAACCCAGTAAATTACATTGTGTAATTTACACGCCCAACTGTGTTCAGCACATACCAATAATGATCAATTCACAGAAAGTACCATATGCAACCACAGCTAAATACTTAGGACCTTGGATGCTAAACTAAAGTGGAGGGAACATATTAAAAAAAGAGAAGAATTTAACATCAAATTCAGGAAAATGCTTCTAGGAAGATACTCCGAGGTCTCAATTCATAATAAGCTTCTACTATATAAACAAATTCTAAACCCAGTATAGATCTAAGGCATACAACTCTGGGGTTGAGCTAAGAAAACAAATATCAAAATAATTAAACGTTCCAAAATAAAATACTACGATCCATTGTAAATGCACCGTGGTACATCAGAAACGACAACCTTCATAGAGATTTGAAAATGGAGTTTGTCCCGAACGAGATCAATTATCATGCAAGGAAACATTTTCCACGCCTGCATGATCATGCAAATCAAAATATACGTCGTATGATAACCAACATCTCTATGACAAGAAGGTTACAAAGAAACAAACCATTGAACCTAACGTGACCTAGATGACAAAATAACAGCAGCACAAGAAACCTAGTGAGGAATCATTATAAATTGGGATTATCCTATAAGGCTTAACTCCAATAAATGTATAATAATATGCAGTGTAAATTACTAAATGACTAAACTACTCGGTCGAAATAATAAAAAATAAAATAAAATAAAAATATTTAATAAAACAACTTTTTTTAAAAAGCACACTTTTATTTTTGCGTCACTCTCTACGTGGTGCGCTTACATAATTCATTATTTGGTAAGCGGATGAGTTTGTATAAGAAGTTCCTAGTATATGAGTTTATTTTCGGTAGTGAAATGAATTATGATGAGCACACCACGCTTTTATTTTTAGTCGTAAAACATTTGGATCATATTCTAGGTGCAAAGAAAAAAATTATTTTCTACTTTTTGGTGCACTTTCTACGCATAAATAAAAGTGTGCTTTTTAAAAAAAGTTTTTTATTAAATATTTGTATTTTCTACTTTTTAGTCTTGTCAAATATTTATATCGATTTTTCGACTATGGATCAAGTGAATTTTTGGTTGCACGCAGTCTATTGGTCCCATCACAGATGTTTGCACAGGAATTTCCACAATTTGTGATACCTAAACAGCTGATTCTTCGATCGTGATTTCGTCGTCCTCGCTTGAAATGACTATACTATTATTGAGTTAGACATTTATGTAGTCAAGCGTGTATTGTTTATTACTTAAACCAGTGGCTCGCTTGCATATCCGCACGATAAGTGCGTAATCCTTGTAAGATTTTCACATTCTATGATAATTGCTTTGCCGTCTCCAGCAGATGCTCCTCTTTCACCAAAAAAGTGTGAGTCTGTGAAATAGTACAAATCATTGTAATACATGACTCCTAATGATAGCGACTCAGCTATCAGCACTCCTGCTCTATGGCTCTTAAACAATGACTAAAGAGAAGCCTTAAGTGTTTTACCGATCGTGCTGACATTGAATTTATCTTGCAAACTACCGTAGAATGATGATGCTGGAGCATAAGTGATACTGAAGTTGCTGTTGTACATTTCAAAGCCTTCCTGGATGACATCAACATCACGTACTTCCAGATGTCCATTCTCTTTCAGGTCTCTAGTCACTTTGCTTCTTACTGTTCTATACAAATTGTCACCCGCGAGCGTATTATGATTCAGTGTTAGCGAATTCCATAAATAAGGTGGTAAAATCACAGCTCTTACAATATTCGCTAAAATCATGGCTGTGTATTGAACACCAGGACAACCTGTCTTGAATATCGATGAAGCCTGATGCCATTAAGCTTGCACGATTTTTGATAACCTTCCGATCTCTTTATATGCACTGTCTCTTTACTGCACACGAACTATGTCTTCCTGGTTTATTTGTGCATTATGGTCAATAGTTACATCGCTATACAGTGGATTGTAATCAATTAACCACCGTAATGCATCATAAGTTATTGGCCGTAATACCGTATATTCTCGCGTTATGTCAAAGTTTTCTAGATGCGATGTTACTACCATCATCTGTGAATTGCTTGTTGATCTCGGTAGCAGGTTCAAAAGCTTCTCAGTGACTTTGAAGATGTCCTGAGCAAAAAGCACTGCCTGTCCACAAAATCCATGCTGTCCAAAGCGACCTGGTAGATGAATGATCTTCACATATGCAAATACTCTGGCCAGTAGTCGTTGTTCGGCTTGATTCAACTGACGGATCACATCAGGAATATTGCTGGGATTTAAGTTATTCCAGTATGCTTTCGATGGCCACGTTGTTTTCTTGCTGTTTATATGAGTCTTGCATCTGTGACATACACTCACGCTTAGATACGGCATCTTCCAAAGCACGATTTTCCTTGTACTTTTGTCTAGCTTTTTTCAGTCGCCTGTTCCGTTGTGTAGCAGTTTCCGTTGTCGTTATTTTCTTGGTTGGTTTTAAAGGTTTTGGAGAATACATATTTTGGTCCCACGAGTATGGTGGCAAATAACGGTACATCCTCCCAGAGGTCCCATAGGGTGACAAGGCGCTTATACAATAGGGTGTGCCTGGTGCCCTGTTGTTCGCTAGCGGCATAAAATATTTTTCGTCCACCTTCATACCATTTAGCCCTCATCGCGGAAAATAACATATATTGGCTTAGGTGGGTACGTTAGCGAGGTTGGAATGTTAGTGATCACTGGTGTTACATTTTACTTTGGCTTCACTTAAGCGGTTATAATTCATATAAAGCAAACCGACTTATACCGGGACAATTATGAAATGGCAAACTATTAACTTATTATTTCGTTTCCTTTTCAAATATGATGATCACCTTCGACATATGCTTCAGTTCCGCTCGCCGCACTTCACACGTTCGTCTTTTACTTTAATCACCACATATATATAAAGGGTGGTTAAATTTCAAGGGCCGATGTTGATTTTGAATAAAACACAAATTATTTAGGAAATTATTGTCAATTCTTTTTATTATGATAATATGGTATGGTTCAATTATGTATGGAACAAAATATCGGCACACCTCCATCCGATGGTCCAAATTTTCGATGACGCTTAGGCATAATTGAGGTTCTATGCCGTTAATGTGCAAATTATCTCATCCTTTAGCTCTTGAATTGTTGCTGGCTTATCGACGTACACCTTTTCTTTCAAATAACCCCAAAGAAAGAAGTCCAACGGTGTCAACTCACATGATCTTGGCGGCCAATTGACATCGCCACCACGTGAGAAAACACGACCATTGAATTTGTCGCGCAAAAGAGCCATTGTTTCGTTAGCAAGTGGCACCGTCCTGTTGAAACCACATATCGCCCACATCCATTTCTTCCAATTCGGGCCATAAAAAGTTCGTTATCATCTGACGATAGCGAACACAGTAACTGCCTGACCGGCCTCATTTTAGAAAAAATACGGCCCGATGATGACGGCAGCCCATAAACCGCACCAAAAAGTCACTCTTTGTGGGTGCACTTGTTTTTAGACAATCATTCTTGGATTATGATTTTCCCAAATGCGACAATTCTGCTTATTGACTGAGGTGAAAATGTGTCTCATCACTGAAGATGATCTTCTTCGAAAATTGATCATTCACTGTTGCCATTTCTTGCCACCATTCTGACCATTGACGACGTTTGGTTCAAATTGAGTTAGTCTGAAATTGAGAAATGTCAAATGAAATGCAGAAAAAAACTTGACGTTTAGGTGTGGTTCACATTCAACATCGGCCCTTAAAATTTAACCACCATTTATTATCGAACATATTGCTAGATTCACAAATATCTTCTCAAATATAATCACAAATTTATCTTAATTAATTATTGATGTATGTATTTTAATGAAGTATTCACCCAATAAACCATCGGTCAGTATTAATAACTCATTTGACACTAAATGACATATTTTGTAAAGGACATCGTAATTATATGAAACGGTTCTATTTATTGGTTGCTTTATTGGTAATTTCAAATTTAATGTAAAATCCATACAGTTTTAAAATTCTAGGTGACCAATAGTTTGATATTTGATCAGGTTGTTCTGCTTATCACCAGTTCACATGAAATTTTTAAGTCGTATACTCTAAATCCTTCTTTCATTCCATTTAATGAACTTTTTTATTTGCTTATTCATTGGGTGTTTTGAGGAACGTTCGGCATGACCTAACAGATACTCGTATTCATTTTGACCACTTTGTTATACTAACTTATCTATGCATATATTTTGCCAGGTCTCCTTGAACTACTATATTTAATTGAATTCTTATGTCTAAACGAAAAAAGAGACAGAATTATAACTTCGTTGAACATATATTTTAAAGAATGTATAAAAATTCTTTAAAATATAACAACGCTTGTCCAATCTTAAAAAGTAATCATTAATACGGTTCGTAGAAATAAAATCAATACTAAGCGAATAAATAAAACAAATTTGTTCTTCAAGGTTATTCGTTAATAATAACCTCGTGCCATGGCCGAACAGCAAAACAAAACAAATTGTTTTCGTTTTTATGGCAAACACTTTAATGTTAATTTTGTTTTTTTGCGAAAATCTTAGGAGAAGATAAAGCATATTTTGAAACGATTTTTTTTGTAGCATTTTCTTATAAATTCTCATTGAAAAACTTTTAAAAAAAAAAAAAAAAAAAAATCGAATGCGACATCAAAAAGGAGGAAAACGAAGAAAATATAAATCAATATCAAATTAAAATCGAAGTAATTTTCAAGGATTATATTTTTTTTTATCTTTCTGTTCGATAACATATCTGAAAAGAAAAATCGGAAAAGCTCAACCGAAAAAAAAATAAGAATGAAAAATTAAAGTTTTCCAATTTGGACAAAATACAACAGACGACAAATAAAAGAGTAACCGTATTGATAATAAAATGAAAAGGAAATAACATGAAAATTATCCATCAATTTAAATGTAAATTTTTTTCCAGCTCCTTAGTTTTGAGAACCCATCGTCTGACGTATTGCGTACGTGTGCTTGTGTGTGTATGTGTGCTTTGCAAAATTCCGATAAATTATTTACAAAATATGTGTCGTTTTCATTTGTGTTGATATACATTTTTTTTTGATATTCGAAATTTCCGTTTCAGGTTCATTCGTTCGTGTTCCCTTTAGGGACAATTTTAATAAAATTGAAAGCTTTTTTTCGGTTTGTTGTTGTTCGTTTTTGTTCGTTGTGTTGTCGTTTTGTAATGAAATGAAAATACCTTTCCCAACCTTTTTACCATTTTATGTTTACCATTTTATGTTTATTTGTTATACTATGGACATTTTTTTCGGTATAATTTGTATATGAAATTAATTTTATTTATTTATTATTATAACGAAATCACTCGGTAGTTAGGTAATAGATAGCACCCGTATCACCGGTGGCGATGTTTTATTGTTTTTTTTTTTAGATTTATACGTAATCCTGTAAATTATTAAAAGCAATTAAATTAAGTACGTTAATAGTAATTAAAATATATTTACAGGTAATAATGTTAACTAAGGTAACGTACGTCGTTCACCGAAAACGATTACAATATTTATAATTTGGGGCAATAAAATTATTATAATGGATTCATGTTGGTGTATGTTTCAACGATTTTTAAAGTTCTTTTAAGAACAAACATTTCATTTTGAAGACATATTTAAATATGTGGATACACAAATCACCAGTTTACACATCTTAAAAGTCTATTACGGTGATTGCTTACCCAATTCAGACCGATTTTTTGTACTTTTTAATATATATAAAGTCGATACCCAACTGTAGGAAACGTTAGGAAAAAAAAGTAGGATTTCGAGTTGGTTGTTATCGATTCTGCCACGCCAATGTGAATTCTGCAGTTTGGGGAACAAAATTCATGAACTTGCTATTTTACTATTTGATCGTTGAAAGAAATTTCCATATTCGTACATTACCTAATCGTCTACTGTTTCTCCATAAAAATAGATTAGATTGTAGATGCCGGCCAATACTTCATCGCCAATATCTTTATCGATTTGCTTCAATAGTAAAGTTGTTCCAGCTATGAATCTTCATATGGTGGTTCATTTAACCTACCTGTATACTATCGCAATTAAAATTAACCAAAGCAAACTAACGTAATTTATGGACAACAGCGTTCTTTGAATTCGTCAGCTTTGTTTATGTCGTTTCTGATGGGTATCCTTTGCTTCCTAACCGTTGGAGAAAGTTCCTTATCTCAGCTTTAATTTTGTATCCATAGATTTTAGAATACTATTTTCACCTATGGACAATTAGGGCTATTAACTAATCAAGGGGCAAAGTTTCGGCTAGCATCTATAATAATAGAGTTTACTTAGTATGCTTGGTGCTATCTGGTATAGTTGAAACGTAAATTAAATGGGTTTTTACATAGACCTCGCTGAAGGCCGAACACCTTAGGTACATCTGTATGTTTTTCAATGTCTTTGGTTAATTTTTTTTTTTTATTTTAATTTTATTTTATTTCAATAAACAAATTGTTCGCCATAAATGGAAAATTTACGAAATTTTTAACCTGAATTTTAGTATTGGCTCCAGTCATCATGTCGTCGACTTAAATTTCTATAATTTTGGTTGACTAGACTGCAAATTTATTTTATGCTACCGTCCCTTAAATTTCTAGTAGCCAAAAACTCTGCTGACGCTATTCCAATAGAATTTCAATCTACCCAAACCATCTTTTTTTTCTACGTCTTTACATAGCACGATCTTATGTTATCAGAACCGTATTAAAATATACCACCTATGTGATAAACTTGTCGATGATTTGGTTGATGCGTCCTGATTTTGGTGATTGTGTTGCTCGTTTTCAATATCCCCTCACGGAGGATATCGAACTCAATATCCGACTCATGTAGCTACGGATCCGCTAGTTGCAAGTTATTATGTATAAAATGGACACTTGTTATAGATATAATAGATATTTACCTCTATGTCAATGGAGCTCTCGGTTGACCCCATTACAGCTTAATCATCTCGTCTTTGTTTTCATTTTTGTTTTCTGCTGCTTCATTCATTGTGACCAGATCATCTGTATGGGCAGATCTAGTGGGTCAGATCAACTGGATTAGTTTCTCGGTCTTCTTTAAATGCCTTTGCTCTATTTGATAGTTCGTGCATCTGTTGATGTGTAGTGTTTTATTTTTTTATCTTTTCTCAAATTTTGCTTCTTTAAAACGCTTCTGACTTCTAGCTTTTTGTCATGCCATCATATGACTTATTGATGCATGTGTATATGCGGTATTCATCTCTTTTGCATTTATGATACTATAGTGTCCTGATGTTGTCTCTGAATAACTTCGGGTCTTGAGATGGTCGATTTACTAGCAAAATAGCCGAAAAACCCTTCGTGGGCTCCATCATATCAGTGCGCTTGCCTTGTCTAAGCCATATAGTGTTTAATGAAGGTATTGACTAAAAAAGTGTTTGGTCGTTTCTATGTATTAGATTCTGGAAGCTCAATTTAATGTATAGCTCATGCCTGTTACTATAAGACTCCGAAAAAATGACGTCACCTATCAGATATTAGTGTTTTTGGTTGCAAAACGATTTATGACACTAAATACTTTGATATACAGTGATCCATTAAATTGACTGCATAAAGTCCTGATTCTTGAGTTTATATAGGTATAAAAAAATCGAGAAACGACTAGGAGAGAAGGCGTTGTTTTAGTGGAAAATGTTCAAGTATATATGCGTGCATATATAACTTATTAGTGACAATTTAGAGATTCTCGGTGTTAAACTATCCTTAAAAGACAAGTTAGTAGTTGCACTCATTAATTATATTCCATATAGATCTGTATTTGATGTTAAGACTAAGTTTTATATAATAAGCTTCAACTTATAGCTGTTGCCTTAACCGACGGTACTATTCTTCCTTTTAATGGTAAAATATTAGACCTTATGATTACCCTAATCCAACCTAACAGTTCTTAGCAGATAAACGATGCCTCAAACCAAATCAAATGTATAGTCGCTCTGGTATTCATATACTAATGGAAACTACTGTGATATGGCGATTTTGTCAGATCTGCCTAATGCCTAAGCTTTTTGAACTCGTGTTCACCAGGATTTTTTGGTGCCATATCCATCCATTTATGAGCAACATGGTTTTTATACACATTTACTTCTTTGCAATGCTTAATTTTGTCCTTTAATGCCTGGTCGTGGCCTAATTAGCATAAACGTTTAAGTTAAAAAAAACATCAAATAAAAAAGCACTTAACCGCGCTAAGACAGGGCGGCCAATTCTAATCACTAGAACGGGAAATTACAATACCAGAAAATGACTTACACATATTGAATTATTTCTGTATAACATGCGGCAATGTCTTGTAGAAACAGGTCGTCCACATCTGTATCTTACAATTTAGGTATACACAACTAGATTATCATGTCGCAACGGCGATCATCATTTATGGTCTGACTAGCCATATTTTTAAAGCAGGATTTTTGCTATGATGGCTTCAATCCATACGAAGCAGGGACTGCACAACCCAGCAGGGTTGTGGATGCATTTTTTGTCAACAATCAATCGAGGCTACGTTCAAAATGTGACCTTTTTGTAGATTAACAAACTTTTTCACCGTAGTAACATACTTCAGTTCCGGAGTAAATTAAAAACAAGCGTCCTAAAAACTTTTTAGGAAGCTTGTAGAAAGGTTTTCGAAATGTCCGCTTCTATGTTTTGTGTTTAACGAAATTATTATTTTAAAGATATTTTTGTATGAAAGTTTCTGTTTAGCCGCTAGAAAGAAAAAGGGAAATTTAAAGTAGAATCATTTCAAATAACCAATTTATAAACTTATCTTATTCAGCTGCACTTGATGGCTTCACCATAAATAATTTACAATCTAAAATAGAAACTAATATTAGTCAATTTATGTTAAAATTAATTATTGAAAGTTTATAATATTACCTTATATTGTTATTGTTATTAAAATATATTTGACATCCAATGCATACGTCACAAAATATTGATTGACGTTTGCATCATAGTTACATGTAACTTAAGTGGTGTATGATACCAATGTTCGAACATAGATGTCGTATCAGGCATTTATTATTTCATGTAATATCTTTTGTAAAAGTAACAAAAATAAATAAAAACGCTCTCTTGCGCTACAATCGTTCATCGATAAACAACAAAATAAAGATATAAATCAGCTGTAATAAAAACTTTATAAGAACCAAAGTACTTGGACTAAACTATTTAAGTAACCCTACTCCGGACATTGCATCCAGCATTTCTATATCAACTTGGGAAGAAGCGTAAAGGTCAGATCTTTAAAACAGGCTTTTAAATAAGATCTCATCGACCTTACCCCGATACAGTTTCGATCTTTAACCTTATACGGTTTTTTGAGTCTTTTGGATATTCACACATCATGTCTTGTTCATGATTTAATTAAATTACCCAATTTGGGTCCCAAATCGAAATCCTCGATGAAATTACACTTACTGGATAAAATTAACAATTTAAAAGAACATTCGAGAAAATTAAGTTTTTACCCAATCATCATGCGGCTAAAAAAATTTGCGGTCCTGTGGGATTGAGTGCATAATGTATTATACCAAAACGGAATATGTTTCCAAATGAAAAAACGCGACATTTCGAGTAAGAGGTTTGACTGGGCCATAATATTCCTTGGTAAACTTGGTTTGGTACCAGTACTTGTAAATTTTATTGAGACTGTGTAATGAATTCGGTGCATGAAAACTAGCGGCTATCTACGGTGATATTTTACTTATAGATTTCTATTATGCAACGTCATTTGCGGTATTGAGTTTTGTTGGTACCTATCACTAATCATTTTCACTGGTAGTCTCAAAAATTTTTCTTACGCGAATAGACAATGTTAGAACATCGGAGGAGTCAGAACAAAATATTTTCCGATTTTGCTTTATGCTGGATCAATGACGCCAGGCAAGTAAATAATACTGCTACCTAAACTTCGAGTATTGGGATAGCCATTGAATTCTGAGAAGCTATCCAGGCCCCCTTAATATATGAGAGTCGAAACGGTCAGTGCCCATCTAAAATAGGAACATTATTTATTTGTTGCCTACCAATTAATATGTTAGGGTCTTTTATTGTACCACTTAATTTGCTACCCTTCAGGTAAACTAGTATCAAACTTGAAATAAAGTTTTTGGATTTAAAATTATATCCAGACTTGTTAAATTGTTTACTGTATCTGGCAAAGTTGATGGCTTCCTTCCTTAAGCACAGTTTGGAAAACCGATAATATTTGTATAAGAAAGAGTTTACTGCTCGTCATTTGGAACTTCCGCTAGATCAATCACGGAGCATCTTAAGAGTTAATTATTCATTGGGAAAACAGCGTGATTGACAATGATCCATTCTTACGTGAGCGCAAGTCTGTTAAATATTCACCAAATTTTTCGATGCCTTGGTAAAAATTTTGTATTTTTTCTTCCAAAAATTCGTGATATATCTTCGCATTTGCAGTTTCCGCACTACTTCTAATTTTTGTTTCATGTTTGTACGAGTTTGCCTTCGATTAGCCTGACTAAGATTTGAAGATAAAAAATTAATTTGAATCATAAGATAAATTTGTGAATCGAGATTGTAAGCTTTCAAAAACAACAAAAACCGTTAAAAAGAATCTGCACAAAAGCTGTTCAATTATTTTTAACTGCCTACCTTTCGTACAAATTATTGCGCTTGTTTTACGATTAATTCAATTGTAAAATACTTCTGGCAACATTTTAAGACTAGACCTACGATAACATGGTTTATATGTGAAATAATTTACGGTTGTTTTTTATGATTTGATTTACGATTTAATAAAATCAAATATTGTGTACGAGTAAAGCTCGCATTTTAAACTTTTTTTTAAGCTTAAGTTCAAATGGTATTTGTACATGTTGTATCGTTAACCAAAGTAGGTTAACGTTTTTAAATGTAAAAAGGTGATGCTATGCATTAAATTTTGTATTTTAGACATTTAATGGCTTCTGGAAAATTTTTTAATTTTGAAAAGAAACTTTTAGGTTCTCATTATTTTTCATTATTCTGTTTCCATTAATCATTTTAAAATCTTTAATATTAATTTATTTCCGGTTCAGTTCGAAAGTGGATTACACAATTCATTACTAGTCTCCAGTGACAAGAATTGTTCAAATCTCTTTGAAATAACAGACAATTAGATGCGCTTGAAATTAAAGCTAATATTTTAATGTCATAATCGACAAGGAGGCACTAATTTTAAATTGGAAGACAAAATTTTATGGACCAGGGATTCCAAAAGCTTGGCTAAAATAAACAGAATCAAGATACCACGGTAGTATCTTATTTTAATTTTTTTATCCGTTTTGAAAATTGGAAGTCATTTGGACGTTTTCCAAGAGTCTAGAAAAATGACACACTGAATACTTTCATTAAACATATAAACCACTGGAGGAGCCAAACTATCAGCACAATTTAACAAAATCGGTAGAAGGCCATGACCAGTCTTGTGATTCAAGTGGATTAAACAATCACGAACCTCTTTCACTGTATCTTTAATAATATTAAACTCAGAGCTATTATGGAAATTAAGTAACGGGTCATTGAACACAAGATCTACATAGACTGAAGCAAAACAATTAGCAAATAGTTTACATGTGACAGAGGGTTGATTAACTGATAAATGGATCAGTGGATTGGATTATAAATCCTCTTCAATTCGCAACATGTAACTATTAAATAGGAACCAGTTCAGATTTTTGAACTCTCAACAGGCGCAAACAACTGCATATCTTTCGAGCCCAGTTCTGAGCAGCTTATTGAATGACGACAAGATATGTTTTAAGTTTTCCCGTGCCTAAAGTGAAGTCAATGATAAAATCCATCAAAAATTCGTTAGGGTGGTGAAGTCTGCATTACTGAAATCAAATTAAAGTTGTTAAAAAAAGATGCAATTTTACAATTAACGGAGAATATATTCCCCAAAGAAATCTGATACAAATTTGGCCAATTAGTTTCTTATTTCGATTATATGACAAGTAATCAGTTCACCATCAACTAAAACACCACCACCTTTGAGAATATGGTGGGGCGGTTGTAGATAATGTTGATACATTGGTTGCTTGTGTTGATGATGATGATGAACAAGCACATGAAAAAGAAAAGGCCGTTTTATAGTCCTGATTTACGGCTGTATTTGAATAAATTCCCTTTTCTCTAATACTAGTAGACTTGATTTTTTCAATAATTGAAACAATGATTAAAATCCCATGTCAAAAGTCCAGCTGGCCAAATGTTTGATTGAGGAAGTTTCAGAAGTGTTCAAATACAAATCCACCCTAACCGTATACGAGACGAAATTGAGACAAGCTACATCCAATGACTAAACGGCATTAAACCTCGACTTCAGATATCTTTAGTTGGTCATGCAAATACTCCATAACAATTTCAGGAAATGTCGAATTGGCAATTCTAGATGTCTAAATAAATGTCTTCATAGGAACAAACTTTAATGAATTCACACCATCATCATATGTACCGATGGTAATGTCATTCGGTATATGGTACACAAGTGATGCATTTTAGCTTATAAAAGTAACGGAACAATCGGAAAATTTTTCGACGTTTGTATGATGTTGTTTTCATGCAACTTTTGTTTCGATGGGACTTGTTACTACATCTGCAATATTTTGTAGAGAATATTTCGTTTGAAATTATGAATCTGTAAAGGCGAAGCACATACAATTACCTAGACGCTAACAATAGATTATTATTTAATCCTTGAATATACATTTTTCAATTTAAATCTCTGTCAATTAAGAGTGTAATTTCTTCATCTGGATTTGGTAATTTTATAATCTAGCAGAGTTCTTTCAAAGTTTAGTGAAATCTTTCCATTGGTGAATTTCCTGTCGAATCGTATGATGTTGTGGCGCAAAGGATAATTGTGTCAAGTCTTGTTCAATTTTGAGTTCGTTATGTGCAACTATTTTACTTGGTATTCCATGTGTTCCTATATATAAGTCTTAATAGCTTCTTTGATGGATATACTGTTTTTCTGTTAGACAGCATGCGGTTCCATGGTTGGTAAAATTATTGTCAAAAAGGCAATTAAGCTATTATTGTCAAAAAGGTTACATTGTTTTGCATAAAAATTTCCGTATGTAAAATTTCTAGAGGTTTCTTGGGTGTTACTGTAAGTTCTATGTTAGGTGGATTTCTGTCGCATTTAATCTTTAGGCAGGTATCGCATTTCGATACATATTGTTGTCGTTTTTCCTATAGATATGGGAAATAAAACTAAGTTTTTATTTCAGCACAGTTTTCACTTATTCAGCGATGTTCGTTAGAAACCCATAAATTCTTTAATTTTCGTTTTTCTTCCTCAGGGTCAATAATATCTACTAAAAAGATTTTTGGTGTGAATAAGTTTACTTTAGGATTTGTTTTACGAAGTTTCCGGGTTACCAAATTGTTATTAATTTTTAACAGTTCGTTGAATATTTCGTCAGTGGTAAATATACAGGTAAGTTGAATTACGTATATGATTGTACAAAGGGGACTTTTATTGATCGGTGTGTTTGTTTGATTGAAGTTTTTTTTAGGGTATGCAATGGAAAGTGAATTATTGTAAGACCGTTGAGGTATTATATTGTTACTTTGCAAACGTGTTGGTAGGCTTAGTTTACATGTAAAAATATATGGAGCTATTTTATCATACCAGGCTCTTTTTTGTTTAACGGATAAAGGTTCATTTATTTCATCTCGCTTGCCCGCAAAATGTGCTATTAGTTTTTTGTTTATTGCATCCTAATTAGTACAGGAGTGTTAGATAACATTACTAGCTGTATTTATTACTATATCTCTAATGTTGCTTGTGACTAGATTGATACAGACTCGGCTGGTTCAGTTATTGCAACTATATCTTCGATATGTTTAAGGAAACTGTTTAAACCGGATGTACTACCATTATATGTAGGTACATCTTTGTTCTTATGCCATTTTTGCAAAATGTTTGTCTTTTCGAATAATTTTGAATAAAGGGTTTAATCAACTTAGATTTGTAAATATTTATTTATTATGAGGATTTTATGAATAGAGATCATTTTTGGGAAGGGAAATATCAGTATATTTTAAAAAAATCACTTACTAAGTTATTATTATTAAGATGTAGAAGCGACAAACCATCGCCTCAGGTCATTTTACTTCCGAAAACTTATTTCTCTTCCTTTTAGCACTTTTTAGGTATCTACCCCTAGTGGTATTATTATATGTTAGTTCTAACTGATAAACATGTTTCGCAATACCAACATTGATGGCATTATATATATCAGTCAAGAAAGTGTTTCGTTTAAAACTCGCTGCTATTCTAGAAATTCGATGGCCAAAAAGTAGATATCGTGTTTTCCAAGGCTAAACGTTGATTTATAGTGGAGATGCCCTCGGCTTTTAGAGCTATGGATACATTTTTTTATTTGCCAGTTTTACGCATAACCTAGCCTGTCATTAATTTAGGGGTCATAAGAAATCGAACTTTACATTTTAATAGTGAAAATCTGCTAAACGAAGATGAGAACGCTCAATATCAAAATCGTGTAAGTAATATCATTGTGAAAACCATTCATCATCCAGATGATGTTAAACATTTTTGGAGGTACTGAAAACTTTAGACATTAGTGTCGCCTAGGCGATTCTAGATGTGACAAAAACTAAACTCCAAAATGGTTTGTTTGATGAGGAAAATCGTTTTGCTGTGAAGCAACAGAATACATCTTTTAGAGAAGCATGTATACGTTTTACAATACCACGGAACAATAATGCAGTTGTTGCTGGCAGAACTGCTAAGCGAGTTAGTAGTCTGAATCACGGTGGAAGGCTTAAAACATAATAGTATATAAACGCGCATGGGCCTAACTTCTTTAAGGGAGTTACCTGACTATCATACCTTCAGAACTAGTTTTTTTGCTATTCGGGATTGGGATGAAAGTCTTAACACCGATGTGTTTTTCTACACTTGGAAAGAGCATTTCTCTGTTTTACTCAATGTTCTATAAATGTCAAATACTGTAGATGAAAGTTGTCAGATACGTTCTACAGAGATGTGCGTACAGAGGACCAATTCTACAAAAAATTAACCATGACCAGTGGAAACACATACTTCACAAAAATAGTTAAATTGTTCACCCGAAGTTGATTGTGCATCAATGGCCTGTACAAACCGACTATTATTCATTGTAAATGAGACAACCTGTGGTGAACCACCTTTGATATTTTTCACACAATAAGAGCTTCTAAAGGTTTTTAGATTATTTTATGGTGGTGTAATTTTAGGAGAATTGCATGCCTCTAGATCTTGAACAAAAAATAATTTTGCAAATCATTTTACTTGTACATAACAAATTATTAATGATTCAATATTTTTCTTTTCTTTCTAGGTAAATTGTTATGTGGCAAGTACATATTTCATATTTCATATAATTTACTATATTATTGTAATATATATTGGAAAAAGCTAATAAAAAAATAAGACACCAAATAGTCTAACCATCGTTTCTATTTATAAAAACCTAATCGAATTTTAATAAGGTATTAACATTCGCAAAAATTATAAAATTTGTCTCCATTTTCCATTAAATTAGCTTTTATATAATTTTCCTTAATTTTATAGCAGAATAACGTACACCTGTTCTCCTCCACACCATCAATTATTTTAAGTTTCATATTACGTCTAGTACAACATTTTTTTCATATAAAATGAATTCTTATCATTTGATTGCATTGTTAAAATTACAATTTAGGGAATATTATTTTACGTATATACAAATACCTACTCAAAATCGTTATATATTATGAGAGTACTTTATACGGATGGATCATCATTTAAAATAAAATAAAACAACAACAACAACAATAACGCTATAATATAATATACATCAAGCCAAGTAACAATCATAATTCAACCTCATGTGGGCAATTTATGAAAATATATATAAAAACAAAAAAAAAAACGGGAAAATTTCTTCAATTTTTCTTCGTCTTGAGTAGAAAACAAAAAAAAAAAGTAAAATCGATTATATCATCATTTCATTTTCTCACAAAATTTCCCTTGTATACTATATAATACATTCGTACCTTCGTTTTACATTTTCTGTTTTTACCTGTGATTCGAATTATTTCAAGTTCCAGTGTTTCCCAATTTTTTTGTGTTTTACTGAAAAAAAAGGTTTTCCATTCAATTTCCGATGCTTTCATTTTATTACATCGTTCGCATTTTCATTTGTTTATATTTATACATATCTCTATGTATACATATTTCTACGATCCGATATATGACTATATATTATGACTCTTATCTCAAATGTTATAAGATGTATCTTATATACTTTTGTCAGAGTTCAACCCTCTTAATCTCTTGTCAGTGGCAAGATGCGCTTTAAAATCCTTTTTATGAAATCCGACGTTCCTTCAAATGTGTGGTCATAACTGTTAGAGCTCATTGTGTCATGGTCTCTTAAATTTGTGATCCTATATTTTATTTTAGAATTGTTTTGGGACCATCCGACGAAATCTGAAAATTATACAAGTCAATTCAGTTGTACTATATTGCCGTTGCTATTCAGTTCAATAACACGCATGTTAACCAAAGCTAATTGCAAAAAAGTAATAGTTTGTTTGTTTTCAATATTGTACCTGTCCTAATGTAATTTTGCACAGTCTTGCAAAATTTTAAAACATTTTTAGTATATTTCGAAGCACACTAATGAAATAAAGTATGAGGTTTGTTTTTGTGTTTAGTTTCATTTAAGCTGTGTGCGAAACGAAATAAAAACGCGTAAAATGTTTAAATTTTAACTTTTTATTCACCACACGATTTTTAACTTGCCGCGGTGCAGCTAAAAATGTTAATCATATTTTCCTTTGACGTTTTGAGCATCATATAACCATAGATAAAAAATTTACTAATAACTTATTTTGCATATTTTAACTATTATTATATCTACCACATTTAAAATATTTTACTTTCTAACCGATTCGCACAAAGGCTTAGTTAAAAAATGCTAAAAAGTTCCGTACAAAATCTTTCAACGAGCTCTAACTTTAATAAGAATATGAATATTTTTAAAAAAGAATCCTATTTAGTTGGCAACCATAACCGGGTAATAAAACATATTGTTGGCGTAAGAGCACTACTGTAATAAAAAAAATTGTTTTTAACTTTTTTTATGTTTTCTTTTTTCCACAGTCGTACAAAAAATTATTCACTTTTTTGTAAGGTTACAAAAAATTGGATTTTTAAAGAGAATTTAAAAATTGTTTTCCACAAAAAAAATTATTTCGCCGATTGTGAATATTTTTATAACAATATCAATTTTTTTATTTTATTTTAGAGATAGAAAATTAAAACGGATTTAATTGAAAATGGGTACTCATAATAAGGTTTAAATACTCTTTAAAACTACACAGTTATTTTTAATATCCATTCGTGAAAATTAAAATAAGATCGTATAAATTAAAAAACATATAACTCTCTTTCTAAATATTTGTATACTCGAAGTTGAAAACCTACCATTAAATTAAGCAGGAGTTTTAAATTTTTGGTTTGTTTTCAAGAAATGGATTGCATTGGTTTCTTAAACTTTACACATTTAAATAAAAGGCAACGAACAATTGGTCAATATATCAATGATCTTCAATAAAAAAAAATAAAGCAATAATCACGATAAATCGAGTTCTTCTAATAACACTTACCATAGCAAATCAACATATGAAAAATGAGGGTTATTATATAAATCGGGATATGTGCAAATTAATCATGGTTGATTAATTGCTTCCAAAATCGAAGCTTTGAAGCTTTAAATATTAAAAATTCGCCAATGCCACTTCATCTATAAAAAGAAATATAATCCGCCATACAAATAGTGGCAAATGACTACCTACTCACATGTTTTCCCACGTTTAGTGATCAATTATAGATTTGTAGTTCTGGCAAGTGCGTTGGATAAGTATAGTGGCTAGTTAAATTTAAGTCAATTAACAATCATAATCTTGTTATACTACAGCAAGAGACTATTCTGAGCACTCTTTTAGGGTTTTAACAAAATGAGCTGAAATTTATCTTATATATAACGAAAAACCATGACTTACTGTAAAATTTCTAGAAATTTTAATTTTAGATTAGATCTCTAACATGGATGCTTTCAAGAACTTAGTAACACCGCAAATATTACAGATTTAAATGCATTTTTGAAGCAAGTCCAGGCCAGTCGCACGTTTAAAGTTCAGCTTTGATGTGCAGTCGCAAGCAATTTATACAGTCGTATTATGTAAACTGCAAAAATAAAGGCTGTCAAAATAATCGATATTTGTATTTTAGTTATTATTAATTTAAATTTATTAATTTTTTGTTGATATTTATTTTGACTAACATTTTAATAATTTATTTCTAATGTTATCTTTAGGTTAAGCTAAATTTGTATGCAATTAATCGTTTTAAAATGCAGCCTACGCTGCTATTTTCCGACTGCAATTTCTTCGCATTTGCTGAGTAATTAAAAACTCCCTATAATATTGCTATCAAATACTTAAGTAGTTTTCAGAACTTGACTTTGTGAAGTATTTTTTATGTATATGATGCGTGAACATACCAGCGGCCTTAAAGTTTGTGTACTTTAAATTTATAATGCAGCGACAGAATTACCGGCTTGAAAAAAGAAAATTTTTAATTTATAATATTTATCTGAAATTTGAAGTGATTGCGTCTGATTAAAATGTTGACTGGATATTTTTAGCACTAGGCGTTGTCGTATATTAGCCAAACACTAATGCGGTTAATTGCACGTTCAGAACTGATTGTGCAGTTTTTATAGTGACTACGCGCACGATACCATCTCTACCTGGATGAGTTTCTATAATTCGCCCGAGACTCCATTTCATGAGTGGCAAATGATCATCACGAAGAAGCACTAACCCTCCCATTTGAAATTTATCCTGACTAGTTTGCCACTTATATCTGCGTTGTAATTCAGTCAGAAACTCCGATTTCCAACGATTCCAAAAATTTTCAATTGTCGTTGGATCAGCTGAAATCTGGACAATTTGTTTATATCTAAATTTAACAATGATGGTTCCAGAAATGAAGTTAGTGGTGATCGAATGAGAAAATGACCTGGCGATAAGGCGTCTAGATCTGATGGTTCACTGGACATATGAGTAAGCGGCCGAGAATTTAAAATCGCTTCGATTTGCGAAGCTAGGAGGGTATACAATTCTTCAGTGGTATAAGACGATGCTCCCGCTACTCGTTTCATATGATGCTTAGCGCTTTTTATGCCAGCCTCCCACAAACCTCCAAAATGTGGTGACCGTGATGGGATGGTGAGCCACTCGATACGATGTGAGGCACAATATTGACCAGTCGTGTCTTGAAATGATTGCGTCAAGAATAGGTTAGTCAATTCTCGAAGTTCGGCGCGAGCGTCCACAAAATTGGTAGCGTTATCTGAATAGATTTTCGTGCACATTCCACGACGTGCAACGAAACGATGAAGACAGGCGATGAAAGATTCTGTTGATAGATTCATTACTATCTCAAGATGAATCGCCTTAGTTGCGAAGCATACAAATAGGCATATGTAAACTTTATGGTTTATTTTGGATCTAACCGCTTGTTTGACGAAAAATGGACCGCAAAAATCAATTCTTACGATTATGAATGGCCGCATTGACTCTGTTACTCGATCGGCTGGCAAATCACCCATAACTTGGTTTAGAATGGTAGAACGGGCACGAAAACAGCGTATGCATTGCATGACGATGGTCCTGCAGAGGTTTTGTCCTCCGAGTATCCAATACCTAGAACAAAGATTGTATAAAAGTGCCTGTGGTCCAGCGTGTAGCAACCGAATATGTTATTGTCGCACTATCAGCTTGGTTAGCACTTGGTTTCCTGGAAGCAACATTAGATGTTTACGATTATATGAGATCGGGCATTATTGAGACGCCCGCCGACTCTTAGGATTCCATCAGCATCTAAAAATGGAGAAAGAGACTGAATGAAGCTTTTGTGTGAAATGGGTTCATTGAACTTAAGACATTTGATATCTTTTCCGAAACTATTTAATCGGACTAAGCTTACCAATCGACTTAATGCTCTATCAATCTTACTGGGTCGAAGACTTATGGAAGAATCTATTTTATTTTGTGAGTTGTAGTAGAATCGAAGCATGTAGGCTACAACACGTAGCAATGTAGTGAATGATTGAAATCTATTGAATATTTCTTGTTCACAGCTATTGGCTTGGTTGAGCACAGATGTCGAAGATGTACGCGGTTCTAGGTCTATCAGATCTGGATTAAGTTGCTGATTTGAAGACTTTGGCCATCCTTCTTTTGGTTGACGTAAATAGTCAGGACCATTCCCCCAACATATTCCCCCAATATGTTGTTCCGCCAAACTCCGAAGGCGTAATACCTCTTGAGACGCAATCAGCAGGGTTTAATGAAGAATTTACATAATACCAGTTTGTAGCTGACGTGTATTCTAGAATTTTAGTCAATCGATTTGCCACAAATGTAGCATATTGCTAATCGAGGAATCGTTTGCGTTTTTATTGGAGCAACTCGTTAATAAGCACACACCAGCACTTGATAACAATCCGCACTATCGGTCATCTGAATGTAAAAGACACACCCAAACGCACGTTCTGAGGCATCCTCAAAACCATGCAATTCTACGCGTTTGATATCTTGTGCGAGTGTAGCTCTTGGCACTATTATTTTTTATAGCTGGATGAGTTCAGTTTTGAAGTTAATTTATTGGTTTGCAATTTTATTTGGAATTGGGTTATCCCACCCAATGTCTTGAAGATACCACAATGCTTGCATAAAGAGCTGTGCAGTCACGATGATAGGCGCACATAACCCGTGTGGATCAAAAAGCTGGCATATTTCAGATAACATGTTTCTTTTGGAGCAATACGATGAGGTTGATAATTTGTCCAGTGGCGCTTCAATGCTATCGGATATTGTGTTCCATGCTATAGACCCAATACTAAAGTAAGTGGCGCAGTTGGTGGATTTTTCGATGATAGCAATGAGTTGTTGGAAAAGAATTTACGAAGTTCAAAGCCTCCCAACTGTGATTCTTCAGTTAACCCCGTTTTCAATTTTAAGGCCTTGTTGAAGGTTGGTGCTTCAGTTAGGATATCGTCAACGTAAAAATCCCTAGCGGCTACCGTTGCTGCTATTGGGTTCTTTTGGTATTCATCTATTGTTAACTGGTTCAATGTCCGGGTCGCTAAAAAGGGTGCACTTGCTGTGCCATACGTAACAGTTCGCAATTTAAATATTTGCAATGTGTCCGAAGGTTAATTTTGCCACCAAATTCTTTGTAGATCTTGTTGAGTGTCATGTACGACGGTCTCACGGTATATTTTTGCAATGTCGCCACAAAACGCGTAATTATGTTTCCGGAACCTCAGTACTATAGAAAATAGACTTTTCTGTATAGTAAGTCCGACCATCAAGCAGTCGTTTAACGACAAGTGTGATGATGTATTCGATGATGCGTTGAAGACGACTTGAAGCTTAGTTGTGGTGTTCTTCTCTTTGAGCACATAATGATGTGGTAAGTAATAGTGTTTCGAGTCATTGATATCCTTAACTGGGACCATATGACCTAATTCGATGTATTCTGACATGAGCTGTCTGTATTGTTGATACAGTTCGTGCTTGTTGCGAAGACGTTTCTCCAATGATAGGAACTGGCGACGAGCTGACAAGCGTGATGATCCTAAATTCACTATATTAGATTTTACTGGCAACGCTACTGAATAACGTCCATCTGGCAATCTCTTTACAGTTTTACAAAAATGTTCCTCGCAAAGTTTCTCTTCACCTGAATAATTGTTCTTAACGGTGATAGTCTCCAATTCCCAAAACTGCTTCAACTGTGTTTCGAGGTTTTGCATATTACACAGCGCAACGTTTGCAACCGTTGGTTTGGTTTTCTTAAGGTTGCCCATAGCTTTTCCGGAAACGACGTAGCCTTGGACTTACAAAATAGTGGCAACTCTTTGCAAATTATAACCGAATCACCTGAAAATAGTTGATTATATATCTCAATGCCCAGTAATAAGTCGATGCGATCGGGTATATAAAAATATGGATCAGCTAATTTATAATTTAATGGTAATGAAGTAGGTTTGAAGTACATTCGTACCGCAGGTAGATCTTGCTTCATAGTATACGTTGATACTTTATAGGGTGAAATTGATCGTGGATTGTTTTTGAATTTATTCAAAGGAATCAAATAAGCCCAATTATTGGTTGAAACACCAGTTATTTTTTCAGCTTCAACAGAAATATAATAGGTTTCTTGAATTTCAAACATAAATAAATAAAGACATTATTTGACAAATCATTATGAATTTAAACAAAAATCGCACAATATATAACTATACCTCGGAGGCATACGGCATTATGTCACAAATATGAAATTGGTTGTAATTCTTATTTTAATTTTTTCTAACCAATCTTTTGACCATGTTAAGTTTACATCAATGTTAACTAACTTTTTTTTAAACTAAAATATAGTGATTCGTTTAATATGTAAGTATATGTTTAAAAATTAAATGAGGATTACGTTAATAATTTTTAAATGGACATAGTGTTTTCTACCCCTCAAATTAAATTAATTTTCAACAACACCATGTGATTGCTAAGAACTCCAGCGAGACAAATTCGATTTAACACCAGTATATTAAAATTTATATGTATGTGCAGCTAGCCCGAAACTCATCTCGAAAAAACGCGATGGCAACACCAAACCATCTCTATCGTGACATTTTTTTACTCTCAGCCCGAAAACTATAACTATTATTTTACTATAACTATCATGAAAATATGTCATGATAGTGATTTATTTTACTGTCAGCCCGAAATAATCTCCGTAATTTTGGTTTTAAATATTAATTTTCTTTCTCAATAAAATGTCTTTCCCCGATAAAATCTACATATTTAAATATTTGATAATATTTTACTTAATAATTTAAATATAAAGCCGTTCACTACATTTAATTTGGATACAGATCGTACAAATCCATGCGATTAACGAGCACTAGTCATATAGGGTTAGGTTCATTGAGGTTTTGACTATATCCGGTGCGTGTTTCCGAAAAATTGTATCTGGAATTTTTGAAATATAGTCGTTTAAATACTACAATGCAGGCGATTAACGAGCACTAGTCATATAGGGTTAGGTTCATTGTGGTCTTGATCATATTCTGTGCGATGCCACAGTTTGCTATTTATTTTTATTTTTTAACGACTCAAATTATTTTTATTTTTTGTCGGGTTCATTTTTCAATTATTATTATTTTTTTACCGGATGTCTCGGTCATTTTGTTGTATTTTGGGGATGTACATTCGTGATCCAGAATTTAGAAAATTATATCATGAATTCATGCTCGACTATGAGCGCCAAAACCACATGGTAGAAATACCTGCCACAGAAGCATCACAAAAGGGTTTCTATTTACCGCACCACGGCGTATTAAAGAAATCAAACAACATCAGCAAACTTGGGGTTGTTTTTGATGGATCCGCCAAATCAACTAAAGGCATCTCCCTGAATGATTGTCTTGCCGTAGGCCCTATGGTTCAATCCAATTTGTACTCAATCATTTTACGTTTTAGGGAACACAGGATAGCCTTTTCTGCCGATATTGAGCAAATGTATCGTCAGGTGCGCATGTCCTAATCTGATACGCATTATCAAAAAATAGTATGGCGATCTGATCCATCCAAACCCATTCGTTATTTTCGTTTACAAACAGTCACTTATGGATTGGCTTCTGCATCATTCCTGACCACCAGAGCAATTAAACAAGTAGCAAAAGAAAACCTAGAATCATATCCTAAGCTTCAGATATCATCCAGAATGATATTTATGTTGATGACTTGGTGTCTGGTGCTGACGATGAAAACGAAGCACCGCATCACAAAGAAACTATCATTACTATTCTCCACAGTTATGGCTTTAATATGAAAAAATGGAAATCCAACAATAGTAAAGTACTACACTGTATTCCATCTGAAGAGACAGCCAACCCTAAAGAAATTATAGACCATACTCAACAAGAAGCTGGCCCTACAAAGGTTTTGGGTATTTATTGGAATTCGACGAAGGACAAGTTTATGTTTACCATTCAATTGAACGATTCAACAAATTCTACAAAAAGAACAGTGTTATCGAATCAAGTCGGTTGTTTGATCCATTGGGGTGGTTATCTCCTGTCGTGGTAAAATTTTAAGTCTTCATGCAGATGCTTTGGGCTGACAACTTGGGCTGGGATGATCCACTTCCCATCTAAAAACAAATAATCTGGTCAACCATGCGAAAAAGTTTAGAATATGTTAATAATTTTTCTAATTCCAGATTTCTGAATACAGACAAAGGTTCCACAATTGACTTACATGGCTTCTGCGATGCAAGCCAATTGGCGTATGCAGCTGTTGTATTCTTTAGAATCACAAATCCCAACGGTGAAGTAATTACACAATTGGTCTCATCAAAAACAAAGATAGCGCATATTAAGCCACAGTAGCTTCCTCGGCTTGAGTTATGTGCCGCTGTGTTGCTGAAGAAACTCATCAAAGTCATCAAATCAGAATCACGATTTGATATCAAACAAACTTACGCCTGGACCGATTCCCAGATTGTACTCGACTGGCTAGCAAGTCATCCAAGACGATGGAGGACGTTCGTGGGTAATAGAACAGCCGAAATTTTATCAACAACATCTCGTAAAAACTGGAGACACGTATACTCCGCATATAATCCAGCGGATTGCGCTTCTCGTGGTCTATCTCCCAAGGAACTGCAATCGCATTGAGTTGACAATACTAGTAACGATATAGTGTCTATAATTAAGTTTACCTTAACGGATAAATTCAAAGAGATTTCGTCTGGCGATTTATCGATATAGTATCTACAATTGAACTAATCTGAACAGATTTCAAATAGGGTTCATTTTGTGTTATAACAAATAGTGGAATGTTGAATTTTGTAGTTTTAGGGATCTCAATTTTGTTTAGCAGTATAGTTTAGTATTTTGGATATTCCTTATTGTAACTGTTAAACCTGTCAAATCATCATACATTTCCCAAAAATTTCCCAATTTTTGCAATAAGCTGCATAGTGTTGGGCGCCTGCAATGTAATTTACAATCGAATTTAAGTAGAACTGTTTACCTTCTCTATAGCTAAACTTATTGGAATTTGGTGAATGGGAATTGGAGCATGCTTTCCAGGGTTCATATGTTCTGTACTTATTGTTAATAGGTCACTTAGCGCACTCGATATCTCGTTCATAGTTTGTTGACAGCAGTAACGTGTAGGACTTAAAGTTAAAAATACTTCTAATTGGGATATCCCTAACTGACCATATTTAATGATATCGACAGATGGGAAGATCGTTTTTCAATTTTACTTATTCCACATTTAAAACAATTAAAAATTGCTGTCGATTTTGGATATTGCTGTAAAAAGAAATCAGAAACTTTTGTAATGCTCGATTCGCAATCACTCGTTAAGCCATATATATCTAAAAGAAAATCAACACGAATACTATTGGTTGCATCTTCATTTCGTTTATAAACTTCATTTAAAATCTGAGCCCATTTGCATTAAGGTAAATTAAATAGCTCAGAAATGGATAATTTTATATTAGCTAAACATTGGATAAACGAATCAAATGCACAGGTACGCTTGTAAAATTAATTCTTGTTAAGGTTACAATTTGTGAGGCAAAGAGAATTGATACTTGGATTGATCCTTGGATTGATCTTTGCCATGTTCATCAATGGAAGGTTTTGCGATTTTAATTTTGCACTTCGGTTTTCAATGATTAGTTTGGCAGACGTTGGAATTTCATAGTCGCATTTAGTTTTTCATTTTTTTTTTATATGCATTAAATGAAAATAATTATACTCTGAGCTGGAAATATTCTTTTTTTTTCTATATTTCTGGAAGAGCTTTAGATTGCTTTAGTGCACTGGCCAAATAGTGCACTGGCACTATTTGAAAAAGCCGTTTTAACTTTTTCGGTATATCGCAATGTAGTCTTTTATGTATATATAAATTTCGAATACGTGGTTCCTGAATAATTCGTAGAGCTTTGGTAGGAAGTTTTCCTATATGCGGAGTATTGCGGCATCTACGTTTAATGGTGGTAAAATAATTTTCTATATGAGTATTACTTCTTCGAACACCGTTATTTAATAACCCAGCCCACAATGGAAGATAAGTAACGAATTTTTTAAAAAATTTATTAATAACTTCTGGATTATAAAAAGTATTAATTTTTGTTGCATTCTTACCAGGTTCAGTTTCACCTTGTTGATAAATTATACTAAACTCTCGGTAAAAAAGGCTCTGCTACTATCAGAAATACTGCTAATCAGAAATGCTACTATGATTCGAAATAAAATTTATTAAAATATTCAAACGACTATATTTCAAAAATTCCATATACAATTTTGCTGAAACATGCACAGGATATGTTCAAAACCTCGTTAATTGCCATAGTGCTTGTGAGTCGTAAGTTGTTCAAACGAAATGATACAATTGTTTGATTCGAAATTGTAAAGTATTTAAAGCACCGCTGAACAATTGTTTAGCTCATCTATTATTATACACTAACTATTAAGTAGCCATAGTAAATGATTAACCTACGCTTCTTATAGACGATACCAAAAATGTACTACAAATTTATACACAACTTACGCTAAAATCGTCAAAAATTATTATTTTTTAGTTTTATTTTAGTTGTTCCCTAATTTTATTAATTTTAACTTTAAGCTATATTACAACTATATTCAATTATCTTACAGCTATATTCAATTATCGTTATAGTTTAACATAAAAATATCATGATAGTATTAGTGTTGCACTATGTAAAATGTCGTATTTTGGCTGAAATTTCGGGGTAGCTTCACGGACGTAAAATTTATGCTATTAAATTTTTATATTATAATAATACAAAACATTTAAATGGAAATTATACGAAAACCTAGCAAAAAGTATTACCCATCTGAAATGTTACTCCTATAAATTGTTTTTATTTTTTAAAATAATTTTTTTTTATGACGTTAGCGATTATTTAAAAAAAAACAATTTAATCTTCTTCTATATAATTATCCCATAGGTATAACATTTGCATTGCTTAGGCTTTTATAAAAAGTATGGCAAGCACTTGATACAAAAGGTAGTGAAATTGAATCTTTATATTTCTTGGTGAAAATTGGTTAATTGGTTAATTATTTTTAAAGCTTCTGGAAAATCAACCTGAGCTCTTCTTACATTTTTTTAAAGATAACTTCTTTAAAATCGCAGTTTTCTTCAAATGAAGCCTTAAGATACAAAGTTATAATAAAAAATGTATAGTAAAATCTTTGATTAATCATTTAAATTTTAGAATACATGAATAGGATCCAAAAAAGCACCCAATCGTTCATGTATTTTTATTTTGACTATAACAATTATCTGCCCATTCGATAATTTCCTCAACTTGTTATTTTGGGATACTACAGTTAGCCCATTTTAATATAACTGAAGCCATTTAATTTCCTCCACGGCCACCTTTGGTATTAATTTTTTTTTTTTTTTAATTTTTAATCCCTACAATCTTGTTCTGGGGCCGAAGCTCACCCAACTCTTTCGCGGTTATTTTAACGTCCTTACTTTACGCCAACGAGGGCCAAATCGAGGACGCACGAATACAGGTTCGCGATTGTTGAATATCCCATCTGCGCAATGCATTGCTCCAAGCCAGCCTGTACTGACATGGACGATGGTTCGGCCCATAGACTCTGCACTCCAACGGGGGGTCATAGTTGTGTTCATCGTCATCACCGATCGTAATCAAGTGATGAAAAATCCCTTTTGCAACCCTCCCCCATTGGGATTCGAACCCGGTACCTCCCGTCCCAAACACCGCAGCTTTAACCACTGCGCCAATTGCTCGGTCACCTTTGGTATGAATTTATCCCAAATCATACAATGAACAGACATTGAAGTATTTCTTTTGAAGAATCTTAAATAATAAAGTTAAAAGTCCAAAGTTTCCTCGTATAAAAACTTAAGCAATTAGTCAAATGAGGAAAGGGTAAACTGTTTCAAAGGTCAACAGTCAAAACTTCATGTCCTGGATTCTCTTTTGACATTTTCGTGTCTCTGTTTTTTAAATCATACCTGGATTTTGATTTCAAGAACCATCGTGGGTACTTTTATTCTGCAGTTGTCTATTAAATACTGTACAGGTGTCACATGTGTCTATATCTGGTGGTTTTAATTATAAATTAAACTTTTAATGTATTCTGTCTAAATCCACTTTTTGCTATATTTTGAGACACAACACAAATTTTAGAACAGAGTTGTAAGTATACAGAATACATTGTTTTAGTATTTCGAACGGGTTCTAAAAATTGCTTCCCACATTTTTCAGTGTTACAATGACTTTGATAAGCTATAGACGTAATATGTATGACTTATGACCTTGTCAATCACCATATTTGTAATTTTGTTACTTGGCGTATATACCTTTCTTTTTCAAAGTTTTGACAACTACCATGTTGGAAATACAAAGAGGATTAAGGAACATCACTTTGCATACTATTAATACTTCCTTAAACAATAAGTATATCAATGATTTTCCATTTTGTTCAATGAAATTTTTGTTCCTTGAATGTGCTGTTGGTTTAATTGCCACACATGTACAAATGTACTTTCTTTTAAGAGCGGTTTTTAAATTCCAATAAGTTTTAATAATTTTCATTAAAATCTATTTTAACGCCGTACCGCCCAATTGGAAATAGTTTTATATGATTTTTTTTTAGAGGTCGCAAGAGAGGTTCTAACTTTTCATCTGCTTTTTAAACAAATTCTTGTTAAATTCGATCATCGCGTCACTCGACAATGTATCTATCTGACAAATCATCTTCTAGCAAATTCCTAAAGTCGCATGTTAAATCTGCTGTTTTTGAACTAACCACCAAATCAGAAACGATTTCTCTTTGTGTTTAAAGGAATTTTGCTAATCATTGAATACAATTTAGACATATATGTACCTTTTTTCTGCAAACATGCTAATTTTGACAGGTTCCCTGGCCCATAATTTTCGGAATTTAAGTTACATTTTAAAATCGAACATTACCGATTTGAAATTTTAAACTCTCAGCACCTTGTTACAACACTAGTAACTGATAAACTTGCATTGTTTTAACAAAGTAGACTGTCACTTATCTTACATATAACATATATACATTTTAAACTGTAAAATTTCTACAAATTTAAGTTTTCGATTAGATCTCTACAAATGTGTACCCTTTAAAATTTAAATCCTTGGTTATAGTGGTTGGATGACAAGCTGACGTTTTTGATACGGTAAAATTGATTACCACAAAGTCATTTTAATATGTCATGCTTTATTAACATAATGACACCGCCTTCCTCTCCGAGCTTTCATTGGACTGTATTATAAAAAGGGACTGTTTCTGATAGACTAAATGACCGACTTAGACTTTAATCGACTTAAGTGATTTGAAAGTTAAGTTGTTATATAATTCAATATCCATTTTAGTTCATGTTTTCATTGTTACTAATTTTTGACAGTAAAATGTAAAAAATTTAGGAAAGCGGAAGGTCTGATTAGAGTCTATTATTGATTTGTTCCTTTAATTACCAGATTCTAAACTTCGAGTCACATCTACAGTAGTTTGGTACCTTTAGTTATAAAACAAATCTACAGATTAGCATTTTTTCGAAAATGTTATTCATTTTTGTTGGTGTTAGTTGCTGCAGAAATACATAAACCAATTCGAGCTTTTTAAAATTAAACTACATGAGATTCTAATGTGACATCCTACTTATTGTTCAACATAAACGGCCCTAAAAATTTTGAAAATGGCACATCATCGTCCATTTACGGGTTTCTCGGCAAGTTTTCGAGCAACTACTTTTAAAAAAATACTACTGTTGGCATGTTAAGGCTGCTACATAATGACATGTTAACTTTGCATTTAATTAAGTTATAGAGATATTGAGACATTTTCATACTTGTTGGGCCTGTTATGCTGGTAAATAAGAAGGTCGCGTTATAGCATGATATTTGCATAGAAATATGCTAATGTGAGGTGAAATTTATTCAATTTACCAATATATCAAGCAGAAAGAGCTGAAAATAACTCACTCTAGCATTATTCGTTCTAAAGGGAGATTTTTTAATAGCTATAGGTAATTTTTCGAAAAAGAGATACATAAAATTAAGAAAAATGCATGAAATTTTTATTTGGATCGATAGTACGGTCCATAAAATTTAATGTTTGAGATTATTTCATGCAAACGTTGACCGCGGCTGCGCCTCAAATGGTACATCCGCTTAGTCCAATTTTGGCATACACTTTCCAACATTTCGGCCGGTATCTCACGAATAAATTCTTCAATGCTGTCTTCCAATGCATCAATCGAAGCGAGCTTGTTAGTTTAGACATGAGCCTTAACAAAGCCCCACAAAATAATCTAAAGGCGTTAAATCGCACGATCTAGGCGACCAATTGACCGGTCCCAAACGTGAAATAAAGTGTTCATCGAACTTGCCTCTCAATTGGTTCATTGTTTCACGTGCTGTGTAGCATGTGGCACCGTCTTGCTGAAACCACATGTAATGCAAGTCAAACTCTTCCATTTTGAAAAAAAAAAGTTTGATATCATCTTACGGTAGCGCTCACCATTCGCAGTTACGTTGCGATTCGCATCATATTAAAAGAAGTACGGATCAACGATGCCACCAGTTCATAATCCGCACCAAATAGTAACTCTTTCTGGAGCATCGGTAGCTCTGGCAATGCTCCTGGCTGATATTCACTCCAAAATCGACAATTCTGCTTATTTACGAATCCATTCAGCCAAAAATGAGCTTCGTCGCTGAACACATTTTTTCGATAAAAAAAAGGATTTCCGCCAATTTTTCAAGAGCCCATTCACCAAAAATTCTGCGTTGTTTATTTATTTATTTGTTTATTTACAATAATTTAGCACGTTCACCTAGGCTTGCCACCCATCCTCCTTTGTATAGGACAGTCCTCCTTTCGTAAGAAATTGCCTCTATCCTCCACGAACACAAAAATATCCTCCATCAGAAAAATTTATATCATATTTTTTAGAGTGCGACCCGGGAATGTAAATAACACAGAGTAGGATTGGAAAAGAACGACAGTACGGTGGTGAATGTGAAATGAGTGAGTAGTTTATCGACAAGGAAATGCTGTAATGGTGAAACACCAATCTCCCTTAGTGATTATGGAAGATCTACTTCAACGGTTATTCGAAACTAATTATTTCACCGTTTTAGTTTTACCATTAGGATATTACCAGGTAGCGATGAGTTTAGAAAACTCCAGATTCCATACCCATAACAGCTTTTGGTACTGCCGATGGACATTATATGTTTCTAAATGTGAAATTTTGGTAGGCCGATTCTCTGCTATTTTCAACAACATTATGAATTGAATAGTTGACGCGTCTAATGGGGAAATAGTGGTATATCTAAATGATATGGGAAAATTAGAGCGATTGTTAGATGTAATAAAGTGCCATTATCTATTTCTTAACTTGGAAAATAGTCATTTCTTCAAACGAAATGTAGAATTTTTAGGGCGATCGCTTGTTACACCCGGAAGATCAAAATCACATACCAATGTAAATTTTCCACAGCCGAAGAACAGAACCTTTAGATACGACTACAGTTTATGGGATTGGCAGGATTCTTTCGAAAGTTCATGAAAAACTTTAACATTGTTGGTAAAATTATTGGAAGCGATACAGCGTTTATATTTTAAATTAGGAAATCGCAAAACGTTAGCAATATAAGTTGCTAATTTAGAACATAAAGTGGTTACCGATGATTAATGGAAGTTTGTTGCAAGTCAATCAGTATAAAAAAGTCGACCTGTGGCCTATTTAAGCTGAAAGACCAGCCAATGTGAACAAAAGTAATATTCATACGAATTGGAAGCCTTAGCCTTCGTCGCAATGATATCCGATTGTGCGTCGTTACAAACTTGTTCAACAAAAAAATGTAATATCAAGAATTTCAATATGGTGACAATAATTATCAGATTACGATTTTGTCGTGAAATATTGACCAGGAATTCAAATGAAGCATGTGGTGGTGCTGAACTGAAGATGTTTGACAGTGACACGAAACATACGTGACCTGTCAAAATCAGTGTTGCCAAAAAGAAAATAGTTAAAAAATCACCCTTTATATCTATACATTTTAATATCGACTATATAGCAATTTGTTAGAGTTTAAAAAATTCCGACATATGACTTTAATGGATATATTTAGTAAAATATTATCTATCTGTACTACTGTAGAGCTGTACTAGTCACATTATTTATACCATTCGATTGTACTTATCATGTCAATCTAACTAAAAATGCACGATATTAGGAGAATGTGATCATCGCCAATTACATTCGACTTTTTTTTACAACGCGCCAAAATATTCCAGTCTTCAACCGAGTAAAAATAAAAGTTCCCAGAAGTAGAATCTTGCACATCAATTGGAAAATTTTGTTTCCAATTGAACATTTCAATTCATTACCAGAAAACTGAGGAAAAAACAGACTGAGAGGGCAAATAATATATTCTTCCATTAATATTCCATATTCGCTAAACTTTTCAAAACGTAGGACAAGCTCTTATAACCGCCGGCTCTTTTCATGAGCATAGGAAGAAATACATTTTCAACAGTTGACCAAAAAAGTATTGCAATCATGTTACAGTCACAGATTGCTGTTGTGTTTTGTTTTCACATACTGCTTTTTACAGATAATGGTAGCTGAAATTATTACTGCTAGCCATGGTACACTTACTTAACTAATTCTCAGTTGTTTCACTTCTTTCTAGCTTGTATAGATATAATCTCTAACATAATAAACGAGAGCGTATGGATTTCATGAAAATGTTCGCAACTTACTGATAATGTTTGAACAACTTTACAACAATGAAATATAATCTAATCTTTAACAGGTACATCGGCCATAATTTGTCAAAACTGATCTAATTGAATTCATTTTGGTAAATGAGGTAACAATATAACCAATATAATTGGGTTTGAATTTGTAAATTGAGTGGTATCTCAAATCATTGCTAAAAGGATTCGGAGTCTAATAATTTATTTTCCCTACTGTGTATTGCTGTTAATTTGCCAATTCTCCAATTTGATTTTCGCTTGAGTCTCACGAGTCGGCACTTTGATGTTGTATAACATATTGCTGGTGTAATTATTTTCTCAAAAAATATGAAACATTTTAATGTACCATTTTAAAAAAAGGTATAATGTGACCCCATTCATTCGGTTTCTACAGTTGATTTAGAATTTATATACGAGCTAAAAAAACTGTAAATAAAGTTTCAAAATTTAATAATAAAATTTGTAAAATGTAGTTTTCCAATTTTTTTTTTCCAAATCAACCATGAAACACGTCATTAGCAAATGTTTGCTGTTCATTGATCTGGACGAAAAAAAAAATGAAATAAGCCAATAATTCGTACTTCAAATAGTCATTCAGCTAGTAAATTATCTATCCAATTGAATTTATTAAATCCTTTTGTACATAATAAACCACATAACCTTCAATTTCAAAACATTTCATCCGTCACGTACTAAATAATCCATTCTGATTATACCCAGAGATGTTCTTGAACAAATGATTTCTATGTTCTTAATAATATTAGAAAAAAAAACTTTTTGAAATAAGTACAAACTTTTAAGATCAAATTAATTTACACACATACTTCACTACACTGTAGTCGAACGATAAACTGTTATATAACATCAAGAATATTGACTTAAGAAGACCTCAACTTTTAATCATGTACGTACACCAAATGAATGGAATTAAATTTTTCTTGTTGAGGAAGATATTATTTTTTGTTTGAATTTAGCAAAGGAGGGAAAAAATCCGAATAGGAAAAATTAAAGTTTGCAAAAAAAAATGTATTTTCTATTTTTAAGACGGAACTAAGAAGAAATGGAAATTGTAGTTGCTTGCTTGTACTAATAGGAAAATAAGTAAAGAATATTCCAACATATATATATATATATATATATATATATATATATATATATATATATATATTTATGTTTACATATATACAGTATAATCTAAAGAGCACTTAACTAGGGTTTGACGGTTATCACACAATCAGTTCACTTTATTCATTCTAATCAGTGCTGGATAAATTCAAGGGGGGATGTGCTGGGGAGCATGTTCATCAGACGATTCGTGTTTCATGTTTTTTAGGATTATATATCATTTTGATTTACAAAATCTCCCACTTTTGAGAAAGTTACGCACATATGTATCTCTTAATTTTGAGATATGATTGCGATAAAGTTAGTTTCATTCATTAGTCCGGTATTTCTTTTATCATTTTATTGATAATAATATCTTGTCCTGATGCTGTTTTTAATCCTATGAAATTTTAGATTGTGTTTTTTACTTCTATTCCCTTGAATTTTACGGTTTTATTTAATTAGGGTAAAATTAGAATAATTTGCTGTTTGGCCTTTAAGCATTTAGTTGTTATCTTGTGCATATGGTGAGAGTACGCTTTTATTCGGAAGCATTACTTTTTTATCTTTTCCTACCCAATTTATCCTTAGAGGTCTAATAGGATAATATGAATTTATCAGAAACTTTATTTTTATCCATTTTCCAGTATGGAGGACGCACCGTTGCTAGATAATCCAATCACTGTTCCTCGATTGCTTCATAATGTGGTTAAAAAAAATCTAGAAATTACTTATGTTTTATTGCATGTTTTAGAGGACAATAAACTGATTCATTACCCAGTTTCAGGACCACTCTTCCAGGCAAATAATTGTTGCTTGGATATATTGTTGCTTAGATAGTTGTTGCTTGGATAAATAGTTGTTGGTTTTTGATATATTTCTCAATTTTGTAGGGTTTTAGTCTTAGTTTGATCGATACAAATGAACCACCATATTCTTGACTACCTGGATGGTCAGTGCTGCATATTGAGTTCTTGTTTATTTTGAAATGGGTTTTATGGCTTCTTATTTGTAAGTTTATTCAAAGCAGTTGATGTGATTCCTTCTGTACTGTTTGAACTGTTGGAGATATGACTTTTAGTATGCTTGCATATCATAAGTTTGAATGAGCAGCACTATTGACGGTTAGTTATGGTTTTTTTCAATGCACACTTTTATCTGGTTGCACTTCTGTTTCAGTTTGACGTAACTTGCATATTTTTTGTTTTGCTCGTTGCCTATGATTTATTTTCCTTTTTAATTCATTATACATTGAACATCATCGGTCGTATACTGAAGGTTAAGGTGTTTGCTTGAACACACCGCGGTCTTGAGCTTGATCACCGCTGATAACCACAACGCCATGACCATTTGTATAAATGCCGTCAGGAAGATCTTGTAAAAGATCTCAGTAAAGTTTTATTCTTTTGTCTAAAGAAACATAAAATTAACTGTCTGTTAGCTGTGTAATTTTTTAAATAAAATCTCTGTTTGATTCTTCTCTCAAACATATTGGTGGCGATTTGCCATTTTTTATCTTATTTTTTGATAGTAGATCTCAATATGCCATGTGCTTACTCAATACTAGCCGCCACTCAGCTAAATTTGTTTATACTTATACTGGCCGCTGATCTTGGATTTTATTTTATTTATTTTGAACAGATATAGCTATATCTATCCATACCCGTGATCTAGGAAACGTTAAAATTCGTTAATGGGAAACAATTGTTTTTATAAACGTTTACTTTATTGGACTAGTTCAACTGTATTAAAAAAAGTTAATATTAAAAACCTACCCATTAATGAAGTGTGTAAAACACCTTCACTTTTTAATATTTTGCTAATATTGTAACTAATAGAGACTTTCCTAATCACTAAATGCCTTTGAACCTGATTTCAATACTCCTTCCAATACTTCATTTACTACTGATCCAGTTGTGGATGCGCTATTGTTTTAAAGGCTGCTTTTAAAACTGTGTATAATACTGCTTTCACTCCTTCTTTTAATACTGTTTCCAATACTGCATTTGATAGTGCTTCCAATACTGCTTTCCTTACTGCTTTACATAATGCTTTTAATTCAGTTTCCAATATTGTTTTTAGCACTGCTTTCAATATATGACGGTAGTAACGCAGAAGTACTCTATAAATGGATATCCTTTCACATTTTCTCTTCTATTAGTGCTATGTTTGGCAAGTTGTGAAGGATTACTTTCCTTAGGTTTGACCAGTATTTTTGACGTATTCAACAATTGCTTGCTTCAATCAAGTCAGTGATAAAGTCTTTTTATCAATATTTTAACAAAACAGTCTGATAAATAAGCATATCTATTGTAGCACTGAAAAGATTTCATATTCTTTCTATCAAACTAGAATTAATATAAGATCAAATTATAATGTTAGACCAGGGGTTTCTTTCGTTGCCAGGGGTTTCTTTCGCTGACGTATCGAATTCTACTCTTAGTTTTGTCAACGTACCATTGGCATTAATCACTGGCATAGTGTGGCACAAAATATAATGTGCATCCGATCTTATAAAAACCCTATTTTAACAAGTTGTTTGGACAGCCTTCATTTAACTTGCAGGAACCTTGCCATTGTCAAAGATTTGGAACCTCTTGCAATATTTGTTAGATCTTCTAAAATATGATTCATGTTTTGTAGAGTCCATCTTTAATTCGTTTGAGTACTTTTTAAAATATTTCCACAGACTGCATATGTGGTCTTTTAAAATTGCGTAGATGATCCAGCTCTTTTAATGCCCGAAGCTATTTTAGCTGTTCATCTATTTTAGTCAATAAGACTTATGGTTCAACTTTTAAATCTGTTGTGAAGATGGGTACTTCTATTCTTATTGTGTGAACTCCAAGTTTATGACAAATGCGTCATAAAATCAAAAATTTAATTTATATACACTTTATTTGATACAAAACTTTAAAGTTAATATAAATTAGATTTTAAAACAATTGATTCAATATACAAATCACTTAAATTAGTCGTTTTATGACCAATACTATCTATTAACGGTAATAATGAATGTGAATTTAGACAACACTCGATATTCGTGAGCACTGCAGAAAATTGATGGCATTTACTTTACGCCGATTTTCAGTTTTTTTTGATGAGGGCATACATTTCATACATTGAAACTCGACCTTGCACCAAAATTGGACAACTTTTGATTGGTCAGTTTATTATTTTATTTACGATAACCATATTGCAATTATATTTATATAGAGAAATCACATAATCGAACACATTAACTTCAGTGGCTAGCAACCTTTTCCGAAACATCCACGAATGCCACGACAGATAATATTAGAGCATGAACTAAATGTACGGTTTGAGTTGCCATAAATACAATTAATATAATAACCTAAAATTAGGTGGTTGTCAAACGTTTTCAGGGCCTTACTGCTAACCACCGTAGATCGATCTATAAAGCACTTGTTCACTAAACAAACCTGTTTTAGGCTAGCATATCTTTCTGTCACCTAACATCGATGCCCAATTAGGTCCACCAATTAAAACATTACTAATATTAGTGACTAAATGTTGGACCAGTAAGTTGATTATCACAAAGTCGATCAGTAAGCGGACTCAAAAAAACTACCTGTAGAATTAAAATGTTTCGGAGCAATTGGCGTAATGCCATGCCAATATTGACACATCTATACTTTATTAATCTTCTTAGTTCAGGGTATGAAACCTGATTGGTCTTTTTGTTACGTTTAACTATAAAATATCATTTGAAAAATGATAATAACTCTTGAAATGTTGGTCACGCTATGGAGTCAGGGTTCAATTCCCGAGCTGATCTAGCTGATATATTGATAAATAAGATATATTGATATATATTGATAGTAGAAGATATATTGATAATGATAATTCGCCCATATTTTTAACTACCTTCCATGCATAAACTTGCTTTGTATCTAGTACTAGATGCCATCGCTGGCCGCTCGGTACTAGTGAGCATCTAGTTTCTAGTATTTGACATCACTAGTCAGAATCAATAGTATACAAGATCTAGCATTCGACGTCATCACAGTTGTATACAAACAAACAATTCTACTGTTTAATTTATGGTTGAGTTGCCTAGCAACCACAATGCGTTGCTTATTCAAAATTATACAACCATCACATACAGTGAAACAAATGACTGCACTGACAACAGACAATGTAAAATTATCGAAATGACAAAAAAAACTATAAAAGAAGATTCTAAAAGCGCTAGTTTCGGTACATATATGGTGATATTTTTATTGGTTTGGTATTTTTGGTTATTATTTTAATCACTAGATTTCGGCAAGTTGGGTGAATATAAGAGGTACTTTAGTTAAATTTAATCGTATAAGTTTTGTTGACAAAACCAAGACTTGTACTTTTTTCCGTTGATTTCAATGTCAAAAGTCTTTTTCGTAGGTTGTAAAACACCAGTATACGGTGGCTGTAATGACCTACGTAGTGCGTCTGTTTTAAGAAATACGAGAGAAAAGGAAGTTAGGTCTTTACTAAAAAAATGTTGTCAGAATCATGCCTGCGGATGCCGGAGGTCAGAAAAATAACCTTTTAAAATTTTGACAAAGTCGAATTGCGGAATTTCAGTACTGTTTGATTTGAACAATTGTCCAGGAACGCTCAACGAAGTGCCAAAAACGAGTCCAATCCACACGATTGTAACACATAATGGTAGACTTGATGCCATCTTTCAATCTTGCCATTACAAAATAAGCTCCGAAGCCTCGAATAAAGTTCATTGGAAGATCTTCTTAAATATTATTTTATTGACTGTATGTCAGCTTACCACAATAAAGAGCAGCAGGTTCAATATATATTTAGGTAAAACCCAAATTAGGCCTCCCCTAAATGATAGGATTTATTTGGCTTTCTCGACGAACGCCTTGTAATTCTTTGATTGAAACAAAAAAAATACAGTTATCACTCTGATCACGGCTTCTGGAGAACTTTACAAAAACTCATTTTAAAGTAGCAAGATCCAAATAAATGGCATGAGCTTTCATGCTTACATATTTCACAATCATACATTTGATAGTTGCCGGAGGTCTTTAGGACTGAGTAGTCGTTGATCAATCTGTGGCACAAGTCCTTTATGAATTTTAATCGGTCTTACGAAATCAAAACCAAACACAACAAATCTACATGTTTTCTATTTCGTCCCACTATGGAATAGGTACATTAATGACTGTCGGCAATGATCAACTCCCATAGGTATTGATTTCGAATGCTTGCCAAATTTTTGTGTAATTTTCAATCACGATCATCATCACCTTCAGTCCCTGATGCAAGTGAATGTTGAAATTTATCTGGTTTCATCAATTTAGGGCTATTTTCTTTTGTTGTTAAAACAAAATGGAAAATTATTTCTGTCAACCGAAGCAGTTTATTCAGTATGGTGCACAGAAATATAACGTGTGATAAACCTATGACAACCTTGTGGAAAGTAACTTATGATGGATCGGCCATCTAATTATCATATAGTTAACCAGTGTGGGGACACTCAAAAACTTTCTATGGATTATAGCCGGAAATCCTACTTACAACAACAAAGCGTATATTTTAGACTTATGCGTTTGTGTTAAGCGTATAGTCATATAATTTGTAACCTTTCTATTATTCTGCCAGAATTCGGTCATTATTTTTCAACTTAGTCAGTTTCTCACAATTCCACATACGATGAGTTTTTTTGGAGTAGAACTTTCTTGCATTACTTTTCTTTACTTTCAAAAACTCATTTTGGGTTCTCCTAAAACGCGTTTCTTTTCATTTACTTGTTTATGTATGTGTAAAACAAAAGGCATCAAAAGTAAAAATGGGAAAGGCAGAAAACAATGTGACCTTGAAATACGTAATATTACTTTTTGTTTATGTTAGTGCGAAGAATTCTTTAAATAACAAACAAATGTTGGCTAAAAAGAATTAAAAATGCCTAACCTCAAAATTGAATTTGTTGATAAAGAGGTAGACAACAACGTTAGAGACGTAATCTTAGTAAGCAAGTGTAAACTGACTGATTTTCTTTAAAAATGTGTGCATCTCATTTACAATTTAGAGTAACCAGAGTCATGCTTCTGATATTTTTCAAAACCGTTCCAAGATATTAAAAAAAAAATGGAACGATGATGCTGCTTTTACTTACCCAGGTTCTGTAAAACCTGATGTGCAATTAAACTGAGGATGTTTCCGAACAATAAAAGCCCATGAATGGGTTGTAAATCATGGCTTTAGTTAAAAAATGCTATAATATAACTGTATTCCGATTTTCAGCTTGACTAGCAAAACGCTAAAAATATGGCTTCCTCAATTAATCCGGTCATAAGTATTACAAATTTAGAACCAGCTGGTAATTTGGTGTCTAATACTATACCAACAAATAGGCCACAAAATAATGCCCACTTAGAATAACTCCGAAGGGTCTTTGAAATTAGGTAATTTGACCACTCCTTGTTTATTATTGTTGTTTAACATCCCTTTTTTTAAAGCAACATTTTCATTTCGAAAGCATCTGACTTCTGTGATACCAAATAATTTTATTACTTCTAACTAATTGGTTTCAAATAGAGCATCATGAGTACTTTGTTTCATCTTCAGTAACGACCCTTAAAAATTTTAATGGCAAAGCTTGTTTTTTTAATCAGTTGCTTTGTTTTATCTTTATCTACCAAAATCAACCACTTCTATAGTGGTAGAATTTATATCAGATAAAGTTTCGAAATATCTTTTTTTTAAATAACTCCTTAACGTCTTAAACCATCAAAAAAACAAATGAACAAATTGGCCTATCTTTAAATTGTGCTTAGTTTGAGGGGTCACAACCTATATAAAGTGAAATACATTAAATTAATGTTTACCTTTGTACTTTATCCTTTATACTCTTTGAGTGAAGTAAATGTTACATTTTCAGAAAAACAAACGAATTTTTTGCTAAATAAAGTTTTGCAAGTACATATATCCGTTTGATAAGTGCTCTCCGGATCACACTGTCGATATACATACATACATTTATAAACAAGATGGTTAGTGGTTTGGGAATCGATATCTTCTTGTGTATACACACAAGATATATAACAATTTATATTTTGTGTTTTTTTTTGTGTAGAGTTTCGATTGAAGAGAAATGTATATACATTTTTATTTTAAGTTCTTGTGCTTAGTTTATTTTGTCGAGAAAATTGGGAATTAGTTGCAAGGATAAAAAAAAATTAAGTAGAATTTATATTCTTTGTACAATCTTCAATCCAATATAATTTATAATATACATTCGAACATTTATGTAGCGGAAGACAAAAACATATATTGCAACATAATGTGCGATTAGAGCGATAGTACGACTTTACTACATCTTGTATATTCAAGTAAGTCTATCTATCTTATGGGATACATGTATATTCTTTAATGTTTATATGTACAACAAAGTGTCAATTAAGATCGATATATTTTTTGTTTTCGTTATAATATATATTAAGCATATAATATATAGATATAAATTTTAATAAAATGTCATAGACCAAAGTTTAGGTTTTTAATGTTATACAGTGGCAAAAAAAGTTCAGTCGACCAAAAAAACCAAATAAATCATCATTAACTGTGCAAAAAAAAAAAAGCTCGAAATTAAGTGAAAAATAAATAAAAATTTATTTATAACACTATGCTACCCACAGTTTTTTTCTGTATATATAGTTTTATAGCTTTTTTTTTCACTTAAATAAATCATAATTAAAGTCAAAGTTTTCGTTTCATGAAAAAAAAAATTAGTCTTAAACTTTTTCTCGAGATGTATGTGTGTGTGTGTGTGTACATAAAAACATACATACATAGTTTGGAAATCGGAATATAGATTTAAACTTTTTTGTTTTGCTGTTGCACAAACTTTAAAGTATTTGTAAAACTTTACACACGTAGTTGCCAACTTTTTACGGTAGTGCTATCGGAAAATTTTGATTTTGGTTATTAAGCATTTCAGTGAATTGTAGTGATTTGCTGAAAATATAAGAAATAGTATTTTGATCAGAATTTGAAGGTCAGTTAAAATGTTGTAGGCAGTAATTTGGTAAAAGTCTGCCAAGTTCATACTCTCTGTGCAGAATCATTCTAATGACTTGAAATCGTACTTATATATTGATCAGGCTGTAGCACTAAGCTCTAGGTTTATTTCCTAGACACCACCGGACCTAATATTACAGCTAAATCGAAGCTATTACTGGGTGATTTAAAATTTAATCCTTTAAACCAGTTAAACGTTATTTGTTAGTTAATCGTGTTAGTTAAGCATTCAGTTTGACATTCTATAATTTGTATTTTAGAGTTAAAAACCATGTTCAATTCTTGTTTTTCAATTTAATTTTTTTATGCTAAAATCGGTTAAATAATTCACAGAATATTCACTCATCTCATCAGAGTATGCCAACCGTGAGTTTCAAAAATCATACAACAGTATTATTTATTTGAATTACAGATTAAAAAAGGTATTTGCACAATAACTAAATGAAATAACGATTAAACCGACAAAACACGTCACAACACTATAAATACTCACAAAATTCTAAAATGTGTATTAATTAGACCTAAACAAGTATTTAGCACTAAAATTAAATTAAATTACCGTTAAAAAAACAAAACGTCAAAACAAAAATAAAACAAATAAAACGAATAAAACAAAACCAGACCACAACAAACAAAATTGAAAAGAACATGGATGATGTAATTGATACCGTCGAATGTTTTTTACAGTCGAATGTTTTATTACCAGTGAAAACACTATGGTGTAGTAATCGAAATTGTTTCTAATCATTTAAAGCTAATTTCAGTTTCATGAAACAGTTAGCCGCATTTGAAGGAACTCCTTAAACTTAATTAAAATCTGAAAATAAAAATAAATTGTTAGACGATAACCTAATTACTAATGTTAAAAAAACAAATTGAAATATTAGATCATATTTAAGAGCCTACTTTGGAACCTGCTTAGAGCAGTACAAAAAAATTTAGTAAAAGTGAAGACAATGTTGATGAGTAAACCAGAAAAAAGAATTATCTAGAATAACATACTGGGAAATTGCTGCATGGCATTTTTATGATATTACTTCTTTTTACATACATATATAAAAATGCCGCCATTTTAATTTCAGTTAGCACGGAAATTAAACGAAATAACCGTTAAACAAACAAAACACGTTACAACTCTCTCCAGTACAGCAACTCGAAAGTACACATTGCAAAGTAAATGAAAAAACGTTTTAATGCTAAAACGAACGTTACAGTTATCTTTCATGCACCAGCAAAGAAATATACAAATATATGCTTTGTTAAGCTTATCGTCTTTTCCAGGTTTCAATGATGTCATGTTGGCCCTGATTAACTAATGCTCTTTTTTAAACTTAGCTAAGAAGATCTAGAAAGATACTTTATGGCTATCTATCGTGAACACCTTATGGCCTCTTGGTATAATAATTGGGTATTTTTCGGCATATAAATAGGGAGCATTTTTCAATCGACTATCGAATGTTTTTGAACCCAGTTTACTAATAAAGTTTATAAAATAAGTAAATGTGACCTAGAGCTTAGAACCTTGTATTTTATCCTTACACTAGGATATTTATTTCAACAGAAAATTGGATTTGATTATAGTCTCTTTGGTGAATCTGAGCTATCCTACAGTGTTTCAACTAAGTAAATTGTTACTAAATCTAATGCCTATAGTTGGAAGATCTGCCAAATTACCACTTTGCAAATGCATTGTCTTCATAACGCATTAATTATTAATCTTTAGATATCACAGTTTGCCACAAATACTTCCTACATCTTTTGTGAGCTAGATTTTATACAACTACAGTTTACACTACAGTTGAGTCAGTCCATTAATAAAGTGATACATTTGAGAACATCAATGTCTTACAAATTCGGATCCGAGCTTATCTAATTAATACGGTCTGCAGAAATATAAAAATGGAGGACTCACAAATTTAATTGGTGCTCGTTTAAATTTGCTAACCAGTAAAATGTAAAATGTGTTCGTCAGAACAACCATGTGGGTCGATGATTGAATTTTCATATTGAGACTCACTTTGCCTCAAAATCCTCTTGTTTAAAATCTCATTGATTTGCTCTCGTGGTAATATTGTTTTAAACGGCGCTAGTCACCTGGGCCTCGGGTAAATGGGGTTCTCATATGTCAACACAATGTTTAACTGCACCGTGTTGCTTTGCCATATTTCGGTTCGAATTATATTTTTCTATACTTTGGTATACCCTCAGAGGCTTGATTGTTAACCTCTACATGTGAAGAACAATCAGGCGTCTTATCGATTGCTCCTTCGACCATAGCTAATTCGGCATTGAACTTTTTAATTTTGATATCGTCAGGTGTAATTATTGTGACTATCTTTTTTAACAGCTCTTGGCTCAAAAATACATCAGTTGGTAGCAGACTATCGTTTACCACTTGGAATATAGTTCAAAAATGATCTTTATGTACAATGATATCAACCTCTAAATCGATGGCCACAAAGTGAAGACTATGTATTCCAAGGCTGCACATTTCTTTACAGTGGCGATGACCTCAGCAATCTTGATGTTGGTTTTTTCATGGGCCCCAAATAAAAAGGCTGTTTTGGATTTAAAAGCAAGTAATAATCGTATGTGTTAGCATAGTTAGTATGACGTTTACGCAAGCAACTGGCCGATCTGCCAATTATTTGTATGCATGGGCCCACTGATGTAAGGCAACCCAAAGGTAAAGACTCACTTTATAACAATTTGGATGATCTGATGGGATCTATACTGGAGCACGACGTCAGAGTTGTGATTGGTGACTTTAATGTTAGAGCTGCCAATATTAGACTGACTTATGTAAAAACATTGCTCAGTACTCTCGACATGATCTAGGGACCGATAATGGGGAAATAATGATGCATTTACAGTCGCGTATGACCTCAATGTGACTAGAACATTATTTATGCACACATCCTCGTAAGACGTCCTCAAGTCAAATTTAAAAGGTGTTAATTTCTATGGGAAGGTATCGGGTCTTCCAATAAAAGAGAACCTATTGGTTAGCTTCTAATTTTGTAGGTAGTGATCGTTAATTGGTCACTGCAGTTTTTTACAAGTCAGAGATTATCGTAAAACGTAATATACGTTTCAACTGTGAAGGTCTGCAATATCAAAATATTGTTAGAAGTAGCATTATCGAACACAACTACCTTTCTTATGATGAGAACGCTCTTTGGGAGGTTTTAAAAACTTCAATGGTCGGTACTGTAATTTCTTAATTTTTTTTTTTAATCTTTAAAAAAGAAGATTGCATAAAATGCATAAACTACTGTGGCGAAGCTTTGCTTTGGATAGTACAATTTTTCTGATGTAAAAGATCGTTTATTATTAAAGAGAAACGTTTAGGGGTAGTTGAATCGTAGAGTGTGATGTTAAACCATCGCTTATGAGTGTGTCAACAATACCTGGTGAAGCAACGGCTAGGGTCATACTATATACAGATATAACCTAAAATAGTAGCATGTTAAACTAAAATATTTTCTACCGGGAACTTCCACAAAAAATATTTTACCTCGGTTGTTGTAAACGTTATCGATGATTTTATCAAAGGCTCGTTGTTGATCAGATACCAACTTAGGAAGATTTTCATGCACGTAATTTCGCAACAAGTGGTTTCATACAAACGCTTTAAGTTACATTCAAAGAGATAACTGGCACTTTGTTGGGTATGGATCGGTGACGGCAATCAAAGTCAACTACATGTTTCTTACTCATACTGTATGGATTGTCTTCTATTTCAATTGGGCATTGGTTAAAAGTGCCCCCGAAAAGTGATACAGTCATATCATTGCATCATATCTCTTTATAAAGAATGCCATCACACAAATTGTTGTGGAAAGTTTCCCATATTACGTTGGGGCTGATTTGGTTGACAGAAAACCTAGATTATTTCGAATAATTCTCTTAACTTGTGTGAAGACTGAAAGACGGTGGCATCGGCAAGTGTATCTTTGGAGGGATCGTCATTTTCTAGAAGGCAAATTTCACGGCAAGCTACCTGAAAAGTTGGGTAAACTATAAAATCCACAGTCCTTAACCCCTCGAAAGGAGTTGGCCCTCGGACATAATATACAGCAACATACGTAAATGAAAGCACTATTATTATAGATTTTAAAATGCTTATTTAAAAACCGTTTACTTACTTTTATATTTCATCTCTGCCATTTTGGATGCAGAACGTAGTTTGATCCGAACTTTTATTTATATACTTGCATATATATTTGATTGCTGGCACGGAATATCAGTATTCAACATTTACATGAGCACCGAAGCATCGCACCAATGTTGGGCAATGCATCCGTTGTCTAATGTCACCATTTTCCTCCGTTTGCTAACAGTGATAGTTTACCCACCATCTTGAGGAGCCACACAAATTGACTTCCAATTTATCATGCATGCGGCAAGCCTCGGTTTTGCTCACGGCAAGTTCCATGGAACATGTTTTTACACACTATCTCATATTAGAGAAAGTCACGTTCCCTATCAGGGAGCTCAGCACATATTATTTTAACAATTTCATCCGGCCGTATTTTTGGCTGCAACCACAGATGTAGAGGCAAACCCCACTTTTGCCATTATACACTCAACATGTAACACTTTATTGTACCGAACATGTCATTTTCAATTTGAAGTTGAAAACTTTTGAAACTACGATCGCAACTACGATCGTGTCGATCGCAAGGCTTTTGATCTGGAAATAGTTCATTTTTTATTTCCAGCCAATTGGGGTCACACGTGAATGTCACGAACAAATCTGAAGATCCGTAGTTATCTACATACCACATGGCGTCCTGCGTTTTTTCTTGCATGTAAATTGGTGAGCCGGTAAATGAAAAGGTAGAATAACGTATTGACCTATGTTCAAGCATTATCGTTGGCTTCCTGATTCATTGCATCTCGCAAAAGGATGTAATCGTCCGAACGTATGGTTTGGATAATTTAGTTAATAATCCGGTTTGGAATATTTTGTTCCGTAATGGTTATGTAGTACCCACCTTCTTCTCTAATAAACATAAGAGATAATGGATGAGTTATTAGAGTATACGCTAATATGAGAGCATACTGGAGCGGATTGTAAGAGCGATGCAGCTGAGAGATTACGTTTAAATTGCGGCAGTGCAGATGAAAATCATCTGTTCCTTCTGTGGATCTATTTGCAGTTTTATATTTGATATGTTGGATATATCAATTGATTTCTTGCAAACAGTTTTGCAGCAATGCTAACAAATTTTTTTTAAGGCTTGGCATAGTATTTGAGCAAGTGATAGTTGATCAGCGTCCGAAATGAATTAAATTTGTAGGAAATAAGGAAAGTTATCAATAGTTGGGAGCTAACTTCAAATGCAATGGTAGATCTATTCTTAAATTTTAAAAGTGGGCATGAAGTTACATTCACATACTTCTTTTGCACCAAAAAAAAAGTTCAAATATTCCAGAATTTCATCTTTTGTACTTTGTCTAAGGCACAGATACAATCGTATACATACATGTTCTAATAGATAGGACTGTTACGTGGATTGAAAAGTTCATCAGGAATTCCTACCATTACAACATAATAGAAAACATTTTTCCTCCAATTAAAAAATTGAGGTAATCTTGCTACTAATGTGTTAGCACTTACTGCTTTTTTCATGGGAAGGTGATAAGATTGGGTTTCCGTATAGATTTACCCGTTTTTAAGCTTTGGCACTGCAAAGTAGAAGGGGTATGAGAATGGTAACCCATTTTGTGTTTCTAGGGTTTTTGTTGCTGATTTCCATTTGAGAAATGGTTTTTAATTGATAACATTTGAGATGTGTTTACATATTTTGATAAGTCCTCAGCATCTAAATACTTGCGCCATAAATTATTTCGCGTTGCAGACGTAGTTATATGGCGAACAATCATCCCGGACTTCTACTAGCGTACAAGAGTACAAGGCACACAATTTTGTATAGCATAATGGGAACTGCTTTAGATTTGTGTTTGTGATAGAAAACCGGCTAAAATGACCAAACTTTTGTGAAAAAACTTATATGCATTTTGAATGAAAGATTTAATGCTTTTTAAAAAATTGTTTTTTTTTGTAATATTTTTTTTCCTAACCAATACAGAAAGCACAAAAAGCTCTACTTTCAACGTGCGGTTGAAGACGTGCAAAAAGGTTCTATTTGAAACTTGCAATAATAATTCCGAGACTAAAGCCACCTTTTGGAGTTTATTTCGTTCATTTAGAACAGTTGTATTGGCTAATAGCACTGCAATTGGACAATTTTGTCACCATAAAGGTTTTATGTTGACGGCTATAAAGTAGCAACGATGATAACAAAGATGAAAATGTTATTCTAATTTTAATATTTTTAATTCCGGATAATCTATGTGGTTGTGTGAATAAACACACCTAAGACATTGCTGTGTACTAATCAGGTATTTATGTAAATTTAGGGTATAGTTGACAGTTGGTGTTTACTTTTCAAAATAATTATCGTATACCAAACAGTAATCTTTATCTATATTTAAATCAAAAAATGTTATTATAATTCTATTCCTATATCAATATTCATAAAGGACCTCCACAATGTAAACACTATCCTAATTCCAAACAAAAAGGACAAGCATATCCAAATACAAACACAATTTTATGTACCAACAATATTATAAGTATTACAATATATATTATCATATTTAAATTAAAACAAAATATTATCTAGATCCATCTTAAGTATGTAAATATTATCAAAATTATTTTGTAATTCTACCTTTAATTAATTCAATAAATTAAAATTTTTATTTCCATCCTTTTTAAAAAACATTTTTTTTGTTGGGAGGAAAACAAATAATCTGTAAATGGTATTATTTCCTTTTTTTAATGAAAATCTTTTGGAATTTTCATTTAATTCAGTTTTAGTGTTGTAATATAATAGCAAAACATTTTAATACATTTAATAAAATAAATATTAGGTAGGTGTATAAATAGTGGCATATTTTTTTGAAATTATCATTATTGATTTATGTAATCGTTTGTATCGGGCAACACTTTTCTACTTTAACAAGGACAAAAAACGATGCAAAGTGTAAATAGAAGGGACATGGAAGAGACGATAAGTAGAAAACTGTGGAGCTGGTTATGTGGTTTAATCATTAAAATTGAGGCATCTCTTATAAAAATTGAAGTAAAATTGAAGATAAATAGTATATATGGAGATTGTTCTCCTCCTACATCTAAATCCCACTAAACTATTTTGATCATGTTAATAGTCGTCATTAAAAGTCTAGAAGATGTACGATTATGAGATGTAGAGGTGATAGTGTAATACATATTTCCATTAGATTTTCAAATTTAGCTTATCCCAGTTTTAATTTACGTATGTGGCATTCAATTTGTACTATTGCTTTCAAGGGGGGTCGCTACTAAACAAATGACGACAAAATACTTTGCAACCACTATTTTCTGATTGTATATTTTCGCTTGTAACCGTTTGACATTTTTTCACAGGCGTTCAACTAGAGGTCATAATAAATAAAGGCGATCGATTTCAAAAGTTCAAACCCAGGAAATTTTACCAAATTGCATGTTTATCGCTAGTTTAAATTACTAACTATTATTCACAAATGGAATGTAACCGACCTATCAGAGAACTATTACGTCACTGCTTTATTTTCAAACTATAATAATAATAACCGGTTGAATAGCAATGGTTAAGATATTTTCTCAGCACGCTGCGGTCCCGTGTTCGTTCTTGCCACTGTCCAAACATTTATATATATATATATATATATATATATATATATATATATATATATATATATATATATATATATATATATATTTATATATATATATATATATATATATATATATATATATATATATATATATATATATATATATATATATATATATATATATTTATATATATATATATATATATATTTATATATATATATATATATATATATATATATATATATATATATATATATATATATATATATATATATATATGTATATATATATATATTTTAAAACTTTTACCTGATCAAAAATTGTAAGAATTATAAAATAAAAAAATAATAAAGTTTATTAAAAATAAATAAACAAAATAAAACATTCGTTGGGCTAATCACTTACAAAGTTCACCAATTCTAAACAAGTGGTTTAAAAAAATCTCTTTATTGAGATGCAATATGGGACGTTTACGCCTTTTATTGGCCATCGCTGGCCCGTACCGAATCAATAGTTCGGTTTCATTGAATTGGATCCTGAACTTGTTTTTCGTATTGTTCTGAAAAACCCAAAAAGATAAGTTGTTCTCTACTCCGAGAAGTCTCATACGTTAGAGTATAACTCTCATACCTATATATGACAACGAATCTGATCAACATCTTGTATAACTTCAGCTTGTCGGCATTTCCAAGGTATTTGGACTATGGCAGTGACCAAAAGGCATACAAAACACGGTTGCGAGCGACAAAAAGAGCGTTAATACCCTCTCCTGCATAATTATCATGCATTACAATGAATAAGGCTAAACATATTCACACTTCTTTATAGGCTTTACACTTCTGCTCCACTGCAAGATGACACTCTTCAATCATTTTTGGGTTTAATTTTTACCATATACCTAGAGACACCTGGCTATCATTTACAAGCGAAGTTTGAATACATTCAATAGAGTGGTTATATCATCAGAACGGTGGTTGATTTACATAATGCTACTGCTAACAAGATTCTGATATTGTACTTTCTAATCTTTGTTTATCAGACCTTCACAGTTGACCTTCGCTAGTTTCTTTTTCCTGTGATCTCTGACTGGTCTTACAACGTTATGTTCATGTTTCCATAAACCACATCAGTCAGGAAAAGACAAAATTTTTCTTTAGGATTTGACCAGCTCTAGCATTAAAGTTTTAATGCTTTTGGTCACCTTAAGCGATGTGAATTTGTGTCAGTCTGGTGGAAAAATTTATTGTATTGCCCAGGTACTTTTTACAAGGTAAAACAACTCTTTTTCAAAAATTAGATTTTCTATGCTAAAATATTTATGCTTTTTGCGCTTCTACAAAATGTACATCACAACCGCAGATTCTTTACATATTACATACAAGAGTATTATTTACCTAAATCGTTTAACTAATAAACATTTTTTTTAGGCCTAATTACGATTTATGCAATCATTTTGCATAATGCAATATAATGTGGTTACAGGAAATTTATTTGACTAATTAGTGGTATTTCCTCTATTTACCATATGATGTATAGTATAGTAGATACGGGTTTGTCTATATATTTTCCCATTTTCTTTTATCTTAATTATATAATGCAAGTAGATTTTAATGTTTCATCTACTTGAATACTTGTGACCTAATTTTAGAATAATTATAAACATTTTTTACAACCAAAAGTTAACATTTCACAAATACTCAGAGCTGCTAGTATTACCAGAGTTAATTTTTTTTAATTTACTGAATTATTTGATCCTTTGGCTATGGAAATATGCATATGCAGGAAATGACTTTGAAATTCATATGGCAAATAATATTTGGTATTTTTTAACATTGGAAATGTAACGCCGTCAAACCAGTTTGACTAACCGAGCAATTAAAGGCAGTGGTTAAAGCTGTGGTGTTTAGGACGGGAGGTACCGTGAATTTTTTCATCACCTGATTACAATCGTCCATGTCAGTACAGGCTGACTGGAGCAATGCAAGGTGCAGATGAATTTAAAATCGAACCTGTATTCGTGCGTCCTCGATTTGGCTGGTGACGGCGTAAAGTAGAACGTTAGAAATAAACCGCGAAAGAGTTGGGAGTGCTTCGGCCCCAGAAAAGATTGAAGGGTTAACAAAAACAGTTTGACTTTAATTTGTTCAGATAGCCGAATATGTTCATGTTTAATTGATAAACAAGAAAAAATATTCTTGCTTGGTAAGATGACATATGATGTTGATTCAAAGGTTTTAATTTTGAAAATGCCATTTTTGTCAATAAATGGATGTAATAGTTTTAATTTACTGGAATTTTGAACTTTTTTATGCTTTTTAATAAATTGCATGTCATCACTAAATTTGACACTCTGAATGATGGCCATGAAGGAATTAAAAGCGCTTAGGATTTCGTTCCAAGTAAGTTCTCCCATAATTATTAAGTTTACTTCTTGTTTGATATTAAAAATTAATCGACGAGTATAAGCTTTAGGCTTAGAAATTCAAGACAGTCGAAACATTTTTCGTGCTCATTTATACATTTCGTATATTTAAATGGTTACTGAAAGCAAATGACATCCGAGGGAATTTGTAACAAGGATAATAAATTTATCAATCGTTAATTGCCACTTTAACCTCAATAGTGTTATATTATTAACGTGTTATATATTCGGAAAGCTACTTTATTTTTCCCTAGCTCACCTACCTCATCGCTAAAGTGTAAACAATTAATGAACCTTACAAGTGCTAGCAGTGCGCTATCTAATTCATCTGCCGTCAATAGCCCGTTGTATCTGAAGTACTTTCGTTTTGAACAATTGGAGATAGAAGACAATACCCAAATATTCTTTGTTGTTTGGTAAAATGATTGGCTGTAGTTTATTTCATTTTCAAAAAACATAGTTGTTTCAGTTTCTAATAGAACCATCCTTTCATTATTACAATATACTTATGTTGAATCTGTCCAGAAGAGCACTTTTTTTAGGATAACATGGTACATTGTTCAATAAACTAATAAATTCCGTCATCAAAAGAGCTCTAGAGATATAACTTTTAGAAGTGCCACTCTGACTTTGTACATATTAAATTTACATTTACATTTCCATTATTATCTACTTAGTCCAGGCAGATAGGCAATTCGTACGCAAGCTCGCTATTATCGGAGAATATAATAGTTGTACAGTACATTTTTAATTGATCCAAATGGCAAAATATGTTGAGAAATTTGTAATCTGTTTAGGTCGCAAAGCTGTTGACAAAATTTAAACCATCGAGACTGATATTCTGTCGGGAGACTTTCGTCCCAATGAGCTTTTAATTTTCACAACTACTCGATAAAGATTTTTTCCAAACCTACAATTGGTCTTATAAAGCCCAATGGATCGAATATCTTGGTTAGATCCGATAAAATGGTCCATCTAGTTAAAACCTCTTGTTCTTACTGGAATTATGTGCTAAAAAAAATAATCTTCTGACGGTTTGGACAACGTCATATAATTCCAAACTTTTGGATGACGTCATTTTCCATTAAGTTTGTCTTTTGGTATAGATTTCAGAATATCAGGATGGTTTGAACAGAATTTACGTAGATCGAATCCTTTCTTATCTAAAAGCGTGATTAACTCATCTCGTATTTTGAAAAGTCTTTAATCGTCTTAGAGCCGGTCATCGCACCATCCACGAAATACTCTTCAGTAATGACCTTGGAAGCCAACTGGTACAAGGCTCCTTCGTCGTTGATCAATAATTTACCATAACTGTTTTTAACGTATATGTTATTTTGGAGATAGAATTTGTTATCTAACTCATGAAGTTTCATTTGGCGATATTTCTTTGGCGAGACATCACATATTTGTGTGTTCGAAATTTTACGATGATCGTCAACAAATCAGGCAATTTGTAGGATCAATTTGTAGGATCAACAATTTGTAGGATCAATTATCAAGATGTCTTTGAGGGACCAAGATTATACTGCCCCTGGGTAGAAATTGTAGATACCAATTGCACGGTTTTTGGTATCATAGTTCTCCCTGCGATGATCTAACCGATGGCTGTATTTCGAAATACTGGCATATTATCTTAAAATTGTATTTGCCCTTCTAACATAAGTGAGCAGTATAGAACTCTGCTCCAATTAAAATGTCTATTGCTTGTGGATTTCTATATTATGTGGAAAGTGTCAATTTCAAACATCAATAAAGCTGCTTGGTTGATATCAAGTAATTTAAGGCAATATAAATGCTTTAATTTCAGTATAAAGCGAGACTTAATTAAACGAATCGTGCGATGGTTTTCGTCTACCTTATAGTTGCCAAAACAAACAGCAATAGGATTAACCATACTAAAGGACTTAATTCCTAACCGATGGGCTAAACCTTTTGCTATAAACAAACTCGGCAAACTTTATGCTGGCCAGTCTCGCTGGGTAGATTACCTGATTTCTGGAGTGAAGTTCCAAGAAATGTTGGGCTTGATAATTTTTAGGGGATGATGGTGACAATTTTTTGTTTTTAATTTCATAAGTCAACCGTTGGAGTATTTAGGATGAATATCTTCAGAAAATTGAAAGAAGCTGTTAAATTTGGGATTTGGATTGTTAGAATTTGTTCAAATTGTTTGGATCTTAAATGATGACGGATCTTATGTTTTCAGTATTGTGGTGTGGCTTGTCATTTTTGTTTGTAGTTCCATGGCTGATTTCAGCATTTGGTTACATGGAAGTATATCAAACTAAAACTAGATAAGAATTCGTAGGTTAGATTAGATTAAGGTGCCCATCCAAAAATTACGAGCCATAGACACAAATGGTCCGTAGTCTTACCATAAAAATTGCTTCTCTGCACTGCCTTAAAGAAACTCATTTGAGCTTCTAATGAAGCAGTGAATATCTCTTACGTTCAATTTACTGAAGTCCGTCAGATCGCACAGAGAGTAAGCTTCCAAAAACTTAAATTTGTTTTAAGCCAGACTTGGTTAGGTTCATAACAAATGAAGTATTATTTCCTCCTCTTCTTCGTCCTTGAAACTTCGATAGTAATCATGAAAGAAAACACCAAGTTTACTGGCATTCTTACCGATAAGACAGTGTCTAGTAATGACATCCACCATACTGAACTGATATTACACCATTGCATAAATATAAACTGGTTAGACCATTTTAATCAAGTTCAAATTAGGTCAAATCTGCCCATCAATTGTTCGTAATTTTATAAGCTTCGTCTTTAAGGAGCAGTTTGCATGTAGGAAGTGGAACTTTCATGTCCAACTTGCATGGTATGATGAGGCAAGTAGTGCCTTGTCACGTGAGTATATCAGCTTTCATATTTCCCGTAATATTGAAATGCCGTGACACCCATGTAAGATGAATGCTGAACTGTTCGGCCATCTTGTTAAGAGATGAAAGGTGGTTCCAAGATTGTAGAACTTTAATTGCAGGCTAACTGTAAATGTTACTTTCTCTTACAGATATTAGATTATTCTTCATCCAGTCTATGGCTTCCTTGTTTCCTATAAGCTCTGTCTGTTAAATACTACAGTGATCAGGGAGGCGGAAAAAGAGATTTACATTTAGTTATTCGCAAAAAAACTCCACCGCCTTAAGTCTTATAGCTGTACTCGCAGTTACTTGCTTAATCAGGATGTCAATAGGAATGAGCTAAAAGATGATCTCTAGTGCTTGAGTAGGAGTGCTCCTAAGTGCACCAGTAATACATAAAGCAGCAGTTCTTTGCACTTTCATCAATGATTTTTGGTTTGCCCCTACATTTAAGGCAGGCAACCAAACTGTAAGTCCATACATTAGAACTGGTCTAACAACAGAGGTTAAAAACCAATGTAAGATGTCACGCTTAAGCTTCTTTCCTTTTTTAATGGCATTTTTATACGAGTAGAGTGCTATCGTAGCTTTTTCTACTCTTTTGGAATATTTGGCTTCCAGCTTAGTTTGCAGTACAAAATAAGACCCAAGAAATTTTAGTAACAGGTCATTTATGACCAAATTCCAAAGAAAAGGGGATAATACACCACCTTGCGGTGAACTCCAAATTACAAATTAACAGATGGATACACCTTGATTTGCCGTTATGACCCGACCCTTGAACATTTGATCAATCCAGCTTCCAAGCACTACATTCGCCTCTGGTTTGACATTATTAAAGACACCCTCTATATCACAAAAGGTCACCAAAGAGAATTCCTTATATTCGAGAGACTTTTCGATATAACATAAGAGGGAATAAAGAGAAGTTTCCACCGATTTCTCTTTACAATATGCATGCTGAGACGTTGACAGCTTTGCAGGCTTAATTGAGCCTTTGAAGTAAGTTTCAATCTGTCTTTCTCGAATTTTCAAGAAATAAGAAGATAAGCTAATGAGCCTTAGGACCTTAGGATTGCAATAAGAGTGTTTCTCTGCCTTAAGCTAAAATTACTTTTACTTCAGTCCATTTTTTTGGAATATGTTATAGTTTAAGCATACTTTTGAAAATCTCCTCAAGCCATGGAACAGTTATATCAGTGGTTTTTTGGATATCGGCAGGAATAATGCTATCTAGACCTGCAGGCTTAAAAGGCTTGATACTGTTTACTACTAATAAGATATAACTCCTATATAATTGTCCCCTCGAGACCAGTAGCCCTATTAGCCTCTAGCAAAACAGGAGGAGAATTGGAACAACCCGGAAAATAAGTTTCCGGGAGTAGCTCCAAGGATTCCTTACCCATTGTAGTCCATAGGCCATCTGGTCATTGGAGATAACATGAAAGGGCCGAACAATTGGATAGTATCTTACGTAGCCTAGCTGCTTCAGAAGACTCCTGTATTTTATCACAAAATATTTTATCTTGCTGTACAAATAGTAATTTGTAATTAGAAGCCCCGGGCCCCAAAACCCGAGAATCGGATTGATCCATACTTGGAGCTGAAAAGCAGCTGACGCTGCCTTACAGTGATGAAGGTTGATTTGAATAAATTAAAACATTTTAGTGCTTAAATACAACTTCCACCGCGGTGGAACGAGATTCTGTAGTTGAAACAGAGTCCATACCGAGTTCGCAAAGTGACTCCATTGATTAGCACAACTCAGTGTCCAAGTAGTCGATACCACTGTCTTTTCAGGATAAGCTGCGTATCAATTGCGCAACCATTCTCAGACGAGGTTTCGTGCATTGCGGAAGTACATTCATTTGGTTTTGGTGCCCCTGACTTAGCAGCTTCATCATTTTTAAAGACTTATCCACCGGAATTTCCTCGATCCTTTTTAAGGTTTTTCATGTTTTCCTGCTAGTATTGAATGTTGGTTTGGGGAGAAATGCATAATCATTCCATGAATCCATTTCACCAACTTTATGGAGAGGGGCTACATACCCTTTTCTCTTTATTTGGTTCAGAGGGACCTGCATTATTCTTTATTATTAGTATCTTAAATCATAATCCATTGTCTACTCTATTAAGACTTACTCACACCACCTTACGGCGGTCTTACTGTAGAAGAATATCATTTTTAAAACTAATGAAATTTTTGATTAAAAATAATCGATGGTTTGACCGAAAATCGATTGAAATTATTCAAATCACTTCATCAAAAATCAGATCCCACAAAAAAAAACTTAACAAACCAAACATTAACAAAATGATTAATTTTGTAAAGAAAGGATATCCTATATAATAAATAATCCATCATAAACCATAAACCCTTTGAATGAACACAAAGCATGATTAATTAGAATAATTACATAAAATTTTGTTAATTAATTTAGACATAATAGATTGATAGATTATGGTAATTTTTTTTTGTTTGGTACATAAAGGTGCGATAAATTATGTAAATTTTTTAGGATATTTTAAAAATGGGACGAGAGATTTTCATCCAAATTAGTCGATTCCCCTAATATCCTTAAAAAAAAGTTTAATAACACTTTGTGTACATATTTGTACTAAATTTTAAGAACGCAGATGGCGCACATAAATATTTTTACAAAGTACGATTAGAGCTCAAATCGAAACAACCAAATTCTAATAAATCGAAACTGACAAATTATATTATGATGTGCAAAAAAACGACGTATGTAAGAAGAAAAATCTCCAGAAACGAAAAATGTAATTTTTTCTTACTGTTCAATCTGTCAAAGATGTGGAGCTTGCAAATTTATCAATATGTACAACGGAATGAGTTTTTTTTTTTTGGTACCAAAAAAGTAAACACCCGAACATTCATATTGACTGTGATTTGTATATTTGATTTTGCCCAAAAAAAAAAAAAAAAATATATTTTAAAAAAATTTTGTGAGATTTTTTAAGGTTAGAAATTTATCGGTTTCTACTTTAGCAATTTAGTTGTACCCATAGAATGATAATACCAACAAAATAAAAAAGGATTTGAATGATGAGAAAATTTATTTGAAATTTTTCCAATCTTTTTGCCATTTTTAACAAATAATCGATATTCGAATTTGGAGAATATATTTATGCCTGAGGAAAACTAAACAGATAATAAATAATCTTTACAGATTCTTTATTTTTTTTATTTTGTTTTTATATCTCGGCTGGTTGAGTTTCGTATGGTTTGGTTTGGTGTGTGAATCGAGACGATTGTGAATTTATATCGCATACCAGTGTTGTTTATTTGTTTTGAATTGGATTTTTTTTTGTTGTTGTGTTATGTCAATTTTCTATTTTCAGAAAAAGAAAATTGAAATTTTTGGGTGTTTGTCTGGAAGCATTTATTAACCATTTTATTGTGATAATTTAATAATATGTCAATACAATTGAGATTTATATGTATCTGTTTTCTATGAAAATGGAATTATAACCGATGTATTGTTTGGTTGGGAATGTTCAGAGGAATATCGAATCGGATTACGGCAAACCAAAGTAAATTATAGTAAATATTTTTGTGTTGCTTCTATTTGTTGTGCAGTCGATTAAATCTAAATCATTTGTGGAAGCTTGTGAGGGAATAGTTGTTTACTTTTTGTCCTTAATTCGATTATACAATTGACAGTGTATATAATCAACTGATATTTTTTGTGATACAGTAAACTAAATGTTGCTTCCACCTTATATCATTAATGTATTATTTAAGCTAGTATGTTATAAGGACTACATGTTATTAAAGTGGCCAAATTGGTTTATTAGCGACTAAGCTTTAATCTACAAATGCTAGTGACAAATATTCATAACAAGGCCGGCTCAGCTTACGCTTCCATCATTTTTCATTATTAGCTTTCTTTTCTATAAAATCTTTCTAAGTGTCATTTTTTTCTTTTTAAGTGTCGTACTTTGCCGTTGTTTTTCGGAATACAGTAATCAGTCAATACTATTTGCAGAGGATAGATTAACATCCACAGATATAAGTAGGTTAGATTTATATTTGCCAAAACGCAGGCATTAAAAAAACACTTGCTCTTTATTCTCCGTTTTATCCTAGTTTTCATAGCAGTATAGTGAACTTATATACATAGTCACGAAAACAACCATATCTATTTGGTAGAACTGACTTAGGTAGAATACTCCACTCCATACTTTCTATTTGTTCATGAATTCAACGAAGAGATTAGCCATTTAGTCCATTGCTTTTTCTGGTGCTCTGCGTTCACAATCTTTGTGCTGCTCATAATATGCTTTACCTTCCAAATAACATAACCAGAGCCAAAACACACATAGTAAGATGATCATAATAATCGATTGGCGGCATTCCTACTTGAAGAAAAACATGGCCTTATCCAACACGGTTCTAAATGAAAATGACTTAAATCAACTTGCTACTTACAATAGTTGCACTTCTATCTATACCGCTGATCCAAACCGGTGCGCCATACATCATAATAGATGTAACCTAATTGCACAATTAAACTCTGCAAATCAGGAGGGCTCTAGAATATCTCAATGGGCTTTGTATGAAGTGCTTCATAAAAACCTCAGATTCAATCTGCTTTTCACTTAATTTCACCCTTAAGCTTTTCAAAAATTTTCTCCTGGAGATCAGAAACATTTTCCTCTTCTGTTCCTCCAACTGCAAAATTAAAGAGATGGACAAAAGCTCCAGTTTCATATCCCTTTCACTTCCTTTTTATATATTTTGCTCCCACTGGTCGTTTTGCAAACAACTCTGTACCTCTTTGCCATTACAAATCACTGTTGGTTCTACTGGTAAAGGCAATACAAGCTGCATTTAATTAATTGTGTGTGTAAAGCTCAGTTATTTCCCAATTTAATTTTATACTAAAGGGGCACTCATGCATCCATGTCCGATCAATTTTCGAACTAGCAATACTTCTTGGAAATGTAGTATTGTCACTCGACTTTTCTATTAACGGATTTCGGTTGGAATAAGCATCGCTTGTATTTTCTTTTCCAAAAAGCAGCGAAAATCAAGAAATCGCAATCCTGGACTAGTTTCACAGGATGACTTAGTTGTATCAAATATTCCAGTTCTTTTTGAATCTTAAGAATAAAAAAATACCTATCATTCGAACTCCTGCATTTTTTACGCTTACATACACCACCTTCTCTTATTCCTTCAATGGTTTATCATGATAAAGCTTGAAAATTAGTTTCTCCACTGATACTTTTTCCTTCATTTGAATTGGACTCCTGCTACGTTTAGTGCATTCTACTTTAGTAAAATATCTTCCTTCGTGGTTTGCGGCGAACATGAATATTTTTTTTTCTTAGATCATTATATTCTAATCTTAGTATGTGTGTTTTTTTTTACACCTAAGCATACGATGCCCTTCCTTCCTTTTAATCTAATTTGCATCCTGTCGAGGTAGGCTTTTTAAATTTGTTTCCACCTTTTTATGTTACTTTCTACCGCTCTGGTTTAGCTCCTTTCACGCCTTTTTCCGTCATTCATTCTGGTACTACGACCTGATTTAAATCCACCAGAAACCACGCAACTTTTATTATGCATTTTTTTTCTCAACTGAGGTTTAGTCAGGATGAGTAAATTTTTATTTTTTTTAATAATCTGAATTAAAAGCACCCATTGGTTTGATAAATCAAAGCCACGACTTCTCACTAACTAAGGGCCTTGTATCGTTGATGCATGCAATCTCGACTGATATGAGTAGTTCCACCGCTGAGTCCCCTAGTTTTCCATTCATTGAAAATTGTTTGATGCTGTTTTGATGCTTGTTCTGAATTGCCTTCATTTTAAAATCATTTTTGAAATCAGCCAATATGACGCAATGTCACTTGTTAATTTTGTCTGTGCGGTTCTTTCTGTTTGCAAGAAATTATTATTTTCATTCGAAGATTGTGTGGAAACTTCTTCTTTTTCTTCTCGCAAAGACAAAGGTAGGGGCTCTGCAAATTAAGCATAATCCTTAGTTAATCTTTCATAGAAGCCAGACATTACTGACACAGTTTTTGGCAATGGGAAAATATTTATTGCTTCCAATTTTCACTAGTTGGTTGTATCCCGTATTTAGAATTTATAAATCAAGAAGTTCGAAAATTTATCAGCGGCCCAAAAGTTCTAATATCTGAAAAGGTTGCTTCCGACAGAAGCAGAGTCCCTTATTCGGGAATATTTCATTATAAATACGAGCTATAATGATGCGTTCTAAAAGCTAATACAGAGATTCGACCTAAAACCCTTCATTAGAAATTATAAGGTTCACCCCTGCAAAAACCAACTGAATGACTATAATGCTTAAAAATTGATGGATGTCCTGGTTTAGTTTATAGGCAGCTTAAACCAATAGGACATAATGCAAAAAAATAGAATCTTTGGATAATACATATCGCTTTAATCAAACTGGATATAGTGAAACCAGTTCTTTTTGGACACAGGAAACATCCAAGCAAGATTTTCGATCAGATTACAAATTCCTCGGCAAGCGCAACGTTATGCTGGAAGCCATGAAAGATTATTTGGCTAAATTGCCGACAAACACACGCTGATCTCCATCGATTATTCGAACGCAGTATAAACAACAGCCGGACACTTGTGTTCCATATGCAAAAGCTTCTTTCTTCGACAGGAACGTAGAAAACTTCTCAAAGATAAGAATGGTTTTACTGACCACTAATCCCAGGTATGTTTTTGCTTGCTCCACGGGGGCTTCCCATATTCTTTCCAGGCGTGAAGCACCTGGTGGAATGAACTTCCAATCTATTTTGTTTTGTAGAAGTACCAAGGATATGTCGGGGTTGTTCTAATTTTAAGAATTTGAATAGTTCTTGGAGATGATTAATTGCATCTTCAAAATTTGAACCATTATCACTTTATAACTTGTGATGATTCCATCTACGTGATATGTGTCTGGTGACAGCTGCTAAGATTGTTTATGTAGTGAGATTGTCTACCATTTGACCTCGCCTTTTTATAGCTTGCACACTAAATGGTCCACAATCTAGACCAACCTGGTAGAACGGTTGTACGTATTGCACTCTTTCAGTTGGTAGATTCCCCATTACTTGATTTTGGGTTTTTGGGATGTGCTTGAAACATTTGACACATTTGTTTACTGTTGATCTGGCTTACAAACCTTACTATCCAATATCTTTGCCAGATCACGCTAGCGGGGAATCTTACACCAGCGTGTTGTAGAGTATACAATGTATCTTTCCAAACATCGGACTGCATGATTTATTGCGTGATTTATTGCGTTCATTAGATTACTGGAATATCGCCTGATATTTACTACTTCCTTGGCTATCTACGCAAAACTGGAGTACCTGTTAAACAAACAATGAATAAAACTATTGGTTGATTTGGATAATATATCTTTGAAGGACGTACGTCTTGTTGGGTGATTTCTTGCGTCTGCAAGCTTTTTTTTGATTAAATGATATTCGTCTGAATAGCATCAATTAGCCAACTTAGCCCGTACCACCTTAACTTGGGCTTAACATGAAATTTCTTCATGCTAATACCTCTAAAACAATATCGGATAATTTGACGCAACGTGCCACCATTGTTCCCGTTTGTATAACAGTATTATTTTACTGGTCCATTTTGCAACGAATATGGTCTAAAGTCTTGGGAGCGCTGATATTCAATCCAAAATGATTTAGGACTCGATATACAATCGAATTTTTATATGTAAAAACTCTTTTACCTAATTCATCAATTTTGCCAGCAGCAATGGATCCATTAGCTCGAGCCTTGGTAAACTGATTAGATTCATTGGTGCTACGCGTGACTTAGAAGCATTTATATTCGCTCACGGCGAACATCTTAGTTATATCTCCCTTGTTGTTTCAATAACCGATCGGAGTTCATCATCACTCGTCAACAATTTTCGTTCCTGGAATTCATGATCCGTCAATGGTTGTGTCACCTGCTGCATTACATTTTTAGCTCGAATTTTGGTTTTGGCTCCGGTTACCATGTCGTCGACTTACATAATATAATAAGGCGAATGCTACATCTAATTGACTAGACCAATGTGGTAAACCAATGACCACACTGGCAAATTAATGCTACAATCTCTTAAACTTCTGGTGATCACAAACTGCTAAAGCTGTTGTCGGAACCGAATTAAAATGTTTATAAGTAGCGGTTAAACATTGGGTATCATTATTAATATGGTATTCAATGGTAGAAGCCATTGATGATTTAGTTAATCCGCCGAGAACCATCCTGAGCTACGTGGTTGTGCTGCTGGTTTTGTATACCCCGTGGTGTGAAAAGAAATAAGTGTATGGCTTATTATAACGAAGTGTTTGTCTTGATTTTTTTTTGAGTAAAATGTCAGATAATTTAGTAGTGCATTATATTTCGCTTAATTTAAGGCCGCCAGGTCAAACCTCTCAATATGATCGATTAAATATGGTCGGTCATATTCAAGCTTCTGATCATCGAATTAATGTCAATGCAGGCTGCAATCATATAATCATTTATATTGAATTTACACATTAAAACAAACAATCGATCCGATTGTAGAAACGTTGAAGGGTTTGAAGGAAGTGCAGGATGAACAAGATGAAACAGCTTGAGACCAAAGAATTGAAACGCCTTAGTAAATTTAATATTTTTTCGAGGCATAAAAGATAATCAACGACACTTTAATCCACCAGAATGTAATGTAGTCGCTGTTGTGTTTAAAAAAATTGAAGGTGAGTGACCTTTCCATAGAGATTTTCTGATCTTTTCTAGAATTCCAGATTTAATTATAGTTGTAAATTTTCATTCCAAATGCAAGACGAGATCCAAAAATATGATCGTCTTAATCAATTTTAGTCAAGATTACTTGCAGCGAAATAAGCTCAGTAATATATTGATGATCTGTTTTCTCAAAAGTGGGCAAAAATTAAAAAAATAAATAATAAGCAAACAAACATTAGAGTTGAAAATTATCGAAGGTTCCTCGATTACATTTCTGGTCAAGTAGGAAATAACAATGGTCTTCCTGGAGTTCCTTTTATTTTACCAAGTTCTTTTGAATATTCACCTAAGAATGAAAATAACGATTTTGTGATTTTGCAGGAATTTTAAAAAAGGGCCTTAAGATCTGTTTACGTCCACAAATCCAAACCAGTCTTAAATAAAGGAATATTTCATAAAAGGTCACACCCCAGCAAATAGATCATATGTTGAGTTGAAACTGAAGGTTTCGCTAAATGACACTAGAAGACGAATGTTTGGAACCATCAAAGACTGGGTCTATTCAAAAGAATATCAAAAGAAAGGTCTTCAACGTGTTTGTTTTGTAACACTTATAATATTTGATAACCTTTCTATGTGGCCGTTTAGTTGGCCTCTACATAAGTAAATTGTCTTTAAGATTCTTAGTGATGTTTAGCTCATATTTTGATAGATTTTCTGCCATAATCTGTTTCGTTTTTAATTTGTAAACTTATTCATCAGAAATCGACAGGCATCACGTCTGACGCCAGTTTGAAATCAGACATTGTGATGCAATGTGATTTTTTAATTGTGCAACTGCGGTTCTTTCCGTTTCTAATTAATTGATTTTATTCAGTTCCTTCCCTATTTTTTTGGTAAAGGAAAAATGTTTATTGCTTGCACTTTTTACTTGTTTATCCTGTATTTTGGAATTTGCAACGCAAAAAGTTCTATCTGGTTGGATTATAACTTACAATTATCTAGTTTCGACAATTTTAAGAAACTCCAGAAGAGCTTGATCAAATGTTTGCTGCTAAAAGGAAATGAAAACAAATTCAGCGATCTGCAGAAACTCCAGAACAGATTGAGCAATGGCTTCGCAATGGCTGATAGAGAACGTCATCAAAATCCACTATTTTCATAATTGCAAAGGTTCGAAAATCGACAACATGATCGAAAAAGTTTAGTTTAATTGCACATTGCTAAAAATTGACAAGAATGCCAAGTTCTGTTAAAGAAAGATACGTTCTTGCTTTACAACATTGTCAAGGTAAAATTTGTTGAACTGAAGTGGTTGTGCATCAACATTATTGCGATGAAATCAATCGTGTTTGAAAGAAGTTCAGAATGTCATAGTACTCAGTGAAGTTGGTGTTGTCTTTGAAAATAATATTGGTAAGCCACCATTGCATCAAAATGTTTGTGTTTCTTCAAGAATTCCAAACCCAGATGTAGTTGCAAATTCTGCTTAAATTACTGCAGTTCAAGGAGATAATAAGATAGACTTACCTTTACAAAAAAAAAAAAATAAAAAAGTTGTATAAAGTATATTTACTTTATACTTTATACGGGTATCTTGGGTATAAGCATGGTGTCTTGTTAAGTCACCGAGGAACATAATTCTGATGGATGGTGATCTGGATGTTAGTACTCGATCCAGGAAAAGTTTAGTCAAAATCACAGCTTACAAATGTTACAAAAATTTACTCTGTCTGCCAAAGATTCACAAAGACTCCTATAGTATTTTCTCTGACAGCTTGTTTTGCTCGTCCGCGTTGTTCTTCAATTTCGTTATGTTTCTCCATTTTTGAAATTCACCTTTTTTTAATTTAAAAAATTTAAAATCACTTTGATATATTTTTTTTATTATTCACACAATTCTGTTTTACTCTTCACACGTCTTATAATATTGACCAGCAGATTACGCCTGCTACGCGGTTAAACGGGACCAGTGAATTTTACTGGCTTGTTATTCATCACTATTATAAACGTAAATTTCAGCAAATTTTAATATCTCAATTTCGTCTAGAATAAAATGAGCCAGTGCAATGATATATTTGATAATCTATTCGAAAGCAAGATGGCCCATTATTCAAAAACCTGTGAATGTTTGTATACATAGATGGCGTTGACAATACGCTGATATATTTTTGAATACTAGTAGGGAAATTTCTTGATTTCGAATCTTTAGGTTGAAACAAGCAGATTAAAAACTTCGAATATTTTTTATGTTCTTCGTTATATGCCTCATTTTTAACACTAAAAATGCCTTTTCGACGCCATTTTCTGAACCCGCTGTAGATGTATATTTTGGCACTAAAATAACTCGTTTTATAATAAACAATTTAACTACGTTGATCATTAATTGTCTTCTTTCTCGCAGTATTTTGTTTCTCAATTTCAATTTGTTTACTTACCCTACCCTACCGTTACGATCATATAAAGCTCTTGCTGCTCTCTGCTTGTTTGTAATATGTCTTTTTGATTCCTTTTACTTAGACTTACCACAATTATTGACTATGCAATAGACGCAATTATTAATTAAGCAGAAATTTAAAAAATATTTAATTCAGTAACATTACACAATTGTTTAAGATTTACTAATTACATATTACTTTAAGTGCACCTCAACAAAGTATAAAAACAAAATAAAATATTTCTTAATTTATACATAGGAATGATGGTATGTTTCGTAAACAAAGCGTGCTTAGATAGTTTTAAATTGTATTCCTTTCTCTGGGTGTGCGCACAATTCAAATAAATTTTTTTATAGATAGTTCTTTGTTTTTTTAAAACAAAAATCCGGCTACTTGATGCTTTTTATGGCAAACATTTTTTGTTTGCCTATTTATATAATATGTTCTTATAAAAGTATCAGTGTAATAATCCTAATAAATATTACATTTGGTATTGCTTTTCCGGTAGAATGCAACTTTAAGCAAACACTAGAAATATTAAATATTTAGATGTTCTTAAATACATCGCCTCCATGGTGGTGTATTTACGAACATTTATTTGTTGATTGTAATTATCTATTAAAAAAAAGAATACTACTTATTTGTAAAATAATTATTCAGTAATTTATTTTGCTCTTCATCCTTTAAAAAAAACGATAATGATAAAAGTCCACCCAATTGAAGTGTTATCCAAATGTCGACTTTAAAAAGTGAAAACTTGTCCACTACAATTAAAAATTTTAACTGGACCCATAATAAAAGTAAGAGTATTTGATGAACTATGGGTGCTTTGAAATTTTGTTTTCTTTAAATTTAAAGTCAAAAATAAACAATTTAATTGAAGCCAACAAAATCGTTTTTTCCAAAGCTTTACATTTTAAAGAATAAAAAAAAACTTAACTTTACTTTTTAAATCATTTCTTTTCCTTTTGATAAGTATTTAAAGCAAAAAACGATTTTTTTTACTTTATAATTTGCTATTTCAGTTTTAATTAAAATCTTTTCAGAATAATATTATTTTACCAGACATTTTTATTTCATATAATTAATTTTTTTTTTTAATTCTTAATAAAAGAAATCCTAATTGTATTAAAAAATAAAATAAATAACAACAAAAACAATTTTTTTATAAAAATATAATTTAATCAAGTTGGAAAATTCTAATGTACCAAAGATGGAAATCTAGCAAGATTCAACATTTCCACTGTTTGGATTGCTTTCTTTTTTTTTCTTACTACTCGAGTATGAGTATAACGTAAAATTAGTGTGCAACCATTTTAAATTTTTTTTTTTTAAGATGCTTAAAATAAGAACCGAAATACATTTCTAAAGTTTAATATTTACATTTTGTACGACTATATAATTTTATCAAGTATAGTTTATTTAGTATAGAGTAAAACAATTTCGTGCAATAGAATCATGAAATTTTTGTGTTGATTTAAAAAAAAAACATATTTCCTTATATACATACATCCCATGAGATGAATTTTCCATTTTGTTGAATTAATTAAAAGTTTTCGTAATTTTAATTTTGATTTTTCTTATATAATTTATGTTTGTTTATGTACACGGCAAAATTTGTTATAGTTGTCTTAAAACGTGATGGATTTTTGTTCAAACGTATGCATTGCATCCACCGTTACTACAGGGTGGCTAAGACCAAATGTTACTGACTTCACTCTGCTGTCATTTGTGTAGTTGTCATTTTCGCTCGTCAATTTTTTGACAGATTGAAGTTTGGTTAGTTGTTTACATGTGGTCAACAAATAATTGTTCTAAATTAATATCTTAATAAAAAAATCGTAATGGAATTCAAACGTAATAGTGTAATTGCACTGTATTTGGGTGGTAATTCACAAACAGCAATAGTTCGTTAGCTCCAGCATTTGAATGTGAATAAAATGTTTGTGTATCGAACCATAACTCGATACAACAAAACTGGTAGCATCGCTAAACGCAACAGAGGCGGTCCTAAAAAGACAGCAACATCAAAAGAAATGATACAAAAGGTGAAGAAATGAAACCAACTAAATCCTCTTCAAAGTTCCAATCAATTAGCCGCACGTCTACATGCTTAACGATGCAGCATTCAAACTATATTGAAAAATGAACTACACTTGAAGCCCTACAAGATACAAAAAGTTCAAGATCTTACGGAGGCACAAAAAAAAGTTAGGCTTGAACACGAGCATTGGAGACCTTGGCCGAACGTGATGAGATTCCAAAAATTGTCTTTTCTGATGAGAAAATTTTCACCATTCAACAGCTTGTGAATAAACAAAATGATCATGTTTGGTTAGAGCACAAGTCCAACGATAATTTGGACACAAGAGTTAGCATGCGCAAGCAATCACCAGCTTATGTTATGGTTTGGGCTGCAGTTACTACAGATGGACGCACTCCCCTGGTTTTCATCGAACATGGAGTCGAGGTAAACCAAGGGGTGTACCGCCCCACTTTGGTACGAACCGTTGGACATTCCAACAGGACTCGACACAAAGCTCGAGCGACACAGCAATTTTTACAAAATTGCGTTCCACGGCTGATTTCGTCGAAAGAATGGTCACCATATTCACCAGACTTGAATCCCATGGATTTCTCCATATGGTCCATTTTGGAGAGTAAAGTGTCCACTAAAAAAAACGAAAGTGTTGATGCATTGAAGTCAGCTCTTGTTCGAGAATGGAATAAAATTCCGCAAGCCCACGTTCGGTCAGCATGCAATGCTTTCTATGGAAGACTGAATCAAATAATCAGAGCCAAAAGAGGTCATATCGAGCAGTTACATGTTTTTCATAAAATGTAATATGTTTTCAACATATTCCACGAAATTTCAATAAAAAATAATCAAAATTAAAAAAATTACAGCGTTTTCATTTGGTAACACTTGGTCTCAGCCACCCTGTATAAACTCACGTGTGGAGATTTTCATAAGAACTCTTCCCAATATCTGATTAGAAGTCAATTTTTTAAAGATTACTCCTGATTGATTGATTTTCATGTATTTTTTGATTGTGGCAGTAAAAGTTACAATAATAATACTGATGTAGAAGCTATAAAAGTTTGAGTGTCTTGTGTTAAGTCGCTTATAAATAAGTTTATCATATTGAGAAGGCAATAATTGACTTTGATGACAGCGATAAGACTGACTTTTGACTAACAGCTCACTGATAATGCAAACGACGAAAGTCCAGGGAGCTGAAATAAAGGGAGGTACAGAAACTGAAGTTAAATCATCAAAAATAGGCAAACCCCATTTTTCCAGTGACTACACGCAATGACAGTTATTTAATGACTTATTCTTAACTACAGATTCCGCAGTATTGAGCCCTGTTTCAAAATTGCAGTATTGCAATATCATTGGAAGTGATCACTACAGTGAGAAGCACTCGCTTTACCATATCAGTGTAATGGAAGCCAACTTTTTTGAGGCTGTAAACAAATTGAAAGCCACATATGGTATTAAATCGAAAATTCGGCAGATTTATTAGCTAGTAACTAAACTAGAAGACAAAAACATGAGTAAGTGGGCAGAAACGTCAGCAGAGAACGAGAATCTTACCATAGCAGATTTTTTTAAATTCTTACAAATAGGAATCGATGCATTGGAATCCTTAAATTGTTCAATTAAATCAGCGAATCCAAAACCAGTTAAAGGTCATGTGGGGGATGGTTAAGCCGCCAGTATCCAATAGTCCACTGCTAATCTTGTCGTCTTAATCACCGTGTTCCCGCAAGCACCACATGCTACTTTTTACGCTACCAAGTGATAATAAATGATTCAGAGCTTTTTAAAAGTATCAAACTTAGATGGTGCCAAACACCATCTAAGTTTGATACTTTTAAAAAAAGTTGAGGAAAAAAAGCTATCAAAGTTTACAACTGCTCTAATTACAGTACTGGATGTTTATGGAATACCACAAGTTGGTCGAGCCTTGTTAGATTCTGGTTTTAAATCTAGATTTATAACTGAATCATGTGAAAACTATAAATTGATAGAAATAATACACGGAAAGTGAGTAGTCTAGTGGTGACTATACTATAGATCGAGTTTCAAACTCTGTATAAAACCACCAACAATTTCAAGATCACGATTAACATCATGACTGTCAACTCAAACTGTTATTGATGTTTCTCCGAACTTTTCGGCTAGCTCAGAGTGTAGCTAACTGATCCGGGATGGTGTTCACCAATTGATTTGGAGTAATTGTAGAAATTACATTTTTTCGATTTTGCGGATGGAACAAAATTGATCAGGAATTTTCATTAAGTTTCTGTTCTTGTGCTTTAATAAATTTTGGTAAGTTTCGTCATCGTCCCGTTTGTGACAAAATATCATCCGCATGATTTTTCTTTCAAACGTCATTAATCATCTTTTATACTATGGCAAATTGCTAAAATTTCTGATAACTTGTTCTCAACTTTGATGCCACTTTATCACTGCGTTTCTGTCATAATAAAGGAAACATAAGGGAAGAAAAAAGAGACATAGATTAAAAGTTCGAGTGTCCAGACAAATTATCGCAGCACAGTGAACTATACAATTTTTCAAACATCAAATAAGCCTTGCAATGCAAGAAAAATTTGAGTGCAAATAACAAGTGAAAATTATTCGACCTGTGTCTGTCACTCAATAAAAAAAATATTAACCAGAAAATAATTTTTAAAATAAAACGTTCCGCTGCCAGAGAAACATTTGGGAATAAAGCAATATTATTTGGAAATGGCAGATCACAACAAAAAAGAGCAGACTGCAAAGAATTACATATGTGGCAGTACTGCAGTTCATCCTTTAAGATATTACTTGCATCAGGTTACACTTTAGATGGTGAAAAAATTAACGATAAAAAAGCTTTTTTCATTGCATTCCTGACTATTTTTTGGAGCTTGAACTGTAAGTTACTTTGATTAATTTTAAGGTAGATAATTAAGCTTGGTATCAAAGAATAGTGCTTTATCTTATAGTTCATGAAATCATATTATCAAAAAAAGGAATCAACTAGCATCTTGCCACTGCTTAGAAGTTCACAACAAATTATTGGTTGTGAAAGTATTGGCACAACCACTTATTGTTTGTTGAGACTGAATCAACTGTTTCAGAAATTTGGTTGGGGAATGCATTTCACAACTATTATAGTTACATTTAAAACCTTCGATAACTAAGTGGTAAAAGCTAGTTCTGACATGCATATCACAGCTAATTTAAACCACAATAGTTACAAAATTACAAAATTACAAAATTGTGAAAGAACGCAACATTAATTTAAAATGTTTCAACCAATATTAAATATTTCTAGTTGAAAAATATATAAAAAAAATGTAAACTTATGATCACGAAATAACGCTACTGATACTACCGGTAACGTTAATGATTAAACTATTTGAATAAATTCGTAACAAGTGGGAAGGAAGCTATTAATCCTTCCCACTTGTTACTGTGCTATATAGGGAACATTTAGGGAAACCGTTATACAACGAATGGTGGGTCAGCCCCTGGATTCTGTACTCCAACAGTAGAGCAAATAACGTTAAATAACGACTAATAATGAAATAAATAACAAACTAAGTAACAATAAATAACGTTAAAAAGCGAAATAAATTACGGTTAATAGCGATATAAATAGGGAAGAAAATAACGATTAATAACGGAATAAACAACGATAAATTACAAAATAAATAACGAAATAAATAACGATAAATAACGTTAAATGGTAAAACAAATTATGGTTAAAATCAAAATAAATAACGATTAATAACGATTAAATAAATAACGATTAATAACGGGATAATTAAAGTAAAAATTAACGAAATAAATAATGAAATAATGAAATAATGATTAATAACTATTAATAACGAAATAAATAACAATAAATAAAGATAAATAACGATGAATTACGTATTTAAAACTAACGGTAAGTAACGATAAATAATGATTCATAACGTTGAATAGTAAAATAAATAACATTAAATCGTAAAATAAATAACGATAAATAATGATTAATAACGATAAATAACGATTAATAACGAAATTAATTACGCTAAATAACGTTAAATAACGAAATAATTAATAGTAAATAGCGAAATAAATATCGAAATAAATAACGATTAATAAACCAATAAATAACGTTAAATAACGACAAAAATAAAAATAAATAACGTTAAATGACGAAATAAATAACGAAAAAAATAAAGATTAATAACGAAATAAATAACAATAAATAACATTAAATAGCGAAATAAATAACTTTTAATAAATAACGATAAATAAGAATTAATAACAGTTAATAACGAAATAAATAACGATAAATAATGATAAATAATGATAAATAACGATAAATAACGATAAATAACGTATTTATAATTAACGGTAAGAAACGATGAATAATGATAATTTACTAAATAAATAACGACAAATAACGAAATAAATAACAATAAATAACGGTATTTATAAATAATATAATAAATAAAGATAAATAACAATAAATAACTATACATATTGAAATAAATAACATTAAATAACGAAACAACGGAATAAATATCGATAAATAACGAAATAAATAACATGAAATAACGAAATGAATAACATTAAATAACGAAACAAAACGATAAATAACAAAACAAGTAACGTACAATAATGTTAAAAAACGATAAATGAAGAAATAAATAATGATAAATAACGTTTTATTAAATAACGGTAGGTAACGAAAATAACGATAAATAATAAAATAAACAACGATAAATCACGTTAAATAGCGAAATAAACAACGAAATAAATAACGATAAATAACGAAATGAATGACGATAAATAATAGTATGGACAAGATATGCAGTGATTGAATATTGCAGTGATTGAATATTCAGGAATATTGCGGATATTGATCCGCAATATTCCTGAATATTCTTTCTCTTTGAAATTAAACAAATCTGGTTAAACATTTTTGAATGCGTAAAAAAAAAAGATTTTACTGTTTGTCGCAATAAAATGTTGAATCATTTTTTTTATGTAATTGTAAAATTTTCTTTATTTTGACCGATTTGTTTTCAACCTTGTTTAGAATTTCATGTATTTCAGATTGAGCAACGGTTACATTTGCTCTTAAAATAGTAAACCTTCTTTCTATGTGATGTTTTACTTGAAGGTGTGGTACTTAAAAACTGCTTTTGACAATTGTAGGAACGGTCACTTGTTAAGTTTTTGTCTACATGTACATCCGCATTTCCGTCAAAATATAGGCTCAAACTTCTGTGTAAGTAACGGTTTTAAATATTATGTTTGTATATATGTTTCTCGTTTTATTGAGCGTACCAAAACCAAGAAGTTTTCTTTTAGGTCTGCTTTATAATATGATGGAGTACCGATGAGTCCAGAAAATTTTACTCGTTCGTTTTCGTAATCACATTTTTATGTTGAATTCGTATTTTTTCAGTCAATCCAGACCCGTTTTTCTTTTTTTCGTAATTTCTCGCTACTCGTTTGTTTTTTTGTTTTATCAAAATAAACCGTCCTACCGATTTCAATTACTTCGGATGTATACAACGACTTAGGAAAACTTACCTTACTTCCATTGTTTTTAGAGAGTTTAATGACACCTTTTAAAAATTCTTATTGAGCTCTGTTGGGTCTATCTATGCACAAAATTTATGACTTTAGTCGCCTTTTTTAGCTATTACTAATGGACTAACTGCTGGTGTGAAGGTCTTTTTTTGTTTAAATACTTTAATTTCGACCAATTTATTTAATTATTCTTTAATACGATTTTTTAACGCATGTTTGGTATATTGTGGGTATTTATTTTATAAATTGCCGATATCATATTCGTATGTATTACAATACATGTATCGTTGGCGGCTAACTTGGTAATTCTAAAACCCGAAGCATGAAAATCATAATTAGCTGGCATCGTATTTTTAAGGTGTATTGGAATCTGTATTAGACTTGTAAACCTTCTTTGATTTATATGTATTATCTTTCTTTTTTATCAATTTGGATCCCACTTCAGTCACCATGTGATGGCATAACAATTTACAGCCATTTAATTAATAAGATGTTTCTGTTCGAAATAAGTCCTACTTTGTAACTATATTGCTTTTGATCTTGGTGTTACAATATCAATTTGAATTAAGTTATCTTTATACGACTACTTGGGATATCTACGTTGATAAACCATCGACAGTGACCTTTATTCATACTAATAAAATTTTTATTTTGGTTCCTTCGTTAAATGTCATTTGTACGCTAGTTTAAATTCATGGCCCAGATTATTTTGTAAAATTTGGCAAACTATACTAGTGGTAAAACATGCTTTTTCGATAACAAAAAAGCACCTTTTAGTAGTAGTCTACAGAAATTATCGCATAATAGATCTCTTTTACACGGCATAAAAACTATTGTCTTACATACGGTTGAATAAAATGACCCACCCCATAGTGAAAAAAGTTGTAGGTCACTAGGGATACTTTAAAATATGTGCGTTTATGAAATGGAGAACTCGGTTTTCTAGCCATTTATGATAATCTAGTTGCAAGGAATAAAAAAGCGAGCCTTGCCGCTGGTAACAAATGTGTTTTGTATAACTCACTTTTGTGTACCTTGTGTACTCTGATGTCGGAACGAAGTAAAAGGACAGCGACTACGATGGCTTAGTCATGTTGCGAGTTGACTCTACACCGATGTTTAACAGGCAGGCATGTCGTTGTTAAAGACCAGTCCTCTTCGAGTTGGAAAACGGCAACCTCTTTCTAGTTTTCAATATAATAAAACAAAGAGGAAGCTTGAAATCAAAACTTATTGAGAAAAATTGTTAGGTCGGTACAGACTAGCTATAACCTATAAAAATAATAATTATGTTTATTAGTATCGGTACTTAAGATGAATCTGAATAACGTAATATGGTTCGCATAGTTCCGTAGCGACTATAGATCTTTCAAAAGTCACCCTTATTAATACTTTTGGTAGTAAGTAGTGCCGTTGCAGTACCGTTGTTGCAATGAGACTAATGGATTGCCATAAAGCTAACATATTCGAAAGCATTATAGCGATTATAATGAGAAATATATTTATTCTAGGAATAGAATTAAATAGAATTGTTATAGTTTTGAAGTTTTGTAGACATGTTAGTCTATGCTATCCATTTGATCTTTAATGATAACGATTTTAACAAATTTAAATGGTCTGAAAGTTAAGTTTACCCCTACGACAATACAATAAAAAATATGATGGTCAAAATAGGATACAAACAATAGGTGCAAACGAAAAGAAAATAAAACAAACTCAACAGAAAAAGAGCAAACTGTGAAAAAAATTAAAATTCTAAAATTATATCGAAAATTGTACTATTAATATTTAAATTAGTTTAATTTAAAAACAAAAAATAACTCTATGCTGATTTTTTAGTATGTTATAGTTATCAAGCTTTTGTTTTAATTCAAAAATAAGAATAAAAAAATTATATATTTTGTTTAATTACTTATTTTATATGTTTTCGTTATATTTTAGACCGAAAAAATAAGTTTTGACTTAAACTTTACAAAAATTTATAATATCAATATTAATTTAATTAAAACAAAAAAAAACTTGCTTCATTTTGGTATAAATATTCCTGTTGATAACCATTTTATAGTTCCATACAATGCCTATTTAAGCTTGAAATATAACGCATATATAAATGTTGAACTATGCTTTACTGTCAAAGCAATTAAATAGCAAAGCAATCCTGCTAATCCTTTTTATTGAATTCAAATGTAGTATGATAGAATATTTTATGCCCCAAGGCATGAACTGTAGCTTTTAGTAGCTTTTAGTAGTTGTATACTAGACTTAAAAATTCAATGTGACAAAGTAGGTTTTGATTTTTTTTAGTAGTGGCAATACCAAACATTTCTGAAATTTTGAATATTGCTATTGTTTTGCCACCTACCAATATTTCTGAAAATAATTTTTGGGAAGCTCTAAATACTGATCAATTTTTGACAGCATCAGCAGTATTTCCATCCGTATTAAAAGTCTATCCACAAAAATATTTTTACCTCGATAGTAAAAAAACATGTACGTATCTGGCATTGAAGCAGAAGGTCTCTGATAGTAATAAAAAAGTAATGTGTGTAGCTTGGACTGGGATTTCTGCGAATCTGCTCCTCGATGGAATGACACGCCATTCAGCCTTCTCGCTTCTGCTTAACATGGATCTCGTTAAATATCCTCAAATATCATTAAAAGAAAGACAATTTTTATCTTATTGACTGCCTTATATAGAATGAAGCTCCTATAGTTCTTATCCAATTCTTATCATAAATTGTAGATTTGGTTTTTAGAGATATAATGAACAGCGATTTAATGTTTGGTGGAAAAGTAGTTGTGTTAGGAGGAGATTTTTGCCAAGTTATGATGCGGCATTTCCATCCATTATATTTAATTTATTAAGGAATATGAGAGCTATTAGTGGTCTTAAAATCGTTCACAAGCAATGATATTTATTCAATATCGCAATTCAATATTTTCAATTTCTTCGATACCTTTATTCTTTGAACCCTTCTGGTACCTCGTGCCCCAAAAAAATTGCACAGAAATAAAGAAACAAACAAATAATAAAATTGGGCAATTCCACAGGGGCCTCCTGGTATATAATATAGTATAATATATATATATATATATATATATATATATATATATATATATATATATATTTATATATATATATATATATATATATATATATATATATATATATATATATATATATATATATATATATATATATATAATTTTTTTTATCTAAATTGTTCAGCAGTTTATATACATAAAAATGGAATAGTTCATGAAAATACTATAAACCCAGAACTTTAACTTTAACACCTATAAAAATGTAATATTAATAAAAAAAAATGTCTACCAAAAGTTTCCACGAGGTACTGTAACCTTGTGCTTTCTTAACAAAATCAAACCATTACAAAATACAATTTGCTAAGATATGTTTATATGATGTATGCATTGAAAGGTGGAAATTGCTCTCCATTGCGTGTTCAAATGTAATCAAATCTGTAAATTAAATAACTAAATGTGTACTAACAAAAGTAGCTTACGTCTTAATAAGTACCATCATGCAATGTCAAGTCACGTATTAGATAAAAAGAAATGAAACATTTAGCAAGAATTTTACAACAATAAAAGATTTGAAAGTAAAGTGGTTTGATTGTAAATTTGATAAAGTTTTAAACTCGAGATTTTCTTTAGTTTGAACAACGAAATTGTGGTAGGGTTTGTAGTTGGGTTTCTAATTATTTATAACTACCCTGATCCTAATGGTTAAGGGCAAAAACCCGTAAAAAAACTTCTACGTTAAAAAAATCTTAACAAATAGAAATATAAATACGGTCAAAATGC